>BLBF01000073.1:10389847-10407755 GCA_015471245.1 Laticauda colubrina | reverse complement strand
CTCTTCTCTTCTCTTCTCTTCTCTTCTCTTCTCTTCTCTTCTCTTCTATTCTATTCTATTCTATTCTATTCTATTCTATTCTGTTCTATTTATGAAAGTGACACACCACTTTCACAAATGCAGCCTTGCTCACACGTGTGCTCACCCACCACTTCTGCAGCCTGGTTTTAAATGGGCTGCAGCTCGACATTGGGCTGTGGCCCAGGAATTGGGGCTCTTGCTGTATATGATGCAGTAGCTGCTAAATAAAACTTACAAACCACCCCAAAAATGGCTTTTAGGTATTGTATCATTCATATATCATTTTGAATATACTTGATAGAAAACAGTGGGTGTTTTAGTTTTTATTTTATTTCATATCTGATGGATAACTTTGCTCAGATGTATTCCACACAAATCAATCAATCAATCAAAATCATATGATGATCTACATAATGGGACTTAAGAAATAAAAAGTAATCTGGAACATTTGGAGGGGAAGCAATAAATTAACAATGTCTCATAAGAAGGACAACTGTTGTGACTAGTGTTATAAAGGCACTGTTGCCTGGGATTAGAAAAAATCAGCAAGGCTTTGAGTTTCCCTGTGTTTCCTCTGCAAGAAAATTAAAGTTCATGTTGAATCAATAGTCAACTGAATATTAAATAAGTAAATAAGTGGATGTAACTGCAGGGAGATGAGCAAATATTTGTGGATGGATTGGTGGATGGATGGGTGGATGGGTGGGTGGCCAGAAAAAAAGATGATAGACAGATAGATGGGTGGATGGATGGATGGATGGATAGGTGGATGGGTGATAGATGATAGATGGATGAATGATAGAGATACAGTAGATAGATAGATGATAGATAGATAGATGATAGATAGATAGATAGATATATAGATAGATAGATAGATAGATAGATAGACATTCAGATAGACAGACAGACAGGTAGATAGAGATGGGTAGGTAGGTAGAGATGGATGGATGTGTGGTAGATGATAGATGGATTATAGAGGTACAGTAGATGGATAGATAGACAGATAGACAGACAGACAGACAACAGACAGACAGATAGATAGGTTGGTAGGTAGATAGATAGGTAGGTAGGTAGGTAGGAAGAGATAGATGGATGGATGGATGATAAAAATAGATACAGTAGATAGATGATAGATAGATGTAGATCGATATAGATAGATGATAGATACATAGAAAATAGATGATAGATAAATGCATGGATGGATGAGGAAAGATAGATGATAGATAGATAAATAGATAGAAAGATAGATAGATAGTTAGATAGATAGATAGATAGATAGATAGATAGAAAGATAGATAGATAATAGATGGATGTATTCATATTGACAGTATTATAGATGTTCTGTGTTTTCATTCCCTGCCTGCAATGTGACATTTGGATATACAAATGATTTTTTTCTGGTTTCATTTTCATTTTGAAAATAGTAGCGATAACTATTATGAACTTTCCTTTGTTATCTTCATTCTGAAAGTAGAGGAAGAACAGAATACAAACACTGAGGATCAAACTTAGTTTCGCAGGGTTGCTTACTTTGTCTCAGCTAACGTCATAGTTTTGAATTATTCTAAACCAGCAGCTACAGGTAATCCTTGAGTTACAACAGTTCATTTAGTAACCATTCAAAGTTACAACAGCATTGAAAAAAGTGACATGATTGTTTTTCACACTTTCATACCATAGCAGCATCTCCATGGTCACATGATCCAAATTCAGATGCTTAGCAAATGGTTCATATTCATGACAATTTCAGTGTCTTGGGGTCATGGAATCCCCCTTTTATGACAATAGGGAAGCCAGAATCACTTAAAAACCTTTTACTAACTTAACAAATGCGATGATTCACTTAATAACGATGACAAGAAAAATCATAAAATGATTTAACAAATATTTAACTTTGCAACATAAATTTTGGGCTTCATTGTAGTCGTAACCCAAGGACTACCTGTATGTAGGTATGGAGGCAACTTTGAACTATTCAGGATTGCATGCAAAACCACAGTCTTTTGTACTCAATGCTTTCCTAATGTACGTGGTCTATGATTAACCCATATCAATAGACATTGAGCCCTAAGTCCAGATATCTGGAGGGGACCCAGATCAAGAAAATTGCATTTAAACTGCATACTTACCAGAAGAGAAATATATTTGTGAAGATGGGCTATTACGGAATCCAGGCTGGAATCTCAAGGATTCTTGTCTCAGTAAATAGATGTTGGTAACTAATTAGATAAAAAGTCTTCAGTGTAGAGGTACCGTCTTCTATACTTTAAAAACATGCTGGTCTTCTATGAGAAAAAAAAAAATCCAATTTGTTCATTTTCATAATAATAGCAATCGCACATAATAATAGCAATAGCATTTAGACTTATATACTGCTTTACAGTGCTTTACAGCCCTCTCTAAGTGGTTTTACAGATCAGCATATTATCCCCAATAATTTGGGTCCTCGTTTTATCAACGTTGGAAGGAGGGAAGGCTGAGTAAACCTTGAGCCTGCTGAAATTTGAACTGCCAAATTGCAATCAGCTGGCAATTAGCAGAAGTAGCCTGCAGTACTGCACCCACTGTGCTACCGTGGCTCAATAATCAATAGAGTTGTATGGGAAGAATTTGAGGACTAGTTAAAAGGAGGTGTGCTTTGAAGAAAACATCCAACTCCCAAACAGTATATATTCTTTTGGAAATATTCTGCTGACGTCTCTACTAAAGAGGAACTCCAGAAAAGACAACTTTGTCACAGTTACAATGCAGGGAAACAAAACTGGGCTTTCATTAAAATGACATTCTCCTTCCAGAATATGTCAGTATCAAGAAATTCATAGAGGAGACAGGGATAGTTTTATGGCTCCCGTTTTTAGTCACAGAAAACATTTTAAAATGGCTTTTCAATCAAACTTTTGAAGAACACAATGTACTGGCCAAATACCAAAGAATATTGATCATTCTTTGATACATAATTCCTCAGAAAATATGGCATCTAACAGAATTTTGGAAGCATTTGTGGACACTGGAAGAAGTGGATATTGTTCATAAATGTCCACCATTAAAACCTGCCTCTGCATTTCCCCACCTCTTTGATCTTCTTTATCCTTATTATTTTTTTCTTCACTGTGATGCCAATTGAATAACATTCATTATAACTTGGTAATTCTTGGACCATTCTTTATGCAATGTGATAAGTTGCTTGTTTATAGGCATTTTTATGAAGCATGGCTTTTTTTCATTCCCGTTCTTAAAAAAGAAAAGAAAGAAAAAAGAAATTCTTAGAAAAATGAGAAGATAAAAGGAAAAAAGGGTCATTTTTCTTCGTTGAAGTCCATTGCATCTTTTTTTTTTTTTTTTTTGAAATTTCAAAATTGGATCCATCTCTATATGGTGTTTTCTTTATATAATACTATCTGGGTTAAAAAAACAGAACAGGAAAATATAGTCTAATTATAAAAACCTAAACTATAAATGCTGTAAATGCTGTTTCATTTTGAAATGAAACTCTTTTTCTGAAACATTATTAAAAGTTATTTTCCTTAAATAGAATCAAAATGTAAAAAGATTGAGCAATATTGAATAAAAAATTGTCCCTCGTATATAACTTTCTTGCCACCTTGTATCAAACTATTACTCTACAAATTCCATCATACTCTGTCCACAATGGTTACATCAATATGTCTGGTGTGATGGATGTACAGTAGATTTCCTGGTGACAAATTCCAAATGCATAGTATATTTGGTTTACATTTTGAGTATGTAAGGGTATGGATTTTAGAGGACAATGACATCTAACACCTTATAATATCATGGATAGCTTTACTAATATGATTTATTACATGGAGCAGCATTTCAGGACATTTTTTATAACTTGACTTCACCTTCGAAGGTCTTAGAGCAGGGGTGGGATTCACACCTATTTGTTAGAATCGGTTGTTAAAATTCTAAGCAGTTCGGAGAACTGGTTGTTAGAAGAAATTACTGGCCTAATCCTGTAAGGGAGGCAGGAAGGAAACATTCTGGTGTTGCTTACAGAAACTGCTTCTCCTTTAACCCTTATTATGTTCTTGGCAGGACTAGACTTTCTGTATCTGGAACTTCTCTGGAGTTTTTTTTTTCCCTCCTTTGCTGGTACTTTGCTTGTGTGGAGTGACCATTTAAAGTTACAATGGCACTGAAAAAAAGTGACTTATGACCATTTTTTACACTTACAACTGCTGCAGCATCCCCACAGTAATGAGAGGCCAGGCGAGGAAATGAGAGCCTCAATGTGAGTGATAGGTCACAAGCCACGCCCAGCCATTAACATTGCCATGCCCACCAACAAAGCCACAACCACAGAACCGGTTATTTAAAAAATTGAATCCCACCCTTGTCTTAGAGTCATGATAGCACAGTAGTTAGAATGCAGTAGTGCAAGTTAACTCACTGCTCACTCCAGGAGTTCGATTCTGAATGGCTCAAGGTTGACTCAACCTTCTGTCTTTCTGAGGTCAGTAAAATGAGGACCCAGATTGTTGGAGGCAAGATGTTGACTCTGTAAAGCACTTAGAGAGGACTGTAAAGCACTGTGAAGCAGTGTATATAAATCTAAGTGTTATTGCTTAGAAGGTCACAAGTAACAAAGACTTGATTTACAGGAAACCTGATGGCATTATCGAAGCTTCAATTTGACATGTTTCCTATTTACAAGATACTTAAAAAAAAAAAAAGCAGGATATATTTATATAACACCAACTCTGATATGTGATGGAACTCACCACAGCAATCAGACCTCATTGATTACAACTGGTCTCTGCTAGAAAGCTGAAAGATCCTTGGAAATCTGATAGGTGCCTTTTCCAAGAGAACATTCATTAATGGGGCACACTAGTTCTTTTGTCCTGTTTGGACACCTGTTCAATGGGTTCTTTTTCTGTGAGCTATTTTCAGCAAAAGGTAATTTTCTAATGCTACACAAAGAGCAGAGACTTCTTTGAGAAGCATTTTCGATAGCGCCAATGCTGAAATCAGCTTTTGCCATCACATCCTCAGCAGGTGTTAAGCTGTTTCCCAGCACTAATTTAGTTTGACAGATTGCCATCAGCCATCATCTGCAACTAATCAATTTGTCCCCGGTAGATAAGGACAGCCATGGTCTTGTGCAGATTAAGCTGGGTGCGTTAATGACCTGTCATGCACAGTGACTTGTCCAGGAGCAAGGGAGGTACCGCAGTGATGAAAATGAGATCAAGAGAAGATGGTTTGTTGTGGCAAATTGAATGTTAAAAACAAGCATGGAGAAACTTATTACTTACTGGGGTAAGAGTAGGCTAACAAAGCAAGTCTTGAAAATTTATATCATCTCAATGGCAGAATTGTCCTTATTTGATATTAGCATACAGTATATAAGGCACCATTCAGAGAATATTTATTTTAACATTCAGTATTTTAAGAAATGTTTGTAGTTCTTGTAATACTAAGTATACATGTACACATACATGCACGTTTACCTCAGTGGTGGGATTCAATTTATTTTTTACTAACGGTTCTGTGGGTGTGGCTTAGTGGACGTGGCAAGGTAAGGATACTGTAAAATCTCCAGTTAGATGTAGTATTTGCCGGTTCTCCAAACTACATAAAATTTCTACTGCCGGTTCTCCAGAACTGGTCAGAATCTGCTGAATACCACTTCTGGTTTATGTTTGTATGGGTTTGTGTAGAAAGAGAGAGACAAATAAAAGAAGGAAAGAAGGAAGGAAAGAAACAAAGAAACAAAGAAAGAAAGAATTGTGAAATATTGATTTCTATATTGTCTGTATAAAAGATTTCATGTTGCATTTTATCTTACATAAGGGTTTTTTTAAAAAAAAATCAAATACACACTGAACAGTTTTATTATATTTTCTGTAAACTCAGATTGTATAACTTGACCTTATGTAAACTTGAAAATACAAAAGAAATATATTGCTTTTAAACCTGAGAGGCCCCATGTACATTATTTATAAAGTCTGAGCAGGCAGAAATGGATTTATTTGGCATCCAAAATATCACAGACACAATACTAAGCATTACAAAAAATAAATAGATGAAGTCATCAAGGAGGCTTAGTCAACTTGAGGAAAAAAAGAAAGATTTTGAACTACAGATGTTTTGCAAGCCAACCAACAAGTCACCCTTATATTCAACTGATTGTAATCTTCTGCTGGTAATGTTGGTTCAATTCCTCAAAAGGTAAGGAATTTCTGTCTGTTTATGACAGGGGTGTCAAACACAAGGTCCGTGGGCCAAATCCAGGCCATGATGTAGTCAGATCCGGCCTATGGGGCTGTCTTCATCTGCCCAGTGTGAAGAGGAAAGATTGGGCCAGCCTGGCTTCTGCCTGGTCTACCCAAAGCGAAGAGGAAACATGCCAGCAGTTTTGGGCAGTGGCGTCAAACTAGCCATGCCCACGCAGTTGGCCACACCCACCCAGTTGTTCATGCCTACCCAGCCCCCAAGGTCAACTATGGCCCTCAATAAAATTGAGTTTGACATCCCTGGTTTATGATTATTATATATATAGGTGAAATTCAAAAGAATTAGAATATCGTGCAAAAGTTCATTTATTTCAGTAATGCAACTTAAAAGGTGAATCTAATATATGAGATACACGAATTACATGCAAAGCAAGATAGTTCAAGCCGTGATTTGTCATAATTGTGATGATTATGGCTTACAGCTCATGAAAACCCCAAATCCACAATCTCAGAAAATTAGAATATTACATGCAATCAATAAAACAAGGATTGTACATAGAACAATATCAGACCTCTGAAAAGTATAAGCATGCATATGTACTTAGTACTTGGGTTGGGCCCCTTTTGTAGCAATTTCTGCCTCAATGCAGTGTGGCATGGAAGCTATTAGCCTGTGGCATTGCTGAGGTGTTATGGAAGACCAGGATGCTGCAATAGTGGCCTTCAGCTCTTCTGCATTGTTCAGTCTCATGTCTCTCAACTTTCTCTTGGCAATGCCCTGTAGATTCTCTATGGGGTTCAGGTCAGGCGAGTTTGCTGGCCAATCAAGCACAGTAATCCCACGGTCATTGAACCAGGGTTTGGTGCTTTTGGCAGTGTGGGCAGGTGCCACGTCCTGCTGGAAAATGAAGTCATCCCCATAAATGAAGTCATCCCCATAAAGCTCATCTGTGGAAAGAAGCATGAAATGTTCCAAAATCTCCTGGTAGTTGGCTGCATTGACCCAGGACTTAATGAAGCACAGTGGACCAACACCAGTAGATGACATGGCTCCCCAAATCAACACAGACTGTGGAAACTTCACACTAGACTTCAAGCATCTTGTAGTGTGTGCCTCTCCATTCTTCCTCCAGATTCTGGATCCTTGGTTTCCAAATGAGATGCAAAAGTTGCTCCTATCAGAAAAGAGGACTTTAGACCACTGAGCAACAGACCGGTTCTATTTTTCTTTAGCCCAGGTAAGACACTTCTGAAGTTGTTTGTTGTTCAGGAGCGGCTTGGCAAGAAGAATACGACATTTGAATCCCATGTCCAAGATGTGTCTGTGTGTGGCGGCTCTTGATGCACTGACTCCAGCCTCCGTCCACTCCTTGTGAAAGTCCCCAACATTTTTGAATGGCTTTTTCCTGACAAACCGCTCCAGGCTGTGGTCATCCCTGCTGCTTATGCACCTTTTTCTTCCACACTTTTCCCTTCCACATAACTTTCTATTCATGTGCTTTGATGCAGCACTTTGGGAACATCCAACTTCTTTTGCAATTACCTTTTGAGGCTTTCCCTCCTTATGGAGGGTGTCAATGATGGTTTTCTGCACAACTGTCACGTTAGCAGTCTTTCCCATGATTGTCATTCCTACTGAACCTGACTGAGAGACCATTTAAAGGTTCAGGAACCCTTTGCAGGTATTATGGCTTAATTGGCTGATTAGAATGGGACACTTTGAGCCTCGAATATTGAACCTTTTCACAATATTCTAATTTTCTGAGATTGTGGATTTGGGGTTTTCATAAGCTGTAAGCCATAATCATCTCAATTATGACACATCATGGCTTGAACTATCTTCCTTTGCATGCAATGCAATGAATGCAGTGAATCTATCTCCTATACTAGGTTCACCTTTTAAGTTGCATTACTGAAATAAATGAACTTTTGCACGATATTCTAATTTTTCGAATTTCACCTGTACTTGGTAATAGCCAAGAGAAATAGAAAGTAAATGTTTCTTATTTGTTTGTGGTTGTTTGAGCTTTTTTGTTGTTGGTTGTTTGGGCTACTACTCTTAATATTAGAAGAAATGAGCAACTGTTAAAATATGATTTTTCAATACATATAGTTTGTCCCGCCATAAAATCATGGTAGAACCTGGTTGCAACTCAACATGAAGTTGGACAGACTCCAGTGCACTTGGGTTTCATTAGATTTTGGCCTTAGATGTCTAAGAATGTTATTTGTCTCCTCTGTATTTGAACATATCTCAGAAGTCTAGACATTTTGCTTTCTGGAATTATAAAAGTATTCATAGAATGTCCAATGAAAACAAAATGCCTTACATGGTTTTATCTGCCTATTTCACAGCTTCACTGTGCTTAAGCATAAGTGATATTGAGAAAGGCTTTTCTCTCCAGAAAAACAAGGAGATGTCATACAAACCTGCCAATAGGTCTGAGTGAAAATCGATAAATGATTTATTGATGCTCTGCATCTTTAGCAGCACACATAATACAAAATGCACTAAAACAAAAGATTAGCGAGCATATGCTAGAACTATTGGATCTGCAAAAATCTGGATCACCAAGAGATGTCAGCAAATACTTACATTTAGTTGTTGACATTGAATAGTATTCTGATTTTTTTCAATCCAGATCTGGTGTTCTTACCATGTGGATCAGACTTAAATAATAATATTAATAATAATTATTATTATATAACAATAACAATAACAATAACAATAATAATCTCCTCCTCTCTCTTATAATTGCTGCAATTTTTATAATCTGAATTTAGTCAGAAAATTTCTATTTGCAGAGATAATCTCCAGTTTCCATCAGAAAAAGATAATCTCCAGTTTCCATCAGATGTAAGAAAATAAGTCACAGAGACATTCACATTGCATGAGACATACATATATGCCACTACTAATCAGAATAAATTGGCAACAAATAAAAACTCTTGAAAAGCTTTTGTTCACCTTCAAAGTCATAACAGCACCAAATTATTCTGCCTAAGGTACAAGGAAAAAAAAGCATTGTTGAGAACTGCAACATTTCTGTTATGATCCCTTGATTATTCTCAAGGATTATCACATTTTTTTAAAAAAAAATCTTTGTATGTTGCCTTTTGTAATGAGGCAATGTCTATATTTAGATGTGTTCCTCACAAGTCTTCATTTTCAAAAGCTGAGAAACATTCTGGACAAATTTCTCTTATTGGGGTGCTTTCGATCGATATTGAAGCTAAGAGTCAAAGTCAAATGACATGATTTGTTTGAGAAACTAAATTTGCCTTGCTCATTAGACTAAAGTCAGGAATTCATTTATCTAAGGTCAAAAGTTCAATTTCTGAAAAGATAGATTCCAGATATTAACAGATAATTCAGTGATTATTATCAGTGATAAAGAAAAGGAATGCATATTATAACACTTAAATTATTTTAAATAAGTGAATGGGTTCAAGTGTTTTTTTTTTTTTAATAACATTATTCCACCATTGTAATTATCTGATTTGAAAAGAAAGAATCCTACTATGAGAAACCCATGGGGGTGTAGGTAGGACATATAATTCTTTTATGATAATATTATGTTTCATTTGAAGATGAAACAAGAATTTTTATTCTTTCCTTATTTCTGTATGGATATCAGTTTTTTCAAATTCTTCATAAATTTTAGTGAAAAAAAAATGGTTAAGATGGAGAATGGATTTAATGCATTTATACAGATGGTTAAAGCAAGCTAAAATAACTGACACATTAATATCTATAGTATACTCGAGCAGTAAAATTAAAGGATGAATGAATTCTTGAAATGGCAGTGTAAGATATAATAACTACTGGGACAGTGGAGGCCCAAAATCTAGGGAGAGCTTTTAACCAAGATGATCCATAGGAGAAGGCTCTTTTCTAGATATTCAATAATTGAGCTTTGAGTAGGTCTTTAAATTAAATATATTGGCATTCCCCAGTTTAAAATCATCAAAAATTTTATTCCAATGTCTCAAATGATTTTAATGATCTAATTTATTAATGCTCCTATTAGCCTGAGAAAGAAGGAGAAAGAGAAGGAGAGGAAAGACAAAGAGAAAAAAACAATACCAATAGTTTTCAGGTGGTGTTACACCAAAATTGAAGATTAGGCGAACAAGGGTCCCAATTCAGCATGTGTTCAAACACCTTCCAAATGGTTCTTGCAACTTTTAAAACTTGAAATACATTAGTATCCTGGGTAGAATATACCATGATACTAAAGGGTTCATATGAACACTTTTTGTAGGATCCAATCTGGGTTGGTCACCAGGACTAGAGACTTTGTCTTCTTCGCTTTTGGACTCATGCTAGAGCCCATTCTCAGGAAACTTCTCTCCAGCAAAGTGTCTATGGAGAAGTCCCCAAGAAGGGGCTCTAGAAGAGTCCAAAAGTCAGAAGACAAAACCTCTATTTCTGGTGACTAACCCAGATTAGATCCTGCAACATTATCCTTGACATGTTTATTTGCCCTCATTTGTAACAACTTCTTGTTTGTTCTGAAGATATATCCAATGACCAAAAACCAGTAAAAGTTAACACACATGGATGCAAACACAGTGACAATGGAGGTGGAAAAAATAAAATCTAAATAAATCTAGAAGTCTTCATCAGACTCTTTTATGCAAACCCGAAGAACATATGAATCTGCTTGAAATGTATCAATGTATTGACATGAGAGTCCCTTTGAGCACATCTTGAACTAATATTTATTTTTAAATGAGTGGTCACCTTTTCCCTGAAACTTATTTGAATCTTTGACTATCTTTTGATACCAATGTTAACATGAGATGAAATATTCTGAAGTATGTATTCCTTCTGATAATGTATTCCTTCCACCCCCTTGGATACTTGTACTCCTTCCACCCCCTTGTACTCCTTCCATCCCCTTGGGTATTTATTCCAAGTTATTTCAGAGAATTAAAAAATTAAAACTACTAAGAAACCCCAAGATTTCCATAGATAACATTCATTAACTTTAAAAGCAATCAGATGATGTAATTTCCTCAATGAAATATGGGACTAAATTCTGTATTTCCCTGAAAATACAACCTACCACAAAAGTAAACCCTAGCTTGATTTTTACACATGTGCCCAATATAAGCCTTACCCCCCAAATAAGCCCTAATGAAGACCCCACCCATTCCAGGGTGCACAGGTAAAAATTAAGTTAGGGATGGGGGTATGGAGGTATGTTATCATATTCTGAGGCCTTGAAGAAAGCCTTGCTGGCCTTGCCAGCCGCAGAAGAAGTTCCTGAATGCCTCTGACAGTGAAAGGGAGGCCAGGGGTGACATGCACAAGTGAGGTAAGTCAATGGATGATATCCCCCCCAAAAAATAAGACCTGGTGCCTTTTTTTTGGTGGAAAAAAAAGACAGAGTCTTATTTTCAGGGAAACACAGGTAGATAATATGTTGCAGCAAACATTCCACATTCATTTCCTTGAAATGCTTTTAAACTCTGAGTCATTCATCCATGACAGACAAATCTGCATAGTCGATGTGCCTATTCTTATGAATCAAAAAACTCATTTTTGAACCTTGCCTCTGATCTTCCACTGTTGATCTTCATTTGTTTTTGTTGGGATGTTAAGAAAAGGAGGGAAACAATTATTTACACTTATTTTTGAATTGCTATTATTTTTGTAACCTGGATAACACAAGGAAGATTAAGCAAACTCCATTCCAGCTGAGATGTCTACTTAGGAGCATCAGGGACAGTGAGTTCACAAATTGAGTTTGCCTGCTATTTGATGGGTTATATAGAAAAAGCATCCCAGAAAAAGCGAATTTAATTAGCAGCCTTTGCTCTTGAAATGAACAGAAAGGCAAATGGAATGATGGATATGAGAATTTTTTGCTTCAGACACTGCATTTGGAATTGAATTAAAATAGTGGTGTTCTGCATAATTTGACTTGCATCAGGACCCTACATCATACCAATATGATAATTAAATTTCAGATGCTATCTAGCACGGAAGGTATTTGTTAAAAATAGTAGTAAATACGATTCAAAAGGGGTTGTTACGCTTTCTAGATAATATTGACAATTCCCTCTGATGTGAAGATACAAATAAAGGGGTGCTCCCAATTCAATTAATGCAGATACATTAATTTTGAAATACCAAATCAATCATTTTAGGGTTCCTTTTCCCTGCCACCTTTATAGTAGGTGACAGTTTCTAATCTCTCTGGTCTGATTTCAAAAAATAAGCAAGAAAATGATTCAATAAGAACACTTAATTACCAGCTTTTGTGTATTTACATCATGTGCCAATACATCACATGACATATCTCAAATAAATGTGAGCTTCCTTTGTTTTTTTTTAAATGTTTTAAACATATGAAACTTAAATACATTTTATTTTAAAACTCAAAAAATGTGAGCTTCCTTATTTACTCATGAGACAAATTTGTAGACTTGGGAGAACTCTACATCTAAATTCCAATAAAAAAGGAAAGAAAATGCTTTCATGAATGCAAATACCAACCCCAATACCCATAGAAAATAATATTTGTAGCCCAGAGTTGAACTGTGGGGTCTTTGGTGCGCTCTGAGCTTGGTTTCTTTGTTGTTGTTGTTATTGTTTTGTTTTTTGTTTGTTTTGCAGAGGCTTCATTATCCAACTCAAGAATGACAACGATGAACTGATCATGTTATGAAGTTGGGTAATGAAACATCTGGAAGAAAATATCCAAGTTCAACGAATGCCAAGAATCGCACACCAACCCCTGGAAAACATCTTGATGAACAGTACTGCATAAAGCAGTCTTACATTTATGAGGTATGATCAGGATGCTCAGTTTATTACTTCTTAAACAATTCTAAGAATGAGAAGAGGGTTATGTTTTGAATTCCACTGGTTCAAGATTTAGCGATTTTACTGTTGACTCAAAAGCGAAATTACCCAATGTGTACTTTAGAAGTCAGTGCAGTTCTAAACATTTTCAGTTGTCTGAAAACATGAAAATGTATTCATAATGAAATAATTAAAATAGACTTCATATTGATGAAATGGGCTAATTACACATTGATCTATAGAGCCCTATTTTAAATAGAAGAAACTAAGGTTCAGATAAAGCTTAAGCCCCTGTCACACTGCACCAACGGATGCAAAGAGGATGTAAAACGGACAAAAAATCTTGCCATCTGTTGGTTAACATGATGTACTCACTAACTCCGTTTTGCTTCCTCTCTATCCTTCCAGTATCCGTCTATTGACATTTCATCCGCTCAAAAATTTTGAGCTGCCCAAAACTTTTGCGCAGAAAATGTATCCAATTCGTCCATTCTGCATCCGCTACGCATCCGCTACGCATCCGCTACGCATCCGTTCTGCACCCGTTACACATCCGCTATATCCGCTAGACATCCGTTCTGCATCCGCGCAACTCACATCTGCTCGGATGCAGGGAGGAAGCGGAACAGACACAGAACGGATGCAGAACGGATGCAGCACAGAAACAAAGCGTTTAAAATGGAAAAAACGTTCACAGAGGGGACCTATCTCGGATATTAAGGATGTCTAGAGGATGCCTAGAGGATGCCTAGAGGATTCAAAGGGACACCTATACTGCCTATAAAAAGGGGGAGCAACTCACCTGCATCTCACTTTCAGACCAACAGCCTAGCTGCACAGACCTCTGCAGCCTTCATCTGACTCTTGCTCTTCCACAGCATCCAGTCATGTCAACCGTGGATCGTAACACAGTCCTTTTGGCAGCCACCATCCTTCTGCAACAGTGCAAAGCCATCTACAGGCTCTGAGAACTCTACTACGGGAAGAAAAGGAGGCGGCCAAGAAGCGTCTGGGTCCGAAGATGGATCGGGAGAAGAGCAGAGTACGGACTGTACAACAAGCTGATGGTGGAGCTCAGGAACGAAGACACTCGTGCATTCCAGCACTTCATGAGGATGCCTCTAGCCATGTTTGACGAAGTTGTGCAGCGGCTGACACCCAGATTGACCAAGGCAAACACCAACTTCCGGCCCAGCCTGGAAACTGGGCTCAAGGTGGCACTCACTCTGCGCCAACTGGCCTCCGGGACCATGTACAGGAGCATGCAGTATGGCTGGAGGGTGCCACACAACACCATCAGCATTGTGGTCAGAGAAGTGGTGCAGGCCATCATCGAAGAATACAAGGAGGAGCTCCTCCAGTGCCCCTCCACTGAAGAAGGATGGAAGAAAGTTGCAGAGCAGTGGTATCAGAGGTGGAACTTCCCCCACACCGTTGGAGCTATCGATGGCAAGCACGTGGCCTGCAAGGCTCCAGCCAACTCAGGGTCCATTTATTTCAATTACAAGGGCTTCTTCAGCATCATCCTCTTTGCCATGGTCGATGCTGACTACAAGTTCATGTACATCAATGCTTCAGGCAACGGCTCATCTTCAGATGCCCAGGTATACAACAAGAGCCACCTCAAGGAGGGGCTGGAAGGCAACCTCATCGTGGGCTTCCCAGATCCAGAACCCCTGCCCAATGACAAGAAAGATGTGCCCTACTTCATCATGGGGGATGACGACTCCTCCCTCACAACCTACCTCATGAAGCCCTACACCTCCAGACTCCTCACCCGTGAAGAGAGGATCTTCAACTACAGGCTGTACAGGGCAAGGCGGGTGGTGGAGAACGCCTTTGGCATCCTGGACAACAGGTTCCAGGTACTTCTCACCACCATGCAGCATTGCCCAGAGACTGTGAGGAGGGTCATGGAAGCTTGCTGCATCCTGCACAATCTCATGCGCACCCGCTACCCAGTCTTGCAGAACAGGCTCGTGGACCTCCAACAAGGCAATGGGGACATGGAGCCTGGGGAATGGAGGCAAGGGCGAAACCTGATAGACACTTAGGATGTGCAAGGCCCCAACAGAGCTTCACGTGAAGGGAAGAAGCAGCGCAACCTCCTGATACAATGGTGCAACTCCCCAGCTGGAGCAGTGGAGTGGCAAGACAGGATGATAGATGATTAATGAGTGCTTCCTTCAGCCTGTCTCATCACACTGATGAGATTGGGCCATGTATGTTGGGTGGGCCTACAATGAACAAGGGCGTTTAATAAAGAGTTGTGTTTGTGTTGACATGTGTGGATGATTATTACATTATTATTGATAATAAAGGGCCATAGGTGTGGCACCAGGGAGGGTGGACCATACAGTCCCACTATGCTTGCACTGGAGGCTTATCTATCCCACTGCTATCTGTACCCATCCCACAACTATTACCCATCCCAAAGGTATCCCTGCCCATCCCACAGCTATTACCCATACCACAGGTATCCCTGCCCATCCCACTGCTATCTTAACCCATCCCACAAGCATGCAAAGGCTTAAACCATTTCTAAAAGTTTCCACCAAGACTTTATTAAAAAAAAGAAATGAAGCAAGTGTGTGAATCAAAGATAAATTTCATTGAACAACAAGCTGTAGAACAAAAATGACCCAAGTCAAGTGTCCAAATAACTCTACAGGTAGCCAGCTACCCAGTCTCTGGCACTCTTATTGGTCACTCGGAGGTCTGCCCAGTCTCAGGGGAGAAGGGTCCAGGTGCTGTGGAGGTAGGTGGTGCTGGAGTGCTGGTCTGTATCGTCATTGGGGTGCCTGGCCCCAAGAGGACAACAGGGGACGGTGTGTTGAGGAAGCTCTCAGACAGCTGGCTCAGACCCGCGATGCTGAGAGGTCCTTCCTCCATGCCATGGGGTGTCAGCCCCAGTACTGATGAGAAATGTACTGAGGCCATCTCAGGAAGCTGCACCTGTCCATGACATAGGTCTCTCTGTCCGTCAGCTTTACTGTGGCCTGGCTGCATTTCTTCAGGTGCAGCTTCCCGTACCAGGTGTGCATATGTTTCCACCAGCCGAGGAGCACCTCCGAAATGTAACCCATTCTCTCCGCCCTCTCTCTCCAAGCAGCCTGCTTCCGCTTGGTGTCCCTGTACAGCCGGTGTCCCTTCCACCAGAGATAGTCATTCTCTCTCAGCCACTCCAGCACCTCATCCTCGTGTTCCTCCTCAATGAAGTATTGCCTCCTCTCCCGTCCCCGCATATGCCTCTTCCTCCCTTTGCCAGGACCAGATGGACCCTCATCAGAGGAGCTTCCTGGTGGTAGGGGCTGCTCTTCCACACCACCACCACCAGCAGCACCAGCAGGATCATCATCATCATCATCATCATCATCATCATCATCATCATCACCACCACCAGCAGGATCATAATCATCATCATCATCATCATCATCATCATCAGCAGCAGCAGCAGCAGGATCATCAGGACCAGGATCAGCAGCAGCAGAGTAATCACCAGGAGCCCCAGCAGCGCCAGCAAGACCAGGAGCATGAGCAGGACAGGAGCACCAGCAGCACCAGGAGCACGAACAGGACAAGCAAGACCAGGAGCACGAGCAGTACGAGCAGGATGAGCAAGTCCAGGAGCTCAAGCAGGATGAGCAGGACCAGCAGCAGCTTCAGCAGAGTATGCAGCAGAAGCACCACTGCCAGGAGAAGCTTCAGTAGAAGCCCCAGCAGAAGCAGAATCAGGGACAGGGGGTGGGAGGGTGGCCCTGTCCCTCTTGCCAGGGATGGCGGCAGGTTGCTGAGACTTTCGCTTCTTCCCCATGGTTGTGGGATTGCTGGCTGGCAGGGAGGCTGGCAGGAAGCCTGGCACCAAGGCTGGCAGGAAGCCTGGCAGGAAGGCTGGCAGGAAGCCTGGCAGGAAGGCAGGCAGACAGGCAGGCAGCAAGGCTGGCAAGCAGGCAGACACCAAGGCTGGCAGGCAGACTGGCTGGCAGCAAGACTGGCAGGCAGGCAGACAGGCAGACAGCAAGGCTGGCAGGGAGGCTGGCCAGGAGGCTTGGAGGCAGGCTGGCAGGAAGGCTGGCAGCAAGGCTTGCAGGCAGGCATGCAGGCATGCAGGGCAGGCAAGGACTCGATGTATCCTGCAGCAGGTCTTTCCTCCGAATGCTGGCCACGTGTGAGCTGCTTCCCTTTATATCCGGGGGGCTTACGCAATGCATCCCCCCCGTATGCACAATTAATGCCAGGCATCCGTTAGGCTTCCGCTGTGCATCCGCTGTGCACCCGCTGTTTCTGTTCCGCGTCTGCTTTGCTGAGGCCCCCTGGAAGCCCTGCGGATGTGCCATCCGCTCTCATCTGCTTCCATCCACTAGGCTTCCATTCTGCATCCGTTTTCCATCTGCTCTGCATCCTCCCCGCGTCCGTGTTATCCGCTCTGTTTATGCAAATTTTTGCCCCTTTTGAAAGCGGATAACAATGGATGGAACATTTTGCTCGCCCGTTGTCCATTTTGCATCCGTTGGGCAGTGTGACAGGGCCTTTATTTGTCTCAATTTACCTCAGTAATCACTTACTGAGTTTTGCCCATCCACTTTATCCACTGTCTTCTCCACCTACTTTCTCAATCTCATTCTTTTACTTTCCCATTTCCTCAGGTCACATGCTCAAGTAATCTGAGTTGCTGGTTGCTGAACATCAGATTAAAAGATTAATCAACTTTTATTTGGTCCAAGGTAAATTATTTGGATTATTTTGATCTGGCTTCCAAACACAACAAGCCAATTGTAGTTAATGAAACATTCCCTTTTTTAGGAGTGCCAGCAGCCTGGAGTCTCTCTCTCTCTCTCTCTCTCTCTCTCTCTCTCTCTCTCTCTCT
>BLBF01000073.1:10378963-10389837 GCA_015471245.1 Laticauda colubrina | reverse complement strand
AGTCTCTCTCTCTCTCTCTCTCTCTCTCTCTCTCTCTCTCTCTCTCTCTCTCTCTCTCTCTCTCTCTCTCTCTCTCTCTCTCTCTCTCTCTCTCTCTCTCTCCACACTAGCAAACGAAGCCCTGGAACGTACACTCATTTTCTTCTTTCAGCATACACACACACACACACACACACACACACACACACACATTCAGAAGGCACTGTAGATTCCAAGAAGAATTCTGATAATTTCCAGACAGGATCCGGAAGTGCGGTAAGTGTAAATCTGCTACACCTATTCATCTCCACCCCCTGCCATTTATCCCTAGAGCTGGGGTGGGGCTTTGCTAGCAGCAATGGTTCTTCCATCCCAAGGACCAGCCCATGGATTTCCACTGCTGTCCTCTTCTCTGCCTTCTGCACATCCACGTGTCAGGCACTGGACCCAGCTGTTCCTCCTCTTCCTCATCAACCACCTCCAGACCTGGGAGCTGTTGACTATCCATCTGAGGGCTGATGGACACTCCAGGCTCTGCCTCTGCCTCTATCTCTGACAGCTCCATTTCCTCTTCCCCCTCAGAGGTCTCAGATTGCCTTGATGCTGGCCCTTACTCCCAACCGCCTCCTCCTCTGATTTGGCTGCTGGCCACAACATAGATCTCCTTACAGCTAAATGATCTGATAGTAGATTTTGAATAATAGGTGAGATTTAAATTAGGAAGACCCAGCCATCAGAGAGCAAACCTTGGCCAATTCTTCAGAAAGCTGAGATGCTGCTTATAACACGTCAGGCCCCTTGTTTAGTTTTGCCCTATTCTGATCAATAGCATCAGCTCTCCAGGGATTCAGGCACAACTTCTGTGATCTAAAGCTATTTTAATAGGGATATCAGTGGCAGAATGAAGGGTCATATCAGTGCATCCCAGCTAATCTGTAAAAGAAAATAAGCAGAGATGGGTAATGAAATAGCCTGCAAATCAGTAAAAGCTGATAACAGGTAAAAGAAACACGATTCTTTGGTACATAGTTAAAATAAACACAGAAAATTAAAAACAAACTGGGAGGCTCTGCCCCCTTTATACTGTCTTTGAATGCTAATTTGTTAACAAATGACCAACAGGTTATTTATGCTTTAACGCTACATTAATATATTTTTTCCAATGAGACCAGTCTATCAAGTCAACCTGGCCTACCTAAAATAGGATGGAGCATACTGCTTACACCTTTGCCTTTCAGCCCCAATCCAGGAGCCTTTGCTGGGAGTCACTTTTGTGACAAACTATTTTTTGTGTTGAATTTATATTTTACTGATGAAGAAATTAATTGAGATTACTATAGATCTATTTCAAGCTCTTTAACTCTAGTCAGCGGGCCATACCCTTTATTTTTAATACATCTATCTAATATGCAAAGTAGACCAGGTTCGAATCTCAGAAAGGGTATGACTAGCTGACAAAAGCTAAATGGCTTGAAATAGATCAATACTAGATAAAGGTAAAGGTTCCCCTCATACATATGTGCTAGTTCTTTCTGTCTCTAGGGAGTGGTGCTCATCTCTTTTACAATGCCAAAGAGCCATCACTATCCAAAGACGTCTCCATGGTCATGTGGCCAACATGATTAAATGCCGAAGGTGCACAGAACGCTGTTATCTTCCCACCAAAAGTGGTACCTATTTTTCTACTTGCATTTTTATGTGCTTTCGAACTGCTAGGTTGACAGAAGCTGGGACAAGTAATGGGAGCTAACTCCATTATGCAGAGCTAGGGATTTGAACTGCTGAACTGCCAACTTTTCTGATTGACAAGCTCAGCATCTTAAGGGCCTGTCACATTGGCCAACGGATGCAAAACGTATGTAAAAAGGACACAGCAGACGAGAAAATGTTCCATCTGTTGTTATGCACTCTCAAAAGTGCCCCGAATATGCATAAGCAGAGCGGACAACAACGGAAAGGAATGGATGGGGGGAGGATGTAGCCAGGATGGAAAGTGGATGATCCATGGAAGCCTAGCAGATGGAAGCGGATGGCACATCCACAGGGCTTCCAGGGGAGCACAGTGAAGCAGATGCGAAGTGGAAAGAGCGGATGCCGAGCGGATGCCGAGTGGATGAAGCGGATGCAGAGCGGAAGCCTAGGGGAAGCCTAGCGGATGCCTAGTGGAGGCCTAGCGGATGCAGAGCGTTCACTGCACATGTGGGGAGGATGCATTGCATCAGCCCCGCGGATATAAAGGGAAGCAGCTCGCAAGAAGGTCACCATTCAGAGGAAAGACCTGCTGCCAGACACAGGTCCAGCCAGCCAGCCAGCCAACAACCATGGGGAAGAAGAGAAAGCCTGTGGCATCTGCTGCCAGCCCTGGCAAGAGGGACAGGGACACCCCCCCACCCCCTGGCCCTCACTCTGCTTCTGCTGAGGCTTCTGCTGCTCAGGCTGACTCTTCTGGTGCTGGGGCTTCTGCTGGTGCTTACTCAGCTGGCGCTACTCCTGGTCCTGCTGGTCCTGCTGGTGCTCCTGGTGCTCTTGGTCCTGCTGGTGCTGCTGGTGCTTACTCTGTTGCTGCTGATCCTGGTCCTGCTGGTGCTGCTGGTGCTGCTGGTGCTTACTCTGCTGCTGCTGATCCTGGTCCTGCTGGTGCTGCTGGTGCTGCTGGTGCTGCTGGTCCTGCTGGTCCTGCTTTTGCTGCTACTGTTGTTGCTGCTGCTGGTGGTGGTGGTGTGGTGGAGCAGCCCCAACAACCTTGAAGCCCCTCTAATGAGGGCCCAGATGGCCCTGCCAGAGGGAGGAGGAGGCAAAAGCGTGAACAAGAATGGGATAGGAGGCAATACTCCATTGAAGACGAACATGAGGATGAGGTGCTGGAATGGTTGAGGGAGAACGAGTATCTGTGGCAGAAGGAACACAGGCTCTATCGAGACACCAAAAGGAAGCAGGCTGCTTGGAGAGAGAAGTCAGAGAGCCTGGGCTACACTTTGGAGGTGCTCCTTGGTGGAAGCACATGCACACCTGGTTCGGGAAGCTGCACCTCAAGAAATCTGGCTAGGCTGTGGTCAAGCTGACGGACCGGGAGACCTACATGATGGCCAAGTGCAGCTTCTTGGAGGGTGAGATCCATCACTGAGGAGCAGCCCCTCTGACAACCCTCTCTCTCAGACAGCCCGCAGAGAGCCAGTCCTCTTCTGGCCAAGAGTCAGCTCCTGTGTCCAGGCAGGTATCTGTGGAGCGTCCCACGATGGAGACCCCCCCGACAGCTGCACTCCCCATGGTGGAGCACATGGAGGACCCCCTGATTGAGTGGGAGCAAGGAGAGGGCACTTCCACCAGAGACCAACCCACATCCACCCCCAGCTCCACCTCCACAGAAAGCAGGCAGAGAGCCGGACCGGAGGGACAGAGCCACACTGTCCTGCTGGAGATCAGGGACACCATCAGAAGCAGCGTAGATCTCCTCTCTCAGCTGGTACAAACCGACGTCCCATTCTCCAACCACAAGCTTCCTCACCTACGTCAACCAGACCCTCATGAACATGTCCGAATCACAGTACCAGGGGATCAAGGACAGGATCACTGGTCTTCTTCACAACCCTCCAGACCAAGATGAACCTCCTCCCACCCAGTCCAGGTCTGCTCCTCCACCCCAGGTGATGTCATTGCCCTTCCAAGGCTTTCCACAGGCCCTCACCGACCAAGGCTATGGCTACCAGGAGCTCCAGCAGCACAGGCAGCCCTTCCCAGTCCAGGCACAGGTACATCGAACGCCACCAGTGCCACCGATGCCACTGATGCCACCGATGCCACCAACGCCACTGATGCCACCCATGCCACAGATGCCATCCATGCCACAGATGCCACCCACGCCTCACCTCGCTCAGCTGCAGACCAGACATCCCCACTACACTCCTCCTTCCTCCACCCCACAGCCAAGCCCAGCCTCAGAACATCTGTCGCCGGTATTGGGGCTGACACCCCATGTCCTGGAGGAAGAGGCTCTCAACATCACAGGACTGAGGCAGCTCTCTGAGGGCTTCCTCCACACACCATCCCCTGTTGTCCTCTCAGGGCCAGGCACCCCAATGGCACCTCAGACCATCACTCCAGCAGCAGCCACCTCCACAGCACCTGGACCCTTCACCCTGAGACTATGGGAATGCCTCAGAGTGACTGAGAAGAGTGCCAGAGACTGGGTGGCTACCTGTTGACTTTATCTTTGCTTGGAACACTTGGGTCATTTTGCTTTTAAAGCTTGTTATTAATAAAAATTATCTTTGCTTCACACATTTGCTTCATTTATTTTATTAAATAAAGTCTTGGTGGAGACTTTTAGCAATGGTTTAAGCCTTTGCATGCTTGTGGGATGGGTAAGGATAGCAGTGGGATGGGCAGGGATACCTTTGGGATGAGTAATAGCTGTGGGATGGGCAGGGATATCTGTGGGATGGGTAATAGCTGTGGGATGGGCAGGGATACCTTTGGAATGGGTAATAGCTGTGGGATGGGTTAGGATACCTGTGGGATGGGCATGGATAGCAGTGGGATAGATAAGCCTCCAGTGCAAGCATAGTGGGACTGTATGGTCCAACCTCCCAGGTGCCACACCTTTGGCCCTTTATTATCAATAATAATGTAATCATTCATCCACATATTTCAACATAAACACAACTCTTTATTAAATGCCCTGTTCATTTTAGGGCCATTCAACATACATGGCACAATCTCATCAGTGTGATGGGACAGGCTGAAGGAAGGATCCATTAAGCATCTATCATCCTGTCTTGCCACTCCACTGCTCCAGCTGGGAAGTTGCACCAGTGTCTCAGGAGGTTGCGCTGCTTCTTCCCTTCATATGAAGCTCTGTTGGGGCCTTGCACATCCTGAGTGTCTATCAGGTTTCGCCCTTGCCCCCATTCCCCAGGCTCCATGTCCCCATTGCCTTCTTGGAGGTCCACGAGCCTGTTCTGCAACACTGGGTAGCAGGTGCACACGAGATTGTGCAGGATACAGCAATCTTCCACGATCCTCCCCACAGTCTCTGGGCGATGCTGCATGGTGATGAGAAGTACCTGGAACCTGTTGGCCAGGATGCCAAAGGCATTCTCCACCACCCGCCTTGCCCTGGACAGCCTGTAGTTGAAGATCCTTTCTTCATGGGTGAGGCATCTGGAGGTGTAGG
Source organism: Laticauda colubrina (assembly GCA_015471245.1). Classification (NCBI taxonomy): domain Eukaryota; kingdom Metazoa; phylum Chordata; class Lepidosauria; order Squamata; family Elapidae; genus Laticauda; species Laticauda colubrina. The sequence goes on along the minus strand of BLBF01000073.1, from coordinate 10,384,685 downwards.
GCTTCATGAGGAAGGTTGTGAGGGAGAAGGCATCATCCCCCACGGTGAAGTAGGTCGTTGTGTGTCGTTGGGCAGGGGGTCTGGATCTGGGAAGCCCATGATGAGGTTGCATTCCAGCCCCTCCTTGAGGTGACTGGCATTTTATACCTGGGCATCTGAAGCTGACCCGTTGCCTGAAGCATCGATGTACATGAACTTGTAGTCAGCATCGTCCATGGTGAAGAGGATGATGCTGAAGAAGCCCTTGTAATTGAAATAAGTGGACCCTGACTTGGCTGGAGCTTTGCAGGCCACGTGCTTGCCATCTATGGCTCCAACGGTTTGGGGGAAGTTCCACTTCTGATACCACTACTCTGCAACTTTCTTCCAGCCTTCTTCAGTGGAGGGGCATTGGAGGAGCTCCTCCAGGTATTCTTCGATGATGGCCTGCACCACTTCTCTGACCACAATGCTGATGGTGTTGTGTGGCACCCTCCAGACGTACTGCATGCTCCTGTAGGTGGTCCCTGAGGCCAGGTGGCACAGAGTCAGTGCCACCTTGAGCCCAGGGTCCAGGCTGGGCCAGAAGTTGGTGCTCTGCTTGGTCAACCTGGGTGTCAGCCGCTCCACAACTTCATCAAACATGGCTGGAGGCATCCTCATGAAGTTCTGGAATGCACAAGGGTCTTCGTTCCTCAGCTCCACCATCAGCTTGTTTTATAGTCTGTAAAGCTTGCGGTCCATCTTCGGACCCAGACACTTCTTGGCTGCCTCCTTTTCTTCATGTAGAACAGGTGAAAGAGCCTGTAGATGGCTTCACACTGTTGTAGAACGATGGTGGCTACCAAAAGGAGTGAGTGATGATCCATGGTGGAGATGACTGGATCCTGTGGAAGAGGAAGAGCCAGATGAAGACTGAAGAGGTCTGCACAGCAGGGCTGCTGGACTGAAAGTGAGATCCAGGTGAATTCCTCCCCCTTTTTATAGGAAATATAGGTTTTCCGCTCGGTATCCTTTTGCATCCTCTAGGCATCCTGCAGACATCCTAAATATCTGAGATAGGTCCCCTCTGCAAACATTTTTTCCATTTTAATGCTTTGTATGTGAGCTGCATCCGCTTTCATCCTTTCTCTGTCCACTACTAACTCCGCTACTAACACTTTGTGTCTGTTCCACGTCCGTTTTGCTTCCTTCCTGTGTCCATTTTCCACTGCAGCGGATTTGAGTTGCGCGGATGCCTAGAGGATATAACGGATGTGTAACGGATGACAGCAGACGTAGAACGGATGTTCCCCATATGCGTTGTGGATGTAGAATGGAAGTGTTGGATACATTTTTCGCTCAAAAAGTTTTGTGCAGCTCAAAACTTTTGGAACAGATGAAATGTCAGTAGATGGATGTTGGACGGATAGAGATGATGAAAAATGGAGGCAGTGAGTACAGAACGGAAGCATCATGTTAACCAATGGATGGCAAGTGTTTCTCTCCATTTTATATTCTCTTTCCATCCATTGGTGCTATGTGACAGGGGCTTTAGCCACTGAGCAACTGCGTCCCGATATCTATACTAATCTCCCTTTATTTCTTTGTCGGTAAAATATAAATTCAATACTACATTTGGATGTATAACCATATCTATCTTTTTCCAGAATTGGCATCAGACTTAAAAGCTCAGTAAGGACATCTGTTCCCCTCCATTTGCCATCTAAGATTGGAGCTTTCTGTTGGGACTGACTCCATGACACAAATGGTTAGAACAGCCTCTGGCTTAGACATTACATTGTTTGCATTTGAACAGAGGTTTCTTCCATTTTGTCAGTAGCTCTGCTCCCTAAACCCTTAGCAATGTTTTTATGCCACATGATGTCGATCCTGACTATTCTCATTTTTCTCTCCTTGAGCTCGCCAAGATGGTTTCCAACTGGCCAACATGGAATTTCTATCTCAAAAAAATGAAATACATTGTAGAGAAAACTAAAGTCTTCCATCTAGGCAACAAGAACCAAAAGTATACATTGAGACTGGGTGAAACCAGGCTTAATAGCAGCAATGGTGAGAGGGATCTTGGTGTTTAAGTGGACAACCAGCTAAATATGAGCTAGCAGTGTGCGGCAGAAGCCAAAAAAGCCAACGCAATCCTGAATTTCATTAACAGGGGGATACAATCAAGATCAAGGGAGGTACTAATATCACCCTATAAAGCTTTAGTAAGACCACACCAAGAGTACTGCATCCAGTTTTTGGTTACCACATTATAAAAAAGATGTTGAGACTCTGGAGAAAGTGCCAAGAAGAGCAATATTTGAAGAGCAATATTTAAACATTACAATGAATTGTTGCAAGAACTGTGCATGGCTAATCTAGTGAAGAGAAGGGCCAGGAGAGACATGATAGCAGCATTCCAATATTTGAAGAGCTTTCCCAGAGAGGAGGGGGTCAAGCTATTTTCCAAAGCACTTGAAAATCAGACAAGGAATAATGGTTGGAAACTGATCAAGGAGAGATTCAACCTAGAAGTAAGAAGAATTTTTTCTGCAGATGAGAACAATCAACACATGGAACAGCTTGCCTTCAGAAGTTTTGAGAACTTCATCACTGGAAGCTTTCAAGAAGAGACTGGACTGCCATTTGTCATAAATTGTATAGGTTCTCCTGATTGTGCTGAGAGTTGGACAGGAAGACCTTAAAGGTCCCTTCCAACTCTGTTAATTTGTAAAAAATTGGTGCCTAGCTGGCTTTGCTTCCCCCCCAAACAACAACAAAAACAACCCCCCTTTTTTTAATTAAATGTCTATTGCAGGGGGGTAGAAAAGTTGGTCCACAACTAACTGGAAGCAACATGTGATGAAAGCTTCTGGTATCAAATAAATGATTTGCATCTTCCTCATGATATATAATTAGAAAGAAGATCAAAGTTTTTGCCTTAATATACTTACTGATAAAAGAGCTTACATTCAGCTTTCAAGATTTTCTAACTAACCTAGTTCTCATTACAATCAACTTTTGATAAGAACAGAACAGAACGAAAGAGTTGGAAGGGACCTTGGAGGTCTTCTAGTCCAACCCCTTGCTCAGGCAGGAAACCCTACCATTACAGACAAATGGCTGACCAGTCTCTTCTCAAAAACCTCGAGCAATGGAGCACCCACAATTTCTGGAGGCAAATCATTCCACTGATTGATTGTTCTAACTGCCAGGAAATTTCTTCTTAGTTTTAGGTTGCTTCTCTCCTTGATTATTTTCCATTCATTGATTCTTGTCTTGTCTTCAGATGCTTTGGAGAATTGGTTGACACCTCTTCTTTGTGGCAACTCTTGAGATATTGGAACACCACTGTCATGTCACCACTAGTCCTTCATCTCATTAAACTAGACATATGCAAACCCTGCAACAGTTCTTTGTATCTTTTAGCCTTCAGTCCCCTAATCAACTTTGTTGCTCTTCTCACACTCTTTCTAGAGTTACAATATCTTTTTTTACATTGTGGTGAGCAAAATTGAATGAAATATTGTCAGTGTGGTCTTATTAAGTCACTATAAAGTGGTATTAATACTTCACATGATAATGAATCTTGATTGTGACATGTAAGACATTCATACCCTTGGGAGGTACTGGCAAGATGGCATAATGACTATATTTCAAGAAGATTGTAAAAAACAAACAAACCAAGAAGTGTAATAAGACAACAATGGGAAACCATATGTCACCCATGTATAAGGAAGTACAGCAAAACAATATTCACTCTATTTCCTCTGGAATGGCAGCTTAAATGATAAGTTCTACTGGTTATTAATATGTTGTTTAGGATGTCCTAAATATCATGGGGAACTAAATGTTAGATGGGTGTAGAATGTATTTGGTAGAGGGTACAGAGATTTGCAGCAATGGCCTGTCAATAAATCTTGTGCCAAAATACGTCTTAAAAAACCAACACACATGCACATGCACACACATACACAGACAGAGAGACACACACACAGAGAAAAACACAGAGAGAGAGAGAGAGAGACAGAGAGACAGAGAGACAGAGACAGAGACAGAAACAGAGACAGAAACAGAGACAGAAAGAGAGAGAGAGAGAGAGACAGACAGAGAGAGGGAGAGACAGAGAGAGAGAAATAGAGACAGGGACAGAGACAGACAGACAGACAGACAGAAATCAATCACTAAGGAATTTCAAATTTCAATTTTTACTTCTAGTTCTAGTAGCATAGGTAATAGCAGATAGTAACATTGACTATTAAGCAGAATTACTTGTAGAATTACTACTAGCAGTTCCAAAGTGCTACTTCCAGTAATATTAGTTAATATCAATAACCTAATGACACTATTTCCATTACAAATACTAGTACTAATAATATATCTTGAAATAATCTTCCCTAAAGCAGACCTTTGACAGCAGGGGTGTCAAACTCGTGTCATGTGACGTATCACAATTTTTTCCCCCTTTGTTAAACCCGGCATGGGCTGTGTGACACATTCGGCCCACAGGCCTCAAGTTTGACACCGCTGATCAACAGGAACAGATTTAGAAATGACTCATAAACTCTTATCTGAGTGTCAATCAGGTTTTATTTTTACTGACAGAGAACTATAATAGTATGATTTCCAGTAGTATAGCAAGTTGGAAAAACTGAACAGCTGAATATCTGCTATTTGCTTTTTGTTACAACAAAATTGCAATTGTACGTATATCAAGCTAGTAACAGATGGAGAACAACTGATGTATATAATTATTCAGGCTGGGCTCTTTTTAAGTAGATAAGTTGGATGGTGCTTCTCTGGATGAAAAAAACAAAGAAAGGAAGGAGCACATGGTGAATCAACCTTTACAAAGTTTCTTTGAAAGAGGTCTCCTTGCAAAAATCTGCAAATTAACTGTATAGATTAACGATTTTCTCCCTGACAAGTTACCACAGAGTGAATGTTGAAGGCCTGACGTTGATCCTGAGCACTGTTGCATACTTGTGCATTAATCAGCCATGTTGATTTCAGTCTGCTACCTGAGGTGTCCATCTGTTGATGCTTCTTCATTTTGCCAAGCTTTGTGAGAGCTCTAGCCCTCAATGTTTCTTGGTGCCAAAATATAAAACCCACCATACGGAAGTTAGAGCACCTTATAAAATCCTTCAGGGTGATTGAGTAAATTAAAAATGAGTTTTACTTGAATTGGTCTCACAAGATTTCCTATAACATATTCTAAATGATTCCAGCTCTAGGGATTGTTAAAAACCTAAATGGTTTTCCCTTCTGGGGATGATATGAATATTCCTGGAAGCAAATAAGAAATTCTAAAGTGGGCAGATGCAGGAGGGAACTGGGATTTGTTAAAATGTGGTGGAAATTATTGTGAAGTTAGCTTAATGTACAAATAACTGTCTTATCTCTTTGCTTGTGTGAAAATATCCTTCTTACGTTCTACATTAAATCCCCTTCAAGATGCTGTGAAATATTAGTGCAGTTAAATAATCATACATATAATTATTTAAAGATGTAAATATAATCAGCAAAATATAAGTACAGAGAGATGTTCAACATCTAAGCAGGAACAGTGATTTCAACAATGAAGGAAATATCTTCTTCATTATTAATAGTAGGAACATGGGCTTCACAGGAGTTGTAAGTCAAAACAAGGGGACAGAAAGAAATTTCTCAGGGATAATTTCAGAGAGTTAGTGTCCCAGGAAAAGAATAGAATAGAATAGAATAGAATAGAATAGAATAGAATAGAATAGAATAGAAT
>BLBF01000073.1:10326106-10362238 GCA_015471245.1 Laticauda colubrina | reverse complement strand
TTCTCTTCTCTTCTCTTCTCTTCTCTTCTCTTCTCTTCTCTTCTCTTCTCTTCTTTTCTCCTCTCCTCTCCTCTCCTCTCCTCTCCTTTTCTCTCCATAGATAATTCATGTTCTGATTTAAACTGCTTCATTAAAAGCAGCATTCATCATATTGTGAATATTAGTGAAAACCACACTGACCTCAAAGATAATACTACATCATCACTCAAATAATGAAAATGATGTAATTTACATAAGTTTCATCATACTAATCTCATTTGCAACAATGGTGTATTGACAACATCATATATGGGATAGCTTATCTCTCCTGCCCTTCATAGACACTCACTGATGCTATGAATTTTTGGAAAATAAGTTTAAACCCTTTTGAAACTTTGTTGATTTATCTTGCAACATGTCTCTTATAATATCACAACAATCTCAATGTCAGAATCAATAATTCTTTGAATTATTATTGGGGTTTTTTTAACCCAGGGGGAAGCTCAAAATTTGCTCTGACATTTGCTTTGGGAAAATTAACAGAACACTTCTCTATAAAGCGATTACCATTCTAACTTCAGAGATAGAGATGTTGTACAATCAAATTTTAGGCTTAAATGTTGTACAATCAAATTTGAGGCTTAATATTTTTTTCTCAATCATTTCCATGTAATATATAACTTTCCCCAAAAATGTTTGGTGCCATTCAATCTTTAATGAAGACAACTGAGTGCTGGAATTTTGAGGGTGATGATATAATTTTATGCCAGCCTTTAACTTTCAACTCTTCTGTTTTCTTTTTATGAAAATGTATTTGAGACACACAAAATAGATTTGAGAATGTGTGTAGACAAAGTCAAACCACGTGGTTTGACACAGACATTTCTTTTCAAGAAAAGTAACTGGAGAAATACATAGTATGGAATACATAGAAAACAAATATCCTTAGAAATCTTTTTTAAAAAAAAACAACAACCATAAAATCTTTATATATTTCTAAACAAAGGACTGTAAACCTCAGCTATACAGTCACCTTAAAATCTATGAGCGTTCATCATACGTGATTCTTTTTCTTTTTGTCACATCTTTTTTTTTGTACAGAGGGTGTTGAGCACAGCACAAAACATTGTGGCCTGTTCCCTGATATCACTAGATGACCTCGCTAGGGCTCGCTGCCTTAGAAGAGTGAGAAAAGTTATCAGGGATGACTCACACCCTGGTCAGCACTTCTTCACTCTCCTACCATCAGGTAGAAGCATAGCTGGCCGCACCAACAGGCTGAAGAACAGTTTCTACCCATGGCTGTCAGACTTCTGCATGGAAAATAACTTGATGTCAACATAGTATGACAGACTTGCAGGGCTTGCACATTTGCAACAAGGTCATATGGTGTAATAAGATTGGGACTGGGTTAGGGACTTCTGTCCTCACTGTGAGTTGTGTTGGGTAGGGTGCACGAATGGAGGCTCAGCCAATCTCATTGTACACATGTTGTACTCTGACAATAAAGATAATAATAATTGTCTTCCAGCAGATTCACATGCTAAAGTTGTCTTGTGATCTGCACCATTATCATATCACAGACTGCCTAGCTTTTAGTAGTTAAATGTATTTCTAAAATCTGCTATTTTCCATTGAGGTGGGAAAAAACATTTTAATTCCTTGTGTGTTTGTGTGTGTGTGTGTGTGTGTGTGTGTGTGTGCATGATACACTGTAATGTTTGAAACTGGGAAATGCAAATTTAATAGCTGAATACTTTGTCATTAGCAAAATTCAAGCCCTCATTTTTGAGCAAATTAAGAAGAAATGAGCAAGATATGATTAAAATGCAGGATTCTTTTTAAATGGAGAACTAAAGGGGAATTATTTGGCATGGCTGTTAATAGAACATTACTTTCAAGTCTTCTTGATTAAAAACTATCAGTTTCTTAAGTCTGTTTGCCAAGTGAGCCAAAATACATTGCATAGCTAGAGATATTCATTTCATAAAGAAAACTACATAAATGACAAGGCTTTAACCTAATTGGTCTTTCATAGCTCATGACTGTAAGTTGAATTGTGAAAAAAATGTCAATTTGATTATTATCTATAAACTAACTTTTGATGAGGAATCAACTCAACATATTCGAGCTTAATAGACCTATCAATGCTGTCTGTTATATATTGAAAGAATCAGGCAGGATCATAGCAGTTTTGATGTTTTTAGAAGGATTTTACCTGCTATTTCTGAAAGAAGAATGGTGTCATAATACTCCAATGCTACAGGTCTAATAAGCATAAATATTCCAGTTTTTTCATTATATCCCTCCCTCCTTTTTTGGGGGGGGGGGGTCTCAGGAGCAAAACACTAACATTTTAAATATTTTCAGAACTCCTACATACTAAAAATCAGAAATATTTTCACCAAAGTCAACATGGGCTAAAGATGAACATGTATTATATGCATGGATTGCCACCATCCAGAAGACCTTCCAGTCTCCTGAACTTGATTTCTGTGATGATATCTTCATTAGATTTTATTTGATTAAGTTTCTTATGTGTCTTCAGAACCATTTAAATCAGAATTTAGTGGGCTTCTTCACTGTTGTTTTGTCTTAGGTTGCATCAACACTTTCACCAACAAATTCAGTAAGTTTGCCATTACTGTACTTGTGGGTAAATGTAACCCTCTATCAGATCAGAAGAGCTGAATTTCTTAAGAGATTTTAAAGACAAATGGCAATGCATGTACAAATGTGACATGGTGGCTTAAGCCATATATCACATATATTTGTTGCTCTGCAAATATAAAAGTTCTGTTAGGATATCATAGCACATGTCTCCTCCTCCTCCTCCTCCTCCTCCTCCTCCTCCTCCTCCTCCTCCTTCTTCCTCCTTAGATAACTATTCAACAAAACAACAAAATTCAGAAAAAAATATATGATGTCTAATTTTGCTCTTATTCATTTCTCATTCATTCAGTAGGACTTGCTCTTGTAAAGAGGTGATTGGACTGACTCTTGTGTTAATTTTTTGGGGAGTTACAGTATATTATTTCTTAGCTCTACTATCAAAATGACTTAATCCATCTGCATAGTTGCTAATCAAAAGCATAACATATCTTGTTTGTACCCATATAGAAGATGGCACACTTCAAGCATTGTTAAAAACTCCATTACAGAAAAACATTTCCTTCAGTTCCTAGTGGCAGATGGGAGTTAAAAGTATAATGTCATGATCACAAATGCCAAAGTGTGCTATTAAATAGGTACCATATCATTTCTGAAACATCTCTGAATCCACTGCTACATATAATAAGTACATCTTTATCTTATTTTGTCTCCCAGCAACAGACAAAGAAGATTTTCGTTAAGAACAGCGAACAAAAGCTAAGAATTGTCAACTTCTAGAGAGCCAGAGAGATGACCTTGGAGAAGAAATTTAGAGTGGGAACAAAACAAAATAGGAGTTGGAAAGGACCTTGGAGGTCTTCTAGTCCTACCCCATGTTCATGAAGGAGATTGCACACCATTTCAGACAAAGAGCTGTCCAATCTCTTCCGAAAAGCCTTCAGTGATGGAGCACCCAAAACTTCTGAAGGCAAGCCATTCCCCTGACTAATTGTTCTCACTGGTAGGACATTTCTCCTTAGTTCTAGGTTGCTTCTTTTCTTGATTAGTTTCCATCCATTGTTTCTCTCTTATTTCCCGTGCTTTGGAAAACAGGTTGACCGCCTCTTTTTTGTGGCAGCCTCTCAATTCTTGGAACATGGCTATTGTGTCACTTTTTTCTTTTACTAGCACACAAAAGACAGAAGTAACATCTGTAAAGTTTAGAAGAGATACAGACTATTTGTTAGAATATACAAAGGTGAGAAGGGAAAACACTTACAGATATTCACAATTGATATAAATTCTTAAGGTAGACCTGATCAAGAAGTAGACTTGATAGGAAGACTAAAAGTGAACTTTGCTGAGATAGGCTATGATAGAATTTTGCAAGATTGTCAACATACAGTATTCCATTTTCTTCCTCTTGTGCCTGAGGAAATCAGAGGTCTTGTGGAGCTTCTTCCGTAAATCTTCTGCAGCTGGTGTCTCCCTAACAATATCTGGATACCTTCTCCAAGGTCAGTTTTCTGGTCCTCTCTACAACTGAAGCAAAAGTACTTATGTTCAATTAGATTAGATTCTCCTTGGATTGAAGGACTTCCTTTGAGCCCCTTTAAGCCTTATCAAAATGTTACTGCCAGAGGAATAACAATTATATGTTGCAAATAAATAAAGGTCTTTTCTACCCTAGAGATTTATCATAGCATCACCCAACCATTGCTGTACTAATATAAAGCCCGACTTCATTAGTGATTTAGTAATTAGGGATGGCTGGATGATGCTGTAAATCAACATTGTGAAAATCACTAAAGTCTCCTTCAGATTAACCTGAACTCTTGGTGACTTCACAAAGAGGTCAATGAAGTTATATTTGCAATAGTCTGGAATAGTTTGTCCATGTCTCCTTTCAGGACATTTTTCAATGTCTTCAGTCCTGAAATTTTCAATAAGATTTCTGTGACCTTCTTAATTTCCAGGCTAAGAGTATTGATAGCTACTGTGGATTTGTGTGTGTCTATAAAAATTACACGTTTCCTTTGTTTAGCAAAAGCACTTTATACTACTTCATATTGCTTCACAATACTCTCGGTGCTGTTTACAAAATCAGCATATTGCCCCCAACAATCCCAGTCTTTGTTTTACTGACTTCAGAAGGATGGAAGGCTGAGTCAACCTTGAGCCATTGAGAATTGAACTGCTGGCAGTCAGCAGAATTAGCTTGCAATACTGCATTCTAACCACTGCACCACCACACCTCAAGCTGCCTTGAACATTTCTGATGTGGAAGTCATATAAATCTAATAAACAAATTGTGAAGTCCTGTCTCTCCTTCCTGTTCAAGAAAGCATGGACTCTCGAAACTTTAGCATTTCAAAAGGAAACTTTTATTGAAAGGAAGTGAATGCAGGACAGTGCAAAACAGTGTTTGAGTCCCCCCCCCCCAGGTAATTCCATTAAGATAAAGAAACCCCTCCCTCAGTCTGATGTTGAATGACCCAATCCACAGGTGTGAAGATGTTGTGGAAATGATTGTCCTGAGAGAGAGATAAGGACTTGTTCTCATGCGCTTCTTCTGTGAGACTTCCAAACTGAGAGGAAACAGATGGCCCTTCCTCCTTGTACATTTCCCAAGGTAAATCAAAGCACAGGACATAATAGGTAACAGGATAAAAGTTATAAACTAGGGAAATTAGAGGATACATAGGAAACAGTAGGAGAACAATAAATGAAATAAATGAAATAAATAAAAGAATCTGGGATTCCCTCCCCACATGAATGACAGGATCACAATAGGGATCTGACAAATAGATATTGTTTCTTTGTTGCATTTATACCTTTTCCTATAGGCAGATACTCAAGAAAGCGTAACTAAAATGAATTCCTTGTATATCTTTCTCTACAATTAAAAACATAAAAAATATTAAAAAGATAGCCTGGGATGAGAGAGAATGACTGAATCTGTCTCCAGGAAGCTTCCATGATTGATAGGTCTATTCTGTTCTTCCCAATGCCAGTCAGTGATGTGTTTCAAAAAAATTTCCTACCAATTTGGAGCTTGCTTCAGAGGCTGCACACCAAATGCATGAATCACACATGTGCAACACGCAGAGACAGCCCTTCCCTGGTAAGCCATGCTGTTTTTTTTAGCTCAGCTGTGGCATGGCAATCTGCTCTGCTTCATGAATCAGCTAAGCTAATAAACAGCAGAATATAGGCGTCAGAGGATTCATTTACAGGCAGACATAGTTAATAGAGTCCACTAGGCATGTTATCATGTACAGTAGGCATGGTAACAGACCAGCCAATGGGAGCTGACCTGGAAAGTGAAACTAAAAATTCTCTTTCTATCTTGCTCCTGCTGCACTTGCAACATGTTTACTTCTGCTTGAGTTTGCTCCCTGTTGGAGAAATTTACAACTGGTTTGTAAAATTTAATATATTTATAAAGACATTAAATGAAGCATCAGCCATCTGTGTTTACTTTTCAGGTGCTGAATTTACACTGCAAAACTCAAAACAATAGGAGAGGTGGGAGGTAAGAGCAGGGGTGAATGGGCAGGGCTAGGCAAAATTTTCTCTTCCGGTTCTCTGAACCAGGTCAAAATTTCTCCTATCAGTCCACCAGGACCGGTCAGAACTGGCTGAATACCACTTCTGGTGCCTGCTCAATGCTTTAACCATGACAAAACCCTGGCTTGCTAGGAAGATGCAGGGAAGAACTTCATGAAAGTCACCAAGTCCTTCAACATGGAAAACTTCTCCCAACATCAGTCCTAGCTCTCCTTTTTGTAAGCCAATTAAAAGTAGACTGCAGAGAGAAGACCCCAGCTCAACATTTATAGCTGCAATGCATTGGAATTTTCCTGGATTTTAACAGCTGGCCTGGGATTTGGCAGAACTCCTGTGTCCACAGACAATTTTCCAGCGGTCTGATGAGATGTCAGTCTTTGTCAGCTCAGGACCGAAATGGCTCTTGACATAGGGGCTTTCTCATTTATTAAATTGTCATAGTGTATTTGTAACTTTAAACTGCTGCCTTTTGGTCACTGTCCTTCCCTTCTGTTGAAAGTGACCTTTGTGAATAATTGCATAGCCCAGATGTGTCAAAATGAGGAGCCAGAAGCCCTTCCAAGTAATAAAACTTTAGAAACTACTTATCTCTCATGCCCAATCTGGACTCTGTGTGTGTTTGTGTGTGTGAGTATATGTACGTATATGATGTGCTTTTGTGATGTTGCCAATGCATTATTAAAATGGATGTAAGGTGCATGTGAGATGTTATTGATATTAATATTGATGTTTTGTTAAAGTTTAATTGGCTAGAGGCTCCTGTTCCCAACTTCATAACAAATCCCCGGAGAGGAAGAATCAGATGTCTTAAAATTAAATTAAACAACTTGCACTAACTTGTTCCCTTGCCCTAACGTTGAAAAGCTGGAATAGAACTAGTTTGGCATTTTGAGGGGGGGAGTTTGCTGGAGAAAGGAGATGACTTTTGTGTGGACCAAGTGTGGGTGGATGCTCTCATGCTCACTGCACTTGTTTATGCCCAGCTAAGGTCAACCGTCTCTACATATAAGATGGAGGAAAAAAACACCTAAAGATGTACCCCACAAGACACCATATACATTGGATATTGGACCTCCAGTCTGGGTCCTTGGGGGAGGGTAACTTCAATATGTAATTTTTGCACTGATTGGCTCAGATCTTGCTTTTCTTTCTTTGCTATCACTTCTAACTCAGTAAAAGTACCTCTCCTCTACAAACATGGAGTTGGGGGATTTCTATCCTGAGTTTTAAATGGAGGCACATCTGACAGAGAAAAAGAGAACAGAGGAAGAGGGAAAGGAAGGGGGAGAGAGAAAGGGAGAGAGGGAGAGGGGGAGCGGAGAGAGAGAAAAGGAGAGGGCGGGACAAGGAGAGGAAGAGGGAGAGAAGGAGAAAAGAAGAGAATGTGAATTCCAAAATAGAGGGAGCAAAAGGTAAGCCAAGAGTCTTGTCCTATTCCTTCTTTTCCAAATGCATTTCATGGTAATAAGTTGCCTGAAGACTTTCAAGTAAGTAGGCCACATACAAAATGACAGTATAAATAAGCAGTACATTCACCTACACAAACTACCATTTAGACTTATTTGTAAAATCTACAACAAAAGAGTGAGTAGGAAGTAAGCTAATCTCCAGAAAATAAAGGAATGACAAATCTAGTTATGAGTGGAATGGAGACTTTCAGGATGGTAAACGATCTCTTGTTTACAAATTTTTTAAAAAATATCAATCTACCTAGAAGAAGACAATGGGAGATCATTTACATACTGTTGTCAAAGGAAAAAAAAGAGATTTATTCACATAGTCCCCTGGAATAAAAATGACTCAGAAAATATTTTCTCTTTTACAGCTGTGCTACTTTGTCGTTTCATTCTTCTTGGTTGTCTTCATTTCTGCTTTATTACATTTCTGCTTTATTAGCAGAAAAATAAAGATGGGTGAATGAATGTAATAAAGAACTGACATAGCATCACTATCAAAATTTAGATAAATGTGAGCACAAATTCCTCATAGTACTGAACATGCTTACCTGGTTTGGTAAATCTTAAGCAAATACACACACACACCTTTACTTGAATAATGTTTATTCAGAAAAATGTGCCTCAGTAGTTTCTATAATTGTTGCATATATAGGTCAATTTCAAAGCTTCCTTAATTGAGACCATCATGTTTAGGCTGCAAAATTCCAACTGGCCATCAGAAGGCAGTAAAAGGAAACATATCACCCTGAGATCTACTGCCCTCTATTGGCTCAATGTATGTTTTTCACCTTTTTTAGCCCTGTTACATTAACCCTTCAGTAAATATGCTGTGCTAAGATGGGAAGCTGGTAAAGCATCTTTTATTTTTCTAATTGCTTGCTGCTTTTAATATAGAAGCAAATATTACAAAAGAATTAGATCGGATTTTGTTCAATAGTAACACCCATTCCCTTCCCTCATCTCTTTTCCTTGTATAGTGAATAATATAGTGAGTAAAGGAACAGTCCTTAAAATAAAATAAATGCTGTATTATTTTATTGATCTCTAAGAAGCATTGCTCAAGGCACCCCTCTTCCAAATTATCAACTCTCTCAATCTTTTTCCATCACTCTCAATTCTTAAGCCCATGTCACACTGGCCAACGGATGCAAAAAGGACACAGCGGACGAGCAAAATGTTCCATCCATTGTTATCCGCTCTCAAAAGGGGTGAAAATTTACATAACCGGAGCGGATAACACGGACGTGGGGAGGACGCAGGGCAGATGCAAAGCGGATGCGGAATGGAAGCCTGGTGGATGGAAGAGGATGGGAGTGGATGGGAGTGGGTGGCACATCCGTAGGGCTTCCGGGGGGCCTCAGCGAAGTGGACGCGGAACGGATACAGCGGATGCAGAGTGGATGCCGAACGGATGAAGCGGATGCAGAGCGGAAGCCTAGCAGATGCACAGCGGAAGCCTAATGGATGCCTGGCATTCACTGCGCATGCGGGGAGGATGCATTGCGTCAGCCCCGCGGATATAACGGAAGCAGCTCAAAAGCAGGTCGCCATTCAGAGGAAAGACCTGCTTCCAGACATATCGACTGCCTTAACTACCCTGCCTGCATGTCTGCCTGCCAGCCTTGCTGCCAGCCTTGCTACCAGCCTTGCTGCCAGCCTTGCTACCAGCCTTGCTGCCAGCCTCCCTGCCAGCCTTGCTGGCAGCCTCCCTGCCAGCCGGTCTGCCTGCCAGCCTTGCTGCCTGCCTTCCTGCCAGCCTTGGTTCATGTCTGACTGCCAGCCTTCCTGCCAGCCTTGGTTCATGTCTGCCTGCCAGCCTTCCTGCCAGCCTTGGTTCATGTCTGCCTGCCAGCCTTGGTGCCTGCCTGCCTGCCTGCCAGCCTTCCTGCCAGCCTTCCTGCCAGCCTTGGTGCCAGCCTCCCTGCCAGCCTTCCTGCCAGCCTTGGTTCCTGCCAGCCTCCCTGCCAGCCAGCAACCCCACAACCATGCGGAAGCACAGCAAGCCTCAGCCATCTGCTACCAGCCCTGGCAAGAGGGACAGGGCTACCACCCCGCCCCCTGGCCCTCACTCTGGTTCTGCTGGGGCTTCTGCAGCATGGGCTTTCTCTTTTGGGGCTGGCGCTTCTGCTGCTTCTGCTTCTGGAGGAGCTGATGACAAGCACTCCAGCACCAGCCACCTCCACAGCACCTGCACCCTTCACCCCTGAGACTGAGCGACCAAGAGGAGTGCCAGAGACTCATTTTTGTCTTATAGCTTGTTGTTAATAAAGTCTATTTTTGATTCACATACTTGTTTCATTTCTTTTTTTTTAATAAAGTCTTGGTGGAAACTTTTAGAAATGGTTTAAGCCTTTGCATGCTTGTGGGATGGGTAAGGATAGCTTTAGGATGGGTTAGGATACCTGTGGAATGGGTAATAGCTGTGGGATGGGTTAGGATAGCAGTGGAATAGATAAACCTCCAGTGCAAGCATAGTGGGACTGTATGGTCCACCCTCCCAGGTGCCACACCTACGGCCCTTTATTGTCAATAATAATGTAATAATTATCCACACATGTCAACATAAACACAACTCTTTATTAAACGCCCTGTTCATTGTAGGCGAACCAAACATACATGGCCCAATCTCATCCGTGTGATGAGACAGGCTGAAGGAAGCATCCATTAAGCATCTACCATTCTGTCTTGCCACTCCACTGCTCCAGCTGGGGAGTTGCACCAGTGTTTCAGGAGGTTGCGCTGCTTCTTCGCTTCCTGTGAGGCTCTGTTGGGGCCTTGCACATCCTCAGTGTCAATCAGGTTTCGCCCTTGCCTCCATTCCCCAGGCTCCATGTCCCCATTGGCTTGTTGGAGGTCCACGAGCCTGTTCTGTAAGACTGGGTAGCGGGTGCGCATGAGATTGTGCAGGATGCAGCAAGCTTCCATGATCCTCCTCACGGTCTCTGGGCATTGCTGCATGGTGGTGAGAAGTACCTGGAACCTGTTGACCAGGATGCCAAAGGCGTTCTCCACCATCCGCCTTGCCCTGGACAGCCTATAGTTGAAGATCCTCTCTTCACGGGTGAGGAGTCTGCAGGTGTAGGGCTTCATAAGGTAGGTTGTGAGGGAGAAGTCGTCATCCCCCACGATGAAGTAGGGCACATCTTGTGTGTCGTTGGGCAGGGGGTCTGGATCTGGGAAGCCCACGATGAGGTTGCATTCCAGCCCCTCCTTGAGGTGACTGGCATTGTATACCTGGGCATCTGAAGAGGAGCCGTTGCCTGAAGCATCGATGTACATGAACTTGTAATCAGCATCCTCCATGGAAAAGAGGATGATGCTGAAGAAGCCCTTGTAGTTGTGATAAGTGGACCCCAAGTTGGCTGGAGATTTGCAGGCCACATGCTTGCCATCTATGGCTCCAACGGTGTGTGGTAAGTTCCACTTCTGATACCACTGCTCTGCAACTTTCTTCCATTCTTCTTCGGTGGAGGGGTACTGGAGGAGCTCCTCCTTGTATTCTTTGATGATGGCTTGCACCACTTCTCTGACCACAATGCTGATGGTGTTGGATGGCACCCTCCAGCCGTTCTGCATGCTCCTGTAGGAGGTCCCTGAGGCCAGGTGGCGCAGAGTGAGTGCCACCTTGAGCCCAGGTTCCAGGCTGGGCCAGAAGCTGGTGTTTGCCTTGGTCAACCTGGGTGTTAGCCGCTGCACAACTTCATCAAACATGGCTGGAGGCATCCTCATGAAGTTCTGGAATGCCCGAGTGTCTTCGCTCCTGAGCTCCACCATCAGCTTGTTGTACAGTCCGTCCTCTGCTCTTCTGTTGAACCAACTGCAGACCCAGACTCTTTTTGGGTGGCTCCTTTTCTTCTCGCAGTAGACCCTTCTTCACAGACCCTGCAGATGGCTTCACACTGTTGCAGAATGATGGTGGCTGCCGAAAGGACTTTGTTACAATCCACGGTGGACATGACCGCCGGGCTGCTGTTCTGAAAGTGCGATGCAGGCGAGTTGCTCCCCCTTTTTATAGGCAGTATAGGTTTTCCACTAGGCATCCTCTAGGCATCCTGTAGGCATCCTCTAGACATCCTTAATATCCGAGATAGGTCCCCTCTGCGAACATTTTTTCTGTTTTAAATGCTTTGTTTCCATTCTGCATCCGCTAGGCATCCGTTCTGTATCCGTTCTGCGTCCATTCCGCTTCCTCCCTGCGTCTGGGCGGATGGAGTTGCGCGGATGCACAGCGGATGCCTAGCAGATACAGTGGATGCATAGAGGATGTGTAACAGATGACTAGCGGATGCGTAGTGGATGCAGAACGGACGAACTGGATACATTTTCCATGCAAAAGTTTTAGGCAGCCCAAAACTTTTGGAGTGGATGAAACGTCCATAAACGGATGGTGGACGGATAGAGAGGAAGCAAAACGGAGGCAGTGAGTACAGAACGGATACATCGTGTTAACCAACGGATGGCAAACTTTTTTGTCCGTTTTACATCCTCTTTGCATCCGTTGGTTCAGTGTGACATGGGCTTAAGTCTTTCCCAGGGAATATATTTGGGTCAAGTTTGATTTCCCTCTCCCCTCCCCCATTGGTCCGACTGTTAGTATAATACTTTTGATTTTAGCTAAGAAGGTAGACAATTCCATACGCCGCAGTGGTGGGATTCTTTTTTTTTTTTTTCCTACCGATTCTATGGGCATGGCTCAGTGGGCATGGCAGGGGAAGGACACTGTAAAATCTCAGTCAGAGGTGATATTTCTCGGTTCTCCAAACTACTCAAAATTTCCCCTATTGGTTCTCCAGAACTGGTCAGAACCTGCTGAATACCACCTCTGATACCCTGAGACTTTCATCATTGTGAATTGAAAGTCCATAAGAACTGTAATTCAGAACTCCCAAAAAGTTGATTCCTGTAGAGAGGGAAATATAGAAATAGATGGCCATTGTAGGCAAATTGAGTGACTGGTTATGTACCATCAAGCCATTTTGAATTCTTAGCCACCACATAGGTATATTTTCTCTGTGATGATCTGTCTCTAACCTGATCTTTCAAGTTTTCCAACTGTTTACTCATCAATAGTGTAACTGGACATTACTGTTACTAGTCCTCTTCTTCATTCTCCTTCCACCTATCCCTGCATTAAAGCTTCTCCAGAGGGTTAGTTCTTCTCATAACATATGCCTTCTCATAATGTAATCAGAGCAAGAAGCAGTGGATGGAAATTAATCAAGGGGAGAAATTAACTAAGGAGAAACTTCCTAACCATGAGAACAATTAACCTGTGGAACAGCTTACCTTCAGAAGTTTGTCAAGTTCAAAAATATTATTTATTTGATTTGCTTGATGATCCAGACAAATAGATATCTACTAATGTAATGATTTATAACTCTAAATAATGGTCCAGAAGACTTGCCATACAGTGATGGTTCTATGACAACAGGCTAGGAATTCCACCAGCATTTAAAAGGCTGGATCTGCCCACTTCTTCCTATGGAAAGGCAAATGAAGCAACAAAAATGTAGCATATTTGTTCAACATGTAGATGCAGGTTTTCATTAAAGTATTATTAAACAAAATGATCATTTGCCTATTGATAAGGAAAACATTTGAAGATCTTTCTGAAAAAAATATGCTGGGTGAAGTTAAGGGATATTATACTAATTGGCAATTAGTGATATAGTTGTTGAAATTATAAAGTTAACTATTTGCAAAAATGATCCTGAATTAATATTACTTTCTCAGTACAAGAGTGGGTGGGAAACAATGAAACAATGCTAAATATCCTGTTTCAAGACTTTGAAATCAAATAAAATGCCTTTGATATAAAAAGATGTTGAGACTAAAAAGAGTGCAGAGAAGAGCACAACGATGATTAAGGGCCTGAAGATTAAGAATGGTTCCAGGAATTGGACATGTCCAGTTTAACGAAAAGAAGAACTGGGGATGGATAGGAGATAAGAGTGTTCCAATATCTAAGGGGCTGCCAGAAAGAATTGGGGGTTCAACTTATTTCCCAAACCACCTAAAGGTAGGAGATGAAGCAATGGATGGAAACCAATCAAGGAGAGAAACAACCTAGAACTATTTTCTGATCATTAGAACAATTAACCAGTGGCAAAGCTTGCCTTCAGAAACCTCCAACACTGGAGGTTTCTAAGAAGAGATTAAACAACCATTTCTCTGGAATGGTGCAGAGTTTCCTGCTTGAATGGGGTTAGACTAGAAGACCTCCAAGTTCCCTTCCAATTCTGTCAATTATTCTGTGATTCCAGTCATTATGAGATCATTGGGAAAATGATCCAAATGACAAATAAATCTATCATTGAACAACAACAACAATACAGTGAAGATCTTGTGGAAATACAGATGGATCACCATTTGGAACATAACATGCCAGATATTATGGTTGTTGAGGGCCGAAGTGTGCAATTTATTGATATCACTGTGCCAGGAGACGTCAAAGTCAAAAAAAAAGAACTGGATAAAATATCCTGCTCTTCAAAACTATGTAATTATGGATGAAACATGTAAGAGTGATACCCATTGTCATTGGGGCACTTGGTACCATATCCAAGAATTTTACAAAGCACATCAAGAAATTGCAGCTTCCTGCAATAACTCCAGTGGAACTGCAAAAAACTGCACTACTCAGAACATCGTACATTTTAAGAAGATACTTGGTTGATACCTAGGATGCTGACAGCGACCCATTTCAACCATTAGTGCCAGTCAATAATTTTTGTGTTACATTTTTAAATATTCAGTTGACTGAATTTCAAGTTTAATGAATAAAAGATATAATAATAATAACTGATGGATTTTCCTCTTGCATAATGGACAACAAATAGTTATAAACTTTCACAAATTTATTTAATAAAAATACTATATTAAATAAACAAATATTCCAGATAGGAAAATCTTTAGCTAATAATCAAATCTATCCAACATCTAATCATAATATGTATGTTAAAAATAGAAAAAGAAAAACAGTCAACAGGTTAGTCCAAATATTACATAAATCTTTAAATTCTTTTGTTAACCATCTGTTATTGTATTTAACATGTAGAAAGTCTGTAAATGACTTCCAGTCTTTTATAAGGTTGTCCCTTGTCTCTAATCAAGGAAATTAATTTTGCCATCTCTGATAATGTAGTGAAGGCATCTCAATAT
Organism: Laticauda colubrina; assembly: GCA_015471245.1. Lineage (NCBI taxonomy): Eukaryota > Metazoa > Chordata > Lepidosauria > Squamata > Elapidae > Laticauda > Laticauda colubrina. Next base: position 10,347,479 of record BLBF01000073.1, on the reverse strand, counting down.
TCTTGCTTTATGTCTTTATCTAAGAAAATGGAGTTTGATTGCTCCTATGATTAGGATGCTGCCTTGACAATGAACAAGCCTTCGTTTGAAATCTGAATGCTGCCATGAGGTGGGGTGAGCTCCCATCCTTTGTTCCAGCTCCTGATGGGAACATGAATGGGGATAATGGGGGATGTGACGGGTAGTGGGGATGTGCTTCTTTCTGCTGATTACCCAGTCCTTGACCAAGTGGTACATTATTCCATCATAGTACTCGAACTGCTATGAGTCCGATGGAACTGCTATGAGTCCTAGGATGCTTCTAGTTTAGGTCATGTATGGCAGACATCCCTGCCGCACTGCTTAAGTGTGTTCTATGGAGGTGCTGGGCCAGCAACTTGGTCCTCCTTACTATTCTTCTCTTAAGCTGCTGTGAACCCTTGATTAGGCCATGAGGTTGTCATGTATAGTGCACAGCATTGTATGCATGATCTTGATACTTAGTGTCACACGTTGTGGACTATTGTTGACAATAGCATGTTATATATATATATATAAAAAATGAAAGGAGCCCCCAATTGGGTGTTCCCCAGACAACAGGGGTGTCACTGGCTAATTCTTTCTATTTGGAAGGGCTTTGGTACTTCTGATATGAGTGCAATCTGAGAAAACGAATGCAGAAGTATCTTTCATATATCTTATATAGCAAAAACATGTGCACATACAATATTATTATCAATCTGTGAGCATGCCTTGTTGCATTATTGTTGTTGCTATTGGGCTTCCCAAAAATCCCTTTGTCAAGACAAATCTAAGCTGCTTCATTCACACTGCCAGTCTTTCTTTCTTTCTCATACAAAGCATGCATAATTTCTCTAATCATAAAAGCTTGAGAAATCTAATCCATTTTCCCTCCCCATATATTAAAGGTACATTGAAGACTGGAGTGTTTTTTCCTGAGCAATCAACTAAAGGTTTAAGACTCTTTAATTAAAGTTTATATATTGAGGCTACACAACTGGAAAAATGCTGTGGAGGGAAACGGTACCTAACAAAATGTCACTGCGCAGGCATCACAAAATGAAATGCTAAAAAACAACAAATGTTAAAATTATTGCTTTGGTGCTATGCAACTCACAGTAAATTAGTTGTTAAATCACATGAACAACTTTTGAAAGCAAGCTGAAAAAACAGTTGTGTTCTTTGGTGTCCCTGGCACTTTGCAAGGTTAGCTGTGTCTCTTCCTACCTCCAGAAGACTGCTCTGAAATCATTTAAATAAATTAAGACACAGTTGAACGTATTAAAGCGATTTCAGTAGCATTCAACATACAAATGCCAATTAAAGCATGCTTATCAAGCAATTATCTTCTGGGTTGGTAATGAATTCAGAGAAGCTGTATCCAATTTTCAATATTGATTAGAGAACACTGCATATTCCGTGAGAATGTATGATTGTTTCACTGAAGCAAGGTTCTCCTTTATTTTGGGTAACCATTTCATCACAGTAAAATGCATTTTTCCCCCAGTGATTCCATGTTTCACTTCATAAAATATATGCCCAAAGCATATATTTACAAGAATGTAACTGCTTGGCAAAAGCTATTTTGTTTTTTTGATCCATGAAGATCATGTAAGAAGTATGACTCTTTGGTGGAGAAGTTCTGAACTTCATGAACCTCTTGTTTTTATCTGAGGAGATCAGGATGGTTAATTGCTACCTATCTATTCCTAGTGTAGTTGCCTTGAAGGCTATTAGTCTGTAGAGATTCTCAGTTATCCAGATCATGGTTGTCCCAAAGGTTGTCCCAAAGGTTGAGGTAGGCTGCCCTCTACCTATAATACAAGAATCTGCCTGACTGCTTATTCTCTTTTGGGAACAAACAGATAAGGCTCCAGGGATCTTGGGGGAAGGTGATCAGTGAGCTCTAGGTCTCTTGTGGCTGTATGATGACTCAAGACTAATTTCTCAATTGATCCCTACTCCTTACCTGGGTATCAGTTTCCCAACACATGAAATAAAGCGAGGGAAGGGGAGACACATTCAGACTTGAAATATTCTATGACTAGAGCTGTTCAATAATATTAGTCTTTACCTATATGGCAGTAGTTTCTTACTCTTGGTGAAGAAAGTCTTGGCAGATCTTCTGTCAGCCTTCAAGATAGCAATGCCCATTACAAATCTCTTAAAAACTAAAGGAGAGGTGAAGCCAAGGCCTAGCATGCCATTGGAGTGGTCCATGGAGTGCCAAGCAGCCTTTTAAAAACTAAAATGACTGTTTGCTGCAGAACCAGTGCTAAAGCACCCAGACATGGAGGCTCCTTTCATGATCCAAGCCGATGCGAGTGATGTGGCTGTTGGAGCAGTGTTACTTCAAATCAATGAGAAAGGGACCTTACAGCCTTGTGCGTATACCTCCCATAAACTATCTGAAACCGAAAGAAGGTGGGCCATCTGGGAAAAAGAAGCTTTTGCAGTTCGTTGTGCCTTACTGACTTGGAGACATTTTCCGGAAGGAGCAAAACATCCATTTGAGGTATGTACTGATCATAAAAATTTGGAGGCACTAAAAATGCCTCGGAAGCTGTCCCCTAAACAAGTTCGCTGGGCCCAGTACTTCAATTTCTCACTGAAGTACATTCCAGGGGGGAGGAACTTCATGGTGGATGCTCTCTCTAGACTACCCCAATATAATCGTGTTCACCAGGAAGTGATACGCCTAATTGTTTCGACCAAACATCTAGCCACTCCAGTGATCACTAGAGCCCAGAAGAAGAAACAAGAAGTGAATTTATCGAAAGACTTGACCGCACAACTAAAAGAAGCCCTAAAATTTGATGATTGGTTCCTGGCTCATTCGAATGACTATACGGTTAGAGATGGTTTGGTTTGGGTGGGAACCAAGTTGTATGTGCCACAGACACTGAGGGGGCAAATACTACAAAAAGCCCATGATTCTAAAGCAGCTGGCCATTTTGGATTTGTGAAAACCTTACACCTGGTTAAGTGGCAATTCTGGTGGCCTACTTTGAAGACGGACATTGAAGCTTATGCAGCTAGTTGTCTAATTTGTGGATTGGCAAAGAGACCTGGTAAGCCAGCAGGGTCGTTACAAGATGTGGCGAGACCGACGGCTCCCTGGAAGGAAATCTCTATGGACTTTATAGTAGAACTACCCCAAAGCAGTGGAAACATGGTTATTTGGATGGTGACCGATTTGTTTTCCAAACAAGTACATTGCATACCTTGTTCCAAGATTCCATCTGCAAAGACGTCGGCTAAACTATTTATTTCACATATCTACAGATTACATGGCATTCCTGAATGCATAGTCTCTGACAGAGGGGTTCAATTTACCTCAAATTTTTGGAAGGAGTTCCTGAAGTTCATAGGCTCCGCCCAGGGCTTAAGCTTGGCCCACCACCCCCAAACCAATGGGGCCTGTGAGAGGACTAATGCAGTGTTAGAGCAAAATCTTAGATGTTATATAAATTATCAACAAGACAATTGGTTGTCATTAATAGGGAGAATTTCAACAATTAAGATGAATATTTTACCTAGAATTTTATTTCTCTTTCAAACAATACCAATTAGACTTGGAAAAGACTATTTTGAAGATTTAAATAAAACTATGTTGAAGTTTATATGGCAAGGTAAAAAAGCGAGAATAAAGCTAAAACTTTTGCAAGATGCTAGAAATAGAGGAGGTTTTGGCCTGCCTAATTGGGAATTGTATTATCAAGCTGCAAGTTTGATGTGGGTCAAAGAATGGATAACATTAAGAAAACATAGATTGTTGACATTAGAAGGACATGACTTACTGTTGGGCTGGCATGCTTTTTTATGGTACAAGGGAACTAAAACACAGGGGTATTTCAGAAGACATTATATACGGGAGTCTTTGTGATTAAATTGGGAGAAGATAAAAAAACAATGTTACCTGAAAATTCCAGTTTGGTTATCGACTATTGAAGCATTTTCCTATCCTATGATCTATAAAAAGGAACAAACAGTTAGATATGGGGAACTGTTGGATGAAAAGGGTGGACTTAAAATGATCCAAAATTTAGAGGAACAAGGTATAAGGATGAATTGGTTTTCATATGCGCAAATACACTCAAGATATCTTAAAGATTTTAAAACGGAAGGATTCTATGATAAACAGACTGATTTAGATAAGATATTGATGGGTACTGATGAGAAAGTGATTAAAAAGTTATATGGTTATTTATTGGGAATTAAGCTAGAGGAAGAACAAGTTAAAGAAACTATGATTGCATGGGGGAAGAATTTTGGATATGGAATTGATTTAGAGCAATGGCAAAAATTGTGGTCTCAAAATTATAAAATGACAATGTCAATAGCATATAAAGAAAACTTGTATAAGATGTTTTACAGGTGGCACCTTCCCCCGACAAGAATAGCAAGAATGTTCAAGAATAAATCTGAAAAATGTTGGAAATGTCATCAGATACCTGGCTCATACTATCATATGTGGTGGACTTGTGAGAATGCTAGAAAATATTGGACTAAAATTCACATGTGGTTGGAAAAAATGACAAAGAAACACATAGACTTGAAACCAGAGATCTTTTTATTGGGAATTTTACCTGATATATATAATAAAGACTTGAAATATTTGATTGTAAATGTATTAACAGCGGCTAGGATTGTATTTGTTAAAAACTGGAAGAATGAGAAAATGCCATTGCAGGAAGAAATTATTGAGAAAATATTGGAATGTGCTGAGATGAGTAGATTGACATTTGAAATTAGAGAACAAGAAGATAAACAATTTTATGCAATTTGGGGTTTTTTTTATCAATGGTTAGATGATAAAATACAATAATAGAGCATTAATATTATATATATGAAGAGTTTTTAGGATTGTTTTGTTATGATTATATGATAAATTATAGAATAAACTGTTTGAAGTATTGTTATCTCGCAAAGCATGAATGATTAAAGGTATAGTCAGAAAAAGATTTTTTTATTTTTATTTTTTTTTAGTAATATTAGAATATGGATTGACAATATGAGTGGTTATGCAATATAATTGTAATTGACACTATAAAATGAATGCACAAAACTGATGAACCAACCGATACACCGGAAGTATATATGAGAGTAGATGTTTTTAATGTTTTGTATGTTTGTCTGTTTGTAGAAAATTAATAAAAACTTTAAAAAAAAAAAAAAACAAGACAATTGGTCTGACCTATTGCCATTTGCTGAAGTGGCATATAACAACTCTGTACATAGTAGTGCTGGATTTACTCCATTTAAAGTAGCTTCAGGACAAGATTTTGTACCCATACCTGAACTTCCTCATGAAAGGCCTAATATCCAGTCATTGGATGAATGGATAACTCAACTCCAACTTAACTGGCCAGTAACACGTAAAGCATTAGATGAGGCCCATCAAGCTCATAAGAAGTTTGCAGAGAAGAAAAGATCTCCACAGAAATCATATCAAGTAGGTGACAAAGTTTTCCTGTCCACCAGATACCGACAAACCACTCAAAAATCGAAGAAACTTGGTCCTAAATATGTTGGTCCTTTCACGATTGAACAGATTATAAACCCTGTGGCAGTCCAACTGAATTTACCGAAAACTCTTTGATGAATTCACCCGCTCTTCCATGTTAGTTTGTTAAAACCTGAACGTATTTCTGATTTAAGACCCTCAGGCTGATCCTCCCATACCATTACTGATTGAGGGTGAACAACATTTTGAAGTTAAAGAAATTTTGGACTCTCGCAAATGGAGGGGTCAGCTCCAGTATCTAGTAGCTTGGAAACATTTCCCTTCTTCCCAAGCCGAGCGGGTCAGTGAAAAAGACGTTAAAACCCCTAAGCTGATCAAAGCCTTTCGTACCAAGTATCCTGATAAACCCTAGAAATGTATCTATTTTAATTATCTAATGATTAATTATTATCTTTATATTTTTTTTTCCTCTCTTATAGGGTTTATATTTTTTTTTTCCCTAGGAGGGCCGAATGTCAGCTTTCAAGATCTTCTACTATCGCTTTGCATCTTTCGGCTGTCATAAGAAAGGGGGGGAGGAGGGGGGGAGTCTGGGAAGCAAGCTGGAGGTGTTACATTCTACTGTTGTATAAAATGAGGAGGGGGGAGCATACATTCAGGTTTAGGTTTCTATTTCTCGCTTAGATTTCTTTTCTCTTGCAGCTGCAACCCTGATCAAAATATTCCAGGGTCAATGGACAGAGGCCTCATCACCACCTGAAGATGCCCACATGATCATATTCACAACTTCTAATTGGAAGATTCAGTTGAACTATTGGGGGTGGGAACATTTCCATCACTTTGTATATTTGATTCACGCACCAAATTTCTCAGATTCAGAATTCTATGGTTGCTACCACTTCATTTTCAGTAAAAGATATCTTTTCTCTAATTTAAAGAGTCTAAATATTTCTTTCTTGAATCTTGAATGGAGCATCAGCTGACATCTTCCTTCACACCACCTGTTCAACAATGAAAGAGATTTTAACAGTTTGGTCTTCTGCCGTATTCATACTTTATGCTGATTATCCAAACCTATTGTGTTAAGTCACACTATGGATATTTGTTGATCACAACTGGAAAAAAATCAAGATTTAAAGCTGAATTAAATTAAATGGAAAGAGTCTCAGTGGTGCAGTGGTTAGAGTGCAGTATTGCAGACTACTTCTGCTGACTGCCAGCTGTCTGCAATTTGGTACGTCAAATCTTGCCAGACTCAAGATTGACTCAGCCTTCCATCCTTCTGAGGTGGGTAAAATGAGGACCCAAATTGTTGGGGGCAAGATGCTGACTCTGTAAACTGCTTAGAGAGATCTGTAAAACACTATAAAGTTGTACATAAGTCGAAGTACTATTGCTGTTGCTATCTATTGCGCCAGGTTCCTCCATAAACATTGCCAAATTGCTTTTCCTTTGTTCAGTTATGCAATGAAAATCAGCTTTTAAATCAGCTTATTTGATTTTTAGTTGTGAAATAATTGCAGATAGATAGATAGGTAGGTAGGTAGATAGGTAGGTAGGTAGATAGGTAGATAGGTAGATAAGTAGATAGGTAGATAGGTAGATAGATAGATAGATAGATAGATAGATAGATAGATAGATAGATAGATAGATAGATAGATCACATTTGTGTCTTACCACAATCAGTACAACTCTCATAGGTAATAGTACTGTAGATGTATCTACTTTTTGTCCTTCTCAGTGAAGTTAGGGATGCATTCTTGAAATATAATTTCATATTTTTATGTATACTCATGGCTATTTCTCTTATTTCTAAATTCTTGGCCCTCAATGAGAAATGAATGACAAATGAACAGTCAGACAAGGAGATCTGAAGTCAGTGGTAGCCTTCCATTGCAATGAACAGTATACATTCAATTTCACAGCTACTAAGATTGTTGGCTGAGTAGGTACAAAGATAGCCAGGGAAATGATTGAAGCCTGGGAAATGGGCTTCTTGGCAGTCAACAGAAGTGCTGATTTACCAGCAATTTATCTGGTGCTTAGGAGCCGAGAACTTGGCAGCACAAAGGAACAACCAACAATCCCACAAAGGCCATCAACACAACAATCAGTCAATAGGAAAGCACCACATAATCCAATCTATGAATCTAGAATAGCCCAAATCACAAATGCAGAAGCTCCTAAGGGTAAACCTCTGGTCCAATGGTGGGTTTCCAAATGTTTTTCCTACTGATTCTGAGAATGTGCTTTGCACACGCAAGCGCAGGACTCAAAGACAGCCCTCTATGTCAATGTTGTGAGCTGTGCTGTTTTTCCGTTCAGCTGAGATGTAGCAATCTACTATGCCATGTGAATCAGCTGAGCTAACAAACAAGGGAATATAGGACAGGAAAGGGCAGAGGTAGTGGGCAGAGCCAACCAGAGTTAGTATTTGCTGGTTCTCTGAATGACTCAGAATTTCCATTACCTAGACAACAAAACCAGTCCGAATGGGTTGAATATCACCTCTGTCTCTGGTCCCAGTCAAAATTTGATCTTGCAGAAATGAATGCAATCACAAAACACAAAATCTCACATTTTTGCCCAAGCCCTACAATACTGTTTCAATTTATGGAAAATGCATTATATTATATTAAATCCTTGGACTAAAGGGACAAAGGAATTTGCAAGCATCCAGCAAGAAAATATCATGTTGCTAAGATATTCCTGACCTCAGATTATATAGTCTACCATATCTTTATTTTTGAGAGGAACATACAAGTTTATTAATATTGCACTGTGTTGACTGATGATAGATAATGAATAAAAAGAAAATGGAAGTATTGTAATCAACATCTTTTTAATATTTTTTTACAGATCATTTCAATTTTAAAGTAAAACAACTGTGACATTCCTGAAAGAAGAATATTAATTAAAACAAATCAGACAATAACCATATCAGTATTGAATCAGTAGAAAATATCAGTACATCAGTGCCCTTTTAACATTCTGTGCCCTGAAATCAGGTAATTGTCACTGTAATATCATATTAAATAGGAGCATTATGTTAAAAATGTATTTCATAAGTATAAAGGACCCATTGATCTAAGTCACTGAGGATGAAAGGTAATGTGTATTGTTACAGTGCACATTAAAAAAGAGCTATGAGAAAGAAATCAGAAATCTTTTTTGGAAAGTTGGTATTATTATATGTATTAGACTGCATAATTAAAAGTATAACATGGAGACATGAATTTGAAAAAAAATATGCAATAAAGGATAAGTCATATTTTTCCCCAATAGAACACTTATCCTTACTTTTAAATTCAGCAATTTCCTTTTTATTTTGAGACTCACCTAATTCAGTACAAACGTGCACAATTCCAAATGAAAAAAAAAAAAAAAAAGGATTGAAGAGTTGCAAAATAGGGTCCAAATAGCATTTGTCCTATGATTGTCTAATCTACACGAATCCTTGACTTATGACCACAATTGAGTCCACTAGCAACAGAAATTTTGTTAAGTGAGATTTAACCCATTTTATGACCCTTCTTGCCACAGTTGTTAAGTAAAATCTGGATACCCCATTGATTTGCTTGTCAGAACGTTGCAAAGTGGGAAATCACATGACACTAGGATACTGCAACCATCATAAATACATGATCAGTGGTCTTTTTGGCACCTATAAATATCACACAACTCAGTGGAGGAGAAAACAAGTAAATGTACTGAAGAAGCTGGGGTGTCACACAGACAAATGCAAGATCCAGCAATCTGAGCTGAAAGTGATCTTATACCTATCTGGATATCAGCGAAGGAATTAGGAGCTGCACATGGTCAGAAAGTTAGCTCTGTCAGAGTATATTTATGAACTGGAATAGAGCATGGTAGCAAGGTCAACCAATGATTAGGTATAGCAACTAAGTCAGCCATTGAAGGCTGTTTGAAAACTGAAACTAGTAATAGTCTAGGCATGGCTCTCTATTAAGTTCTGCAGCTCTGAAGCTATATTAAACTCTGAGTCTGTCTATTGAAAGAGAAACTTCTTGCTCGTCTGCTGAAGTTGCTGCTCACTTCTGAACCTGTGACATGTCTGCTTCTGTTTGAGTTTGCTCCATGTTGGAGAAATCTACAACAGTATTGTAAAATTTACTTAATATGTTTACAAATACCTTAAATGAAGAATCAGCCATCTGTGTTTTCTGGTGCTGAATTTACACTGCAAAACTCTAAATCCATATTTCAGCAACAGAGTTGTCAATATCTGAAACTCACTGCCTGACTCTGTTGTTACTTGCTCAAACCCCCACTCCTTTACTCTCAAACTAACTTCTATTGACCTCACCCCATTCCTAAGAGGTCTGTAAGGGGTGTGCATAAGCGCACAATCATGCCTAACGTTTCTGTCCTATTGTCCTCAATTATTAGTTCCTTTTTCATGTATTTAAATGTATGTTTATTCTTATTTCTGTTATACTGTAACAGATCTAAAGCCCCGTCACACTGCACCAACGGATGGAAAGAGGATGTAAAACGGAGAAAAACACTTGCCATCCCTTGGTTAACGCGATGCTTCCGTTCTGTACTCACTGCCTCCATTTTGCTTCCTCTCTATCCGTCCAGCATCTGTCTATTGACATTTCATCCGCTCAAAAGGTTTTGAGCTGCTCAAAACTTTTGAGCAGAAAATGTATCAAATGCGTCTGTTCTGCATCCGCTAGGCATACGGGGGACATCCGTTCTGCATCCATTACGCATCTGCTATATCCGCTAGGCATCCGCTGCACATCCACACAACTCAAATCCGTTCCAGTGGTAAACGGACGCAGGGAGGAAGTGGAACGGATGCGCAACGTTAGTAGCATGGATGGAGAAAGGATGAAAGCGGATGCAAATCGCATCTGCATCATCCGCTACGCATCTGCTCTGCATCCTCTACGCATCCTCTACGCATCCTCTACGCATCCTCTATGTATCCTCTACGCATCCGCTCTGCATCCGCTCTGCATCCACTTTCTATCCACCCTGCATCCTCCCCCCGTCCATTCCTTTCCGTGTTATCTGCTTTGGTTATGCAAATTTTTGCCCCTTTTGAGAGTGGATAACAACAGATGGAACATTTTTCTCATCCGCTGTGTCTTTTTTACAAACGTTTTATATCCGTTGGGCAGTGTGACAGGGCCTTTCCAAATAGCAATTAATCAATTAAACATAAAATAGTGTTTTCCTAGGAGAAAATGGAGTTGAAAATGTTTAACTCAAATTTTTGATGGAAAGTCATGTACTCCTTTCCTGAAAGTGGAAAGTGTTGCCCCATGTTGGTGTCCAAAAGCACAGATATCATAAGAGCCATGGTGGTGGCTAGAGTGGTGTCCAAAAGCACAGATTTCATAAGAACATGGTGGTTAGAGTGCAGTACTGCAGGCTACTTCTGCTGACTGCTGACTGCTGACTGCTGACTGCTGACTGCTGACTGCTGGCTGACTGCAATTTGGCAGTTCAATCCCACCAGGCTCAAGGTTGACACAGCCTTCCATCCTTCCAAGTTTGGAAAAATGAGGACCCAAATTGTTGGGGGCAATATGCTGACTCTGTAACCACTTAGAGAGGGCTGTAAAGCACTGTAAAGCAGTATATAAGTCTAAGAGCTGTTACTATCATTTAAAGGACCCATCCTGGCATCCTTATAAGTCTGAGTCATTAATGTCAAAATGACCTTTAGCCAAACAGGTTCTAAACGAGTTGGTGGCTAGCTCTTATTTTTATTAACTTATTTGTTTCTTAAATTTACATACAACTCACCTCACTACCCAAAGTAACACTGAATGGTTTGTGCCAATTTTTGCACAATCACTCAGGACAATGAGATGAGTAGTATATAAATTATATATATATGAACAATCTTCAAGGGTGGTAAACAAAGATTGCAGTGGTTTAAGCACAATGCCATTAAGATATGATTAATCCCTGCCAGATTATGCATGCCATATCATAATAGCCTAATGTCAGTTTTGCATATCTTTGTATTTATTTTGACAACTACTCCATCATTTCAACAGCAATGACATACTCCATTCATATCAGAACCCACTGGGAATATTTAATAAGTTGCCCAGCAACTGGCTGATATGATTTCGCCCTGTTCTTCTTTTGAAAGAATATTAAGTTATTTCCCAGAGAGTTCAGAAGCTATGCTTATGTCATTGCTATCCCTTCATTTAAAGCTTTACTAGCAGCCATGATAACTTGAAATTGGTCAGTAATGAACCCCAGATGATAGACTCCAGTGCTGGTTCCTATTTCATACAGACGGCAACATATTTTTAATTCCACACAGGGCTTGCCTCTGCTTATCAGGGTGAGAAAAGGTTAATTTCCTAGTTTATGCACTTTCAACTGTTAGACTCAGAAAAGCAGTAGGGCCAAACTGCAAAAAGGAACGGATATGTGTAGCTTTGCCCCAGGCAGATCCTTAATAAAAGAGAGAAGTGCTATATTTCAGTGTAAACAGAAGTTGCTGCTACTGCTAAATGGGAAACAAGGCTAAATATCTCGGAAAGAGGCAGCCAAGAAAAATATGCCTTTATAACTCTTGAAGACCTTGGATAAATAACAAAAGTGGTTCAAAGGGCTGAAGACAACAAACTGCAGAACCCTCCTATGAAGTTTCACCCTGGGAAGAATGTTCACATGGTGCTTCAGTTTGACTTCTGGCAAAATGGATGTGCAAAATGTATAGATGTGTAAAAACTCCAGAGAGAAATTGCACTAAACTGGAGAGCTCCTTGGAGTTCTGCAGGGTTCTGAAACTGATGGATTGCTAAAGCTATAAATTGCCAAGGTCATTTAATTTTAATGGAATTTCAAAAAGCAGTTGTCAACATTACACAGGGAAAACTAATTCAAAGCAACACACACACAGTGAAATAAATGCTCCCCTCCCCCAAACTGAAGCAGTTTATACCACAAGTGGAAGATGGACTGTATGTTTATTTTCGAAAGAATTATTTTAGAAATATTTTTTAAAGTCTGTGTAACTTCATAGCATATCCATTTACACAGACATATACCTTCAAACTGTAATTCATTCTGCATGTTTCTAGAGTAACAATAGTTTGTCTCCTTCCTTCCTTCCTTTCTTCCTTCCTTTCTTCCTTCCTTCCTTCCTCTTTATGACAACAAAAGATAAATAAAGAGCAACAAGTCAAGTTAAAAACTTCATGTTAAAGGTCATTTGATTGAATTTCCCAATTAATTTAGGAAATCCAACTGAATTAAATGAACCTTATTCAGCTGAATATTTAAAATCTATTTGAATGATTAAACCAGATTAAACAAAGATTAAAACCAATCAGTGATGTGAATTGGATTTCACTTGATCCAAATATCTGGTATAATCTAGAATTTCAGGGGTTTGACAAGATTACAGTTTTCTATAACATGGTATGGTTCATTTGTATTTCCTTGCAAGGAATTTTTCATTCAAAAGGAGTAATATATAGTGATCCTTGATATCATCCTAAAAAAGACAGTATATGCCCACCTACAAACAATGTTTATGTTCTGGTTGTATGCAAATATAAAGTGACTTTCAAAGGTTCACCAAAATTCAAACCAAAGCTCATCCATAATAAGTAACCTTAGAACCTAAATACAGTAGTGTTGTGGTTCACTGGCAGCCGGTGCAGACAGCAATAGAATCGGACAATATGGAAGAACTTGGACTAGTCAGGGAGTCTGGAGAGGACTTGGATGAGGGTCCTGCATCCGATGCAGGGATGGGGCCAGGACCATCCGAGAGCGGGGTGCTATCTCTGAAGCCTTCAGAGTCTGGCAGCAGTGAGGCAGAGAACCCAGGGGAACCTGTTCCAGTGTGTATGTGCACAGAGCTGCTAGAAGACAAGAGCAGCTGCAACAAAAGGGGTGACTCGGGAGTAAGGCTGGGAGGTGACTGCCCTTCCCATAAGGTATAAAGGTCAGGCCAAGATGACAAAACCTTTGCAGGAGACAAAGTAGTTTGATCAGTTCAGATTCATTCTTGAAGCTCTTTGTACTTTTTTTTTTCTAGTTCACAGAAAAGGAGGTGTGTGCTTATCTTCGGGGACTCTTTGAGATTAATTCTGGCTGGGAATGAAAACAATTCCCAGCATTGCAATAAAATAAGTCTGGTTTTTAAAATAAGTGTATACATAATTACACTTTAGGAAGCCTTGGTCAGAAAAAGTAGAACCTCTGGTCACTTCTGACCATGACCAAATTGGGAGTGAAAATTGTGAGTAGTTCAGAGAACTGGCAAATACCACCTCTGGTATGGAGGTTTTACAGTGTCTTTCCCCTGCCATGCCCACCAAGCCATGCCCACAGAACCAGTAGTAAAAAAAAATAATTGAATCCTACCACTGGTTCAGGTCACGACCAAACTGGGTTGCAATCAAAGTTATGGAATGAATTATGGTCGTGACCAGAGGTTCTACTGTAAGTGTAATAAAATGGAAGATTGAGCTACATCTTATCAGATATTGCCTAGCCTGTGGATTTGACTTTCCCAAATTTGTTTCCACATTCCATTACACTTAATGACCACATATGAATGTGTGTTTGTGTGTTTGTGGATAGATAGATGATAGATGGATAGATAAATAGATAGACAGACAGACAGGCAGACAGATAGATAGATATTGTTCTGACCCAATCCCTTTTCCAATAAAATAAAAAATAAAGGGAACATAAACTTTTTAATGATTTTTACAAATTCCCAGTTAAAAGGCTGCTGCAAACTAATTAACTTTGATAATCACAAGCCTCACCAAAACTGTGCAAGGCTGCCAAAAATAACAGGTAAGAAATATTTTACAACACAAGAATCTACAAATACCAACTTAAGATACTGCAATGTCTATAAGGCTGGACTTTCAAAACGTCTTTGCTTCCTGCAAAGAATGTCCGATTCACAGCTGGCTTTTATCTTCTTGAAGGAGGGGTCATTACCTTTCAGCCTTTCTCCTGAGTTCCCCATGCTGCTGCAGCTGCTCTTTCCTACAAGCAGCATTGTGCACACGCGCACTTGGCACAGGCTCCTCGGGAAACTCCTCATCGCTTCTGCCAGCCCATACAATCTCTGAAAGCAGCAGTCTACTCCCTATTTATCCTGGCCCCTCATTTAAGTCCTCGCTCTTCTCAGCCGTCTGCACCTGCTGCTGGCTAACTACAAGAGATATATAGATACAGATAGATATAGATTTAGATTATATAAATACATGCATATACATGAAATCAGGAACAACAGAGGTCCAATACTGCAGAAGGGGGCCTAAGTTATGCCTGGCAACTTTCTGAGTTTAAATAATTAGGACAGCAATCCATGGCATTTTCTGCCATATTTATCATCACTGTCTTGACATCCTTTGTAAAAGGATCTTCTTGACCCACCATGGGGGAGAATCATTGTAATTTAAACTATATTTCAAAAGCTGACTCTGTGAACCATAGGTTATTTTGAGATTTAAGAATAATATTTTCCACCGAGTACTATTTTGATGTGGCATTTTGCATATGAATTTTGGCACCTGCTGAAGCCTGAATTCAAGAGAAAATTGGAACATAAATCTTTATTCCCTTTTTCCAGTAACAGTGAACATGCTTGACTTTAGCCTCTGGATTCCTTCTCTTTTCAATTTCGGTGAACTTATTCTGGATCTGAGTTGTATGTAAATAGCTCTTACTAGGCAGACTTCAGCTAGATATCTTCTTTTTTACTTATTGTGCCTCCATTTGTAACTCATTTATGACTTCCACTGCACTGGATCTGAAACTGCTGTCTAACAAGAAAGAATAATTTTGCAAATGAAAAAATAGTTCTTTCAACACTTGAGGAAACAGCCACACAAATAATTGTTTAAAGTAAGCACAAAGGATCAGCTAATTCTAGAATAATTTAGCATCTGCTAACAAATTTAGGCTGGGAAAGCTGTATTTATTGTAGATCTGTAAATACTCTGGAACTTGGCAGATGGTACTTTTATGGCACAGAACAGGGAGAGAAAGAAAGGGAATGAGATTAATTTCTATGGGCAAAACCATTGTTTTACAACTTGTAATGAAGATGTTATAACCTTTTGTGATTTCACTTGTTTAATTATTTCAATGCCTATTACTTTTGCAAATCAGACTCAGACTGGTAGCGTATGAATGATGATCTGCTCGGGATATGGGCAATTTAATGATTGCCATGGTAGACTTTAATAACAGAATATAACAGAGTTGGAAAGAACCTTGAAGGTCTTCTATTCCATCCCTCTGTTCAAGCAGGAGATATTATACCATTTCATAGTATTAGATACAATCTAGTACCTAAGAATGTGAATAACAGCAACAACAACCACCTAATAAAAGATTGAGGGCAAAAGAAGAAGGGGACAACAGAGAATGAGGTGGCTGGATGGATTCACTGAAGCAGTTGGTGTGATCTTAAATGGGCTGTAGAAGAGGACAGGAAGGCCTGAAGGAATGTTGCCTAGGTGGTCACAATGGGTTGGAAACTATACCCCAAACAGACCCTGTGTGTAATTTGGAGGTTCCCCTGGACTTATGATTCCTGCTTGAAGAGCAGGTGGCAGTCGTGGCCAAGAAAGCCTTTGCGCAACTGCAGGTTGAGCGCCAGTTATGCCCTTTCCTGGAGCAACCCCTACTCACAGTCACTCATGTCATAGTCACTTCCTATCTTAACTATTGCAATGTGCTGTACATGGGGCTGCCCTTGAAGAGCATCTGGAAGCTCCAGTTGGTGCAAAATGCAGCAGCCTGCATGGTTTTGTGCAGACCCCATTGTGCATATGTATAACCTCTCCTGCAAGAGCTGCATTGGCTGCCAATTTTCTTCCTGGTGTAATTCAAGGTGCTGGTTATCACCTTTAAAGCCCTTCATGGATTGGGACCAGATTATCTGAGAGAACATCTCTTGCTGGTCACATCTACCTGACCATTAGAGTGGGAGACAGGGAATGCTGCAGGTCCCATCCCTGAGGAAGATATACCTGGTGGGACTCAGAAGAAGGGCCTTCTCCATAGTGGCTCCCTCTCTCTGTAACATAATTCCCACAGAGATTAGAATGGCCCCCACTCTAACACTCTTCCAGAAGGTGCTGAAGACCTGGTTCTGCCAGCAGGCCCAGGGAACCCAGCAAGGGATGGATCCCATTAAATAGCTCATGTGATGTGTTGTCATAGGGATGGGTGGTGGGAGGTTACATATTATTTAGTTTATATTGCTGCCTATTCACCCATGGTGATTCAAAACGGCTTAAAGAATATAAAATGACATTTAAAACAATAAAACTAATAAAAAGAATCAAATAAACTAATACATATGGAGCTAAAACATGTGAAGAATGGTTGCAGGAATTGGATATGTCTATAATGAAAAGATATAATATGTCTTTTAATGAATAATATGTCTTTTAATGAATAATATATATAATAATGAATAATATTTAATAATAATGTCTTTTAATGAAAAGAAGGACTAGGGGAAACATGATTAATAGTGTTCCAATATCTCAGGGGCTGCCACAAAGAAGAGGGAGTCAAGCTATTCTCCAAAGCACCTGAAGGCAGGACAAGAAGCAATGGGTAGAAACTAATCAAAAAGAGAAGCAACTTAGAACTAAGGAGAAATTTCCTGACAGTGAGTACAATAAACCAATTGAATGGTTTGCCTTCAGAAGTTATGGATGCTCCATCAATGGAGGTTTTCAAGAAGAGATTGGATGGTCATATGTCTAGAATGATATAGAGCGGTGATGGCAAACCTATGGCACACATAAATGGCAGAGCCATTTATGCTGGCATGTGAGCTACAGGCAAACTTAGCTCACTGTGCATGCCCATGCCTCACAACTGTTTTTTGGCTGGTTTGGGGTCTTTTTCGGCTTCCCAAAGGCTTGAGGCAGGCTTCTGCAGGCTTTGAAAACTAGCCTCATTTTGTCACTTCCTGTTTTTCTGAAAATACTGGAGGTGATGTAATGGGGCCAGTTTTTGTCCTGCAAAGCCTGCAGAAGCTTGCAGAAGTCTCCCTCAAGCCTTTGGGAGCCCCCCCAAAAGGCCTCACACTGGCCAGAAATGAGCTGTAAGGCAGAGTGCAGGTAAGGGGGTGGCAGGGGTGGGAGGTAGGGATTAGGCACACATGCATAAGGGGCATGGGGGAGGTGCACATTGCCTTCTGGGTGCTGGCACATGAAGCGCACACACAATTTTTGGCACAGGAGCCCCAAAAGGTTACCCACCACTGGTATAGGATTTCCTTCCTGAGCAGGGGATTGCAATAGAAAACCTCCTAGGTCCCTTCCAACTCTGTTATTCTGTTAGTTGTCAGATTCATGTGTTAACAGTGACATCATATATTACAGAGATATTTATTTTGGGTGGGTGGAAAGACATCTTCCACTTATTTTTGCAATACATATTGTTTCAGATTTTTCAAAAGTTCCTGATAGCTTGTTATAAAAACTGGGGAAGATTAAAAACCTCTCTTTTGAGAATCCCAAATCTTAAATAAACTCTGAGACTCCTGTATATAATTGCAAAACCCTTATTCATTTGCAGCCAATGCCCTCCAAATTTTGTTTCTTCTCTGGAATAAATCTTATATTTTATTTATATATCCAGTGATATCACTCTCTTCGCTTTCTGCAATATTTTGTCATACCACATATTCTTTAACACAAATGGGGGAAAAAATGGTATGATATAAGTACAGAGTCTCATCCAATCAACAATAGAAATGGTCACATTATTCCAAGGCAGAATATAACTTGGCTTCAATCTGACAACTTTACCATTACTATCTGTATTTGTATCTGATGCCTTGGGATATAATAACATATTCATGATTATTTTAAAAATATTTTGCATTGTGGCCAATATGCTGACATTTACAGACCCCTCACATCCCGGACATAAACTGTTTCAACTCCTACCTCAAAACAATGCTATAGAGCACTGCACATGAGAACAACTAAAGACAAGGACAGTTTTTCCCCGAATGCCATCACTCTGCTAAACAAATAATTCCCTCAACACTGTCCAACTTTACAAAGTCTGCACTACTATTTACAATGTCTGCACAACTATTACTATTAATCTTCTCCTCACTCCTTATCACCCATCCCCTCCCACTTGTGACTGTATGACTGTAACTTTTTCGCTTGTATCCTTACAATTTATATGGACTGTTTCCTAGTATGATCTGATTGTTTATTGCACCCTATGACTATTATTAAGTGTTGTACCTGATGATTCTTGACTCTTGACGAATGTATTTTTCTTTTATGTACACTGAGAGCATCAGCACCAAGACAAATTCCTTGTCTGTCCAATCACACTTGGCCAAGAAAGAATTCTATCTACCTACCTACCTACTTAGCTACCTGTTTTGTTCGGAAAACACACGAGGTAGACCGGGTTCCAACAACAAATACTTTTATTGTTAACAGTTAGTAACGGAACGCCGGCTGAAGCCGGAGCCAGCCCTTTTATACAGGCTGGCTTGCCTGCTTGCAGCCAATGGCAGCTATTTAGATTTGCCGCCTTTTTGGTATCTCTTTGGATTGGTTCCTAGTGAACCAATCCACTTGTCTTTTCCTTAGCCAATCAGAATGGTAGATTTGGAGTCATCCACTTTACATACAGAACACTACCTATTTTTAAACTGCTTAAAGAGGGTTGTAAAGCTCTATGAAGTGGTATATAAGTCTAAGAGCTATTGTTATAGCTATACAAGGAGAATAACATTATGTGATATGTTACATCACCTTCAAAACTGGCCAAGAGGTCAAAAACGATACAGATTACATTTCAAAGATTTACAGTTTACAGAGAACCAATACAGTATAAATGCAAAATGAAATATAAAATCAATTGAACATTACCAATGTGGAACCTTATGATTTTATATATATATATTTAACAATTCTCAAATGTAAAAACAAAACAAAACCCAACCCTGAAGATTATCTTCTTGTCCAGGCATACAAGGAAATCCTTTTCAAGAACAAAATGGTCCTTTTCACAATTGAGCTGTGTATTCTCTGCATTAAAAAAAACCCCAAAGAATAGATTTGAACTCTTTGTAATGTTTATTTGTTTCATTAATATTTATATACTAGTCTGATTTCTAGGTTTTTTTTTAATGTAAATACCTGTAAAACTACTTTGAACAAAGTGTCCTACATTCTTTATATACCTTTCTGAATGCACAAACTTCTAGACAGCATCATCAAAAATAAAACTAACAGAACGAGGAAGAGAAGTAAGAATGAGGCCACACTGAGGATGATTGCATTTGTCTCCTACATTCATTAAGAACCAACTTAAGTGAGCGGAAATAATCTCTATCAATATGCAGCATGTTGAAAAATGTTATACTTTAAAAATATTGCTGGGATTTGTTTTTTCTCACTGAATGGACCCATTTTTCTTAAGCTTTTCTGATCAAAGGCTAGCAGCTTAATGCTGGGAAAATGAACTCCGTATGTAGCACCAAATCCTCAATGCAAAGATAAACATTGTTCTGACTGAAGTAGTTGCTTCAGAAGCTAAGGTACTTCTAAAGAGATTTTCATCAGCTGCAATAAAGAGACATAAAGAACTTTATTTTTGGTATGAGCTCATCCATTGATCCTTTATTATTTTAGGCCAAATAGAATGACTTGCAGGGCAGAAGTGAGCTATCTTCAGCACCAGAGTTACATCTGCCTTCTCACTAATTAAACATGGACTGTAGCCTAATTTCAAAAGCCCTTGGCAAGTCTATAATTCAGATCTCTGGAAATCAGCCATCCATCTCTTCCTTTACAGCTTGCTTTTTTTGCAAAGAAAAAAAAAGCAGGATGTTAGAGAAGGTGTAGGAAGGCAAAGGAAGCCATAAAGGAAATGGAAGCAAGAAAAAGAATGTGATTTCATTGTTTTGGCTCTGTCTCATCTATCACTTATTTAAACTATACCCACCCTTGGCAAGGAGTCTATTCCTCAAGAGATTACAAAAGACAAAAGAAACATAAAGAACAATAAAGATAAAATACTTTTTATCAGTTCAACCTTGTGGTTAACAGTAGTTGCTTAGAAAAACAGTATGCTGACAGATGAAGTAGATAGAAACAATCAGGAATGTATCTGGAAGAGCTGCAGATGATCAATGGAGACAAGTCAAGTTGGAAGCATTTGTTCCTAGGGCTGACTGGACTCTATGACAATGTACTAATATTTGGCTTTGCATTTTGAAATTTTTGTCTCAAAATATTGAGATGATTTTGTTGATTTTATGGCTCTCTGTCTGAACAGGAAAAGTTTTATTGGTTCTGTTTATGAAACACACTTAACAGAGTAATTAAAGGGTTTTATGACTCCTGAAAAGAAGATCTTAGAAGGTAAAAGACCCCAAGCAATCTCAGATATTGGGATGAAATAATCCCACCAAATCAATTGGGCAGTGTTGTTTTTGTCAATCAAAAGTGATATAGTGTTGATATCTTGCCCAAATCATCCTCCAAGAAAATTTGGCAAATGGCGGGGAACCTATATTTCTAAAATCACAACTTTTGACCTAACTACAAGAATCACCACTAGGGAAAGTTGACCTGAGTTATTGGCTGCCTGGGTTAAGTGTGTTCACTGAATAGGACATTTTAGATACTTTAGATGTTCTTGACAAGTAATGGAAAGCCATCTATTGATGCATCCCTGCAGCTGGGTAGTTAGTGGTAGGAAAACAACAAACATACAACAAAGCAAAAGAATAGAATAGGAAAAGAATAGAATAGAATAGAATAGAATAGAATAGAATAGAATAGAATAGAATAGGAAACAATAGAATAGAGTAGAGTAGAGTAGAGTAGAGTAGAGTAGAGTAGAGTAGAGTAGAGTAGAGTA
>BLBF01000073.1:10314703-10326096 GCA_015471245.1 Laticauda colubrina | reverse complement strand
TAGAGTAGAGTAGAGTAGAGTAGAGTAGAGTAGAGTAGAGTAGAGTAAGATAGGATAGGATAGGATAGGATACAAAAAAAAAGAAAAGAAAATATGGAATGGAATGGAATAGAATAGAATGCAGAATAGAACAGAACAGAATTGAATTGAATAGAATAGTTCTTTATTAGCCAAGTGTGACCTTATAGACACAAAAGGAATTTGTCTTTGTGACATAAGCTCTCAGTGTTCATACAAATAACAAAGTCATATAATCATAAGATGCAAATAGGAGAAGGTAGAAGAACAGATAAGAAGAATAATAGTAATTTCATTCATTAAGGGTTCAGCAGTATGTTTAGCTCCTACCCCAAACTCAGAGAGCATCAAGGACCACACAGTTCAACCCTGAGTTACATATATTGGACCCTTGCAGTCTGATCTAAGCATAGTTCACAAAATTGTCTGCTACAACATCCTGCCTGTCAATGACTTCTTCAGCTTCAAACACAGTAATACATGGGCAAACAACCAATACAAACTGAAGGTAAACCACTCCAAACTCGATTGCAGAAAACATGACTTCATCAACAGAGTGGTCAATGTCTGAAAGGCCCTACCTGACTCTGTTGTTACAGCCCCAACTCCTCACAACTTCAGCCTCAAACTTTCTACTGTGGACCTCACCCTGTTGTTAAGAGATCCTTAAAGGAGGTGTGCATAAGTGCACCAGCATACCTACCATCCCTGGCTTTCTTCTTGTTTATGTTCAAATTATACTTGTTATCTTGTACATGTTTGACAAACAAATAAATATAAATAAAATATAAATATACTCTTCTACAGTTCCTATTTTAAGCCTACCCAGGAAGATAAGGGTAAGGCTATTATTTTAATTATGTGGATTTGATTGCACAGAAAAAAAAAACTAGAATTATTTGCTGTCTGCTGTCTATGCATTCACCATCTCTGATCCTCGCAATAGTTTTGAACTCACTCTGCTTGAAAGGGGACTTCCTCCATTAGGTTTTTTTTTTATTATTATTCCATTAATGTCAATTGCCCATTGATTAATGCTCTGTGGGGAAACCTATAATATTGAAACAACTATTGCTATTATAATATAATTCATGTGCTTTCCTACTAATTTTGAAAAAAAAAACATTGATTCATAGAATCATTTCAAACATTCAGAAATTCAGAAGGAATTTATCTGTTTAGGGACCTGGAAAAATTTTTTCATTGCCTCCTCTTTTAAAAAGGCCCTACGTTCAATAATAGGGTCTGTGTTAGTTTTTCTCTGTTCATAGCATAGAACCTTGTAAATCACTATGTTGCAAATATAAGGTCCTTATGTTAAGGTTGCAGGGCACTGTGAAATACAATTGGATTACCTTTAGATTTATTTATATACAGGCCATGTATTATCTACCATTTAAAGAAAATATGTCCTATCCTTGTTTCATCTAAGCATATCTGAAATACTTGATAGCTGCAAAGACCTTGAAATCCTTTTTCATCTCTCTAGCTAGAGAGCATTAAAACTGAATAAATAGAAGCATGTTTCATGCTGTATTCGTGCACTTTCTCATTCCTCAAACACACACTCTCGCAGGCAAACTCCAAAGGTCATATTTAATTTACTACAAAGCATGAACGCTGAGAGCATCATCAACATGCTTAATTTCCCTTAGTCTAATTGGCCTGCAGAGTACCTCACAGCCAGCAAGTATGAAATGGAAATAAATCAAGTTACCAAATAGAAAGATGGTTTAATTTTACAGCCATTTCATCAGACACTTCCCCTGATGAACAAGGGAAGAAATACCCTTTATGGAAAAAGAGAAAGACAACATTGCTATGCAATCACGTAGAGAGGACACTGGTGGGCCTCCATTATTACTGCTGAGCATCCAAGTGGTTTGCTGCAGATGGAGTTTGATAACATCGTCAGTTTCACATTGAGCTGATTTTGCAACTAGATGTGAAAAAAACAGCTCTGCCTATATGATTTCCTCGGTGTAAAAAATGCCAAGCTTTGCTTATTTATTTTTTAAAAAGCACAAATTCACTAAGTATGTTCATAAACCTTAAACCTTCTTTCTTAAAACTGGAATCTCCTGGTGATCTTCCAACCAAATAGTTACTATTTAGAGATCCAGGAATGCCAAAACTAAAAATGGAGACCATCAGGACCTTTTGAAAGGAGATGATAAGCTTCTAGATTGTGAAGGATACATGGATATCTTCATGTAACATGCTACTGTAATGGAAGGGAGGGATGGAGGGAGGAGGAGGTAAGAAAGGGAGGAGGGAAGGAGGAAGGAAGGAAGGAAGGAAGGAAGGAAGGAAGGAAGGAAGGAAGGAAGGAAGGAAGGAAGGAAAGATGAAAGAAAGGAGACTTCATATCAACCAAAAGTTCCTGGAGAATGTGGCCAGCACCATGATATTTGGAAAGTTTTACTGCTAACTTTTTGACCAAAATGGAAATAAGGACATTCAAATGAAGATACTGCCTTTATGGAGCTAAATCCAGGATTGTATCTAAAGAGAGCTGGGATGTACTGTCTAACTTTTTTTAAAAAAATACCATTTTATTCTTGGCTGTCCTTAGGTCATGTTTGGGTCTGAATAGTGGGGGATTGCTTGCCCTTTTGGTTATACATTTAGAATGAAATTCTATGATGCTTGGGAAGGGGATTGATTATTCAGATTCCTGTTTCCAAAACCAAGGGAAGAGTTTTGATCTCAGGGGGAAAAAATTCCTACTGCATTTCTTGTAAGAATCTGTGTTGTACTTGTTCTAGACTAAAAAGAAAAAGGAAAGAAAAAAGGTATTGGAAAGGCCGAAACAGGAGAAAGTAGATTGAGGCATAGAAAATAAGGAGATACTGAACATTGTCAGATCTCCCAGTTGCCAGCTTTCTGCCCCCAGGCAAAGCAAAACAGACGCAAACAGCACTACAAAAAGATAAAACTTCTGTTTGAGTTTCAGAACATTAAACTTGAAAAATATGAAAATAAATCAGTTTAATAACTCTAGAGCATCTTGGGGAAAAAAAGCAAAGTACCTATTCTTAGATAGAATTTCACTGGATAAGAAAATTTAAGGCACTGCATCAAGGTTATGTTTAATTAAGGCAACATCCAGATGGTTTGGATTAAGCACCACTTTTTAGATACCAAATTTGGACTCACATGTCCAACAGTGTGGTATTGTCATGTCTTCTCTCTCCTCTCTTCAATCTGCAAAGAAATTGTTCTGCATAAGTGAAGCGTTTTCCAACAAATTCATGCCCCTTATGTCTATGAAAGAAAACTCTATTTTGATTTTTTTGAGATCAAATTCATTTTGGCATGTCTGTTCATCCCTCAATCCTATTTGTTGACACAGTTACCTGCAAATGAATTTGAACTTGAATTGATGGTCTTTCATGACAGGGAGAATGAAATAATAATGTTTGAGTTTAAATGAACATTATTATGTGTTGAGGTTCTTCAAAACTTCTGAACTGTATTTAATTCTTCAGCGAGAGCTCTCCTTTCAGCTCCATCATGTGTTTTGGTAACTTGAAACACCCCATCTGTTGGGCATTTTATAAGAGATTTTCCAAATATTGACCCTAACTTGGATCTAAATTTCACACTGTAACTGAAGAACAAGGAAATAAATCTAGTAGCTAGACAAAGATCTGATGAAGATAAGGCAGCCTATTCAAAAATATTGGCCAAATAGTCCTCTATTTTGGAAAAGAGGAAACACATGCAAAGGAGATTAAGTTTTGCTTCTTTGATCTTGAAGCATACACGTTACACAGTTTCCTACTTTCTTCAATATCTGTGGAGATTCTTAATCATCCAAGTCATGGCTGTCCCAAAGGTGCTTTTTCAGAAAACAACTAGACTTCCTTTATTTTTTTTCTTGAAAACTTTTCACTTCTCAGAACTGAAGAAATTTCTTGGGTGAGAAGTGAAATGTCTTCAAGGAAAAACAAAGAAAGTACAGTTGCATCTTTAAAAACCACTTTTGGGTACTTTCTTCAATATTTATTACTTTCCTTGGAGTTCCTGGCCTTTTTCCTGAATTAGACTAAGTGATTCATTCTTGCTGAGAAGCAAGACAGTCTTAATATATTGTGTTGGGATGATTTCAGCTTGTTTATTCTGCAGGGTTAAAGTATTTTGGATGGGCTGTCGGTTAACTTTTTTCTTTTTTTGAGGTGATGATCATTCAGAGTAGATAGGGACAGGTTTTATGAAGAGGCTACAGCATTCTTTGTTTTGCAAACATGAGAAATACATTTTCACATTCCCACTATGATGGCAGGATGTGATCTTCCAAATTAGTATGATTCACCAGATCACCTCATTGAATAGCTTTGTTCTACAGAATTGTTCTATCTTTTTCAGATAGAAGATCTGCAAGCTCCTTCCTTCAACAATGCATATTATGGGACTCCAAGCATCGTTCTTCTGCTTCCTGTCACCAGAAATGAATTTCTGAAAATATGTCGAACATATATCAGTCTACACCTGCCAGCCAATGTGATGGCTACTGTATAGCATTACAGAAAAGCATATTACAGATTAACAGAATTGGAAGATATCTTTTAGGTCACCTAGTCCAACCCCCTGCCAATTTGCAAAGCTGTACTGAAGTGATGGAGAGACCTAGAACCTGGATCTTGAAACTCTGCCATCAATTTCCAACAACTACAGATAGTTCTCAACTAACAGGCACAGTTGGGACAAGAATTTCTGTGGTTAAACAAAGAGGTTTTTAAGTGAGTCATACCATACACACACACACACACACACACACTATGGTTGTTAAGAAAATCACTCTATCAGCCTTGGAAGCCATATTTTACTTGCAAGTTTTGAGGCTGCCACATTTAGTGCCTGGGAATTTGGGAGGAAAGGTTGCAAATGCTGATCACATGATCCCAGAATGCTGTAGCCCTCATAAATATATGCCTATTGCTAAATGGTCCTGGAATTGCTGTAATGGATTCAAGTGTGAATATTGGTTATGAGCCAGTTCACACTTCACAGTTCACAATTCAGTTCACATGAACCAGTTGTTAAATTACTCCCTCTGCTATCAAAGTGGATCCTGGGTACTGCATTGCATTGCAATGGAGAAATGGGCAATAGAGCACATGGTGAGAGGGAAGGAGAAGGCCAGTTTTTTTATCTCTTCTCCTTGTTCCTCCTCCTCTCATGCCAGCTGCTCCCTTGCCTGTTTCTCCATTGCAGCGCAGGGCCCAGAATCCACTTTGATAGTGGAGGGGGAGTAACAACTGGTTCACCCAGAGTCAGGGTCACATGGGAAGATCATCCCACATGTGTTGCAGAGGTCGAGTATTGTTATGGTTAGCCGGAAGCTGGTGCAGATGGCTGAGGAGAGCGAGGACTCTGATGAGGGGCCAGGACCATCAGAGAGTGGACTGCTGCCTACAGAGATTTTGGAAACTGGCAGAAGTGATGATGAGGTTCCTGAGGAGCCTGTGCCAAGTGCACATGCATGAAGGATTTCTCAGAGGAAAGAACAATTACAGCAGCACAGGCAACTCGGGAGTAAGGCTGCAAGGTAATGGCCCCTCCCTCACAAGGATAAAAACCAGGTTTGAAAAACCATTCTTTGCAGATAGCAAAGAAGCTCTGAAACTCAACTGGTGGACATCTTAGTTTGTGTTTGGAGAATTCTGTAAATTAGTTCTTATCTCTGGGTTTTTGGCAGCCTTGACAAATAACTTGGCAAGGCTCTTCCTTGTCGGAGCTAATGGTTAGAAATCAGCCTTTTATCTGTAAAGGAACTATATCCGTGATGGAGAACCAATGGCACGCAAGCCAGAGGTGGCATGCAGAGCCCTCTCTGTGGGCATATGAGCCATCACCCCAGCTCTACTTCGCCGTACATGTATGCACACCTCCTGCTAGTCTTTTACCTTCTGCTGCACCAGGGGAAAGGGGGTACATGCGCAGGGAACCTAAGGTAAACCTGAACTCTCTCTCTAAGCTATCACTAATCTATTGCACTAAATTTGAAAACACACGTAGATGGGAGAATTTGTCCTTTTATCTACACTTTTATACTATTTTTTTTTAAAAAAAACAAAAACTCACTTTCCATCATTTGGAGAAGAAAATTTGCACATGTTGGAACTTAATTCATTTATTGTGACTCTTATCCCATGGAGGGAGCTAGCTGCTTTTCACCTGCCATAGAACTGATAAAGGGGAAGAGTTTGTCAGTAGCAACAACATGGATTCAGAAAAACAATGATGGTTGACTAAATTCATGTATCCCTCTCCCCTCCTTACTCTTTTTTTTTACTCATTTTATGAAGGTATTTGCAATTTTAACGAGTGCTTGTCAGTGAAATTATCATCCATTCCCTAGATGCTCTAACATTTATAATATATATTCTGGTAAGAAAGACAGACTCTGGATACTCAGAATTACAGAAATCCTAAATATTCTTTCATTTTTGTACTGTCATAAGATTCTACACTGCAGATTAATTTATAAAGAATGAAATGTTAAGAAAACACAATTATGGCAAGATATCTAATTTTATCACACTAGCCTTTTTTTGGATGCCTGTTTCTTATTTTCTCTCTTCTGCACATTTTAAAATTATCCCGAACAATACAAGCAATTTTCTTCACTCTTCTGTGCTACTGTATTTGAAGAAAAATTGAAAAAAACAATCGCTTTTCATTCAGTGTGTTCTTTAAATCTGTATTATATTGAAATGTTGTTCACAGTTTTTGTAATTTCATTAAGCCAAAGTGTCTTTTGGTTATTATATTTTCCTAAGTTGTTATTGAGAGGGAGGGGAGGAAGGAGGGAGGGGGGGAGAGAGAGTGGGGGGGGAGGGAGAGGGAGGGAGGAGTGTCCAACTCATGTTCTTCAGATTTTTTTAATCCAAATACTTTGGATTTTTCTTACACATTTATTTAAAACATTTATGTGGCTGCATATCTTAAGCAATTCTGAATATCTTAGAACAACATTGTCATCAAAAAATGGTTCATAAGCCTGGATCTAAGTTTAGGAAAAAGGCAAACACATATTAGTTGCAGATAGTTCATTAGTCAAAATTTGAAACATTTACACCAGAACTGAAATAATCTTGGAAAAAAAATAGCATTGGTATTTATGCCCTTTCATAAAACCACTAGAACAGTACATTTCTAATTGTATGAAGAAGTTTCCCTTTGTAAAGTCAATCTTCCAACAGATACTCAAGTCAGAGCTAAGACAAATTGCAAAGATTGATAAAAAAATTACTACAATTGTTAGTGTATAAGCCCAATTTGGATATTTAGTGGGCCAGACAAAAACATATGAGGAAACAAATAAAGATAATGTAAAGGCAAAATTTGAGATAATGTTGTGATAGAAGCTTAATGACATCACGTTCTTGTTTGATGCAATGATCATCTAACTATTTCTTATTATATGAGATTGTTTTTCACGGTTGGCAAATCTGTTAATTACTTGATGTTTTTATCGAGCCATGGACAAATAATTTGCAAAACTTGTTGAACCTAAATATCCTGAAATTTTTGTATCCTTAAGATTTTGTATGGCTCCCTCTTTTTCCTGTCATCAATAACTTTTATCTTCTTCTCAGAAAGAGACTGAATATCTTCCAACAGCCTATTATATTTCCTTTATCACCTCCAAACTTGAAATGGCTTTAGAAAAGGGATAGACTACAAACAGAAGTATTTGCTCAATACCAAATGGTATAATGATATACAAATGATGATGTACTGTAGTGTTGGGTTAGCTGGATTCGGGTTTACTGTACAGGGTTTTTAAATGGCTTTATTGTTTTAAAAAAGCTAACTACAAGAAAGTTATGAGGACACAGCAGCAAAACATTTGCAGCAGTTGGAGGTAGAGGTGAACAAAAGAGACAAAGAAATCTGAAAGCAAGGTCAGAACTACCCTAATGCCATAATCGAAAGCTCTCAGCTGGATTCGTTAAAGCAAAGAAAACTTTAATATCACATATCTTGTTAGACTTCATAACTCTAATTGATGCATTTTATCTGCCAGATAATTTAGGATAGACTTTCTGTCCTTCTGATCGGATGACAGAATCCATCTCTGGATTCTTAGTGGAACTCAGTCAATTCTGATGAACAAAGCCTTTGTTACAATATGTACCTTAAGCCTATCAGTTGCATTTCTTCCTGGTCTTCTTAAACTTACTATATTCACCTTCATTCAGACTGATCTTAGCATCAGTCAAGGTGGTTTGCTCAATGTGAATTAGGGTTTCTGATGCTTGAATGCAAAACAAGGTTGCTATTGTACATCTTTTCATGGTGCCCTCTTTCAGACAAGGGCAGAAGCACCATCCTCTAGATAACAAGGAAAGTAACAGCTGCAGGAATGAAAGAGAGTCAGGTAGAGTGTCTCAGCCCTACCAAAAATCAGCCATTCAAGGTAGCTGAGGTGCATCAGAACACTACACATGCTCCTTATATGCTAACCTTCAGAACAAGGTGTTGAAGCTGTGGGAAAGGTTTAGGTCCTTGGGCTAACCTCCACAGGGATATATACTTCCTCAGATATCATTCCAAAATATGTAGCACAATTATCCAAAGAACCGGACCAGGAAGTAAGCAGAGTCCTCAATGTTGAGGTCTACTTTTAAAGCAGGAGTGTCAAACACTATTTCATTGAAGTCTACATCAGGGTTGTGTTTGATCTCAGGGAGGTAGGGTGGGCATGGCCAGCTTGATATCACTCATGTCAGAGGCGTCTGTGGTTGTCTGAGTGCTATGCTGGTGAAAATGGGATCCCAAGCTCTGTGTTCAACTGTGACAGCTTCCTGCAACCCTCTGCCAGTGAAAATGGAACTTGGGAGGGCTGTTCACAGCTCTCCCCACTCCATTTTTGCTGGCAGAAGCACTGTGGGCTGGTCCTTTGCTGTTTCCAAGGGCTGCCCCAAAGGCCAGATCGAAGCACCCCAAGGGCCGGATCCAGCCCCTGGGCTTTGAGTTTGACACCCCTGATATAAACTTAACAAGTGGCGGTGTCAACTCATAAAATATTTCTGTGGTCTTTTAGAGTTCCCAACAGAAAGGGAGGGGGAAGCAATGGGCAGCTTGCATTCCATAAATGTTTTCAAAGATCGTTGAAAACATTTAGATGACCAAGGTTTCTACCACACAAAATTCTAACTGGAGACTTTTGGCTATGGGTGTGTCCCATTGGAAAATATGAATTTTGATACACCCAGGGGTGGAAGGAAACCAGGGTCAAGGGTGGCAATGAATTATATGCCTCAGGATCAGATACACCCAGGCAATGCCGCATCTTCTAACTCCCAATAAATCTTTTTGGAGTTTGGCTAGAGACTCATGTGTTGGAATCCTGATAGGCGGCACCAGAGAAAATCAAAAGGAACCATTCCTCTCCCTCCTCCTCCTCCCTTTTTCCATTTTGCACCAGCCTCAAAACTCTCAATATTTTTTCTATCTTCTTCTACTTCTGTACAGATTCACATAGGGGTATGGGAAAGAAAAGATAGATAGGACTGAGTCCCACATGACAACTAAACTCCCACTGGAATATCTTCTCAATCAACTGGTGACTTCAAAATGTGATCCATTCAACTTCTTGAGACCATGGACACGTGGCCTCCTATCTTGCCAGAATAGTGCATAATCTTTACTTTTCTTTTTTGATTTGCCTTTAAATCAAATCCTTATTTGATTTTCATGCTGCACAGGTAAGTTATTGTTTTCCTTATACCAAAAATTATTCTGTTCCTATTTGCATAATTTGTTTGACTTGCCCTAAGAGAATGAGTTTAGATTAGTGCTTTGTTTTTCTTTTGGTACCCCCACGAGTACAATGTTGCTTGTCAATTATATCTTCAAAGTGTGTGTGGTTCTTATTGTAGCAAAGGGTGACCTACCTATTTAAGGAATGCTTTTTTAGAGTAGACAGTAATACCCATGTGTATGTTTCCCTCTGCCTTATGTTTGACAAACTTCTGTATGGAAATTTGTTTCTGATGTTCAAATGAAAAGCAAAAGCTTTCTTACTAAATACGATGGAATTATATGACCTTGTGAATGAAAATGGTCACTTCCCAATTTTTGCAGAACAACAACAGATGGACATTTTTTGTGATACCAAATTGCAATTAGCATCTTGCCATTAAAACAAAACTCAGTTAGAAAGAAAATTGAAGAGAATAGGATGTTTCTCCCTTAATGTATTCACTAGTAAATTCATTTCTCTGTAACCTAACCATATTTTAATGTCCCTACTTTGTGATTGCTTCAGGGGTTATGAAATGCTGGAAGGGACATGATATTTGTTCTTCCATCAGTGATAGTCATCTACAGAGATGTAGTTCCATAGTGGAGACTCACCTTTCATATCAAAATCAGTGACAACTGTTACATGACTGAGAGTGGTGCTAATGTGATAGCAAAATCAGGAACACACTCAAATTAGTTGGATTTATTCAGATGATTTACTAATCTCTATTTCTGTATATAGCAATATTGTGTGAGTTGCCCTTGCAACACCTGACCAGCATTAACTTCTCCATCAAACTGAGTTGAAATAATGTAATATACAGTATGCTGAAGAACAGATTTCTGAAGCAGTGGTTATAATTGCCCCATTTTTGGAACATAGAATTTGTCTGCCATGTTAAGGAGAGAGACATAAGAGAGGGAGGGAAGAAGGGATGGAGAGAGAGGGAGAGAGGGAGAAATACACAGACCTTCTTATGATGTCATTGTTTTCCCTCCTGAATTAGGAGCTAATGAAAAAAATCTGGAAGAAAATGTAGAAAACTTTCCTTTCTGTTTTATTCAACTCGTCAAGGATGATTTCTTTTTTTTTTTTTTTTGCAAAAGTTTGGCTCTTCACAACAAAAATCCTCTTCTTTTCTTTTCATTCTGTCCCTTTCTTGTAAGATAAAAGTCCTGCAGCTGTACAGATGAGATACTTTTTGAATATCAATTGCAATAAGTGGAATTAACCTTTCAATCTTTAAAAATTTTAATTTTACTTTTTCTAACAACAAACCATCTTTTTTTTTTTCAAACTAAGAAAGGTATTGAAAGAATAAGACTAAAATTCACTTCCATTAAAAAACACATATTGTATATTAAGTTAAGATTTAAATTGAGCCTCCTTTTCTAGACACCTTAAAAAAAAACTGTGTAGAACACTTGCAAATTCCATGCTTTATCTAAAAGTTTCTGCTTTTACAGCATTAATAAAAGTAACATGCAGTTTCATTGTTGGAAAAACACTGTGTGGAAAATCGACAGATTTGAAATCTTTTTCCAAAAGAGAAAATTGAAGAATAGTCTTCTTCTTCTTCTTCTTCTTCTTCTTCTTCTTCTTCTTCTTCTTC
>BLBF01000073.1:10287313-10313544 GCA_015471245.1 Laticauda colubrina | reverse complement strand
CTGTTGCTGCTGTTGCTGCTGTTGCTGCTGTTGCTGCTGTTGCTGCTTGTGCTCCTGGTGCTGCTGGTCCTGCTGGTGGTGGTGGTGTGGTGGACCAGCCCCTAGAACCTCAAAGCCCTACTGATGAGGGCCCAGAAGGCCCTGCCAGAGGGAGGAAGAGGCATTCACGAGATAAGGGGAAGAGGAGACAGTACTCCATTGCAGAGGAACATGAGGATGAGGTGCTCGAATGGCTGAGGGAGAACGAGTACCTCTGACGGAAGGGACACAGGCTCTATCGAGACACCAAATGGAAGCAGGCGGCTTGGAGAGAGAAGGCGGAGAGCCTGGGCTACACTTTGGATGTCCTCCTTGGGTGGTGGAAGCACATGCACACCTGGTACGGGAAGCTGCACCTGAAGAAGTCTGGCCAGGCCACAGTCAAGCTCACTGACCAGGAGACCTTCGTGATGGCCAAGTGCAGCTTCTTGGAGGTGAGATCCGCCACCGAGGAGCAGCCCTTCTGTCTACCCTCACTCTCAGGCAGCCCACAGAGAGCCAGTCCTCTTCTGGTCAAGAGTCAGCTCCTGTGTCCAGGCAGGCATCTGTGGAGCGCCCCACGATGGAGACCCCACTGACAGCTGCACACCCCATGGCGGAGCACATGGAGACCCCCTGACACAACTGGAGCAAGAAGAAGCTGATGCCTCCAGAGACCAACCCACACCCACCCCCAGCTCCACCTCCACAGAAAGCAGGCAGAGAGCCACACTACCAGGAGTTCCAGCAGCACAGACTGCCCTTCCCAGTCCAGGCACAGGTACCTCACCTGCCACAGGTGCCACCGATACTACCGATACCACCGATTCCTCAGGTGCCACCGATGCCACCGATACCACTGATGCCACAGATGCCACTGACGCCACAGATGCCACCGACACCACAGATGCTACCCACGCCTCACCTCGCTCACCTGCAGTCCAGACAGCCCCACTACACTCTTCCTTCCTCCACCCCACAGCCAAGCCTAGCCTCAGAACATCTGTCATCGGTCTTGGGACTGACACCCCATGTCATGGAGGAAAGGGCTCTCAACATCACAGGACTGAGCCAGCTCTCTGAGAGCTTCCTCCACACACCATCCCCTGTTGTCCCTTCAGAGCCAGGTACCCCAATGGCGCCTCAGACCAGCACTCCAGCCACTGCCATCTCCACAGCCCCTGGACCCTTCACCCCTGAGACCATGGGCATGCCTCAGAGTGACTGAGAAGAGTGCCAGAAACTGGGTTGCTACCTGTTGACTTTATCTTTGCTTGGGACACTTTACTTGGGTCATTTTGCTTTTACAGTTTGTTATTAATAAAGGTTATCTTTGCTTCACAAACTTGGATCAGTTCTTTTAGTAAATAAAGTCTTGGTGGAAATTTTTAGAAATGGTTTAAGCCTTTGGATGCTTGTGGGATGGGTAAGGGTAGCAGTGGGATGGGCAGGGATACCTGTGGGATGGGTAATAGATTTGGGATGGGTAAGGATAGCAGTGGGATGGGCAGGGATATCTGTGGGATGGGAAATAGCTGTGGGATGGGTAAGGATAGCAGTGGGATCGATAAACCTCCAGTGCAAGCATAGTGGGACTGTATGGTCCACCCTCCCAGGTGCCACACCTATGGCCCTTTATTATCAATAACAATTTAATCATTCATCAACATATTTCAACATAAACACAACTCTTTATTAAATGCCCCGTTCATTGTAGGGCCACTCAACATACATGGCACAATCTCATCAGTGTGATGAGACAGGCTGAAGGAAGCATGCATTAAGCATCTAACATCCTGTCTTGCCACTCCACTGCTCTAGCTGGGGAATTTCAGGAGGTTGCGCTGCTTCTTCCCTTCATGTGAAGCTCTGTTGGGGCCTGGCACATCCTCAGTGTCTATCAGGTTTACTCCTTGCCTCCATTCACCAGGCTCCATGTCCCCATTGCCTTGTTGGCAGTCCACAAGCCTGTTCTGCAACACTGGGTAGCGGGTGCACATGAGATTGTGCAGGATGCAGCAACCTTCCACGATGATCCTCATGGTCTCTGGGCAATGCTGCATGGTGGTGAGAAGTACCTGGAACCTGTTGACCAGGATGCCAAAGGCATTCTCCATCACCCATCTTGCCCTGGACAGCCTGTAGTTAAAGATCCTCTCTTCACAGGTGAGGCATCTGGAATTGTAGGGCTTTATGAGGTAGGTTCTGAGGGAGAAGGCGTCATCCCCCATGATGAAGTAGGCCACATCTTGTGTGTCATTGGGCCGGGGGTCTGGATCTTGGAAGCCCATGATGAGGTTGTGTTCCAGCCCCTCCTTGAGGTCACTGGCATTGTATACCTGGGCATCTGAAGCTGACCCGTTGCCTGAAGCATCGATGTACATGAACTTGTAGTCAGCATCGACCATGGCAAAGAGGATGATGCTGAAGAAGCCCTTGTAGTTGAAATAAGTGGACCCTGACTTGGCTGGAGCTTTGCAGGCCACGTGCTTCCCATCTATGGCTCCAACGGTGTGTGGGAAGTTCCACTTCTGATACCACTGCTCTGCAACTTTCTTCCAGCCTTCTTCAGTGGAAGGGCACTGGAGGAGCTCTTACAGGTATTCTTCGATGATGGCTTGCACCACTTCTCTGACCACAATGCTGATAGTATTGTGTGGCACCCTCCAGGTGTACTGCATGTTCCTGTACGTGGTCCCAGAGGCCAGGTGGTGCAGAGACACTGCCACCTTCAGCCCAGGGTCCAGGCTGGGCTGGAAGTTGGTGTTTGCCTTGGTCAACCTGGGTCTCAGCTGCTGCACAACTTCGTCAAACATGGCTGGTGGCATCCTCATGAAGTGCTGGAATGCACAAGGGTCTTTGTTCCTCAGCTCTACCACCAGCTTGTCATACAGTCCGTACTCGGTTCTTCTCGCGGTCCATCTTTGGACCCACACACTTCTTGGATGCCTCCTTTTCCTTGCGTAGAACAGGTGAAAGAGCCTGTAGAGGGCTTCACACTGTTGTAGAATGATGGCGGCTACCAAAAGGAGTGTGCGACGATCCATGGTGGAGATGACTGGATTCTGTGGAAGAGCAAGAGTAAGATCAAGGCTGAAGAGGTCTGCATACCAGGGCTGCTGGACTGAAAGTGAGATCCAGGTGGTTTCCTCCCCCTTTTTATAGGAAATATGTTTTCCACTTGGTGTCCTTCCGCATCCTCTAGACATCCTCCAGACATCCTAAATATTCGAGATACATCCCCTATACAAACGTTTTTTCCATTTTAATGCTTTATATGTGAGCTGCCTCTGCTTTCATCCTTTCTATGTCCATGCTACTAATGCTGTGTGTCCGTTCCGTGTCCATTTCGCTTCCTCCCTGTGTCCGTTTTCCGCTGGAGCGGATGTGAGTTGCGCGGATGCGGAGCGGATGCCTAGCGGATATAGGGGATGTGTAACGGATTACAACAGATGTATAATGAATGTTCCCCATATGCGTAGCGGATGTAGAACGGACGCGTTGGATACTTCATCCGCTCAAAAAGTTTTGTGCAGCTCAAAACTTTTTGAGCGGATGAAATCTCAGTAGACGGATGCTGGACGGATAGAGAGTATGAATCACGGATGCAGTGAGTACACAACGGATGCATTGCGTTAACCAATTGATGGCAAGCATTTTTCTCTGTTTTACATCCTCTTCACATCCGTTGGTGCAGTATAACATGGGCTTAAGTACCCGTGAAAATTTAAGACAACAAATATATATACATTTGAGTATATATCTATTTTTTTTTTAAATGTAATTATTCTAAGGTCAAAAGAAACATTTCATGATCTAGGGACAGGAAATGTGTGGTTAAAGAAATTGCAGACAGATGGCATGCTTATGCCCTCAAGCCTTGGAAAACAACTTTTCTTCTTTTAAATTCAAAGAATCCCCACTTGTTGTGGTTCACTGTTCTAATGTTCAATTGTCTTGAAGCTAGTGAAGAATTCAAAATCTTTTGAGTAGAATGTTACCACTTCAATGCCAAACCATAAGATCTTGTGATAGGTATATAATTCTTGGAAGGTTTGTATGTGTCTTAGAAATTTCCAAAATATTAGGAAATCATTACTTTAAATGTGACAAAAGAGGAAAGTTATTGATTGGATGAGAACACATTTATACTGACCTTGATTTAAATGAAAATAATACCTATCTTAGATTTGCATGTATATCTGGTTTCTGTCCTGATCCTTCCTGCTAGTTTTTAGAATGCACCCCTCAGAGGGCCAGGCAAAATTTTACTGCCATCACTACATTAAAGCTGCAGTGCAACATTGCACCCTTGGTTGATGCTTCTGAAACAATCTGGGAGAGCCAGAAAAATCTCTACCATCATCCCCATGGCCTTTGATTGCAAAGCCAGCTCTGATTCCTCTATCAGAACAAATACACCCAAGCACATTTGTTTAATGAATTATATAATGGGCGCCTTATTAACATTATAGAAATTCCAAGTCATTTTCTTAACCTGGTTATTCAATTAATATGTATAATTCAATTTGATTTTGTAATGAGGGCTCAATATTATATATATATATAAACTTTAGATGGAGGAAGGAAAAAGAAGAAAATAATGCAGAAGGTTAAGACATTTCATTTGGACAACAGACAGATTAATCTGAAGAATACAAAAGCTGAGGTTATCTTCTTCAGTATTTATTTGTTTTTCTTTCTTGGTAAAAAAAAATCTCACACATTTTAAATTACTATCTTTGAAAACACAGTAGGGTTGCAATTAATTGCTTTAATTAGCTTCTCTGTTCCATCTACTTGAGGGTGCTGATATTTGGCATTTCTTAGAAGCCATTCATTTGGCTTAAGAAAAATATCCCAATAATGATCAGCTTTAAACAAAAAAGGAAAGAAATTCTTAACAAGAAAACTTTATCCATCAGCCATTCCTTCCTTCCCTGATCACAGCAGATATCTCTTCTATTTGTGGTTCCAGGAAATGCTGGTTGAGTGCTAAGACTGGGATTCTAATTGCAGAATTTGCAATGAATGACCACAGTTGATTCCAAAGCTCAGCAGAGTAAATTCTTGACCAGGAATCTAACTTACAGATGGAAAATGCACATTATGAAGGCTATTTATTCCCTCAAAAAGGCTCTGCAACTCAATAGAATCCCATCGTAGCTTCACTGTAGAAGATGACCAGTTGAGCCTGAGGGTGGAATCAAACACATCATCAGTTTGGAATCTCCAGAAGGAGACCTAAGTCCAACCTCCTTGAAGTCTGTTGACTCTTATCTTGTGTCAAGTTGCCTTGATCTTTAGTAGACCAAATTCTTGTCTATAGGTAGTGTGAACTAAATTTGTAGTACTTTGGAATTCTATCCTACCTCCTGACTTCTTACCCCTGGCTTTCACACGGCATTGCCCAAGTCACTTAATTAGACATTGCTCAGTGGCATTTACCATATTGCAAACATGAGAAATGTTATCTGTGCTTTAAAGACCAATCTCAATAGCTTGAAACTTTATCTTGTGTCAGTGTTCCAGCAATTGCCCTAATTAAATCATGAGCCTCGATCCAAGCTTCAAAAAAATTCAAAAGATTTATCAGGAGCAACATGTCGGCATTAATCTAAATGAAGCCAACTCTGGTTTCACAATCATGTGTGACCCAATTTACAGTCACCTCCGCCCTTGATGTATCATAAATCAGATTCTCCAATGAAGCATGTTCACGTGCTGGGGGTGATCAATCATGTTCTCCAATGAAGGATTTCTAGGGCAGAAGATCTGATAGCCTAGCTACAATTTTTGTAGATAAAGGTGGAATGTACCTCTGGTTTTAAACTGCCGTAATTCTTCTTCAGATTCCCCTCCCTTGCTTATGGCAACTCAAAAACAGGCATAAGGATGTTTTATGAGTTGACATCTTTGCTTTTCTCCAGAAGGGGTCATATAACCTCAAATTAGGTCTACTGGATATGGGACCTGCCGATGGAATAAATTGGATAAAATGATCATTTGGACATATTCCTAAATATGGACATCTAAAGACCATGTCACACTGGCCAACGGATGCAAAAAGGACACAGCGGACGAGCAAAATGTTCCATCCATTGTTATCCACTCTCAAAAGGGGAAAAAATTTGCATAAACGGAGCAGATAACACAGACGCGGGGAGGACGCAGGGCGGATGCAAAGCGGATGCAGAATGGAAGCCCAGTGGATGGAAGTGGATGAGAGCAGATGGCGCATCCGCTAGGCTTCCGGGGGGCCTCAGCAAAGTGGACGCGGAATGGATACAGTGGATACAGAGCGGATGCACAGCGGATGAAGCGGATGCAGAGCGGATGCACAGCAGATGAAGCGGATGCACAGCGGAAGCCTAACGGATGCACAGTGGAAGCAGAACGGATGCCGAGCATTAATTGTGCATACCAGCTGCATAAGCCCCCCAGATATAAAGGGAAGCAGCTCGCACATGGCCAGCATTCCGAGGAAAGACCTGCTGCTGGACACTTCGAGTTCCATGCTGCCAGCCCGCCTTCCAGCCAGCCTTGGTGCCTGCCTGCCTTCCTGCCAGCCTTCCTGCCAGCCTACCTACCAGGCTTCCTGCCAGCCTACCTGCCAGGCTTCCTGCCAGGCTTTCTGCCAGCCTACCTGCCAGGCTTCCTGCCAGCCTTCGTGCCTGCCTGCCAGCCTTCATGCCTGGATTCCTGCCAGCCTTCCTGCCAGCCTTCCTGCCAGCCTTGGTGCCTGCCAGCCTCCCTGCCAGCCAGCAACCCCACAACCATGGGGAGGAAGCGAAAGCCTCAGCAGCCTGCCGCCATCCCTGGCAAGAGGGACAGGGCCAACCTCCCGCCCCCTGCCCCTGACTCTGCTTCTGCTGGGGCTACTGCTGAAGCTGCTCCTGGTGGTGGTGCTTCTGCTGGTGCTTACTCTGTTGAAGCTGCTCCTGGTCCTGCTCGTCCTGCTCGTGCTCCTGGACTTGCTCGTCCTGCTCGTGCTCCTGGTCTTGCTCATCCTGCTCATCCTGCTCGTGTTCCTGGTCCTGCTCATGCTCCTGGCCTTGCTGGCCTTGCTGGTGCTTACTCTACGACTGCTGATACTGGTCCTGCTGGTCCTGCTGCTGCTGATCCTGCTGGTGCTGCAGCTGCTGCTGCTGCTGCTGATAATGATGATCCTGCTGCTGCTGCTGCTGCTGATGATGATGATGATTATGATCCTGCTGGTGAGGATGATGATGATGATGATGATGATGATGATGATGATGATGATGATCCTGCTGGTGCTGCTCCTGCTGCTGGTGGTGTGGAGGAGCAGCCCCTACTACCTGGGAGCCCCTCTGATGAGGGCCCATCTGGACCAGCCAAAGGGAGAAAGAGGTGTATGTGACAATGGGAGAGGAGGCAATACTATATTGAGGAAACGCACGAGGATGAAGTGCTGGAATGGCTGAGAGAGAGCGACTATCTGTGGCGGAAGGGACACCGGCTGTACAGGGACACCAAGCGGAAGCAGGCTGCTTGGAGAGAGAGGGCAGAGAGTATGGGTTACACTTCAGAGGTGCTCCTCGGCTGGTGGAAGCACATTCACATCTGGTACGGGAAGCTGCACCTGAAGAAATCTGGCCAGGCCACTGTGAAGCTGACAGACAGAGAGACCTACATCATGGCCAGGTGCAGCTTCCTGGAGGGTGAGGTCCGCCACCGAGGTGCACCAGCAGCCCCTCTCATGACCATCTTTCTCTGGCAGCCTGCTGAGAGCCAGTCCTCTTCCGGCCGAGAGTCAGTCCCTGTCTCCAGGCAGGTTTCTGTGGAGCGTGCCACGGCGGAGAACCCACAGACAGGTGTGTTAAGCATGGTGGAGTGCGTGGAG
This sequence comes from Laticauda colubrina, assembly GCA_015471245.1. Lineage (NCBI taxonomy): Eukaryota > Metazoa > Chordata > Lepidosauria > Squamata > Elapidae > Laticauda > Laticauda colubrina. Next base: position 10,305,662 of record BLBF01000073.1, on the reverse strand, counting down.
GACTCCCTGGTGCGGTGGGAGAAAGGAGACATCAAGTCCACCACAGTCCTAGCCGCATCCACCACCCCCAGCTCTGCCTCCGCAGAAAGGCAGAGATCCATCAGCAGGAGGAGCAGAGTCACACTGTCCTGCTGGAGATCAGGGACACCATCCATACCAGCATAGATCTCCTCTCAGCTGGTCCACACCAACTCCTCCTCCTCCAACCGCAAGCCCTTCCTCACCTATGTCAACCAGACCCTCAAGGAAATGGCAGATCCACAATACCAGCTGGTGAAGGACCGGATCACCGAGCTGCTTCATAACCCTCCAGACCCAGAGGAACCTGCTCCCACCCAGTCCAGGTCTGCTCCTCCACCCCAGGTGATGTCCCTCCCATTCCAAGGCTTCCCACAGGCCCTCACCTACCAGGGCTACAGCTACCAGGAGGTTCAGCAGCACAGGCAGCAGCCCTTCCCAGTCCAAGCACAGAGTCATCGGACGACACCGTAGCCACCTGTTTCACTGATGCCACCGATGCCACCCACAACAATGATGCCACCGACGACAGCGATGCCACCCACGCCAATGATGCCACCCACGACAGTCCTCACCCAGCTGCAGAGCAGACAGCCCACCTACACTGCTCCTTCCTCCACCCCACATCCAAGCCCGGCCTCAGTACATCTGTCATCAGTACTGGGGCTGACACCCCATGGCATGGAGGAAGGACCTGTCAGCATCACGGGGCTGAGCCAGCTGTCCAACACCTTCCTCAACACACCGTCCCCTGTTGTCCTCTCAGGGCCAGGCACTCCAGCACCACCCACCACCACAGCACCTGGACCCTTCACCCCTGAGACTGGGCACACCTCTGAGTGACCGATAAGAGTGCCAGAGACTGGGTAGCTGGCTACCTGTGGACTTTATTTGGACACTTGACTTGGGTCATTTTTCTGTTACAGCTTATTGTTCAATAAAGTTTATCTTTGATTCACACACTTGCTTCATTTCTTTTTTTCAATAAAGTCTTGGGGAAAACTTTTAGAAATGGTTTAAGCCTTTGCATGCTTGTGGGATAGGTTAAGATAGCAGTGGGGTGGGCAGGGATACCTGTGGAATGAGCAGGGATACCTTTGGGATGGCTAATATCTGTGGGATAGATAAAACTCCAGTGCAAGCATAGTGGGACTGTATGGTCTACCCTCCCAGGTGCCACACCTATGGCCCTTTTTTATCAATAACAATGTAAGCATTGATCCACACATATCAACACAAACACAACTCTTTATTAAATGCCCTGTTCATTGTAGGCCCACCCAACATACATGGCCCAATCTCATCAGTGTGATGAGACAGGCTGAAGGAAGCATCCATTAAGCATCTACCATCCTGTCTTGCCACTCCACTGCTCCAGCTGGGGAGTTGCACCAGTGTTTCAGGAGGTTGCGCTGCTTCTTCCCTTCCCGTGAGGCTCTGTTGTGGCCTTGCACATCCTGAGTGTCTATCAGGTTTCGTCCTTGCCTCCATTCCCCAGGCTCCATGTCCCCATTGCCTTGTTGATGGTCCACAAGCCTGTTCTGCAAGACTGGGTAGCGGGTGCGCATGAGATTGTACAGGATGCAGCAAGCTTTCACGATCTTCCTCACGGTCTCTGGGCGATGCTGCATGGTGGTGAGAAGTACCTGGAACCTGTTGGCCAGGATGCCAAAGGCGTTCTCCACCACCCATCTTGCCCTGGACAGCCTGTAGTTGAAGATCCTCTCTTCACGGGTCAGGAGTCTGGAGGTGTAGGGCTTCATGAGGTAGGTTGTGAGGGAGAAGGCATCATCCCCCATGATGAAGTAGGGCACATCTTGTGTGTCGTTGGGCAGGGGGTCTGGATTTGGGAAGCCCACGATGAGGTTGCCTTCCAGTCCCTCCTTGAGGTGACTGGCATTGTATACCTGGGCATCTGAAGATGAGCCCTCGCCTGAAGCATCGATGTACATGAACTTGTCATCAGCATCGACCATGGCGAAGAGGATGATGCTGAAGAAGCCCTTGTAATTGAAATAAGTGGACCCCGACTTGGCTGGAGCTTTGCAGGCCACGTGCTTGCCATCGATGGCTCCAACGGTGTGGGGGAAGTTCCACCTCTGATACCACTGCTGTGCAACTTTCTTCCATCCTTCTTCAGTGGAGGGGTACTGGAGGAGCTCCTCCTTGTATTCTTTGATGATGGCCTGCACCACTTATCTGACCACATTGCTGATGGTGTTGTGTGGCACCCTACAGCTGTACTGCATGATTTTGTATGTGGTCCCTGAGGCCAGGTGGTGCAGAGTTAGTGCCACCTTGAGCCCAGGTTCCAGGCTGGGCCGGATGTTGGTGTTTGCCTTGGTCAACCTGGGTGTCAGCCACTGCACAACTTCATCAAACATGGCTGGAGGCATCCTCATGAAGTTCTGGAATGCACGAGTGTCTTCGTTCCTGAGCTCCACCATCAGCTTGTTGTACAGTCCGTACTCTGCTCTTCTCCCAATCCATTTTCGGACCCAGACGCTTCTTGGCTGCCTCTTTTTCTTCCCGTAGTAGAGTTCACAGAGCCTATAGATTGCTTCGTACTGTTGCAGGATGGCGGCTGCCGAAAGGACTGTGTTACGATCCACGGTGGACATGATTGGATGCTTTGGAAGAGGAAGAGTCAGATGAAGGCTGCAGAGGTCTGCACAGGTGGGCTGCTGGTCTGAAAGTGAGATGCAGAAGAGTTGCTCCCCCTTTTTATAGGCAGTATAGGTGTCCCTTTGCATCCTCTAGGCATCCTCTAGGCATCCTCTAGACATCCTTAATATCTGAGATAGTTCCCCTCTGCAATCGTTTTTTCCATTTTCAATGCTTTGTTTCCGTGCTGCATCCGTTCTGCATCCGTTCCGCGTCCATTCCACTTCCTCCCTGCGTCCGAGCGGATGCGAATTGTGCGGATGTGCAGCTGATGCCTAGCGGATATAGCGGATGTGTAACGGATGCGTAACGGATGCGTAGCGGATGCAGAACGGACGAACTGGATACATTTTCCGCATAAAAGTTTTGGGCAACCCAAAACTTTTGGAGTGAATGAAACGTCAATAAACGGATGCTGGACGGATAGAGAGAAAGCAAAACAGAGGCAGTGAGTACATCGCGTTTTCGAACGGATTGCAAGCTTTTTTGTCTGTTTTACATCCTCTTTGGATCCGTTGGTTCAGTGTGATATGGGCTTAACTGTGGTGGCATTATATCTTCATTTTTATCCACCACTGGCCTAAGACTTCTCTCCAGTAGTAAAGAAGGAGGAAAAGATACTTGAGGGACTCTAATTTAGTGGCCTCTCCATTTTTGAATATCAGAGATTCAGGTTCATGGCTAGCCGGGAATTTGAAAATACATCCTGAAAGAAGTATTCAGCCTGCAACTTTAATAACACTGGCAAGAAAGACATAATTACTCATCTAAATGTTTAAGTCAAGAGATGTTTATGTTAAAGCACAATTTTTGCTTTAACACAAGCTTGGGAGAAGGGATTGAAAGATTTGACATTTTCATATGTACTGATGCAGGCTTAGAATCAATTCATTTGTGCAAGTCTTGGGTCATTTCCCAAACAGAAGTTTAAAACTTCTGGATGTGAGAGAATGCTGAATAGATACGTTCATTGTTCCAGGCAGAAATTTATCTGCTCATTTTTGAAAAGGTGAGGTTTGAATCACTATGCATACAAGCAGAGCTATCTCTTTTTATACAAATGTATAATAAATTTTTGGGAGACTCCATGGCACCTCTGTTCTGCTTGCATTGATCTGGTTGGAGTAAATTGATGGGAATTGTGTTTGGTCTGAACTAGGCAAGATGATCAGGGTCCTTCCAAAGCAGGGCAAGCATAATCAGAATTGAGAAGTAATAATTGTAAGAAAATAAAACTGTTCCCTGTTTAAAATCAATATTATAGGACAATATAGTTAATTTCTCAGAGTTTTCAATCTTGAGCAAGATATTGCTCCTAGCAACATGGGTATTTTTCTTAAAGTAAATTCCTCTTCTCCAGTATAATTTTTATTCCTATCTCTAAATCTGATGTGGTGTGAGATCATCTGTGGTTCTTAATACAATTTGCAAAACAATTTGAAATACATGAGCCCCCAATGCAGGATACTTCAATTATGAAAAAGAACATGGATATCTATCAGAAACCATATCATATGCATCATGATATCACTCTGACAAAATTGATGCTAATAACAGGGAATGTATCATTTTTCCCAATGATCTCATAATGACAAGAATCACAGAATAACAGAGTTGGAAGAGACCCTGGAGGTCTTCTAGTCCAACCCCTGCTCAAACAAAAGACCCTATACTATTCCAGACAAGTGGCTACCCAGACTTTCTTAAAAGAGATGGAGCACCCACAACTTCTGAAGATAAGCCATTCCACTGATTTAGTGTTCTCACTGTTAGGAAATTCCTCCTTAGTTCAAGGCTGCTTCTCCCCTTTATCAGTTTCCATGCATTGTTTCTTACCTTGCCTTTTGGTGCTTTGGAAAATGGTTTGATCCGCTCGTTTTTTTGACAACCCCTCAAATATTGGAACACTTCTATCATGTTACTCATAGTTTTTGCACTTTGTTTTTGTCTGTGATTTCCCGTGGATGTGAAAAAGCATCAGAAAAAAAAAAAAAAAAAGAGTCAAGTGACTACAGAAGATCCTAACACTCTGTATATCTTTCCAGAGGTTTTGGTTACAGCTATATCCATCCCAATCTCTCTGTAATAAAGCATATGAGGAGAACTGGAATAGTTATATGCAAGACATGATGGGAACTTCATGTGGAGTAGTTTATTTCAGAGGTAGACTTCTACCAGTTCACACCAGTTCGGGTGAACCAGATAGATGTTAACTTTACATCTGGTTTACTGAACTGATAGTTGCAACAACTGGCTGGCCTCACCCACCTTGCCCCTCCATCCCAGGATTCTCCATGCAGCTTGTTTTGGATCCCAGGTAAGTGCAGGGCCCGCAGGAAGGCTCGGGGAAGGCAAAAAACAGGCCTCCAAGAGGCTTGAGAGAGCCTCCACAAGGGGAAAATGGGCCTCCTAGAGGCTCAAGAAAAGCCTCCGGAGCCCAGGGAGGGGGGGAAACAGGCCTCCCAAAGGCTTCGGAAGGCCAGAAACAGACCCATTTTCAGCCTCTAGAGAGACTCTGAAGCCTGTGGAGGCCATTTTGCCCTAACAGAGACTCAAGGAAAGCCTCTGGAGCCCTATAAGGGCAAAAAACAGGCCTTCTGGAAGTTGTGGAGTGTTGGGAATGGGTCTGTTTTTGGCCTCTGGAGAGCCTCTGGAGCCCAGGGAGGCTGTTTTGGCCTCTCTGGAAACTTGAGGAGAAACTCCAGAGCCTGGGGAAGGTGAAAATGCCCCCTTTGTGGTGCAGGAGGCCAACTAGGCCACAGCCACCGTGGTCACACCCACTCAGCAACTGGGCAGAGAACTGGTTGCTAAATTTTTTAAGCCTACCCCTGGGTTATTTACTCACATAACCCAGTGAATGAATGTTGCATAAAGAAGGTAGTTGTCTGTATGGAAGTTAAATTAGCAAATCCACATTGAAAACTGTCCTTAAGGTATCCTGAAGATACTACACAATCTTATGCGTGTTTACTCAGCAGGAAGCATATTCTGTTTGTTATAGAACGAATTCAGCACCACTCTTTTGATTTAAATATTTCTTGCAATAATTTTGCTGGTAGATCTCAAATCGAGGAAAGACATTCTGATCTTAATCATTTTATAAGGACATTAAAACAAGCCTTTGCGATATAGTATGATATACAGAGATAGTGTGAACATTATATACTATCTAATTAGTAATGAATTTTTTTTAAAAAATAACGATAATCTGAATCAGTAGGAAAAAGGGGAGAAAGACTATATGACACTGTATTAATTGTGGAAAAGAAGCACTTCAGTAGCTGAAGGTAAATCTTCTTTAAGTTCTTATTCCATATATTCAGAACCATTGATAACCATTAGAAAAAATCTTCCTAAAATTCTTTCAGACTAAGAATGGACATTTATCATTTTGGTGATCTTTCTCCTCTTCTAAAAATTGAAAGCAGACAGTATCAACTGGCCAAAAATGGAAAATTTATTCAATATTGAGTGTGTGGCACATGCCAGGCTTAGTACCTACCAAAATCAATAATAAATGTTAGCTCTATGTTCTCCTGTAAAATACTGTGAGAATTAAGAATGGCTGATACAATGTTTCTGCCCCCAACCATAAATTATTTTTATTTTGCCAAAAAAGAGTCTGAAAACCATAACTGTCTGGTTTGGTTCTGCAACCCAACAGGACAGACACAGACTTCAGAGGATAATTAGGACTGCAGAAAAAGCAATGACTACCAACCTGCTTTCAATTGAGGACCTAGATACTGCATGAGTCAAAAATAGGGCTGTGAAAATATTTACAGACCCCTCAAATCCGGGACATAAACTGTTTCAACTCCTTCCCTCAAAACGACGCTATAGAGCACTGCACACCAGAACAACTAGACACACAAGAACAGTTTTTTTTCCAAAAAGCCATCACTCTGCTAAACAAATAATTCCCTCAACACTGTTCAACTATTACAAAGTCTGCACTATTATTACTGTTAATCTTCTCATCACTCCTTATCACCCATCCCCTCCCATTTGTGACTGTATGACTGTAACTTTTGCTTGTGTCCTTATGATTTATATTGACTGTTTTCTAGTATGATTTGATTGCTTATTGTACCCTATGACTGTAATTAAGTGTTGTACCTTATGATTCTTGATGAATGTATATTTTATTTTATGTATACTGAGAGTTTTTGCACCAAGACAAATTCCTTGTGTGTCCAACTACACTTGGCCAATAAAGAATTCTATTCTATCTAAACCATACATCTGCTTTTTTTAAGGACAAGACAGATGGTACATGAAGCTTTCTGCTGATTTTTTTAACATTTGTTGTTTTTCCCAGCAGCTAATGGAAACTAATTGTATTCATCTAAGTGTTTTATATTTGTTTAATCCTAATAGACACCAGTCTTATCACATAATTCCACCCTGCTAGTTCCACCTGAATAAAAAGCAGGAATGAAGAAGATTATTTCTCAGTTGGGAGACACCAAAACTTTCCAGGATATATGCTGGAAGAAGTCTGTGGCAATCTTCTTACATCTTATAGCCAAAAATACTGTTGGTTTTCAAATAAATAATAAAACAGAACAGAACAGAACTGAATGGAACTGAATTGAATTGAATTCTTTATTGGCCAAGTGTGATTGGGCACACACAAGGAATTTGACTTCAGTTTCAAAGAAACTTAATGTGGTATAAGGAATGGCAGAAACTGAAGGTGGAGTCAAAAGAGGAATGAGCCTAAAATCACTACGTAACCACAAATGAACTAAGTCCAATCCCTCTTAAATTCCACTTACGGTTAACCCTTATTGAGTGCCAAGATAGTGCCAACCATTAATTGAGTAGATTGTGGGTAGGCATGATAGGCATCAATTTAACTGGAATTTCATGTGTGGTCCTAATCTATTGCACCTGACACTTAATTTATGTATTATATATAGATTTATATAATATAACTGTAATATAAGTTTTTTTTTAATTTCAACCACTATATAGATATATGTTATACTCTGAAAAATACTCATTTACAATAATTATATCAACATTGGGATTCTAAATAAGCTTAAACACACAACAAAAATTATTAGGAAAAAATACCATCTCATCAATTTTTAGAATTCAGTCTCAGGGTTTAAAAATGAGTCCTTTCTGGTTGAAGAACTTTGAAAGTGATTCAGTCTGATTTGGTATCTCATCCAGAATGACATTTGCTATAGCTTTTCTCCTGAACAACATTCATATTTTTTTGTTGTTGTCATAAGTATAGAGAAACCTGGTCCAGAAAAATCAAGATGCCTTTCTTGCTGTCATAATTAAATTTTGACATAAAGTGGTCCTAAGCATTTGAATTACACAAACTCTTCTAGAGTCATAGGTTTTCAGAGAACCAATTATTTCTAAACGCTTTATAGACATTTTCATGCTGAAGTAGTTAAAGAAGCAGAAAGCAGATATGCTTAAATTGGGATGGGATTAATGGGATATGAACTGTTTTCTGTGTACAATGTATTTGATTTTGGTGTGTTTCTGTGTGTTTGTGTATGATGTTTCCCTGAAAATAAGACCCTGTCTTTTATATATGTATATGTTTATGTATATGTATATGTATATGTATATGTATGTGTATGTGTATGTGTATGTGTATATGTATATGTATATGTATATGTATATGTATATGTATATGTATATGTATATGTATATGTATATGTATATGTATATAGCCACCAAAAAAAGGCACCAGGTCTTACTTTCAGGGGAAGTCATCCACTGACTAACTTCCGCTCATTGCCCCTGGCCTCTTTTTGCTGTCAGAGGCCCTCAGAAACTTCTTCTGCAGCCGGCAAGGCTTTCCTGAAGGCATCTGCAGCCTATAACAGAGCTCCAGATCTATCCAGAGCTTTGTTATCAGATACAGAGGCCTTCAGGAAAGCCTTCACAGCCTTGCTAGCTGCAGAAGAAATGGGCCACCAAGGTAGATGTCAGAGTGTGTGAGGCCTGGCTACAACTGTCCAAAGGTAACTTATCCATCCCCACTCTAGCTAAGTTTTTACCCGTGCACTCTGGAGTGGGCGGGATCTTAATTAGGGCTTATTTGGGGGATAGAATTATATTTAGAGTAAAAATCAAACTTGGACTTACATTCAGGGTAGGTCATATTTTTGGGGAAACAGGGTATGTTCATGCCTGTATAAATGCAACACAGTGTTTCTCTGCTGATGAGTAAAGCAACAAAATCCTTTTCCAAGCTTCTACATGAACGTGTGGAAAAAAGATTTTGCTGTTTTAAAGAGTTTGACTTTCTAAAACAGAACAGCTTTGTTCGTCTTAAATGGAAATCTGGAAGGGGGAAAAGTGGCTTTTTTTAGTGGACAAGAGAGATACTATGCACCTTTTAAATCCAAATCACTTTGTGGTCAATTCTTTAAATGTTCCCAGCCTACACTTGTATTTCCAGAGTTAAAGTATGATGGATCCAGACTTAGGGAAGGTCTGGTTCAATCAATAGGATTTCCATTAATCATGATATAATTAACCCTGGATCCATGCCAAGATCTATGATAACTTCTCATTTTCTCCATGATTCTTTTTCCTCCACCAGCAATTAAGGATTAGCTATAACTATTTGTCTAGTTTCAGTTCTGTTATAATGTGAGAAGCAAAATTAAAGATTAACTCATAGAAATAAATAATAAATGAAGGACTGGTCTAATCATTTCATTTCTAGACTACATCACTTTCACATATATCCATTCATAATGCTTCTCTGTCTTATTCTGCATTGTTCTTTCAGGAAAAAAGAACCAAAGAAGGAAATATTTTTATTTGGATTGTTATATTAAAGGCAGGGACTTTTGGCTTGTAGTCCTCATTCAATCAAGAATACTCAAGGAACACTCTATCACTCTCTCTTGCTATAGAAGTTTTATGTCTTTGTGTTTTAGGATGATGCATATTTTAAAAATGATTAAAATACTGTGGAAGTCCTTTGGAGGGAGGTCTCCCTCTTTCATTAATGCAATCCAATTTTTGCCAGGCTTACCTGTAGGTCTAAAATGATGCCCTTAAAAAGTAGGGAAGAATGTTCTAAAGAATCTATTCACATATGCAGAGGTGGACTGCTACTGGTTTGCATTGTTCGGGCAAGCTGGGTGTTAATTTCACATTGCAATGACTAGCTTGCCCAGCCCTTCCCTCCCCTCCCAGGAATCTCCACATGGCCCATTTTGGATTCCAGATAAGTGTAGGACCCATGCAGAAGTGAAAAATGTACCTCTCAGAGAATATGGAAGGGTGGCCTCTGGAGAGCCTCCAGAGCCCGGGAGGCTGTTTTGCCCTCCTGGAGGCTCAAGGGAAGCCTCGGGAGTCCAGGGAGGATGAAAAAAGCCCCTCCCCCACCATGGTGCAGGAAACTGACTTGGCCACACTCACCATGTCTGTGTCCACCCAGAACTGAGCAGAGAACCAGTTGATACATTTTTTAAAAGCCTACCCCTTCTACCTTCTCTTCAATAAAGGAACTAATAAGTAACACTCCAATGTCTGCGGCTAAATTTTCTGATAATGTAGAAATGGTCCTCATGACTGACAATATTATTTTAATAATAATTTTTCCATTTAAGTTTTAAACACAAAAAATGCAATTTTCCACTATATCTGATGGTGTCTTGAAGACTGCAGTCAAAATATACAGCCACAGTTTTAAGATTTTGTGCTAAACAATTATATTAATATTTTAGGCTCGAATTATCCTGCCTTGGACATATTATGTAAAGAGCTAGCTTTCTGGAAAAGACTGTGATGTTGGGAAAGGTGGAGGAAAGAGAAGAAGAGGACTAGCATCAAGGTATCCACCTATGTCTAATGCCCCTGTCGAAGTCTGAATCCAAGGAGGAAGATGAACAGCTGACAAGGAGTAGGAATGTGGCTCCATTGGCTGTGGAGGAAACTGGAGAAGAGCAAAGTCCAGCTGGGCAGAGAAGGAAAGTTGTAGAACAAGAGAGAGGGAGTTCAGAGGAAGACCCAGGCCCACCCCCTCTTCATCCAAGGGCACACAGGGAGGAATGGACAAGAGAGCAACTATGAGTTTATCATGTGTTGACTTTGCTTATCTGTGTTCCTGGCATCTTCCCAACTGGGTTGAGTTATTGCTGTACCTTCACATCTGGAATTCTTGCTCCTTTCCTGTCAGATTAATTAATCATTTTGCCTTGATTGGACTTATAGTTACAGTATTTGTTGATCGTGTTTTGGACTTGATTATCTGACTATGTTGCCTTTGTGCCATGCCCAGAGTCATCACAGATGGATTCAGTGATGGTTGTGAAGGGTGCACCATTGGAATTAGAATAGAGCTGGAAGGGAACTTGGAGGTCTTCTAGTCCAGCCCCCAGCTCTAGCAGGAGAACCTATAACTTTTCAGACAAGTGACTGTCAAGTCTCTTTTTAAAAACCTCCAGTAATGAAGCACCTACAATTTCTGAAGGCAAGTTGTCCTCACTGTTAGGAAGTTTGTCCTTAATTCCAGGTTGCTTCTGTCTTTGGTTAGTTTGGAAAACCTGAAAGACCAGATGAGGAGCAGATTATTATGTGGAAAATCTATCTGTGTAGTTGCTAAGAGTTGGAAATGATTTGACAGCACGGAAGCAAGTAAACAAGGGGCATGATGTCCCAAAGGTGTTTTTTTTTTTTTTCCCCTCAATAGGCAACTGGAACTTCTGGTTTTTCTCTGAAGACATTTTGCTTCTCATCCAAGAAGCTTCTTTAGGTCTGAAGAAGCTTCTTGGATGAGAAGCAAAATGTCTTCAAAGAAAAACGAGAAAGTCTAGTTCCCTTTTGAAAAATAAAGCACCTTTGGGACCAGCATTACCTGGATGACCGAGAATTTCTAGACAAGGGGCATGATGACTCAGTGGTTAAAGATGCTGAGCTTGTCAGCTGGAAAGTTGACAGCTCAGGTATGAGACCCGAGCAATGCACAATTGGATGAACTCCCATTCCTTGCCTCAGTTCCTGCCCAGCTAGCACCTAGTTTGAAAGCATGCAAATACGAGTAGATAAATAGGTACCACTTCAGTGGGAGGGTAACAGCATTTCATGCACCTTGGCACATGTACAGTATGTTCCATGTTTCACAGTACATATATTGTATAGCCCAGAGGTGTCAAACTCACATTGTGACAGCAGTGTCATGTGATGTGTCAAGACTTTCCCCTCCTTCGCTAAACTGGGCATGGGCATGGGCATGGGCATGGCCAGCATGTGATGCATCTGACCCACAGGCTGGGAGTTGGACAGCCCAGCTGTAGCCCATGTAGGTGAGTGGTTTATACTGTAGTTCTATATGGTGTGAGGATCCAACAAAATGGTTAATTCAGAAAGCAAATGGAATGTGCAAATCAAATCAACATGGATGTGATACAGCTAACTTATTTGGTAAATGCTATTGATTTTAAAGGAAGAAAGCTAAGCACATTTTTATCTGTTCCATCCAAATATGGTCTGGATTTACTTGGTCTGCTTTCAACCCTTATGGTTTAACTTAATTAGAATTTAAAATATATATTGAACATTAGTTCAGAGGGAAGAAACTAATCACTGAAAACATTTTCTCTCACCCACCTACCCACCCTCTCTCTCTTTTCAAAATCTTACAGATTATAATATTTTTAATATGAATTAGCTCCACTTAAGAACAAAACAACACAAATAAAAACAAAGGCAGATGTTGAACAGGTAAATACGTCTGGTTGCTGGAAAAAGGACAGAATTGCCAAATGTGCTTGCAATTTGCAATTTCCTAAATATAATTCAAAACAAATCCCTAATCTGAAAAGTGTAGCAAAATGTGTGTTTCCAATTAATAAACAGATTGTTACAATATCTCAGCATAATGTATTAAAAAAACCAAAAACTGATAAATACTTTACACTGTGCTGCTTACATTACTAATTGGGCTTTGTTATGTTTTTCTACCTCTTCTCGGTATATATTTATACTTGAATTGATGATAAATTGGGGTGACAAATTAGATCTGTGAATTCAGTCCCAAAAGATTTCATCAGGTCCTTTTCCATGACCCTTCTGAATTTTAATCAAGGTGTGCCTAAAATAGTTGTATTTTCAATAAGTGAAATATTTTCTGTTCGTATTCAATAGGTATAAGTAAACACTGCAGTAAAGTCCTATAATATCTCCTACCCAGTATCTAGATATACCAATGTCAAGCTAATAATTATATTTAATAACAGAATAATAGTTGGAAAAACCCTTTGAGGTCTTCTAGTCCAACCTGCTGTTCAAACAAGAGACCCTATACTATTCCAAACAACTGGCTGCCCAGACTTTTCTTAAAAGAGATGGAGCACCCATAACTTTTGAAGATAGAAAATTGATGCTAATAACAGGGAATGTATCATTTTTCCCAGTGATCTCATAATGACAAGAAACACAGAATAACAGAGGTGGAAGGACCCTGGACCTTGAGGTCATCTAGTCCAACTCCCTGCTCAAGCAGGAGACCTTGTACCATTTCAGACAAATGGCTCTCCTGTCTCCTTTTAAAAGGCTCCAGTGATGAAGCACTCACAACTTCTGAAGGCAAACCATTCTACTAGTTTATTGTTCTCATACTGATGTGCACTTGGGGAAAAATAAAGTTATTATTGTGCATAATTCTCCCATTCCCATTTTGACACTATTCTATTCAAGGACAAACTCTTGTTTCTGGAAGCTAGTTATTGTTTATAGATATAGTCTTCTGATGACTCCATGGATTCAGCCCTGTATATTATTCATAATAATGTGAATATTCCTTGCCATTATTGTCTTCTATGGTGTGTCTATATTTTTCAACTTTGCAATCTACTTCATTGGCTGGAATTCATGGTGATCTCATATTTTAAATACTAACCAGGCCAATGTAAATTGCAGTTATTACTTAGAACAGGTCCTTAGTGAAACAAAATTCCCTTTTATGATCTTGTAATCCAATAATCAGGGTAGAGTCAGGGTGACTGGATCAGTGGTGGGATTGCACATGTTTTTCTTGTTGGTTCTATGAGAGCGTGCTTTGCACACGTGCATGCATAGCACTCAAAAGCTTCCCTTGTGTCAGTGCTAGTGAGGTGAGCTGTTCTAAGGTCAGCTGAGGCATGGCGATCCTCTCTGCCACATGAATCAGCTGAGCTAAACAAGGGAATATAGGACAGGAAAGGGTGGGGGCAGGTGGACGGGGCTAGCTAGAGTTGGTATTTGCCACTTCTCCAAACTACTAGAAATTTCTGCTTGAAACGAGTACACCAGAACTGGTCCGAACCAGCTGAATTCCACCTCTGGACTGGATGGACCTGAGTATCTACTGACCGGATGCATTTCCTGACACCACGTGGAGTTCACAAATATTTTTTTTTTTCCACTAAGAGACTGCCACTTCCACTGTCACTACTTAGGATTGAACTGTCAACCTTCTGACTGGAAGGCAAGCATCTTCAGCATTTGGCCATCATGCTGCTTAGTAAAGCACACTATGCTAAATACTCTAACAAGATACAATCTCCCTTTTTTGACTGGTTATGTGCAACTCACATCTCCTCAGGTTTGAAAGAGTAGAGAAAATTCATTCTTCTTTGACCTCTATCCACTGTCTACCTATAAATTCCTGCTTGAGGCAAAAATCTTGATGGGAGAATTCCCTTTTTATGGTTAATGAGAATTCACTATTGCCTTTGTACTCCAAACTTTCTCAGTTTATGCAATTGCCAAAGTATAATTGCATGAATCAAGCAAGATGTGTTAGATAATTTGTAGATTTTTAAAAAAAGTTAAAGATTTGCCAGTTTGCAAAATCGATACTGATTCTTCTAACATAATATGTTTTAAGGATAGCACAGAGCAACAATAATACAGTATAGCTAGCGTTAACTGAAATTCCCAAACTGCAGTAGAAAAGCAGTTCCTGTAAGGAAATATATAATATCAAATTGATTTTGATGTTATATCTTGATTTTCTCAAAAACTCAGACTTCTTATTGGGTTGCTATATAGTATTATAAAATTATATATTATTAAAAATATAAATCTATGATAAGGTATAGATTTAACTACATTTCTTTACTTCTGCCTTTAATTAATTTAGCTTGCTATTTCTTTCTTTTTTAATGTGCTTTCTGATAGCTCTTTAGAAAAATCCATGTTGTTTACTTGAGACAATGGTAAACCTTTATGGACCTTAGGGCTGAACTGGAAATTAACATCTTAGATTATTGTTAAGAGAATAATGTGGGGGGGGGGGGAACAGTGTAAATCAGTAAAATTGGTTCTAATCTCCATTTGTAAGTGGGATGAATAGAACAAAACACAAAATACAGAAACACAAAATAGGTCAACATGGAAAATACATCAGTCAGAGTCAGAAAGAAAAAGTTATATGTAAGTATTGTGCTTTTAATCAAGGGTTATTTTTTTTTTCAAAAATGTGACAGATGAAGGTGATCTCTTGACATTTTCAAACCTTAATGGGCAGAGGAGAGGTCTCAAACTGGAGTTTGTGAAGAGCACTCATTAGCCTGGGGGATTTAATATGGCCTGTGACAACCAATGAAGCCTTCTCAGAGGAGGGAGAAATCTATATTAATTAGAAATTAAGGAAATAATATCAGGGTTGGCTTCCACAGAAACCAAGTCTGCCTGACCATAAGAGAGCATTCTTGATATGTCTTGGAACTACAAGGATAGCTCTTATAGACTTGGAATGGACAGCTTCCAGTGTATTAAACTTTTTAAAAGTACAAACTATAAAGAAACTGAGAAATATTCTGAGCAATGAAGGCCTTTATCTGAGCAGAAATAAAATATTTACTTGAAAACAAAATGCAACTCATTTACCATAGGATTCTTCCTATTTTTAAAATGTCTGTCTTGCCTACATATCTGATGTTTCCTGGCTTTTCTCATCAAAGTTCTTGGTCAGGTGTGACCCTACTCATAATTCAGAAGAATATGCCCAGGAGTTGCCAAACCTTATGGCATTAGAAAAAAAAACAAAAACTAATTGTACATGGTTGAATAGACCATTGTGACAAAAGAGTATGTGGTAGCCTCAAACCGGTTCACAAAAATGAGGACTTTGTACACACTCATCTAATTAGCAGATAGATCTTCCAAGATTCTATTTGGTTGGACTTTCCAAGAACAGGGAATGCGTAACTATTTCGAAGAATAATCCATTGCTGAATTCTCTGCCCTAGTTGAGACTCTTCGCTAATTTCAAAAAAGAACATGTCATTAAGAATAAAATCTTGGGCATAGTCTTTCTGTCCCATAGAATTATAGACACAAATACAATTTCAAGAGAGGGGTGAAAAACCCAGAATTAAGGGCTAATTTGCTATGTTCTTTGGACCGCTGTGTATAATTCATGCAATCACAGTATGGATACTCTCCCTATTGTTTTAAATAATTATTTCATTGCAAAAACCTGTACTTCTTTGGTATTCATTTGTGAAAGGGAATTATACAAGCTAATTAAGCATTGTGCAAAACTAATAAAATCCCTTCTAGCCACATTAATTGTTAGGGTTTCATAAAAGCCACATTCATAGGTTCTCTCTCTCTCTCTCTCTCTCTCTCTCCCTCCCTCCCCCCCCTCTCTCTCTCTACATTTAAAGAACTCTGTAGAGATGAGGTGCAAAATAACCAAATACATTTGGGTTTGATTAACTATAAATGCAATTATTTCTAGTGAAGTCTGAAAAAGCTAGAGGGATTCAGCAGAGATATAATTTCATGGGTCAAAAAAAAAAAAGGTATTATTTGGATGATCTTGACTGATCTTGAAAAAAAAAAAAGTCAATGCAGCAGACCGGAGGTGGTATTCAGCTGGTTCAAACTGGTTCTGGCATACTGGCAGTGGAAATTTTGAATAGTTCAGAGAACTGGCAAAAACTACCTCGGGCTAGCCTCGCCCACCCACCCCCACCATTCCCTATCCTATATTCCCTTGTTTTTAGCTCAGCTGATTCGCGGATTGCTGCGCCTCAGCTGAGCTAAAAAAGCAGCTCAGCTCACCAGCACTGACAGAGGACAGTTTTTGAGCCCTGCACATGTGTGCAAAGTACACTGTCAGCTTTGGAAGCCATATTGATATCTGATGCTCCCATGCTGCCAAAATTGAGCCTGGGAAAGTGAGAGGTGGGAATTCATTTGTGTATATCTAGTTACACAAAATAAAATTATTTTGCTGATTCAAGGTCAGGGAGTGTTGAGCATAGTGAAAAGGAAATCTTACTTTGGGATGGATGGTGATTGGGCCATGTGATGTGCTAATGGGAATAGGAGATGGATTTGTAGTTTTTACTTTTACAAGGAAGCCCAGAACTTAGATTCGGGATTCCACAGATGTATCAGTTACTGTCTAAATAAAAGGAACTTTCGAGAGATGTCTGTCTCGCAATTGCGGTTAGAATGGAGGTTTGCTGGAACACTGACACACATTCTCGTAGAACTGGAAGGAAAAAAAAATTGGAAACCCACCACTGGAGCATACCTGTTTTATATCTGATAGGAGCATAAACCTGCATTCCTACAGGATTGTAAGCTTTGGTGAAAAGCTGTCAGGACACCCTGTAATTAAGCTATGGCAAACTACTTCTGTAGCATGCAAAATAATTGACCTGGAGGTTTTGATAAAGTCAAAACGTGAAGGAAAAGGGTTGTAACATTTGATATAATGAGAATCTAGCCTGTTGCACCTATTACAGAATGTATTATCTAAGGTGCGATCTACAAAACCAGGCACAGAAAGAAATTACATTTGTTTTGAGTCTGAAGAGGGGAATTAAAACTGACATTTGGCGAAAGGAAAAAAGGAACGAAGCAAGAAGCTTAGACAATGCTTTCTCAAAATGTTGTGGGAGACCCAGTGATTGAATGGTGCTGATATGCTGTTTTTCTATTCTACATTGTATTTTTAACAGATGGAAACACCCCACTATATGAGCCATCGCTGTCTTGACACCTCAGTTGTACATCAAAGGTGCTCCTTTAATATTCAGAAACTTTGCATTCGAGAAAATGGAAAATAGATACAGATCTCCTATTCTAATTTTTAGAACTATGATAAATTTTAGAACTATACAAAAAAAAAAAAAAAATCAGAACCAAGGAGATAGAAGGTCAAGGGATGAGATCTTAACAGATAATAGATAATCAGAGTTGGAAGGGACCTTGTAGATCATCTAGTCCAACCCTCACCCAAGCAGGAGACCCCACACCATTTTTGACATATAGCAGTCCAATCTCTTCTTGAAAGACTCAAGTAATGATGCCCCCACAACTTCCAAAGGCAAGCTATTCCATTGGTTGATTGTTCTCACTGTTAGAAAGTTTCTCCTTATTTCCTGGTTAAATCTCTCCTTGTTCAATTTCCATCCATTATTCCTTGTCTGGCTTACAGGTGCTTTAGAAAATAGCTTGACCCCTTCCTCCCAGTGGCAGCCCCTCAAATATTGGAACACTATTATCATGTCTCCCCTGGTCACTAAACTAGCTATGCCCAGTTCCTGTAAACATTCATCCTATGTTTTAGTCTCCAGAGATGTCAATCTCACCTAGAAGTGGTGGTTTAACTGCCTGTTCACAGAGAGAGAGAGAGAGAGAGAGAGAGAGAGAGAGAGAGAGAGAGAGA
>BLBF01000073.1:10263419-10287303 GCA_015471245.1 Laticauda colubrina | reverse complement strand
GAGAGAGAGAGAGAGAGAGAGAGAGAGAGAGAGAGAGAGAGAGAGAGGGAGGGAGAGAGGTGATGAAAAACAAGACATTTCAAATGGAAGTTTGAGAGACAATGAAACAGATGATCAGGGAACCAAGATACTCCAACGCGTAAACATCATCTCACTCAGAAGACACACCCTTTAATTAACCCAAAAACTGTTGGGAAAAGATATTTAAAGCTAAACAAGGTTGGGGATACTCAAACCTCTAAGATTATGATTCAAGGGAAAGGAGGAGAAGCTGGACCTTTGAAAATACAGCAAAATCAAAGAAGGAAGAATGCAAATAATTATATCAGGTTCCTGCTGTTCTCAATCCTACCTGCCTACAGAAACTGATAAGAATGTTTCTGTTTTCATGGGAGAAATTCAATAAACTTATTCTCTCAATATTTATTTCTATTAATGGATTAAAGAGCCCCCATGCTACCTCTTGTTCTCACAGGCAAGGCAAACTGGGAAGTCAACTCTACTGAAACCTGAGCTAAAAATGCTCCATGGTATACTTCATTTCCAGTAACAGATCCTTTGCCCATGTTAACCAAATAATTCAAGTGGAAGCCAATTACAGCTTTGTGCTTTGGTTGTATAGTGTGAGAGAGAGGGGGAGGAAAGAGGGAGGGAGGGAGGGAGGAGAGAGAGAGAAGGAGGAGAGGAGGAGGGAGGGAGGAAAGACAGAAAGTGGGAGGGAGGGAGGAAAGAGGGAGGGAGATGGAAGGAAGGAGAGAGCAGGAGGGAGGGAGAAGAGTGGGAGGGAGGGAGGAGAGGGAGGGAGCAGAGAGAGAGAAGAGGGAGGAGAGAGAGAGAGAAAAAAAAAGAGAGAGAGAGAATCATTCTCCAGATAAACCCAAGATACAATGATGATTTTGCTTTAAGGATTCGTCCCTTTAGTTATATTTTCTAAGCAGTTCCTTCAGGACTGCTTGTCGGATTTAAACAAGAGCTGCTGCTGTTAGTTAAGTACTTTATGCATTCGTGATTGGGCTGAAGTCCATGAACCATTGCCAGGTAGATAATAAATGGAATTACCAATCTCTGTCTTCTGTGTACTTCTGGCTTAACCTTCGACCGCATAGGTGATAGCAATCTGTTTCCCCCAGAAAAAGATTTTGCTAGCCAGCATGTTGGTGAAATACAGCAGAAGAAGTTGCTTCGGGACCCCATGCCGATACTTAATTTCACCTGCCTTGCCTAGGGGAATAGAAAACTTCCTCTGTGGTTTCCTCCATGTCATTATCTTGTAAGAATTGCATTGACCTTTTGCTTTTATTTAAGTTTAATTTTGTACGGCTGTGGGTTTGAAAATGAGACTCCAGTCAGACACAAGCGTACAAGCCAATGTGTTGATGAACAGTATTGACACAATGGGCTGAATTTCTACTTTTGTGTGTGTGTGTGTGTGTGTGTGTGGTCTCAGAAGAAAAGCATCAGAGCGAGGAAAGAATATACACTGAACTCTGCTGAAATGTTGTTGCAAGCTCCCCCTGCTGATATCCTGTCCAGTAATAGGTGTTCAGAAATGGATTCAAATTATTTCAAATAAACAAAAAACAAACAAACAAACAAACAAAACC
Source organism: Laticauda colubrina (assembly GCA_015471245.1). NCBI lineage: Eukaryota > Metazoa > Chordata > Lepidosauria > Squamata > Elapidae > Laticauda > Laticauda colubrina. Next base: position 10,285,699 of record BLBF01000073.1, on the reverse strand, counting down.
TCATGTTGGGTTGACCAGGTTACTAAAAAGACTTCTGAGTTGATCTTCCATACTTGATTAGAAAGCAGCAATCATTTGAACACTCACTTTAAAAAAAAAGATCTAAGATGTAATCTAAGTATATAAATATTAGGCAGTTTCACTTGCAAAGTGATTCAGAAATTCATTCCAGTTTAAAAAAAAATGTTCATGAATATGTCTCCAAGGTGCTTTTTAAAAAGGCAACTGGACCATGTTTTCTTTTTTCCTTAAGGAAGAAGATGTTTCCCTTCTCATCCAAGAAGCTTCATCAGTTTTCCTCAAGGAAAAAACATCATCACCTTTTGGAAAAAAAAAAAATCTTTGAGACAATCATGATCTGGATGACAAAGAATCTTCATAGATATTTACAAATGTGCATTTTGTTTAAAAAAAAAAAAAAAGAAGAATTATTGGCATATTTATACAATCTTTCAATTTGATATATTTAAATCTTAAATGCAGAAGTACAGTTTAACACCACCCCAATTCTGCAAGCAATTTAAAGTTGCCTAAAACCAACCATGACAATGTGGGGTTTTTTGTAAATTATTCCAAGCATACTAGCAATGAAAAAGCCATGTATCAGCAAATGATATTTAAACTGCCAGTTAAATCAGGAAATTTATGAGTTTATCTTACCTATATCATATGGGTTTCACAATATTTAAAAAAAAAATGAAATAAATAAATAAAAGTATCCCTGGCACTGAAGTCAGTCCTTTGATTAGAAACAAGAGCCATTTATCAATCCTCACAAACATATTGATATTTCTTCATTCTATTTTTCATTACATTTATTGAATTATCCTGTTCAACTCTGCAGACCTCCATGTCTGAAGACCTACTGATTGTGATTTTATGATTCCCATTCAGAAGCTTTCCCAAGTTTACCCAGGTGTGGCAACTTTCCACAACGACAAAAACAGCAGCAGCAGCATTAATAAAATCTAAATATCAGTGTAGTAGGCAGCATGATTTTGACAAATTCTTGTGTGTCCAACACTTCGCCAATAAATAATATCCTATCCTATCCTACCCTACGCTACCCTACCCTACCCTACTCTATTCTATTCTCCCCTATCCTACCCTTCTCTGTTCTATTCTACCCTGCCCTGCCCTGCCCTGCCCTACCTACCTCATTCCATTCCACTCCACTCCATTCTATTCCAGGTTGACTTTTCAACTTCTTAGTCTAGTTTATAGAGCTGAGATTCCTGGGTGTCTCTCCTCCAAGCACTAACTGAGTTTGACCATACTTAGCTTTTCTGGGATCAGCAAGGTGAACAAAGTGTTCCCAGCTTCTCTAACTCAATAAGAGAAATGCAGCAATGAAACTAAATACAATCTTTTGTAAGGGAGGAAATGTTAAAATGGATCTGCTTTCTCTGACTCTTCTTTTGATCTCTTCTTTTGTTCAGTTCAATTTTTAATGGATTTTCCCTGAAAACTCAAGTCCTCCTAGAAACCTCTCTAGTCCTAGGGCCAAAGGAAATAGGCCTTAGGACCTCTTAGGTGCTCCTGTGTACACACAATTTTTTCTTCCCCCCAAGAATTACTTGGTGACAGAATTACTTCGAAATAGAATTACCAACCTGTTTTATAAGAGAATGGCAAGACTTGGATAAATGAGATAATGCATGCAAAAACCTTTAACTACATGAAATGTCATCGACAAATATGTAGCTGTGAACATGGTATAAAAGTTAAATATTATTATATATTTGTTCCAATTTTGGTATGAACAGTATACACACTATATAGATATGCCCCAATTATTTTCATTATTCTCTTGCTTCATCTGTTTTTTTAAATTTGTCCTATGATTACTATCTTTAAAAATTCCCCAAAGAAAAATGAATACAATGGTCAATTTTCAGCATCGTAATACTCAGCTAAAGGTGAAAAAAATTGTAATCTGCATAGAAAGCATATCTATTTCTTAACAGATTTTTCTCCACTCAGGCAAATATTGGCTGTGGATTGTGTGCTGCTCTTCCCTTATCATGAAGTGCTTGTCCTATTTCTCTTTTTCTAATTATAGCCCTTTTTAATATTATCTTAAATATGGATGGTTGAAAAATGATGGTTTCCCAGCTCCATTTTTTTTTTGATTTCAGGCATACTCTCACAATGTTTACATAACTATGAAAAAGATGTGAAAAAGATGCAGTACTTGCTTTGTAGGGCGGTGTATCAAGTCCCAAGTGGTTGGCTGACTTAATAAGCTCAATCATGTGGTTGGCCAACCCAAGAAGACACACATTTCACTGATGATGTTACCTAGTTCAGGTAATGAAAGATCTGCAGGAAAACAACCAAACTCAGAGTACTCCTCATTTCAACCCTGAGTGACAAACATTCTCCCTTATTAGAAACACAAATTTCAGAAGGTATCTTTAATAGTAGCTGGGTGAAACATAATTCTGAAAGCTAAGTCCCAAGAAGATGTAGAACAAACCAATTAAGATAACTCTTTGAAAAGTTTCCTTCCCATGTCTCTCCTTTCCAACTCTGGATTGTGTTACCTTTTCTCGAAGCCACTTACTCCTTTTCCACCTTTCAACCCACAAATTAGGGCACGCCCACAGAACCGTTGTTAAGAAATTTGAATCCCACCCCTGCCCCACTCCCTCTTTTACATATAGTAGTCATGACACTCGAAGGTGGATAACATGAGTATTGTATATACATAGCTATAGGTAGCAATAACACTTAGCACTTTACAGTGCTTTACAGCCCTCTCTGAGCAGTTTACAGAGTCAGCATATTGCCCCCAACAATTTGGGTTCTCATTTTGCCCACTTCAGAAGGATGGAAGGCAAAGTCAGCCTTGTGCCTGGTGAGATTTGAACTGTGAAATTGCAGGGAGATAGTGATCAGCAGAAGTAGCCTGCAGTACTGCACTCTAACCACTGTGTCACTGGGTCTCAGGTAGCTGTGAAAGATTCCAAAATCCATTCAATATTTTTCTATACAGCTTAAAGGAAGGCTGCATTGCTTGCACAAATATGACTGACTCAGCTCCCATTTGGAATAACCAGGGTGAGAATTAGAATTAATAAGCAAGCAAATAAAAATATATTGTAAATTCTCAGTGATGAATAAAATGGGAGCCCAATACAACAAAGGTCACTATGACAATAAAAAATTTATAGAGGTGAGTTGCAAATTGACAATCTACAGTAAAAGTGTGTATAGATTATGAATGTGCATAGATTAAGAATGCAATCATCACATCTTTGAGGTACAGAAATAGCTGTTTCCTCAAAATTCTTTGAGTTGCTTCAATCAGGTGTGCCCAAGCCACAGCTTTCACTGTTGGCTCATCATTGGATATTCTTATGACATGCCGATGCAATATATGCTTCCTCTTGTGTGGGAATGACATTCCCAGGAGGAAGAGATGAATGGTGACAAACATCTGCAGATATCTGCAGACAATACAACTTCAGCAGTACGTGAGCCTACTTCCAATTGAAAGTGACATTCTTTGTGGGAACATGGAGAAACATGGAGAGACAGGTTTGGGTGAAGGAGGCAAACCTTCCCAGAATACAGCAACAACAGTGGGAAAACGTAAAGGCATGGCTAATTCGATGCAGCCTAAACATCTGGTATCTGCACACTGCCATCTCTCAATGAACTAAGTGTAACAAGGATATGTCTCTGAAGACACCACACACCTAAAAAAAAAGTAAAGCAAAGTTCCCAACAGTTGTTCCCTTTGTAGGATTTTTATAGATAAGACTGTATTTGCTTCCTTTGTTCTGGTATTTGACTGCCGAATCTGCAATGTCAACCAATAGTAAGTGGTGTTTACTGTTTGTAAATTATTTCATCTAGTGATTCCCTTCATAATTGGTCCATTAGAAACAACATACTGACTTGGGAATCTCTCCTGTACTGAAAATTGGGTCAGTTTTCATTTAATAAGAAACTACAGAAGATGTCCCCCCATGTGGTCTGAAGGATGAAAATATTCTTGCGAAAAATAGAACACTTCTTTATTTAAAGCTTGGGTGACATTAATGTAAATCTTGCAGTTTGTTATTTACAGACTGGATGTCACATTTCCTCTCCGTTTTTCATTTTCTTTAAAGTATATTTAAGAAAAGAGAAGTGTCCTAAGAAAATAAATATTTTGGCCAATTCTTCAGGGGAGTTGAGTGAAACTCTAATTTTATTTTTCTCACAGAGAAGAAGTTCTGTAAATTGAAAGTTAACTTTGTGGTGAACATTGAAATCTTGTTTTCCTTGTTATTTTTTCTTTCAAAACAGAGATTGCAAAAGGACATTTCTTCCACATCAATGTTTTTCAATTAGCAACCTCATCCTCATCAAAAAGTCCTAAATGGTATTAATCTTAGTGATGTCGGTTGGGATCATAACAACACAAGTGAATTTGTGAAATTCTTAGTGCTCTCTGAGCTTGATTGTTTATTTACAGATGTTTCACAATCCAACCAGGTTACAAATGAATTTCATGTCTGTTTTCATTACAACCAGGAAAAATGTTTTTATGTGCACTACTCACTGGATCTTAAAAACAGTGTCAATAATAACAATTATTTTAACTGCGAGGAATAAAACCAATCTGTAAAATTATTTTGAAGCTAATCTAGATGCAAAGTATCCAAAAATGAGCACAAAGTGTTTTACAATAATCCTCCCAGACTCTTAAAACTATGGCATGGCAATGTTCCTCTTCTGAACTTATTTCTATAGCTGATTCTTTGCACAGAAAGTAAAATATCATACAGAGGCCTCAAAAGACACCTTTATTTGGGCAAAGTGCTGAAATTTAGAATAAATACAGGATTATTGCAGCCATATTTTTATACGGATGTTTCTAACACATTCTATCTCAGCAATACCAAGTTGTAGGTCTCCAGATGCTGTTTGACTTCAATGCCTCTCATTTTTCCTCAAGATTTCTAAGATAATAGAAAATAGACTCTGCAAATCCATCAACATCAAAGGATCCCAGTTTGTTATTGGCTTAACTGCAGTTATATTCTTTCTTATCAGGATCTGATCATCCTATTTTGGGATTACTCTCAACTTCAGTATTGCAGTATCTCTATGTGGAAACATCCTTTTTATCTAAGTGGGAGAAGATAATAAGCTAGGCTCCTGATTCATTATAGAGACTCTCCAAAACCCTTTCTAAAGAAAACTTCTATCAGAATACCAGAATTTTTTTTATCATACCAAGGTGATTGAATGGATGGAGGAAAGTTAGATTAAATTGATTCAGTTACCAGAATTTTATTCTTCCAAGCTTTCAGGCTCTGATGAACCCCATCCTCCAAAACTTCTCTCTCTCTCTCTGGAATGTGTACACTGGAATGTTCTATGCATTGTACTTGTGTGGTGGTGCCTTTTTTTGTGTAGTTTTTAGTTGTTAATTAGAGCATTAGTGGCCAGATATCAAGTTATTAAATGTGGTTTCCTTGTGCCATTGTGCCTTTGACTCCGAAGTACTTGATAGTGGTGGTAAATCAGCACTCCTGTTGTCTGACAAGAAACCTGTTTTCCAGACTTTGATAATTTCTCGGGGTGTTTTTGTCCCTGTTTGGCCAACAATCTTAGTAACTGTGAAATTGAATGTATATCCTTGTTCATTGCAATATGAGGCTACCAGTGAGTCTCCTTACCTAACCACTCACTTATTTTCTTGCAGTCTAATGGTTAGTTTCCTCCTCATTGGTCCTAAATATTCACAGGGGTAATCCATGCAGAGAAATTATATTCAAAGTTTCTTCCACCTCCAAACAATCTTTGGTAGTTGCTAGGAGCTGGCTTTCAGAAAGTGAAACAGAGAAATTTTTGACTGATAACATTTATATGTCACCTCTTCTGATTTCTTACAATTTCTACTTCATCCTCTATGTTATGCAACATTTAGATAAAATAGTTGATGAAACTTGCATGATGATTTGCCATTTTATTTCAATGGAATGCAGTCCTTCCATCTAATTCTATGGGAACAATTTGTGTCTTGAACTGGTTCATAGAGACAATGACTTGACAAAATCTTAATAAATTTCTTTCCCTTTTTTTTAGACCTCTTTTCCTGATTTGCTAAGCCCTACTGAAAAAAGTCCAGCCAAAATTGCACTGTTTCCAAAACAATATTAAATAGTTATTTATTGTCTCAATACATTTCATTTCAGCTCAAGTTCTGGTATGTGCTTGACAGCACTTAAGAGGGCAATATACTATATAAAGTACTTGGTTCAATCATCCTGGATACCTGGATGTCTGCTGTTATACAGAGAGAGAGAGAGAGAGAGAGAGAGAGAGAGAGAGACAGACAGACAGACAGACAGACAGACAGACAGACAGACAGACAGACAGACAGACAGACAGATATACGTATACACATGTATAACATATATACATATTTACATAGGTAAGGTTAGGTATTAGAGGTGCACCTAAATCAAAAAAACCAAAAAGTGATTTTTTAAAGTGGAAAGTGGACTTTCTGCTTTTTCTTTGAAGACATTTGCTTCTCATCTAGGAAGCTTCTTTAGCTTTGACTGGATGGTGGGGAATAAAAGGATTTATATTCCTTGCAGACAGCTGGTCATTTGCATTCTTTAAAGCCCCTGTCCCACTGCACTTACAGATGCAAAGAGGATGTAAAATGTTAAAAAAAGCTTGCCATCCATTGGAAAACGCGATGCATCCGTTGTGTACTCACTGCATACGTGCTTCATATGCTCTATCCGTCGAGCATCCGTCTACTGCGATTTCATCCGCCCAAGAAGTTTTGAGCTGCACAAAACTTTTTGAGCAGATGAACTTTCCACCGTGTACGATGTAAATCCATGACATCCAAGCAACAAACGTTCTATGTTCGTTTATCATACATTAAACGTCCGCTGTATCCTCTTTGCATCCTCTGGGCATCCCCTCAACTCACATCCACTGCAGCTGAAAATGGAAAGAGGGAGGAAACAAAAGGTACACGGAACGGCTCCACAGCCTTAGAAGCACAGAAATAGAAAGGAAGTGCAGTGAATGGTTTGCATCCAATATACATCCTCTAGGCTTGCTATGAACACCCCTTTCACATCCCTGCTACATACTACCCACGTCCATTTTTTTCCATTCTTTTCCGTTCTGTTTATGCAAATTTTTGCCACTTTTTGGAGCAGATGACAACGGATGGAGCCAACCCCAAAATTTTGCTCATCCACTGTGTCCTTTATGCATACGTTTTGTGTCCATCGGCCAGTGGGACAGGGCCTTTAGCAAGTCATTAAGGTCATCTAGAAATTTATCTGTTTCATCAAGTCACCTGAATGGTGCAAATGGGCATGGAGCCTTTTTGCAATTGTTGAAAGGACTGTGTTGTAGACTGGAGATAGATGATGTTTTATCCCTCCCCCTCTGTTGACATAGATGGCCTCTTTGATCCCTCTTTCAAACCAGCAATCCTCTCTGTCCAAAATGTCCAGAGGATCATTTGGAAGAGTGGTCAAGGAGGCCATCTGTGTCAATTGGCCACATAATCTACCTCCTGATGTATGGTGAAAATAATGAATTTGGATGAAGGACATCCAAATGACCATGTGGTCTACTGGATCATCCAGATGACCATCTAGTCCACTGGATCCAGTGGACCATGTAATCTACTGGATTAATGCAGGCCAACCTGGCTTACACAATTGTTGCTATTGTCCTAAGATTAAGGACCTATTCTGTGTAGGACTGTTTCAAAGACCTTTCAGAAGATTCAACTGATCTAAAATGAACAATTAGTTCCAGTTTCTTCACATAAATATTTCTGGAAAAAACATCTTATTGAAGAATGACTGCAAAGTTCTCAATAATTTTGTTACTTAGAAACGTATTTGATTCTCGTTTAATTCAAATCCAATTATGGTTTTGTGTTCACAAATCTTTGAATTTTGTGATGAAATTTTCCAGTGCAAAATATGTCTATATTTGATTAACATACATACAAACATACATGCCTCAGCAAACATAGCCTAAAAATAATTGTTTATTGAAAATTGACTTTCTAGAAGGTAGACTAAGCACAATTAAAATCCTTGTTATCATGCATACTACACTGCACTTTGTATTACTTGCTGCATTTTCTTTATGAAGTCTGGGTCAAGGACCAGTAGTAAACTGTTTATTTGATTGATTGATTGATTGATTTTAGAGGCCCTATATTCAGAGGAAAAAAAAAACCCAAAGCTGTATTAGAAAGACAACTAACCAAGAAGAAGAAATTACTTTGTTTTTTCCAAGACTTAATTAGAAATGGATATTGAGTCTGCACAAAACAATACGAATGTTCAAAAGGAGGGTTATATCCATTCTTACAAATTTACACACTTTAGAAAGTCTGCATCTAAGCATTGGTGGGCTGTTTCCAGTTTGGTAGTTATCCAATCATCTGGCTCTGCCCACCCGCCCGTGCCCTATCCTGTCCTCTATTTCTGTGTTTTTCAACTCAGCTGATTTGTGCGGCATAATGGATTGCCATTCCTCAGCTGTTTTGTTGTGGATCGCCGGCAGCCTGTACAGACGGCACTGGAATCGGACAGTGGGGAAGAACGGGGACCAATCAGGAAATCAGGAGAGGACTCAGACAAGGGTCCTACATCTGATGCAGAGATGGCCAGGACAATCTGAAAGTGGGGTGCTGACTCCGGAGCCTCCAGAGTCTGGAAGCAGCGAGGCAGAGGAGCAAGGGGTACCTGTTCCCAGTGTGCGTGTGCTCATAGCTGCTAGAAGGCAAGAGCAGCTGAGGGGCAACTCAGGAGTAAGGCTTGGAGGTGATTGCCATTCCTATAAGGTATAAAGGACAGGCAAAGGTAAAGAAACCTTTGAAGGAAGCAAAGTCATTTGTTCTGTTTGGATTAATCCTTGAAGATCTTCAGTTGGTTTTTTTTATAGTTCATTTGGCACTCTAGTTGTTGGCAGCAATTCAAAGGAAAGAAATGTAGGTGCTTAACTTGAAGGGACTGTTTAGGACTCATTACCAGCTGGGAATGAAAATAATTCCCAGCACTGAAATAAACCAAGAATTATTTTAACTAAGTGTGTGTCTTAATCACAGTCTCAGGAAGCCTTGGTCAGAACGTGTTTTACTTACCGGCACTGCCCTAGAAGATAAGCTGTAAAGGTTAAAATTGGTGGTTTTTGAATGCCGTGTGTATGTGTGTGAGCGCATGCAAATCGCACACTTAAGGAACTAGTTATTAAACTGTTTGCAGCCCACCAGTGTACATAAGAGACTGTGATGTGTAGATTGACACATCAGTATTCATCTCAGTATTCATCCATCATCATCAAAATAAGTAGATAAGATGAATCTATCTTTCTACCTACCTATTTATCCATCCATCCATTTACCCATCTCCATGAGATCCGAGGTGATTTCTTTTTTCACTGAAAGAGGCTTTCTGACTTTTTAAAGTACGCTTTTCACAAAGACATAAATGCTTCAACAAGATGACAGCTAATGGAAGATTAACCCTTATTAGGGGCAGCTTGGCTTGAATTTCACTCAGATTTAATACCAATCTTTCCATGTAACAATCACCTCCAGCAGGAATGACAGACTCCACAATTGTGGGTGGATTAGCAAATGCAATGGGAAACCCATTTGCTTCGTTTAAAAGGTCGCAATCACTGTAATAATGTTATAATACGGGTGGTGAAAAGAAGCAAGAGTTACTTACACATACTTGTCTTCGATCCCTGATGGACAGGCTATTAACCTCTTGATAATTGTATGAATATTATCCAGAAAAGCTTTAGATTTCATGTTGTTTCTTGCTAGATTAAAATTCTGCTTTTTTTTTTTTTTTCATCAGATGTTCATTTTTTTCTGGAGCTATTGATTCACTGAAGGGAAATCATTTATTTCTAGCTTCTCATCCTACAAATCAGGGGTCATCATGTCATCATCATAAGACATGATGACATCATGTCTTATGTCATCATGGTGGTGTTAAGTGATGTATCAGGACTTTTACCCCCTTTGCTAAACTGGCATGAGCATGGCCAGTATGTGATGCATCTGGCCCGCAAGCTGGGAGATTGACAGACCTGCTCCAACCCTTCCAAAACAACAAAGGGGAAATAGTTCAGATGAATTTTTAAATTCAGGAGTCGTCAGCTAGGTATGTGTATGTTTTGTGTGTGTACATGGACACAAATACCAAGAAAAATGGGCTGGTTTTAATTCCCCCCTCCCTTATTTTTCTTCCCTTTGGTAAGTCTACTAAGAACATTTTCAACTCTGCCACTGGCATTTTTAACTTTCATTGAGCTACCCTGAGTGTGATAAAGAAAAAAACTCAATCCATGCATTAAATAAACAAATGTTTTTAATTAAAAAAAAAAAAGAAACTGGAAAGTAGCAGCACCTACAAGGGAAGTCAAAAAGGTAGAAGCAACAGTGATGCTGACACAGTCAAAACTCAACATGTGTGTGTGTGTGTGTGTTGTTATGTAAGAGAAGGGGAGAGGGAGGGAGGGAGAATATGGGTGTCATAATGTCTTATTCCACCCCAAGACCTTTGTTATCTGTTGCAGCACTTAAGGTACATTGTACAAAACAAAACTTACCACTGTTTAATTTGGTTTGTGGGTTAAAGCAATTCACTAAGTAGTAACAGCTGTGACTTTAATCACTCAAGAAATAAACCCTCTCATTATTTTCTTGCTGCATCTAAAGAGTCAGAGTGTGATAGCTTTACACCAGAGGAAGGAGGCAATCAGTGGGGTATTTATTTCCTTTTATAGTTAGGCAGCCTCCGATTTTCCTGTAGCGTGATGTGCACTTTTTGAATTTATTGTTGTTGTAGAGGCAATAAATTGTAGAGGCAAATATTCATCAGCAAAATTCTAATGATCCTTTTTCAGCACGTAACAAAGGTTAATGTGGGATTCTTTGAAGTATTTGTAAAAGTTCTTTTGCTGTCTTAACACTCAATGCATTAATCATTTTACAAGCCCTTGGTTCTATGATGTTCTACTTGCTTTTAATGTGCAAAAAGACAAAGCTGTTGAATAGCAAGTTATAATTTACCTTCCCCAGAGGTATCTGGGGAAGCGTCTGAGGCAGTCATCACAATGCCTTTCACAGGGCAAAGGGGATGAGGTCTGCCTCTCTTATTATTGGTGGCTTAGTGTCTAAGATGCTGAGCTTGTCAGTCAGAAGTTTGGCAGTTCAAGCAGTTCGAATCCCTTGCGCCATATAATGGAGTGAGCCCCCATTACTTGTCCCAGCTTCTGCCATCCTGGCAGTTTGAAAGCACGTAAAAAATGCAAGTAGAAAAATAGGGACCACTTTGTTGGGAAAGGTAACAGTGTTTCATGCACCTTTGGTCTTTAATCATGCTGGCCACATGACCATGGAGATGTCTTTTGACAGTGCTGGCTCTTTGGCTTTGCAACAGAGATGAGCACCACCCCCTAAAGACAGAAACAACTAGCACATAAGTATGAGGGGAACATTTACCTTTACCTAGTATAGATCTATTTCAAGCTATTTAGCTTTCGTCAGCTAGCCATACCCTTTCTGAGATTCAAACCTGGTCTACTTTGCATATTAGATAGATGTATTAAAAAGAAAAGGACAGTGCTGGTTTTTCAGCTTTGAAAGAGAGATGAGCACCGTCCCCTAGAGCTGGAAATGACTCACACATGTGTAGGGGAATCTTTACCATTACTCTTTACCTTTACCTAGTCTTCCAAACTTTCTCTTAAGATATTTTCTTGGCATGAATTGGTGGCCTTGGGCCTTGGAGGTTAGAAAAGATGCCATTAGTAACTTTTGTGTGGATCATATATGTGAGGTGGAAGCAGATAAAACCACCAAAAGATTCGTTGATCCAAGGAAAACAAGGTTTTATTCACGTGTCCCCAGAGACGGGTTCCCTCAGGCATTGAAGGAACACAGAGCAAAATTCAGGCAGCATTTTTATACGGTCCGTCCCCTCGTACGAGGGCTTGGCTCACATTCTTTCTGTTTTCAAATTGACACATATATTTTGAAGGTTCATACTAGCTCCTTATCTAGCAAAAGCAGTTACACGGTTTCTGACATCGCAGCACTTTATTACAATTCCCCATTGTTCTAGCCTTATCTTGTTTTTTCTCTTGTGCACAAACTGGAACACTTTCTTATTTAGCAGAGCTACTGAGTTTGAGACACACTTCCTTATTCAATTCAATGGGCCATCCAACATGACTTCGGTTCTGCTCACATATAGCTTCGGATTTATAACTCAGGCAGTAGAAATCATATTTTAGCTCCCTTCTGATGAGCTGAAATTGAAGGAGTATAGTTGGATTTTATATACTAAAGTATATAAATCTAGTATATATCAAGTATACTAGATTTTATAGGTTCTGATGGTACATGATTGATGTCGCTAAAAGGAAGAAGATACCACTTCATAATTGTTTGTGTCCATTTGAAAATGCTAGTTTTTGCTAAACATTGGTTCAATCACTTCAAGCATTTCAGAATTACTGTCTGTAGATTCCTTGGTTTGTATCCTAGAACAATTGGTGCCAATGGAAGAAAATGCATTCCAGTTTATTTCATTTTTACTTGAAAAAAAATTAATCAGTTGGAAAAATTCATAAAAAGTATTGTGGTCTCTTTTTTCTGGAAAATGGGACATCACCACATGAGATGGTAGTAAGAGTTAGAATTTTTTTTCTTTATTTATTTTAAAAGACTTATATGGCTGTCTATCTTATGAACAATAACCCAGATACAATAAAATATCAATGAAACGTGCAACCTCATGAAACATCACCCCAGCTCAGCTCTGCTCTGCTGCGCATACATGCACACATCCTGTCGGTCAGCTGGTCTTTGAGTCTCTGCCATGCATGCGTGGGACACATGCATGGGGCAGGGCACATGCACAGGGATGGACATGCATGTGCAGGGGACATGCACACATTGCATTTTGGGGATGTGCACACATGCATGCTTTGGGCAGTCGGTGCTAAAAACGTTAGCCATCACTGTCTTAAAATAATATTCTCCAATCATCAACATTTCACATTTACTGAGTCCCAGATTCCAATTATCCCTAGACACATGAGGGGGAACAGCTGATTTTATTAACACCTGTTGGTCTTCCCAATTTTTATGTTTGCAGACCAGATCTTGTAGCTTTTAAATTAACACAATTCCTCTTCAGAAAATGATAGGTCTAAAGACCGGAGGTATACCCATACTTGCAAATTACTTTAATTACAAAATTCATATGGATGATAAATAGAACTAATCTGATTAGTACAACTAATACTCCATAACATTTATCTGTTACCCTCACTGACATTTTATTTTATTATTTTTTAATGTTGTTTAGAATGATTAGATTAAATAATTATCTATGGAATTACTGATTCATATACTATATGTGAATCCCAAATAGCAGTTGTTTCGTTGTTTTTTTTGTTTTTTGTTTTAATTATTATTTTGCTGAAAAACAGCTTCTGATGAGTTTTGCATCTTTGCAAAAGATGAAAAACAAAAGAAATATTTAACCCCTTGAAAAGCCAGTACCTACTAGCCATTCAAATTATTCTTGGCGTTTCTTATTCTTCAATAGCAAATTATCATGAGTGCAGTGGTTAGAGTACAGTTCTGCAGGCTACTTCTGCTTCCTGCCAGTTGCCTGCAGTTTGGCAGTTCAAATTTCACTAGGCTCAAGGTTGACTCAGTTTTCCATCCTTCCAAGGTGGATAAAATGAGGACCCAGATTGTTGGGGCAATATGCTAACTCTGTAAAACTGCTTAGAGAAAGCTGTAAAGCACTGTAAAATGATATATAAATCTAAATGTTATTGCTATTGCTATCCTATTTAATAGCTTATATGAATAAGAAGATATAGAAAGATTTGGATTGTTGTTGTTGTGGTTTATGTATGCAAAGATAAGAGAGCCAGTTCGGTGTAATGGCTGAGGCATCAAACTAGAAACTGGGACACCATAAATTGCAATCACTCCTTAGGCACAAACTCATCTGGGTAAAACTTTGTAGTTTGAGTAAATCCTTTTTCTCTCATTCCTGGGAAAAAGACAATGTCAAACTACTTCTGAAATGTGAAAACAGTAAATTGAAAGCTTCTCCAGAATTAACTGATATTTTTAAAAAGTCGCAAACCTGCTGTTGTATACGATAACAACATAAACATTAACACAAAAGTTGATTACTTACTAAATATGAAGATTTATACTTTATAGCATTAGATAGCAGGGAGAAACTATGTTTGTCACTAACTATATTTGGAAAGGGAGTGTAATCAATACTGGCTCCCTGATGGGTGAAACCTGAGTGTTGGATGGTATATAAATAAATATTGGCAAATTGGCTGCATTCACACTTGTATTTTTACCTCCAGAGTTTTGATGTGCAAACCAAATAAGCAGAATAAACTGTAAAGAGAACACAAGAGACACAAAAAAGAATAACATGTGCTTCTGCACACACAAAGACCACCCCAGATCCCTATGTTTAATTATTTCTGAAGAACATGTAAAATATTTAGGCTTGCGCACCTTATACATATCTTCCCTTTAACTTATGGAGCAGGAAGTGTAACACTAACAAGAAGGAAATGACCTTGGCAAGAGAAGACAACTTGGATCCATTTCAGAACAAGATAAAGGTGAAGATGTAAAATGTCCAGATCACAGACTAATACCCTTTTTTTTTTTTGCATTTAGAACATGCTTAGTTTCCCCACCCCCAACCCAAATTCTTTTAATGCTTAGGAGAGTGATTTTAAGAACTTAAGCCCCTGTCACACTGCACCAATGGATGCAAAGAGGATGTAAAACGGACAAAAAAGCTTGCCATCCATTGGTTAATGTGATGTATCCGTTCTGTATTCACTGCCTCCATTTTGCTTCCTCTCTATCAGTCCAGCATCCGTTTATTGACGTTTCATCCACTCAGAAAGTTTTGAGCTGCTCAAAACTTTTGAGCGGAAAATGTATCCAATTCGTCCGTTCTGCATCCGCTAGGCATCCGCTAGGCATCCGTTCTGCATCTGTTACACATCCGCTATATCCGCTAGGCATCCGCTGCGCATCCGTGCAACTCGATCCGCTCCAGCGGTAAACAGACGCAGGGAGGAAGTGGAACGGACGCGGAACAGATTCAGAATGGATGCCTAGCGGATGCAGCATGAAAACAAAGCATGTAAAACAGAAAAAAACGTTCGCAGAGGGGACCTATCTCGGATATTAAGGATGTCTACAGGATGCCTAGAGGATGCCTAGAGGATGCAAAGGGACACCTATACTGCCTATAAAAAGGGGGAGCAACTCACCTGGATCTCACTTTCAGAACAGCAGCCCAGCTGCAGACCTCTGCAGCCTTCATCTGCCTCTTCCTCTTCCACAGCATCCAGTCATGTCCACCGTGGATCGTAACAAAGTCCTTTTGGCAGCCACCATCCTTCTGCAACAGTGCGAAACCATCTACAGGCTCTGTGAACTCTACTACGGGAAGAAAAAGAGACGGCCAAGAAGCGTCTGGGTACGAAGATGATTCGCCAGAAGAACAGAGGGCGGACTGTACAACAAGCTGATGGTGGAGCTCAGGAACGAAGACACTCGTGCATTCCAGAACTTCATGAGGATGCCCTACACCTCCAAATACCTCACCCATGAAGAGAGGATCTTCAACTACAGGCTGTCCAGGGCAAGGCAGGTGGTGGAGAAAGCCTTTGGCATCCTGGCCAACATGTTCCAGGTACTTCTCACCACCATGCAGCATCGTCCAGAGACCGTGAGGAGGATCATGGAAGCTTGCTGCATCCTGCACAATCGCACCCACTACCCAGTCTTGCAGAACAGGCTCGTGGACCTCCAGCAAGGCAATGGGGACATGGAGCCTGGGGAATGGAGGCAAGGGCGAAACTTAATAGACACTGAGGATGTGCAAGGCCCCAACAGAGCCTCACGTGAAGGGAAGAAGCAGTGCAACCTCCTGAAACACTGGTGCAACACCCCAGCTGAAGCGGTGGAGTGGCAAGACAGGATGATAGATGCTTAATGGACGCTTCCTTCAGCCTGTCTCATGACACGGATGAAATTGGGCCATGTATGTTGAGTGGCCCTACAATGATCAGGGCATTTAATAAAGAGTTGTGTTTGTTTTGACATGTGTGGATGATTATTACATTATTATTCAGAATAATGGGCCATAGGTGTGGCACCTGGGAGGGTGGACCATCCAGTCCCACTATGCTTGCACTGGAGGTTTATCTATCCCACAGCTATTACCCATTCCAAAGGTATCCCTTCCCATCCCACTGCTATCTCAACCCATCCCACTGCTATCTTAACCCATCCCACAAGCATGCAAAGGCTTAAACCATTTCTAAAAGTTTCCAGCAAGACTTTATTAAAAAAAAAAAATGAAGCAAGTGTGTGAATCAAAAATAGACTTTATTAACAACAAGCTATAAAACAAAAATGAGTCTCTGGCACTCCTCTTGGTCGCTCAGTCTCAGGGGTGAAGGGTCCAGGTGCTGTGGAGGTGGCTGGTGCTGCAGTGCTTGTCATCAGCTCCTCCAGAAGCAGAAGCAGCAGAAGCCCCAGCTCCAGAAGAGCATGCCCGTGCTGCAGAAGCCCCAGCAGAATCAGAGTGAGGGCCGGGGGCGGGATGGTAGCCCTGTCCCTCTTGCAAGGGCTGGCAGCAGATGGCTGAGGCTTGCTGTGCTTCCGCATGGTTGTGGGGTTGCTGGCTGGCAGGGAGGCTGGCAGGAACCAAGGCTGGCCGGCACCAAGGCTGGCAGGCAGGCACCAAGGCTGGCTGGCAGACATGAACCAAGGCTGGCAGGAAGGCAGGCAGCAAGGCTGGCAGGCAGGCAGGCAGCAAGGCTTGCAGGCAGGCTGGCAGCAAGGCTGGCAGGGAGGCTGGCAGCAAGGCTGGCAGGCAGGCAGACAGCAAGTCTTACAGCAAGGCTGGCAGCAAGGCTTGCAGGCAGGCATGCAGGCAGGGCAGGCAAGGCTGTCAATCCGTTTGGCAGCAGGTCTTTCCTCTGAATGGTGACCTGCTTCCGAGCTGCTTCCCTTATATCCACGGGGCTGACGCAATGCATCCTCCCCACATGCGCAATTAATGCTTGGCATCCGTTAGGCTTCCGCTGTGCATCCGCTGTGCATCCGCTTCATCTGCTGTGCATCCGCTGTATCCGTTCCGAGTCCACTTTGCTGAGGTCCCCCGGAAGCCTAGTGGATGTGCCATCCGCTCCCATCCGCTTCCATCCACTGGGCTTCTGTTCCACATCCGCTTTCTATCTGCCCTGCGTCCTCCCCCCGTCCGTGTTATCCACTCCAGTTATGCAAATTTTTACCCCTTTTGAGAGCGGATAACAACGGATGGAACATTTTGCTCATCCGTTGTGTCCATTTTGCATCTGTTGGGCAGTGTGACAGGGCCTTTACACATTGAATTGCATTGTACCTGGAGCCCTAGTGGCACAGTGGTTAAAGTGCAATATTGCAGGCAAACCCTAACCACAGTCCAGAGTTTGATCCTGATGGGGTCAAGGTTGGTTTAGCCTTCCATCCTTCCGAGGTCAGTAAAATACAGACCCAGATTGCTGGTGGCAGTATGCAAATAATGCTTCCATGTTGTTAACTACCCAGAAAGTGCTATAAAGTGCTATGTTGTGGTATATATTAGCCTAAATGCTCTCACTATTGTTATTGTATTTTTTGAAGCTAACAATCAATCCCTTCTCTCCCTTATAAAAAATAGTCCACTTTTGACATTGGATTTTCTCACATTTAGAGTCTGGTCCTTGTTTTCCATTTGTATTTGAGTTGGTACAATTTCATAATGCTAGAACTCCATTTTCCTGCTGAGATTGCCATATTACATCTTTGACTACAGTTGCCTTTATACTGGAATGCCAATGAAAATAATATTCTACACTGGCAAAGTTATCTGCAGTGACTTTCTACTTCTGATCTGAGATTTTGATCCAGCATTCAACTGGAGAGAGTGTGTGGTGTGCTTCTAACAATCAGCATTGAGCAGATATGGTCTCAGTAAAGTTCTGAATCAAAGGGGCACTCTGTGGGTTGCATCTTCTTATGGGCTATGCATACTCATTTACCTATAAACTTACTCATTATGAAATATAACTGGGATGATTTGCACGCTAAAATTTAACCAGAAATACATGATTTTCAACATCCTTCATTATCATTCATGTTGGCTGAGGATATAAGAGGTCACAACATCTAGTAGAATGCTAAAAGTTCTGAGCACATTACATGTTCATTGTGTTTTTTATAGCTGACACTGACATTTATTGGACAAATATTACTATCCTATAAAATTAGATCATTCTAATTGGATTTTCTACCCATTTTCTTGTATTTATAGGTGTAGTGGTATCCTTTGTGATTAGTGAATCATCTTTGTAAGTTCTTTGTTAACATGTTCTCATTAAAGACAACTATTCTGTTACTATTTGAAAGACTCACCAGCTTGAAGCTTTTTAAATGAGAAGTTCATTACCAGATTTATGGAACTAGAGAATTGAATCGCAAGCTGGAATAGAGCTCCCAGGGAGTTTTTGTAACAATAAAGTTTACTTGTGTCATTGGGAGAACACTTTCTAGAAATAAAAATATTCTCATTATTGAGCAGTGCTAAAACACTCCACTTTAGGAAGGAAAAAAAAAGATAAAAGCAAACTTGAAGAACAAGCCACCAATAGAATAGAATAGAATTAGGATTCTTTATTGGCCAAGTGTGATTGGGCATACAAGGAATTTGTCTTGATGCAGATCTCTCAGTGTACACAAAAGAAAATATGCATTTGTCCAGAGTCAAGAATCATCAGGTACAACACTTAATAATATTCATGGGGTACAATAAGCATTCAAATCATACTAGGAAACAGTCAATATAAATCTAAGGATACTAGCATCAAGGTTTCAGTCATACAGATAGATATAAGAAGGAGATGGGTGATAAGGAGTGATGAGAAGAGTAATAGTAATAGTAATACAGACTTTGTAAATAGTTGGAAATTATTTGTTTAGCAGAGTGATGGCGTTCGGGGAAAAACTGTCCTTGTGTCGAGTTGTTTTAGTGTGCAGTGCTCTATAGGGTCATTTTGAAACAGTTTATGTCCAGGTTGTGAAGGCTCTGTAAATATTTTCACTGCCCTCTTTTTGACTTGTGCAGTATACAAATCCTCGATGGAAGGCAGGTTGGGAGCAATTGTTTTTTCTGCAATCCTAATTACTCTCTGAAATCTGTGTCTGTCTTGTTGGGTTGCAGAACCAAACCAGATAGTTATAGAGGCGCCGATGACAGACTCAATAATTCCTCTGTAGAACTGTATCAGCAGCTCCTTGGGCAGTTTGAGCTTTCTGAGTTGACACTCAATATGATCCATGTTGCATTTCTCTCTTTTTCCAGAAAGGATTTTGTTAGTGACCGATCATTATTTTGTTTGTCGACAATTACTGAATTTTGGTTCTTTGCTTACTCCAGTGGTGATTAATCCACATAGGGTCACTTGGTGAGGATTATAGTAGTATCTCTGGGAACTACTGTTTGTTTGTTTGATTAGAAAACATTGAAATAATTGGACACTTAAATTAATAAAAAAATGAAGCATCTCTTGCAATGTAAGGTTTTCTGTGCGTGGTATGCTGGCAGACTCAAGTTGGCCTCTCAGCCATCCCTGATGGATCTCAATTATTGCACAAATATATACATGGCTATTAATTCACTCCCCCAAATTAAATCATAAATGTCCCATCCCTCAATATCTGAGAACTTTAGTATGCAACCATTATACCTTTTAAGATTTCAGGATTGTGAGAGTTTCAAAATCTAGACTTTTGTTTTAACATCACTTCACTGCATGGATTGCAATATTTCTCCCAGATTCAGATCACCAAATTCAGAGAGAAAGCGGGTTTCTCATTCATCAGAGGATTCATTAACATCCTGCATCTATTATGGTTCTGACACATAGAACAATGAAACATTCACTGTCAGGATAGTGATTTAAGCGCTGGCCAGATGTAATGATGGGAATGAGTCAGCATTAGTCCTTTAAGAGCCTGTATAATAAGCAGAGGCCCTGTTAGGGTATTTCTCTCTCCCCATGTGTTTTTCCCTGTTGTATTTGCTGATTGTTTGACCTCTGCCTATAGTACATGTATGTATAGTATATATTCTTTTGTAGATAAAACTACTATTTTATGACAAACCACTATTTGCTCTTATTACTCTTGGGTTGTCTTATGTAGTAAAGCTGTGTGCACTCTGACATTCACATTGCTCGCAGTTAGTGGAGAGCCCTTCAGAATACCATGAAGTGCCACAAAAGTATGGTAGACAATCTTGAAATTTTTCATCCTCAGCATCAACAAAGAGAGAAGTAGACCTATTGCTATCTTTGTCTACCAGGAAACCAACCAACTAACAAAAAATGTACAATTCACCCACTGACTATTTTCTGGTCCAGTCTGTACCGTTGGTACTGTTTTCTGGAGACATTTATGCAGGCTTTAATAGGGCTGGTTCAGCTTATGTTCAGAAAAATTGTGCCTCCAGCTAAGGTTCTCTGTTGGCTGAATATGAAGAGAAAAAAATTCAGTGTTTCCTTTATTCTTCCTCTGAAAGGGGAAAAATCTTCTAGATAATTAAGACTATGAATGGCATAGAGAGGGTTGCAGGTATACAAAAAGGAAGAAAAGATCATAGCTAAAATAGCTTCCTCCTTGTATTTTTGATAGAAACCAAAAGATGTTTAGCAGTGTCAAAAAAACTATTACATCTACCCTGCAGGTAACCTCTAAATGATACGGTACCCAGGATCTCTTTTCTCTCTCTTCTTTTCTTTCTTCTTTTTTTTTTCATTTCTTCTCTTTTTTCTCTTCTCTTTTCTCTCTTTTTCTTTTCCCGTGTTTCTAAGATGAAGCCATGAGCTGATAGGCAAGGTTTCAACATTCATAGAGGGTTTAATAAAACAATAATAAATATTATCTTTTGAAAGCTGGGAATTTCTCTTTTGTTTGCTCAGCTGCTCTGTTTGCTTAGTCAGTGGAGATCAGCCTGAACAAATAAGGGATGTTGCCACTGAGATATGCCAACATTATAACACAAAACAGACTTAAAAGCCCTTATTTGAGCTCAACATCTGAGAAATTTTTGCAGGATGTTAAGAGCTTTGGTTACACTGACAAAATATATACTGGTGGTGTTGGATATATCATACATCATTAACTTTAATGGAGTCACAGTTGGTTTTAGCTTTATTTTCAATTACTTCTAGTCTAAACATCTCCGTTCTGTAGCCCATGGTTCTTCAGCTATTTCACAAATCCAGATCTGTAACTCTATTGCTTTATACCACATCATGTAAATCAATGTATACACCATACTGCATTTTGATATCTAATTTAGAAAGGACCAAATCCACTGGTATTTTCTGATGAAGATGTGCATTTTGTTGTATTATACTGTATAAGCAGCAGACTGTTGGGTAAACACTGGGGTAGAAAATGCCGAGACCTGGCAAAAACATTCACACCAACAAGTTGATATGCTAAAGTTGGTAACAGAGCGTGAGTTCTAGTAATTTATACTGACATATCTGAATGTACTATTGTTTCCAGGCTTCTGTGGCCAATTTGCACTTAATTTCTGAATCAATAGTGAACTCTGATAAACTTCAGAAGAAAGGAAAAGAACAGGGAGAAAGAGAAAATGACATTAATTTGCTATGCCTTCTGAAGAGTGGATTTTTGAGTTGAATGAGATATTTCTCTCTTTGTTGCTGTGATTACAAATGTCAAAGAGAAAAGAAGCTAAATCAAATAACCCATCAAGGACTGGAAATCACAGCAATGAATCTATCACGTGGCTATATCCTTGTTCTTAGATAGGTCAAGCAATTCTTCTGATAAAAACATGATGTAATGGAAGCTTGGTGCAGTATTATTAATAATATGAGCCATGGTGGCTCAGTGGTAGAGTGCAGTATTGCATGCTCACTGCCAATAGTTTGATCCTGACCAGCTCAAGGTTGACTCAGCCTTCCATTCTTCTGAAGTTGGCAAAATGAGGACCCAGATTTTTGAGAGCAATATCCTGGCATTGTAAACCACCCACAGAGTGTGTAAAGTCTACTTGCTCTTTCTTTCTTTCTTTCTTTCTTTCTTTCTTTCTTTCTTTCTTTCTTTCTTTCTTTCTTTCTTTCTT
>BLBF01000073.1:10227657-10238752 GCA_015471245.1 Laticauda colubrina | reverse complement strand
GGAAGGAAGGAAGGAAGGAAGGAAGGAAGGAAGGAAGGAAGGAAGGAAGGAAGGAAGGAAGGAAGGAAGGAAGGAAGGAAGGAAGAAGAAAAATAAGCATGCCTGAGTTTGTGCTACCAAAGAAGTCATGAAAAGTCAGATTTGATTTCTCAAAGACTTGACTTCTTGCAAAATAACTTTCCAACTTTGGATCTAACTTTCTGACCATGTTCAAGTCCTAATTCCTTCTCTGATGTCCAGATAGGTATAAGACCTCCATCAGTTCAGATTGCTGGATCTTGCATTTGTCTGCACGACACCCCAGCTTCTTCAGTAACTTTACTTGTTTTTGTTTTTTGTTTTCCTCTGAGTTGTGTTAGATTTATAGCTGCCAAAAAAACCTTTGATCTAAGTCTGACCTCTTCTATTGTAATTGCTGGCACAGGATACATTTTGCTCAATTGCTTTGCAAGCATAATCTTAAAATGCATTTTAATACCATCAGCATCACGCACAGAAGCAGTACATGATTCCATCATCAAAATTGGATTGTATATATAACTGCCAAGAGGAAAATTGGACACTGTATGAGATACGGTGGAGCAGTGGTTAGAGTGCAGATTGGTAGTTCAAATCTCACCAGACTCAAGGTTGACTCAGCCTTCCATCCTTCTGAGGTCAATAAAATGAGGACCCAGATTATTTGGGGGCAATATGCTGACTCTATAAACCACTTAGAGAGGGTTGTAAAGCACTGTAAAGCAGTGTATAAGTCTAAGTGTTATTGCTATTGCTATTGTATTTCATGTTTGCTGTTCTTTTTTTTTTCTATCTTCTTTTTCCTTGTTTTTTTCTTTTCCTTTTTTACCTTACTATATTTTCCCTTTCCCTTGGATCTATTTCTTATTATCTATGTAAAATCATACAATAAAATCTATAGAAAAAAAAATAGAACAATCTAAAATGGATCCAGATCCCAGCCCAAAAGTAATTATTTTTTATTATTTACTAATTTGCAAAAATGCTTGGAAATGTAAAATCTCACATGTGTGGAGCAACTGGCTTTCTAATTGCTTTTACTTAATGACAGATAAGTGTTTTATGTTTTTAATTAGTGGTGTTCTTTAAATATTACGTTAGAAAATTATAATCACAAGCGGTCCATGAGATTGTTCTTATTTAACTGAAACAAATATGGATGACTTAACAAATATGCCAATAACCTTTCTTTATTTTTTTTTTTTTGGTCATAGAATGTGATTTTTACAAGTATATTCTGAAAGAATTCCTTCTTTTTAAAAAAAAAAATGCAATAATTGATTTAGAATTTTTTAAAAAAGTAGTAAAGCTAACTGGCCTGCTGGTACATATTGTCATACCGATATCATGTAAGTCTTCCGTAAGGCATTAAAATTCTGGTTATTCCTCCAGGAGTGTGAGCTGGATAGTTAAGTGGATTAAGTCTGATGGTTAATTCTTTTTTTGTGAGATGAGTGGTAAGATCCATTCTGGGTCAGTCACCGGGACCAGAGGTTCAGTCTTCTAAGCTTTCTGATTCTTGCTTGAAGCCCATTCCCAGGGAACTTCTCTCTACTAAAATCAGGGGTGGGACTCTTCTGGTTCAGACCAGTTCAGACAAACCCCTTTCTCTGAAGTTCAGCTGGCAGCGGACAGGTTTGCTGAGAAGAACATGTGGGCCTGCCTGCCCACCCCTTCTCTTTCTTGTACTTTATTTCTCTTTTTTTTAGGGCACAGTTGATTCACGTGGCAGAGCAGTTTGCTGTGCACAGGTGTTTTATTCCCAGTGACTGCTGTAGAAGGTGGGCTTAGAGCAGCACTCTTCAAACTTGACAGACTTGTGGACTTCAACTCCCAGAATGCCTCCTCCAGTCATGTTAGCTCAGGAATTCTGGGAGTTGAAGTCCACAAGTCTAAAACTTGCCAAGTTTGAATGCCCTTGCTTTAGAGCTTTTTCAAATGCAAAGCACAAGTGTGAAGCATGCATTTGGCATGCGCACAATGACCAAACCAGTTGGTGTACCGGTGGAATCCCACCCCTGACTAAAATGTGTGAATATACATATTCTGGTAGAGAGAAGTTCCCTGAGGATTGGCTCCAGCACAGTCCGAAAGTTTAGAAAACAAAACATCTGGTCCCAGTGACTGACCCAGATTGGATCCTGCAACATTATCCTTGGACACTTATATTTGTCCTCATTCCTGAGAGAAGTTGTACTTGTTGCTTTTAACATTTTAGGCCTCCAATAGTCATGTTTGGAAGAAGAGCACTACGTAACTTGTTTAACTAAAATAAATGATTTCATTTACTGTAAAACAATGAAGCAATCCAGTCTCTAGAGTATATAGGGCTTCCCTGCTTTTCTATATGCTGCATCCTATGGACCAGTTTTAGCTGAACAGTAAGAACGAGCTGTAGGCAGCATATAAATTCTTGCATTTCATTTCTTATGTTTAAAGTTCAACTACATTCAACTGAAGTTTGGCTACAATTGTTCATTGGAAAGACCTTGGGACTGGTAATATTAATTTTCCTTTCCTTTATCAATATATTCTGCAAAGAGTAGGCCAGATACCCTGCACACACAGACAAATGAATAGCTTTGAGTAGTTTTCATTTAAAAATACAAATTCCTGTATGAAAGTAAAAGATGATTCAGATGCAATTGCCATCAACTTTTCCAGGAGAAGTTACAGAACTCAGTAACGCCTATCAAAATGTATTTCTTCATTTACATTATCTCTCTCCATACTGACGTGGTCTATTTTCTATATTTTACAAGAGGGTTACAAAGTATAAATAAAGCTAACTTTTCTTTGAACTGAGCTCAACTCCTGGTGATTTCATAGGAACTATCCAGTCCTTTCTTGGCACCAGTAAGGAAGTCTTCTAAGGCATCTTGTCAATTTCTCAATCTTGCCAACAACCCTATAATTCTTTGGTAGTCTCCCATAGTGTGAACCAGTAGCAACCCTGTTCAACCCTTTTAAGATCTGCCATCAATTAGGTTGGATCTGCAGATTATTTGGCTGTGTTTGTTTAATTCCTTTCCAACATGACAGGATTACGTTAGAGCTGCTCAAAAAGTAGTCTTAATCTTCTCCAATGGCAGGGATATGACAGGATTGGAAAAATATTTGGATTCAGGGAAGTCAGAACTCAAAGTGGCATGCCGGTATTTAAATCTACTATCCTCCTCCTCCTCTACTTTGCCTTCCCCTTCCTCTTCTCCTCCTCTTTTTCCCCTTCCCCTCCCTTTTTTTCCTTCTCTTCTTCCCCTTCCCCCCCCTCCTCCTTCCAACTTCAGAATTTCTTATAGATCTGCACCCAAAGACTCTTTCAGACTCCTCCAAGGAAAAGGATTTCGGGAGTTGATTCCTTTGAATTTCTCCAAGGAAAGCAATCATTTTTAGGAGAAATACTGAAATGAGTCACAGCTGATGTTCTCAATGAATATCTGATATTTTTTCAGAAAAAATTAAGAAATCACAATATAATGACAAGAGGCTACCTCTTGGTACCTAAAGCATCCTACTTTTTTCCAGTTGGAAAATATTTCAATGCCAATGCTTTTTGATAGAAAAAAAACTGATATGGAAGAAAAATATAAGATAATTTTCATATCTTCTTCTTAGTGTTATCCTTGCTTTGGAGCAAACTCTGCTCACTTTTGCCCCATAGTTAGTAATAGCAAAATCACTTAGACTTATATATCACTTCATATTGATTTATAGCCTTCTCTAAGAGGTTTTCAGAGTCAGAGGAGCTGAGCCCTCATTTTATATACCTCAGAAGGAGGGAAGGTTTTGTCAACATCAAACTAAAAGCTATGGGCAGAGTTTACCTGCAATACTGTATTCTAAACACTGCATCACCAGGAATATGAAAGGTAAATGGAAGTTCTTGCAGTGATGCTATTAATGCATGATGCAATTGATTTTTTAGTTGGCTTGTCACATAGCTTGATAAAGAATAGGACTGAGGAAAAAATGTCTAGCCAGACATCTTCCATGTTTTAGAAATCTGGACCATGTTAATTCTTATGATGATTTCCCTAATTTCTGATATTGAGAAGAAGCTTCCCTCCATCCCCAAAAAACTAATGCATTAAATGTATTTCCAGTGCAAGCATGAATCTCAGGTGCTATCCAAATTCTCAGTGGCTTCCCCCCCTTTTTTTTTTTTTTGCAATTTTGTAACATGGAAAACAGTCAGGGAGGGGAATCACTTCCTCTTGACTGTAATTTGTATCCATTTCCCTCTTGGCCTCCTTTGTGTATCTGGGGAGTAAACTGTCACAAAGAAATGCAGAAGCCACAATTAATTTAAGTCAAACAATGCCCTTTTCATGTTGGCTGCAACTCAGCTCTGCTTTTCTCCATTTGCATTGGCAGTTTGCAAGCTTGTCAGCCCCACATTTAATTATAGTTTACAGTGAGCAAAAGGAAACTCTGAAATAGGGAATGCCACACTCAGAAGACTGAATGAAAGGTGCCAACTGTTTGAGGGCAAGAGAAAGCCCAAAGTGCATGCACACATTTCCCTGTGCATGTGCCCCGCCCCTGTGCATGCATGTGAATCCCTATGGATGTGCTCTACCCCAACGCATGTGTGCACACACCCCATACATGTGCCCTACCTCCCCATACATGTGCATACTCCTGAACGTGTGTCCTGCCCCCATGCAGGAACGTGCATCCCCTGCATGCACCCTTCTCCCCCAATGCATGGCAGAGACCCAAAGACCAGCTGGCTTGTGGGAGGTGTGCACACATGTATGATGGAGCTGAGATGGGGTGACAGCTCAGGCACCCACAGAGAAGGCTCTGCATGCCCCCTCTGGCACACAAGCCATAGGTTCGCCATCATGGGTCTAGGACATCTGAGAACTTTAAGGTGCTGTAATTTTATCCTTCATCTCCAATCTTGTTTTGTAGACAATCCCATTCTTCTCTGATCAGAATTCAAATAAGCTCTTTTCACATTAAAGCCTCTCCAGTTGTCCAGGTGGAACAACAACATAGTAGTGAACTGCGTTTATTATGTTAAATTTTATGTAATTCAATAGGAATCATATTTAAGTTCCTCCAGAGACAATAGTTCATTTTTCCATATGTATGACTAAGACAGAAGGAGAGATCCAGGTCAAAATAGCAGTTGGATCTTTCCTCTAGAGATAACTTGTCTCTTCATGCCTCTTCAGGGAATTTGCATCCTCTCATACAAAAGATAGAAAAGAACTATAATTCACCTACAGAGCAAATGCTGAGCCCATAATTCTCATTGTCACACAATAGAGGACTTGAAAAGATTTGACCCCATTCTGAGTCATTTTATAAAGTGCTGTCTTTTTTATACAGCCCATTTATAATTTAGCTGAAACAGATTTAATCAATAGATTTTTATTTTTTTATTTATATGCATGATTACTGTGAAAGGTTTTTTTCCCCAATTTGTCTTAAACAGGCTTACAAGATCAACCTGCTAACTTAAGACATAAAGTAAAAATGTTAATTTATAATTTAATGATA
Source organism: Laticauda colubrina (assembly GCA_015471245.1). Taxonomy (NCBI): domain Eukaryota; kingdom Metazoa; phylum Chordata; class Lepidosauria; order Squamata; family Elapidae; genus Laticauda; species Laticauda colubrina. Next base: position 10,233,223 of record BLBF01000073.1, on the reverse strand, counting down.
AATAAGAAATAGAGATGAAAGGGGTTACATTATGACTTCAAAAATAATGTGCTGGGTCCTCGAACCCTTAAATATATCAAATATGTTCTGATTGTGTACAGTACATGTTGTTGCAAAAAGCTAGTGAGCATGCAAGGAAGTGTCAAAAAAAAGTCAAGATGGCAGCCACAATCATGGGAACAAAGCTCTGACCCTGAAGTCAATATAATATGGAAAAATTAGGACCCAATGTTATTACCCAAGGGCAATACCCAAGGGCAATAACAAAATGTTTCTTTTTGAACCATGATAAAACAGAAGGAAGTAACAAACATTAAGGTAAGTAAGAAAGATTTTGGAGGAAAAAAGAGCCATAGGAGAGAAACTAGTTAAGTCTTGCTTGACATTTCACAAAATTCAGAAAAATCCCCTTGTTTCATTGTCCTGGAGGATGAATTGGTTCAGTCTAAATTGGCAATATTTACTGAAAGTGTGTCCCATGGAGTGAGGGAAGTGAGTGAGTAAATTAGTAAGTATGTAAGTTTGTAAAGGCCCAGTCCCACTGGCCGACGTATGCAAAATGTATGCATAAAGGACACAGCAGACGAGCAAAATTTGGGGGGGGGGGGGCTCCATCTGTTGTCATCTGCTCTAAAAAATGGCCAAAATTTGCATAAACAGAACGGAAAAGAATGGAAAAGAACGGACGTGGGTAGTATGTAGCGGGGATGTTAAATGGATGTTCATAGGAAGCCTAGCGGATGAAAGCGGATGACACCTCTGAAGGGGCTCCGGGGGAGAATTTCGAAGCGGACACATAGCGGATGAAATGGATGCATCACGTACGCCTAAAGGAAAGAAAGGGGATGCCGCACAGATGTATATCGGATGCAAACCATTCACTGTGCATCCTTTCTATTTCCGTGCTACTAATGCTGTGTAGATGTTCCATGTACCTTTTGTTTCCTTCCTCTTTCCATTTTCAGCTGCAGCAGATGTGAGTTGAGGGGATGCCCAGAGGATGCAGAGAGGATACAGTGGATGTTTAACAGATGATAACGGACATAGAATGTTTGTTTCTCGTATGTCGTGGATTTACATCGTACACGGCAGAGAGTTCATCCGTTCACAAAATTTTGTGCAGCTCAAAACTTCTTGTGTGGATGAAATCGCAGTGGATGGATGCTCGACAGAAAGAGCGTATGAAACACGTATGCAATGAGTACACAATGGATGCATAGCATTTTCCAATGGATGGCAAGCTTTTTTTAACGTTTTACATCCTCTTTGCATCTGTAAGTGCAGTGGGACAGGGCCTTAAGTAAGTATGTAAGTAAATAAGAAAGAAAGTAAGTAATTTTGGTTCAGATGAAATGAATGGCAGTAGTTAAACTTAACACAATAAGGCTGTGGTGATTTGCTTTCCCTTTAAATAGCTTCCCTCAAGAAAGACCAAAATCACTTTGTATTACTACTTTCAATATGCTGACTTTATAGATAATGATAAAACTAGTGGGGGAAAGTTTGCCTTGATAGGAGCTGTAACACCCCAAAGCAAGACTTTGCTGACAATTTTCTTCCAATTAAATCAGTGTTAGATCATATTACTGTTCATCACTTCTAGCATAACATGAGAGCTCTTAATATGATAACCCTTTTGCATTATATTAGATCAAATGAATATTCATGTGACACAATGGAACGTACTTACATTATGATAGAAACCAAGCACCAGCCTGAATAGAAAGTACAACATTTTTTAAAATAAAGTTCAACTTGCAATATTAGATTTGTCAAGTTTACAGATGCCAGTATATCCATTGGGAACACTTTTGGCATCCACCCAGCTCTTGATCTCATCTGACTTCTTACTTCATGAATAATCCATTCCAATCAATGGGATTAAGTAAGACACCACTCTCCACTACCATTTTAATTTCCAAGTATGACTGTTTCCTTACAAAATCAAAATGCTTGCATGTTAGTACTTTGTTTGGAAATATGTCCATTAGATGCAAAAAAACCTCCTCTTTGTACTTCATTAATTGTCTGGTTTGGCACAGTAATCAAAGGGGAGAGGTACAGACTACAACTGATAGTTAGGACTGCAGAAAAAACATTTCCAACCATTCTGCCTTGCATTGAGGACCTGTATACTACACAAGGTAGGAACGCAATGGCTCAGTGGCTAAGATGCTGAGGCAGTTCAAATCACTAGCACCGCATAACAAGGTGAGCACCCATTACTTGTCCCAGCTTCTGTCAACCTAGCAGTTCGAAAGCATGTAAAAATGCAAGTAGAAAAATAGAGACCACTTTGGTGGGAAGGTAACACCTTCTTGAAGGCGTTCTGTGTGCCTTCGGTGTTTAGTCTTGCCAGCCACATGACCACGGAGACATCTTCGGACAATGCTGGCTCTTTGGCTTTGTAATGGAGATGAGTACCACCTCCTAGAGCCAGAAACAGCTAGCACATATGTGCGAGGGGAACCTTTATCTTTATGTATACTGCACAAACCAGAAAGAGGGCTGAGAAAATATCTACAGACCCCTCACAAACTGGACACAATCTGTTTCAACATCTCCCCTCAGGGCTATAGGGCATTGCATGTCAAAACAACACAAATATGGGGTTTTTTTCCCCATTCCATCAGTCTGCTGAATACCTAATTCCCACAGCATTGTTTTAGGCCCACTGTCCTTTACCCATAGAGTGGGGCTGTATTACTCTTATCCTTCTCATATTCTCATCTCTCTCATCTTTTTTCATCATATCATCTTTTTTTTACTATCTTCTCCTATTGGTATCTTATGAGTAATGATTGTAACTATGATATATGAGCTATGACTTATCACTTTGTTGTATGTAGGCACACTGAAAACTTATGTACCAGAGACAAATTCCTTGTATGTCCAACCACACCTGTCCAATAAAGAATTCTATTCTATTCACCTTTTTCATTGCTGTTATAAGTTCAAATGGTCAATAAATAAATAAGTCAAGTTATAAGTCAAGGTTTACCTATATTCTGTTCTGTTCTGTTCTGTTCCATTTTGTTCCTTTCTATTCTGTTCCACTCCACTCCACTCTCCACTACTTCTATTTTGTTCTGTTTTTTCTATTCCATTCTGTTCTACTCTACTCTACTCTATTCTTTGAAGATTCAGATGAGAGTGATAGTTGGTTCATATAATAATATTCCTATTTTCTGTATACACAAGGTGTCCCCTTTACTAAATCGGAATAGCAGAGCACACCTTGGCAATAATCCGATAAGTGGGAACACACTCAATTGGACTTTTGATACTCCAACATTATTGACAATCTTTATGATTTTCCCCATGCTACTTCTGTTTATTATGACAGTTTCCTTTTAATCAAGTGGTCTTTTTCTGTAAAATACTTTATTAAGCTCCAGTGAGTCCCTCTTCTCAGAGAAGCAAGTGCTAAACCAATAGCCTTTATCACAAGGCTTCAGAAACACCCTGTCAGTAACTAGTGGAAGATGGCATTAATTTAGTGGCAGTAGGCCTTTTGATATAATGATTTCTCTAACAATTTGCAACCTAATAATGTGTAACAAGTAAAGCTGGCTGAGAAGCCTTTTTCAAGAATGCTGTTCGCTGATGTTTACTGTAGATAGTACAAGTAAGTTTTAATATCAATCCTGCAATGAAATTTCAAGTTCTCATAAGGGTATAATGCTTATAATCTTTTATAGTATATAATGTATTATAATCCTGGTCATTAAACAGAATGACCAATAATGCTCATTCTTCTACCTTGGAAGTCGGTGCATTCAGATATTATACAGATTTTTTTTTTTTAATGATAAGAAATAAATAAATAAAAAACACTTTTGAAAACCAATTCCCCCCCCCCCCACCCCCAGGAAGGAAGGAAGGGAAGAAGGTTAGAAAAGAAAAACAAATCAAAACCCCAAAGAATATTATTTCCTTTTTAAGTCAGAGACATTTCAAGAATTAAATTAGCAAACTGTTTCCTCGGCAACTTATTCTGCTCACAAATAGAACATAATACTATTAAATTTTAGGTGTAACTATATATCTACTTTTACTATGATGATTGCTGTTCTCACCCCTTTAGCAACATGTGGAAAGCATAATCATGCTATTTCCATCAGTATTAACTGATCTGAAAATGTGAAAAAATTGTACTTCTTTCAAATGGAGAATATTTAGTGAGCTCCTTCCTTCCTAAGGGCACAATCTAAAAAGATAAAAATTGGGATGGTAACTGGTCCATCTACACATTTGTTGGGTGCAATCTAAATGCATGATAAAATAAATAACTAAAGTGAGCATGATCATATTTTAATACCGATCTGTTCTTGTGCACATTGTTCTATGGTAGAAGCATGTCAACAGAAGTGTGGTTGATGATTAAGTCTTCCTTGGTTTATGAGATCATGTCTTTTACTTATGTTTCCATTAGTACCTGGTCCAAAGCCCTCTTTGGAAGATATTCACATCATTCTGATTTAATATTGTTGACTTGAATCTTCATGGAATACATCCATTCTAAAATCAAGGTATTTCAGTCTTCTCAGACAATATCCCAATATTTGGGTGAAATACCAGCTTCATGGAAGATTAAGATAATAGAGAACCTCAAGGGAAAGAGGGGTCGATGGACACCCCTAATATCTTCCTTTAAATGTTGCCATTTTATGGGACTTAGGAAATGTATCTTTTCCATAGCAGCTCCTCTCTTGTGAAATGTCCAGTGGACCTCTAATCTCTCAGCCTTCTGAAGACTACTGATAGTGGTGAGATGAGGTGAGGTGGATGAGAGAATTTAATGAGGGACTATGTATCAGAGCAGTGGTGGGATTCAAATAATTTAACCACCATTAGTGTTAACAGCTGGTTCTCCCGAACTGGTGAAAACCGGCTGAATCCCACCACTGTATCAGAGGCTTAACTTTGATGCCAGGTTTTTTTTTAATATATATATTTATGGTTTTAATAAATCTTTGTTTTATGTTGTTTTATTATCAATGGTGTTTTAATTGTTAACTGTGAGAAATCCAGAATTCTATATGAGATAGTTGTTGTTCTTTACTCTATATTTGACTCTTTGTGACCCTAGCATGCCACCCAGTGACCAGCCACCAAACATATGCACCCAGCAAACAGTCTGCCTGCACTCCACTCTGTGGATCACCACTGCTCCATTAGGGCTACCCCTGGTCAGCTTGATCTTGGCCTCTTGATGTGCTGCTGATCAGCTGGGCCGAGTGACCAGAAATGCTGCCATCACCTGCTGCCTTCACCAAATGGCCCTGGGGCATTCGCTGGTCAGCAGCTGGCTCTCGGCCTCCCAGCATGCTGCCAATCAGGACTGCTGCTGCCATTCGCCATTGCTGCTCTTTACCACTGTTGCCTTCCCTAAACCCCTCTCCCTACATATGGCAAACCACACCGGCCTTTGACAGGTCTCCCTGTTTACTGCAGAAGAAGAAGAAGAAGAAGAAGAAGAAGAAGAAGAAGAAGAAGAAGAAGAAGAAGAAGAAGAAGAAGAAGAAGGAGGAGGAGGAGGAGGAGGAGGAGGAGGAGGAGGAGG
>BLBF01000073.1:10215699-10227557 GCA_015471245.1 Laticauda colubrina | reverse complement strand
GGAGGAGGAGGAGGAGGAGGGGGGAGGAGGGAGGAGGAGGAGGAGGAGGAAGATATATTAGAGTTTGTGGCTATCTCAACATTTGTATTGCAATAAATTCCACAAATTAATTGTGCAGTGGCTGAAGAAGTAAGTTCCTTTTGTCTATTTTAAATCTCCTTTTAATCAGTTTCACTAGATATCTCTTGGGTTCCAAGAAAGGCAGATTTTTTTATGCCCATCAATTCTCTCCCTATAACTATTTAATTGATAGTTCTCCTCTGTAGGTTTGCTTTTCCAAGCAATGTGTTTCAAATATTCTACCTTTTTGGCATAAGAAAGACAATCTTAGTCAAAGAAGAAGAATAAGAAGAAATTGGGAAGGAGAAATGAGTGTAGAGATAAATTACATATGAAGGTTCTGCAAATTTGATAGTAAATTTATTTACCCTTCCATAAATCTTATTAGAATTTATTATTTTTCCTTCCTGTAACTGAAAGTGGTGGTTCTATGAAAGCCTGAGAGCCACACTGTAGTTAAAGAGTATATTTGTGGTTGTACTCAAGTCTCTATCAACCCAGCCTAGCTCACAAAGCAGTTGTTCCATGGATAATGACTTCAATCTACCTCACATTAGCTGGACCCTAAATGAATGTAAAACTGAAGCCATACATGCAACCTTCTACAATGCTGTAAAGAACCCTTTTCCAACAGTGACCACAGCATGATTGACTTTTGTCTCAATATACATCCACATAAAAATAATCACAATGATGTAATCCCCAATTATAACTTCAAAAAAGGCAACTATGTTCTTATAGACAACGATCTCTCATCCCTTGATTGGCAATTTCTATTCACTGTATGCAATACTGTTGAAGACCATTACAACATATTTTTACTTGAAGTCAAAAGACTCATCATACTATATGTGCCAATAACAACTCCCAAAACAACAACAAGAACAAAAAAGAGATTACCGGACTTCCGGTTTTCAAGGCTTTGGTGGCGACAGGAATCCACAATCATGCACAGTTCCTGCTATGCTTGCCGCTGGAGTGCCCCCGATCCAGCTGGAGGTAACTGAAGATAGGGGAGAGTCAGCAGGGCTCTGGGGGAATCTCAACCCCCCCTCCTCAGCTGGCTTAACTCCCTTTTCCAAAAGTGGTGGAGCGGTGGTCAGGAATGGCTGCCACAAAGAAGCTTTCATCCAGATAAGAATGCGCAGGAGGAAGCTGAGATAGTGAAAGTTTTTGGCTAACTGGGATGACAACTAATATTTAAATACCCTGGAATTTAAATGTTATTAAAGATACATTGTTCCCTATGAATACGGAAGAAGCAGCGAATGAAAGTAAAAAAGGAAAGTTTGTTTTTTTCTCACTCTCCTTCCTTACGGTGATAGCAAATAAATGGAGAAATCGGAAAAACCCGTTTTGGCATCAGTAGGTAATTAAATTGAAAAATGAAGCTAAGGGGACAATAAAGATTTCTGAGCATTGAAAAAAAAATATTATTGCTATAGGTGGGAGAGGAAAAGAACTAACATTAAGATTTTCTTGGAGGAGGCTGCTTGGAATTTACAAGATTAGAGCAAAATTGTAGCAAAACTTCTAAAAGATATATTTCAACTGGAGCTTTATAACTGAACTATAACCCCAGGAAGAGAAAATATAAAAAGAAGAAAGTGGTAAATGAAATAGACTGTGTGTATTTGGATTGCTTGGTGACTTTGGGACTTTTGGAAATTATTATTTGAAAGACTAAAAATATTTGGGTTGTTTAAAAACTTTTTACAATGGCACTACTTGTTGATGAACTGAAAATTCAATTTAAAAAGCTAAAAGAAGAGGATCAAGAAGGGAAGAGTTCTTCTGGATCTGTTTTCCATTTTTTAGAAATGGCAATTTATACCTACCAGAAACTACAAGAACAAGAAGATTGGGATGAAGAAGCAGCCATCTTTAATGAACAAACAATTTTAGCTGGGGAAGAAAAGGGCAAGAGGAGAAAGAGAATGGAGAATTTAAGACTAAAAAAAAAACAACCAAAAAGGGAAAAATAAGATGAAAATCGATATAATGTTACAAAGCAACAGAAAAGAGAAATACAGAAGAAGGTGGAGATCAAGAAGATGGAGATTAAGAGACAAGGGGGTAAAAAGACAGGATTGGAGAAGAAAGGAAGGAAAAAAGGGAAGAGAAGTCACAAAGGTTTAAAACAAGATGTAAAGAAACAAGATCTATTTAGAGATAGTGGGTAAAAATATGATTAAAAAAGAGATTCTGCAAAGTACATAAGATATATTTATATTTGAAATAATGTTAGAAAATTGGATTTAATAATACAGCTTAATTTGCTATGGATTATTGTTTTAATTTTCTCATAAACTTATTATTCTTTTCTATTTTATAATATAGTAAGTAACTTCAGAATGCACTAAGTAGAATCAGAATGAAAAGTATATATTATTCTAAGTGTTAAATTTAGGGGAAAGATTTAAAGGTATTATATTTCAATCTGTGATTACAGGAGAAACTTTGTGTTAATGAGAAAAGATAAATAGAAAACTGAAATAGAACAGATAAAAGATAAAGTAAGAGACAAGGGGGTAAAGGTAGGATTAGAAAAGAAAGGAAGGGAAAAGGGGAAGAGAAGTTACAAAGGTTTAAAATAAGATGTAAAGAAACAAGATTTATTCAGAAATAGTGGGTAAAAATATGGTTAAAAAAAGAAACTCTGCAAAAGTATATAAGATTATATTGTATTTATACATGAAATAATGTTGGAAAACTGGATTTAATAATAGAGTTTAATTTGCTGTGGATTATTGTTTTAATTATATCATAAACTTATTATTCTTTTTTATTCTATAATATAGTAAGTAGCTTTAGAATGTACTAAGCGGAATCAGAATGAAAAGTATATATTATTTTAAGTGTTAAATTTAGGGGAAAGATTTAAAGGCGTCATACTTCAATTATTGATTACAGGAGAAATCTTGTGTTAATGAGAAAAGATAATAGAAAATTAAAATAGAACAGACAAAAGAAATATGCATAATGATTTAAATTGACATAAAATAAATAAAATAGAATTAAGAGAGTGAGAAGAGGAGAGAAGCTATATAGAAAATATAGAATGGTAAATAAGATATGAAATCAGATAAAAAATGAGCATGAATTTTGAATTTATGTCTGTATAAAAAGACGTAACCCGGAACAAAGCCGCTTTCCAAAAATAAGTTTTATGTTTTGATGTTTTGTGTTTTGTTTGTGTATGTTTGTTTATTGAAAACTAATAAAAATTTAAAAAAAAACAGATTACCCATAACAATAAAGAAGCTTCAGTCCAAAAAGAAATCACTTTGGCGGAAAAATAAATCTGATCATGTTGCCAACTTCAAAAGCCGACACAAAAATTTATGCCACCAGATAAAAACTGAATGCTCCAATTAACACATCAAACAAGAGGAAAACCTTCTGTGCACCAATTCCACCCACACTTTGTACAATTTTGTAAACAACAAACTAAAAGACTCAAGGTCCATCCCACCCCTGAAAGGACCTAATGGTAAAGACTGCAGTGATGACACCATTAAAGCCAACCTCTTTAACACATTCTTTGGCTCAGTATTTGTAAACAGCAATGGATCATGCCCAATATTTCCTCGTGGAACCACAGAAAACTACAATGATCTAATACATATCAATTTTACAGAAGGCAATGTTGAAAAAGCACTACACAATCTAAAACCATTTCTATCTATTAAACCAGATGGAATATGTACCAGTTCTTTAAAAAGCTATCCACTGCCATAGCCGAACCTCTAAGCATAATCTTTGAAAAATCTTTCACGACCAGCTCCTTGCCAAAACTATGGTCACAAGCCACAGTCATCCCCATCTTCAAAAAGGGAGACCCCAGCCTAATTGAAAATTACAGACCAATCTCCTTATGCTGCGTCACTTGTAAAGTCATGGAATCAATTATTAACCAAACCATCATCCTCCACTTAGAGATAGACAACCCACTCTCCAATAAACAATTTGGTTTCAGGAAAAAAAAAAAAACTATCTTGCAATCTACAACTCTTACACTGCAAAAACATATGGACGACACAACTCGATCAGGGCAAAGCAATAGATGCAATCTACATAGACCTCTGTAAAGCCTTTGATTCAGTGGTACACAACAAACTACTACTAAAACAAAAATCTTACGGAATCTCTGGTCACCTGCATAACTGGATAGAAACATTCCTGTCAAACCGACAACAAATGGTCAAAATTGGGAGCAATCTATCAAATTCTGTACCTGTCAACAGTGGTGTCCCCCAAGGCAGTGTTCTAGGACCAACTTTCTTCATACTCTATATAAATGACTTCTGTGATCATATTAAGAGCAATTATGTTCTCTTTGCTGATGATGTAAAGCTATTCAATGCCACAGACAATACTGCTACCCTTCAAAAAGACCTTGACTATGTATCAGAATGGTCAAACAAATGGCAACTTCAAATCTCAACAAGTAAATGCTCTGTCTTACATACTGGCAAAAAATATCAGAAAATAAAATAAAGGCTGAATAGCCAAGACCTTGTTGATGATCCAAACTCTGTCAAGGATCTTGGAGTACGCATCTCTAATGATCTAAGTTCTGGAGCCCACTGTATCTACATAGCCAAAAAGGCATTAAGTATTGTTAACCTAATCTTACGTAGCTTTTTCTCTGGTAATATTACACTACTTACTAGAGCATACAAATCATTTGCAAGACCAATACTCAAATACAGCTCATCAGTCTGGAACCCACATTATGTTTCTGATATTAATACACTTGAGAAAGTCCAGAAATATTTCACAAGAGTTCTCCACTTCTCTACTCATTGCAGAATACCTTATGCCACCAGACTTGAAATTCTAGACCTAGAAAACCTGGAACTATGCTGCCTCCGGTCCAATCTAAGGAAATATATAAAATCATACATTGCAATGTAATACCTGTCAATGACTACTTCAGCTTCAACCATAAGAATAGAAGAGCGAACAATAGACACAAACTCAAGGTTAATCGCACCAAAGTTGATTGCAGGAAATACGACTTCAACAACAGAGTGATCAATGTCTGGTATACTCTACCTGACTCTGTGGTTTCTTCCCCAAACCCCAAAAACTTTAACCTTAGACTTTCTACTATTGACCTCATCCCTTTCCTAAGAGGTCTGTAGGAGCCGTGCATAAGCACACCAATGTGCCTATCCTATCCTATTGTCTCTTTTATTTTTCTTATATGTATCCATGTGTTCATAACTATGTTTTTATTTATACCTATTATCTTGTAAGCAATTGACAAACCAAATAAAATTAAAATTAAAATAAATAAAAAATGGATGAAAGCTACATTGAGATCATGCCAAAAAGATGGGATATAAATCTTACTGAAGAAGCGAAGAATCTACAAATCAGTTCCACAATCAATTCCAAAAATGAATTCTGTTTTAATATTTTGTATTTACAATGCATGAAATATATTTTTGTAAATACAATTCTGTTTTAACTATGTTATCTTACCCTACCCAAACTTAGCTCATTTTTTGAAACTGGAATTTCTTGGCAAGTTTAAGCCAATCTGGAAATTATTTGAATAAATATTAAGAAAATGCCAAGTTTCAAAGGCCAGTTTGTGTCAATGAACATAAACTGACACACGAACACATTCCACTTCCAATTCAGCTGGCAATAGCCAGCTCTGGTCAAAGGAAGTGAATCATAAGACTATTTTTTCTTGAAATCAACACCAGTGATAAAGAAGGACTGATTTTACCTCAGGGTGCCTCAGTGTCACACTACCCCATGAGTTTCAATATGTTTTTTGATTCAGCTTGCTGTCAGGGTTCCAGTGATTGCCCTCATTAAATCATGAGCCTCTAACCAAGTTTCAAAAAATCCCAAAAGATTTATTTGGAGCAACATGTCAGCATTGACCCAAGTGAAGCCAACTCTGACACACGTGATTTACAGTCACCTGTGATCCTGTTTTCCCCTTTCCCCTTGGATATGTCATAAATCAGATTCTCCAACAAAGCAAGTTCACAGGCCTGTATGTCATCAATCAAATTCTCCAATGAAGGATTTTTGTGGGTAGAAGATCTGGTAGCCTAGCTGCAATCTTTGTAAGATAAGAATGGAATGTACTTCTCGTTTTAATTTATTTACTGCTTCTTCAGACTTTCCTCCCCTCCTGCTTATGGCAACTTAAAAACAAACATAGGAATGTTTTATAAGTTGACACTTGAATTATAGTCACTCAGGTTTTGCAAATACCTGCAAGAACTTTTTGGGGGGGGGAATCATTTAATGGAACTTAACACTTTTATAGAAGACTGTTCTTGACTGATTGGCTTCAAAGCTGAGTTTTAGGTTTCTGACTTGAAAAGAAAAGAAAGTGGTATATTTGTTAATCCAAAGAATAATAGCCATGATGCACAATGTCACAATACATTTTAAATTCTCCACTTGACCTTATTAGCTTTGGCTGTCAGGGCAGAAAATTCAATTTTCCCAACACATAGTATTTGGTTAAAAAGTATGTTCCTCTACGTGAAACGAAGATAGTGTTTTCATTTTTTGCTTGTCTTATTCTAATTACTGTATTATTTTCGGCTTTGTGGAAGAGACTATCACAGCCTACCTGAAATTTGCTCAATGTCACACAAAGCATCATTAATTCTCGCTCTCCCATTCTTCTAATTAAGGAGCTGGGATTACAGCCCCATATCCCTCAGGAGGCTAATGCTTTTGCATGGGACAATTTCGGCTTCAGAAAATAAATAAATAAATAAAAACAGAAAAAAGGTAGGCGGTAAGATGAGTACAATTCCTACCTTGATTGTGAAATTGCTTTGAGAAAGCATTATGCCCTTGGTTGTCTTTGATGGATTATCCATTCAGTATTCAGGGCTTTGTTCATCTATTATTGACCAAGAAAAGGATGAGCTACAGATGGCCTAGGTTTTTACAGCATGGAGGAGAAATGTTACAATTTATTTCTTTGCATGCATGCAAGCAGTTACATTTTGGAAGGAAAAATTCACAGTCGTTTTGGAGAGAGGCAGATCAGCATGAAATCCCTACCCGATATCATGAGGATTTTCTAGCAAGACTCCAGTGACCATATCTTTTTTTTGGGTGGGGGGGGAATAAAGGACACATCAAAAGAGGGAGAAATCTAAAAGAGGCTCCTAAAAATATAATGGTTTATGTTTAAAACTTTGCTTCACCTAGGAAAATTCAAGAGCAAAATCGAGAAGATAGATAATTAAATAAACCAAAAGGACAGCTTTCTGAAATAAAGAACTGTGCTTTAGAGGAAGACTGAAATTCAGGGATGAAGAGATGAAGGACTGTGTAGAAATAAAGACGAATCTCAGGTTCTTAAAATGAATTCTCCATCAAAGCTTTATATGTAATCTAATTTGAATTTATATCACATCCTCGGTAAGTATCACTATGGTTATGAGAAAACCTGGTGGCTGTATTACTGCATTATTTCTACTATTGTTATTCCTTGAAAATTGTCAAAATGTTACCTTAAGAGGAAGCTTCACATTTGCTTCAGTAAAGCAATAGGAACTTAGATTTATATACCACTTCAATAGGGCTTTACAGCACTCTCTGGGCAGTTTATAATGTCAACATATTGTCCCTAACAATTTGGCTCCTCATTTAATGACTTGGAAAGATGGAAGGCTGAGTCAACACTGACACTTCTTCTTTTGGGATGGTTTCTTAAAACCATCTTCTTCCTTGACAAAAATAACTCTGTTGCTGACACTTCCCTGTAATTCAAAGATCAGGAGGATCCAATCTATGGCTTTAGCTCAAGGATCTTCAAACTTGGCAAGTTTAAGACTTGTGGACTTCAACTCCCAGAATTCCTGAGCTAACATGACTGGAGGAAGAATTCTGGGAGTTAAAGTCCACAAGTCTTCAAGCTGTCAGATTTGAAGACCCCTGCTGTAGCTAGCTATTTGAACTCTGATCCTGCCATTTGCTTTCAGTCTTTCTTTGATTGCAGAAAATTTTCAAAGTAGTTTCCTATCTTTATAATATGGGAAACAGAACATATTGCTATGAAAGATAGCCCCTACTACTATCCCCGAGAATTTGTCCAATAAATAAGCCCAGCCTCATGATGTGTTAGGAAATGGAATTATTACACCTACATGGCTTTCCATCTCTCAGAAGCAACTTCGACAACCATCAAATGAGACCTGTCTATCAAAAAGGTTACTACCATTGCCATAGGTTTCCCATCCCTAATTTTGCATCAATACTCACTTTTGATTAAATTAAGCCTTAGCTAAAGGATGAGTGAAATCATTTTGAGATAGCCTGCTAAACAGATTGAAAAATATAACCTTTGCAAATTTAGTGCTGCCAACGTAAGAACCAAATACCCTTGGCCTGTTTTCCACATATTATCTCCAATGTGGGTAGAACACATTGTGAAAATGGAAGGCCAAAGGTGTCCTCTGAGATGGCACATAGTTTTATCTTGGAATCAAAAGTCAGGAAGCCAAGGACATTGAAAAACAAAAGGCACTGAATGTTGGCAGGGATTGCAAAAAACATAAGCAGAAGTTTAAACAAAGTATCTAAGTAGCTTGGATCGGATTGGAATCCTGTGATGATCTGGGGCATGGCATAGAGATAGCACAGGTAGCTGGCAGTTCAAACCACCTCCTTATTGCTCCAAATTTCCCCCAAATAGTCCCATATTTCTGGCAAGTCCCAGAGCAAAGTGATGACACATACACACACACACACTTCAAGGAGCCTCTGGCTTCAAATAATTAAGCCCAACATTTGAACACGATGGCTGCACAGCAAGAAATCCAGCAGGGCAAGATGAAAAGTCCAGGAAGCAAGAGAGCTCAGCAAGGAATCCAAAAATCCAGAAAGAATGCAAAGAATCCAGGGAATTTGAAACATTGGTACTCAACACTACAGGAATTCAGTGTTTGTTCCTGACAAAGCCTCCCCCCCCCCCCAGCATCTCCTTAAGTCTCAATCCTCAGGTGTGCCTTGTGAAGAGGGGTGAGGTGCTGTCCTCCCAGGTAATTGGGTCAGTCTGTGCTGTTCTTGCCTTGCCTCCACTCTCTGTGCTTGAGGATCAGGAGTCGGTGGTCCTTGCTCTTTGCCTGAACTCTGTCCTGCATGTTCACTTCTTAGTTTCTCTTAGTCATCCCGCCCCCTTCCTCTTTGCCTACAAGCCATTCCAATCCTGAAAAGCCCTGGCCTGACTGGATCTGCTTTTCTCCATTTTTTCCCTCGAAGCCAATGAAGCTGTCCCCTCAATCTCTAGTTCCAGCTCATCTTTCTTTGCAGATTCAGGCTCAAATGGGGGCATGACAAATCCTCATTGGGTCACCAAAACAATGGGATGGGACCAGGGATGCTATTTAACCAGTGTAACAACCAGTTCAGTGAGCATGTGCTTTGCATGTGCGCAGAGCATTTGCCACCAAACTTCTCAAGCAATCTCTCTGTGTTAAACAGCCGATGTTCCGCGTCGCACAAATCAGCTGAGCTTGAAAACCAGGATATAAAGCACAGAATAGAAGCTGGGCAGGCAAGTGGGCTCAATAGCTGATCATTGGAGGGAACCGGTTCGCTCACAGCTTATCCTCAGAGATTTAAATTTGCCTGAACCAGGTCAACCCACCCCTGGATGAGACCCTCCAATTTCAAATATATGAAATTAAAATTCAATCCTAATAAAAATACCTTTCACCCCCAATTCTTGATCAGCTGAACAGGTGAATTGATTCAAATCTTATCATACTGAAGCATTGTTTTGAAGCCTCAATGTTTTCTAATGTTCTGCACTGAAAGATAGATGGTGGCTGTTTTCTTTTAGCTTGCTTGCTTTTTTATTCACTCACGCTAAATAATATTTTCAACTGAATTTCCGTTAGTAAAGGACAGTTTCATGTAGCTCTTCACTTCTTCTTCTCTCGTGTCGCTACACTTTTCCCAGGTTGGTGTAGCGTGGTAGAAGGATTCGCAGGTAAACAGATACCTGACAGGGGCCGCGACGTGAACGCTCCTTCTATGGCCCCCAGCTCTTCACTGATACAGGAAAGCACTGACTTACCAGTATATCTTTTCAGGTCTCTGTACTTACCAGCCCCAGATATTCCAACAAAAGTGGCATTGGTTTCTTGGAAGTCTAAATGCTCATAGCAACAAGGATTGTGATGGAGAGGAAGGTTAAGCAGATAATGGAGAACATACTGCGAGAGGTATTCAGGTACCATGAAAATGCTTTGACCTTATGTTAAGCTCTTTGAATTTTTAAAAACATGTTTCCCCTTCTCCTTTTATGAACCTTAAAACCTTTAAATCGTACCATCTACATGACAGCAAAACAGACTCTTCAGGATATAAGAAGCACACCTTTGCCTCTTTAAAAGGCTTAATAACCAGAGAGGCGAGATTCATTTTGAACAGCATTTCATACACTACAGAGCTAAACTGCTGTCATAAATGGGAGTCAGTTCGCAAGTGTCTTAACTTTGATTGCATAACCATGGGATTGCTGCAATGGTTGTAAGTGTGAAAAATGGTCATAAGTCACCTTTTTCAGTGCCACTGTAACTTGTAATTACACAACCAGTGTAACAACTGGTTTGGTGATTGCATGATTTGCACACATGTACATCATTAAAAAAAAAAAAACATTTTTAGCTATAATACCTACCTTCTACTGCAGCCCTGGTGAGTAAAATATTGAGGCACAGCAAAACTGCCCTTCTGCACAATTAAGGAAATAGAACAGGGGTGGGTAGGCAGGACCAAATGATCACCAGAACTACTGGTTCGCCCAAACCAGTCTGGACCAGTAGAATTCAACCCCTGCTCTCAGTCTTGTCTTTCTTTCCTAAAATTGTGTTGATCTACCCAAAGAAAGTAAGCACAAGATGTGATTTTTTGTCCTGTACGTAGGCCAATCCATTGGCATAAATGAAACCAGCTGTGAGATGCTAGTCAGTATGAGTGGTCTTGTTCAAATCTTAGGGTGAGGGGTGAGGAAGGGAGTCTGATGGGTGAGATTTTTGTTCGCTCCTGGAACAGAAATCTCAAACTTCTTGGTTTGGCAGCACCTTCCTTTACAAAAGCAGCTTTTGGTGATCTTCCTGCATTTGTTTGGAAGAGATAACTCTAGCAGATGCCTGCTGGAGTATACAAATCCCATGCTGACCCTTGGTGGTTAATCTGATTCTCAAGCAGCAACACAGTAAGGTTGATGTGAGCAGACAGCATTTATACCCAGGTGTCATCGCTGAGCGTACCTCTTGGCACCAAACACAACTTGACAGTGTTGTCACTGTCACAACTTCTTGTTCAGTTTCCCTTTCCTGTGTGCTTTGTGCATTTTTCTTTGACTGAATTTTTTTGGGAGACTATTGGCTTGAAACTTTGGAGTTCTTTGGAACTCCAAAGAAGCCACTGCCCCCAATGAGACTCTCTGTTCCATATAATGGTCACTTGACCTCAGACACACCCAACTGAGAATTTGTTCACCTTCTGTCTCCACCATACCAGTAATGAAATCCTGCTTTATAAGATAGCTAAGAAAGCAGTGATCAGTGGAAGTTATTGTTGTTGCTGTTAAAGTTAAATTTTGTGAAAAGGGAAGACCCAATTCAGTATTCAGCTTTGTTCAGGTATTTTCCCACATCTTTACAGATGTTCTTTTAAAGTTGTAGCAACATTTCAGCAACTTTAAAAGCACAACTATAAAGACGTGGAAAAATACCCTAGCAAAGCTGAATACAATACATATAAACACCCTCAAAAACATAAGAAAA
>BLBF01000073.1:10178573-10194683 GCA_015471245.1 Laticauda colubrina | reverse complement strand
CATGTGTCCATTTCTCAAGTTAAAGTGTGACAATAGATTTCTTCTACTCTTTGCTCAAATTTAAAAATATATTCAAATGGTGCAACCCACTTTTTTCAATAATTGGACATTATCAGGAGAGTAAATATTTTGGGCAGGAATAAACTGCATTTCAGCAAGCAGGTTTCTGCTAGGCTGAGGCCACTAAACATCTCTTCTCCTAAAATGACTATGAAGTTGGAAGTGTTGACAAAAAAAAAAAAAAAAATCCTATCAGTTTCATTAGATTTCAGGAAGATTCTTTCAAAGGCCAAAACCAATCTCGAAGGACAGCAAATAAGTTCAGAGCTATGATGCTGAGAAAGGAAAATTAATGTTTCTTCCATCACCCTAATAAATTAATTAGTATTCAATTTTCTAGTGATAGTTGGAAAATAATTGCGAATTTGAAGAGTTGGATAATACTAATAGGGGATAGTATCAAGGTTAGTACATTTTTCTGTGGAATTGATTTGGAAAATGCCTTCTGCATTGTCAAGTTGAATTTTCTATCAGGCTTAAATGTTTCTTAAGCTAGAAAAGCAGACATTTTCTTTTTAAGTACATTGGTTTCATTGCTTTCATTTATTGACTGTTGCAAGATCCAATACACTTATAGACTGTCTTCATATTGTGCCTTAAAAATTGCATTTGTTTAAAGGTAGTTGAGCCTTTAATTAATTAATTATCTATAAATATTACAGTTATCAAAGGCAGATGGTATATTGAATCTTCTAAGCTGACCTGGTATATATATGTGGTCTCCAGTTGTTTTTCAAAAACAGAAATATCTCCACATTAGAACTTGTGCACTTCTAATTCCAAATAGCTGTTGGAAAGAAATAGCTTTGGGAAAGGCAACATACACTTGTTGTTTATTAGAAAACAGATTTGGCCTGGGTCCAGAATAACCCAGAGCACTGGGTTATAGTTCCTCATATACAGTATGTGACCATGCCTAGTTGTAATCTGTAAGAGATTTCAGGCTCTGAATTTAGCTTTTCATAATTAGTCCTGATGTCAACCTTGCCTGGAGGCAGGGACAGCATTCTCCATTCATTGGTGAATATGCTTTCTTATTTTT
The DNA here is from genome assembly GCA_015471245.1 of Laticauda colubrina. Lineage (NCBI taxonomy): Eukaryota > Metazoa > Chordata > Lepidosauria > Squamata > Elapidae > Laticauda > Laticauda colubrina. Next base: position 10,193,581 of record BLBF01000073.1, on the reverse strand, counting down.
GTTTGGCCCAATTAACCTGTATTTCCACTGGATTGGTAAATTGGCTTCAAGTCAGTAAGCCAATTTACCAACCCAATGGAAATATAGGTTAGCACTCATGATCTTACCTAGTTTGATCATGAAACTGCAAGAAAACCACCAAGCTAAGAGAGCACCAACACAGTTCAGTCCTGAGCTACAAATATTATATTCCATCAGTTTCTAAATAATCCAGATAATGATTTCAACACACTAGAATAGGGGTATCAAACTCAATTTCATTAAGGGCCACATCAGGGCTGTGGTTGACCTTGGGGAGCCAGGTGGGCATGGCTGACTAGGTGTGACCATCTTAACACAACTCCCCAAACTGCTGCCATGTTTCCTCTCTGCATTGGGTAGACTGGCCCAAAGCCACGCTGGCCTGATGTTTCCTCTTCGCATTGGGTAGACCAGGCTGAAGACATGCTGGCCCGATGTTTCCTCTTTGCATCAGGGTCGACCAGGATGGCCCTATGGGCCAGATCTGAACACACTGTGGGTCAGATTTGGCCCGCTGGTCTTGAATTTGATACACTTGCACTAGAAGAATGACTCTACATCTGATTTTCAGGGATAGCTTTTGATGGATATATCTTGCTCATCAATACATGGAATTTTTCCACCTAATACAAGGACAAAAAATAAGAATTTTAGTCAACTGATTTAATTTCCCACATTTTTGATCCAGATCATGGTTGGTGATACGGATTCAGTTCACCGATGAAAATCTAGGGTGAAGAGCAGTTACCTGATTATGAATTCTTCTGCATAACTTTGAGCAAGCAATAACATTGTCCTTTGCTACAATTAGGCAGTATGGAATTCAAAAAGAATTAAATGTCTAGTGCAACTAGAGTCCTATTTAAAATGAGAAATGGAAACAATTTAGATCCAACACAGGAAATAATTGGTGTCTTGAAGCTTGAGGGGATATTACTGAACAGTAGTTACACAGAACAGAACAAATCAGCATTTCTTTTAAAAAGAGAGATAACATAGAACCTACACATTTAAGCATAATTGCTTCTAAATTCAGATATGACTATTTATAATGCACCAACATGAACTTCTTATTTTGTGTGATAAAAACCTGTTTCTGTTGCTTTATGTCTAGTATGAGGACTTATATGCTTTGTAAGAGGGACATCAGCCCACTGCATAAAAATATCAGAGATTGATAAGTTACTATCAAAATCTGCTCATAATTTTTTTTTAAAAATAAACATGGAAGTTTTCAACTGCATCAAAAATCAGAGAACATTCAGATCCAGTCGCTACAAGGTTCAGATGAAAATGTTTCTTTATTTGGTTAAGTACTATGTGTTTTTATTTGGCTGCAAAATAGATTGAAATACCCAAGAGAGTATTCTGAAGCTTTGAAGAGAAATTGCTCACGAATGATCAAATGTACTGTCCAAGCAGCACAAAGTTTTATTACCATGACTAACTCACCTACTCTATTCTGAGGGCAGTGAGAGCCAGTATGGAATATTCTGAGTTTATTAGCTTCCCAATAGATCTGTCAAGCTTTATTGCAATTGTTAGATTTATATCTTACCTTTTCCACCAGAAATCAAGGCAAAAGACAGTGTTATCTTTCCCTATTCTCCCAAAAAAGATAAAACCAATTGGCTGCCAGATAATAATGACTAGCCCAATGTAAGTCAATGTGTTTCTATGGCTAAGGGTAATCTTCAACATGGAATTCTCAAAGAGATAAGCCACTGAAAGGCAACTATTTTTGCTCCACTCCTGAAAAATATGGCAGGATTGCTCTGTTAAAATACCATCAGTTAAGAGAAGATGTGTGTCTTTATATACAAGCTCTCCTTTCCAATAACTTCCAATGCCTTCTAGTATTTCATATAGATATATTTTATATTTCTGTCTACTTGATAGGGCTCAAAATGGCTTAGAACAAGGGTATCAAACTCACGTTGTCACAGCGGTATCACGTTATATCAGGATTTTCTAACCCTTTGCTAAACCAGGTTTGGGCATGGCCAGCTCATGATGCGTCTGGCCCTCGGGCTGGGAATTTGACAGCTCTGGTTTAGAATAACAAATCAAGTCAATAAATAAATGAAACAATTAATGGCATCTTAATGGCATGAAACAATTAATAGAATCTTACACTTCTACCATTCAACTTTCCTTCAAAATCACAAGGTTTTCATGCCTTCCTAAAGCCAGGGGCTTATAAGCAGTTAATATTTCACAAGACAGAATATTTCATCCCATATGGGTGGAATAAGGTAGAAGGTACATCTTTAGACATCCACCCATTAATTTCATTTGGAGATGAGACTCTTATCATCCTTTCCCTAAAGTAATTGATAAGTAAGTCAAACCCTTTAACAGAAGGACATGGAAAGAACACTATATAATTAACCATAAGCACTTTGAGCTGGACAAAGTGGTAATTAATGAGGAAACCATCATATGAAGATTACTGTGCTAAAACTGTTACCTCCCAGTCAACAGGTAGACCAGACTAAAGGCCCTGTCACACTACCCAACGGATGCAAAACGTTTGTAAAAAGGACACAGAGGACGAGAAAAATGTTCCATCCATTGTTATCCGCTCTCAAAAGGGGCAAAAATTTGCATAAATAGAGCAGATAACACAGAAAGGAACGGACGGGGGGAGGACGCAGAGCTGATGGAAAGCGGATGCGGAACGGAAGCATCCTTTTGCATCCTCTAGGTATCCTCTAGACATCTTTAATATCCGAGATAGGTCCCCTCTGCGGACATTTTTTCTGTTTTAAATGCTTTCTTTGCGTGCTGCATCCGCTTTCATCCTTTCTCCGTCCCTGCTACTAACGCTGCGCATCCATTCTGCATCCGTTCCGCTTCCTCCCTGCATCCGTTTACCACTGGAGCGGATTCGAGTTGCGCGGATGCGCAGCGGATGCCTAGCGGATATAGAGGATGCGTAATGGATGACAATGGATGCAGAACGGATGTCCCCCGCATGCCTAGCGGATGCAGAACGGACGCGTTGGATACATTTTCCGCTCAAAAGTTTTGAGCAGCTCAAAACCTTTTGAGCGGATGAAATGTCAATAGACGGATGCTGGATGGATAGAGAGGAAGCAAAACGGAGGCAGTGAGTACAGAATGGAAGCATCGCATTAACCAAGGGAAGGTAAGTGTTTTTCTTCATTTTACATCCTCTTTCCATCCATTGCTGCAGTGTGACAGGGGCTTTAGAAACCAAAACTATAAAACTTTAAATATAGCACCTTTAGTTACAAAATCTTGCAAGTCTGAAGGAATTTCCCTTCTCCCTCCTTTTATCTTATGTAAATTTGAGAGGGGCCTTTCTGAGATGTTTATTTATCCTTGTTTCTTGGACTGGGCTCAAGTTTTATTTGTCTAACCGCTGTCTTAGAAGAAGCAGCTCTTCCTCCTGTTCTTCAAGACCAATTCCTATGATCACTACAACTTTGAGATGATTTTCAGTAGCCTAATCAAGAGTGGTAAGAATATGAATGCTTGTTGGAGAAATTTGGGTCCCAGAAAAGTTTACAAGGTATGTAAAGCATCTTGCAGAATGATTGGATAATGTTTTCCATTTCAATTTTATTTCTTCTTTACTTAAAAAGGTTTAGTCATAAAATTCCATCAGATACAAAAATAACTTGAATCAAAAAGCTGGAATCTTTACCATAATAAAATATCCTAAGCAGGAGAACAGATCCATTAATATCTGAGACATATAACTATGCTCAGATCAAAGATTCTGTTGTTGTATTACTTGTTTTTACAAGTATGTTATGCATTTCAGAGAGGGCTTCCTCTTTTGTCCTTTTTTCCCCCCTGTAACATTCCAACTGAGAATTCCATGCATCTGTCCATAGTCTGTGTGCTTTTGTTCCATATTGTGCAATATTTCCAAAGAGATTTCAGTTTCTACAAAGCATGCCAAACTTATAATAAAATGAAAAGTTCTCACATTTTGAACCATGTAACCTTCCCTATTAATAGAGTGTACACCTTGGAAAGAAAGTGAATCAGATGGCAATTTGAAACTTGGGAATATTTTCCCCTTATCATGAGGAGATGTTTATTCTTCATTGTGACATATGGTTGGTATGCTGTAAGATACCCTGTGGTTTCACTGTGTATAATTTATACTGAAAACAGTATTAGGAGGTGCAAGGTCTCCTATGAACCTGGTACAATGAAGGTTTCACCATCTGCTCACACAAATTCTGGATTACCAAATTACATTATCTGCTAGCTAATTCAAGAATTCAAAGACAACTAAAAGGATGACATGAAATGAGCTTGAAAATTGCTACACACATTAAAAAGGGAATTTAAATTGCATAAATCCTGTTCTAGGAAAGAGGATTGTAATATAAATGGATGAACTAATGAATACATGAATGAATGAAGAGCAAGATGATAAATACATTAAAGTGGTTCATAGTACAGCTTCTCGTCGGATCACAAATTTAACAAGGTTACTGAATTAACTCTTTATCTAGGTTTACAGAATATATTAAGCTGTAAACTTACGATAAAGACTGTCCTTGTTTAACACATTAAGATATGTGCTAAGACCCACGTAGAGTTCAATAACCAAGATTAAAATGAGGCTTATAATTTCTGCAAAGCCAATTACTCGTTTTTTAAACTGGTCTCTTCGAGAGAATCTCATGAGTTTAACTACTATGTCCTAAAACCTGTCTGAGTTCATATGTAACACTAAGTCATGGTTTCTTTAGTCATGTTTTGTGAAATAGCAATAGCATTTAGCAATAGAAATATATCTTACTTCATAGTACTTTACAACCAGGGGTGGGATTCTACCAGTTCGCACCATTAGAACCGGTTGTTAACATTCTAAGCAGTTCGGAGAACCAGTTGTTAGAAGAAATTATTGGCCTAATCCTGTAAGGAAGGCAGGAAGGAAAAATTCTGGTGTTGCTTACAGAAACTGCCTCTCTGTTAACCCGTATTACATTCTTGGCAGGACTAGACTTCCTGTCTTTTCCTCTCTGGAGTTTTTTTCTCCCTCCTTTGCTGGTATTTTGCTTGTGTGGAGTGACCATTTAAAGTTACAATGGCACTGAAAAAAGTGACTTATGACCATTTTTCACACTTACAACTGTTGCAGCATCCCCACAGTCATGAGAGACCAGGCGAGGAGATGTGTGCCTCAATGTGAGTGATATTGAGTTGGCCATGCCCAGCCAATAACATGACCACCAAGCCATGTCCACCCAGTCACGTGACCATCAAGCCACGCCTACCCCTAAGCCATGCCCACAGAACCGGTTGTTAAACATTTTGAATCCCATCCCTATTTACAACAGTCTCTGAGCATTATACAGAGTCAACATATTGCACCCAACAATCTAGGTTCTCATTTTACTGGAAGGATGGAAGGCTGAATCAACCTTGAGTTGGTCAGGATCAAAATGGCAGTGGGGAGAATTACCTTGCAATACTGCATTCTAATCACTGTGCCACCATGGCTGTTATAAACTTAAAATAAACTTCAATTTACAGATATCATGATAAAAGATAAGCTTAAAGCAACAATACTAAACAAAGTAAGATGACTGAGTAAGGTCAAATTTTGTACCCAAAATGGGTACCCCTAAAAAATACCAAGGAGATCAAAGTTTGTTTAATTTGTCTTGTTTGATGTTGAGCCTGTATCAAAGTCTTACCTTCTCTGTACATGTCTTATCTGAGATGCAAAAATCCAACTGACCCCAGATAAGGAAACAGACTAGGTGTGGGCTTCAAAAAAATTTAACAATCATTTCTCTGCCTGCTTACTGGGTAGACATGGCCATGGTGAGTGTGGTCTAGTCACCCTCCTGCACCACCCTGACCTGGGAGTGAAAACAGGCCATGGGGGGGGGGGGCTGTTTTCACCTTCCCCGAGCTCTGGAGGCTCTTGGAGAGGACCAAAAAAGGGGCATCCTGGAAGTTCCACAAGGCTGGAAATAGGCCCATTTCCAGCCTTGTGGAACTTCTAGGATGCCCCATTTTTGGCCCTCTCCAAGTCTTGGCATGGGCCCTGAACTTACCTGAAATCCAAAATGGGTTGTGCAAGGACTACTGGGAAAGGAGGCGAAGGAGGGGCCAGCCAGGGGTGGGATTTGCCAGTTCACCGAACTGGTCGTACAATTAACAACTGGTTCGCCCGAACTGGTGCAAACTGATAGCAGACCACTCTGGGACAGAGATACACTAACCTCTGGCCATCTTGATTTGTGCATTCTAAATGAAGTCAGTTTAGCCCAACACCGCTTTACAAACTATCATGGTTGGTTTCACATAGGAGCTGAGTTTTAAGTGTGCTATTTTTTTTTTTCTTCCTTCCCATAAAAAAAGATACTAGACTGACATCCAGTCCCACGCTGTCTGAATCTAGCTTTACTGGAGTTCTTTAACTTCACTCTGGGCAGTCTGAGAGAGAATTACTAATCCAAATCTTGTCTCTCTTTTGAGGGAAAATAGACTGGATAGTGATAGCTTAACTCAGCTAACAGGAAAACTGCTGCTTATAAAATCAATATAATCATGTTGCTGCTACAAAAAAGAGCTTGGAAAGTGGTAGGTGGCCCCTGCTTCTATTTTCTTCCTAAGTCTATTTAAAAAAAAAATTGCTCCTGCTCTCTATCCATTCACTAAGATATAAGGATTGAAAAGCAGTTTGAATAAAGGAAATGTTAGCTCTCTGTTTCATCTTGCTTGTACTGGCCTGGAAAATTATATTCAATACTGAAAATGGGGGCATTTCTCACCTCCCCAAAACTGAAAAGTATAGGGTTTAGCATTTGAGGATAAAACTCAGAGAAGTAGGCATGATCAGGAAAAAAAATACTGGATTAACTTTCAAGTTTAGGAGCAGTAGAAGAAATAGAATTGTTAAGGTGATGGTTCTTAAATGATGCAACCTCCAGACAGAAATTTAGCCCATCACCAAGAACTGAGAAATAGGATAACAGAGTTGAAAGGGGTCTTGGGGGTCTTTTAATCCAATCCTCTACTTCAGTTTGAGATCCTACACCATTCTGAACTAATGGCTGTCCAATCTCTTCTTAAAATATCAGTGATGGAGTACACGCAACTTCTGGAGACAAGCTGTTCCACTCATTAATTGTTTTCACTGCCAATATAAAGCGGTAATAATGTTCAATTTGTTCTTGACCTATACCTCTATTAATGCAGTTTAGGATTGCATAGTTTTTTTTTGCAGTCGTAGCACCTTTTAGGGATGCAGTGGCTCAGTGGCTAAGACAGACGCTGAGCTTGTTGATTAGAAAGGTCAGCAGTTTGGCGGTTCAAATCCTTAGCACCACGTAATGGAGTGAACTTCTGTTATTTGTCCCAGCTTCTGCCAACCTAGCAGTTAGAAAGCATATAAAAATGAAAGTAGAAAAAATAGGGACCACTTTGATGGGAAGTTCCATGTGCCTTTGATGCTTAGTCATGCTGGCCACATGACCACGGAGACCTCTTTGAACAGTGCTGGCTCTTTGGCTTTGTAACAGAGATAAGCATCACCCACAAAGAGCTGGAAACGACTAGCACGTATGTGAGAGGGGAACCTTTACATTTACTTTAGCACATTTTTGTGCTGGGTCATATTTATGTGGTTGCCTAGATCCTCCTTGCAGTCACTGCTGTTGAGTCAGGTACCACTTATTCTGTACCTGTGCATTTTGTTTTTCTTGCCAAAGTGTCAAAACCTTACTTTACTCACCATTAAATTGCATTTTGTTAGATAGGGCCAACCTTCTACAATGTGGAAGAAAAATAATTATACCATTCATAAGAATCAGCCTCTTCTTAAAAGCCGCCAGAGATAGAAGTCTCTCTCAAAGGTTGACTGTTCCACCTTTAGATTTTACTATTTGGATTTTTTTATATATATATTTATCTGGGAACTGGTATTGTAAGCTGATAATGGCCCTTTTCATTCTCCAAGCTAAATAACATTCTTTTGAGTTCTAAGTTTTGAATTGGAGTTCAAAGATAATGTCCTGAGCTGGGACAAAAGGGGCATTTTGATTTATGGATGTTTTTTTTTTAAAGAAAAATATTTCAGTTACCTTCAACTTCAGGGGAGAGAGAGAGAGAGAGAGAGAGAGAGAGAGAGAGAGAGAGAGAGAGAGAGAGAGAGAAAGAGAGAGAGAGAGAGAGAGAGAGAGAGAGAGAGAGAGAGAGAGAAACAGACAGAGAGAGAGAGAGAGAGAGAGAGAGAGAGAAACAGACAGAGAGAGAGAGAGAGAGAAGAGAGATAGGGAGGGGGGAGAGAAGGAGAGAGCGGGAGAGACAGAGACAAACAGAGAGAGAGAGAGAAAGAGACTAAGAAACACAGAGAGACAGAGAGAGACAGAAAGAGAGAAACACAAAGAGAATCTCCAAAGCTCCCAGATTTTAAATGCATTTCCAATAAAACATCAGGCAAAGATTTCATCCCTACTATTTTTAGCAGGATGTAATTAAAGAGAGGAGGATTTAAATTAATTGAATTAAAGTTTCCCAAGTACTTATTAAAAGATAGAGAAGAACCATTTGATACTTTAGATATGTTTACTGCTGATTTTAATTTCTTACAGGGAACTTTGGGGTTCTAATGTGATATTGCTTTTTCTATGTCTAAGATAGGTTTGTTTGGTTGTTTTTTTTTTTTTCTTTTTCAGGCAAAATTCCAAATGCAAACACAGACATGCATATTTGCATGTATTTGATGAACATTTTCAGTGAGGCAGTTCTTCCAAAGTACACTCCTTTCAAAAATGTTTATAAATTAAGTTGGCTGACCAGGAAGATTTCTCCTTTTGTTTTGCTTTCATAGCAATAACAATAGCACTTAAACTTATACAGGTAGTTCAAGACTTTTGACCACAATTGAGCCCAACATTTCTGTTGTTAAGTGAGACATTTGTATATTGAGTTTTTCCCCATTCTACAACCTTCCTTGTAATAGTTGTTAAGTGAATCACTTTAGTTGTTAAGTCAGTAACACGGTTGTGCAGCAAATCTGGCTTCCCCATTGACTTTGCTTGTCAGAAGGTGGCAAAAGGGGGATCAGCAACAAGCCAAGCATCTGAATTTTGATTGCGTAATGGTGGAGATATTGCAACGGTCGTAACTGTGAAAAAAGGTCATAAGTCACATTTTTCAGTGCCATTGTAACTTTGAATGGTCACTAAATCAACTGTTGTAAGTCGAGGACTACCTGTATACCACGTCATAGTGCTTTACAGCAGTGGCCCCCAACCTTTGGGACACCCGGGACTGGTTCTATTTTTCCACACACTGGAGGGGATGTGGTTTCTCATGCTGACTATAACCCATGGATGGTGTTTTGTGTCAGCTTTGGAAACCATATTCCATGCTGCCACATAGTTTGAGAAAGTGGGAAAGGGTAATTTGTATTAAGTAGTTGTAAGAAGACAAAATAAAATTCTTCTTTAGTTCAAAGTTAGTTCAAAGTGTGGTGCAGCAGAAAAAAAGGATCTTACACTGGGATGGATCCTGATTGGTCCATGTGATGTGATGATGGAAAAAAAGGGATGGATTGTAGGTTGGGACATTGTGGGAAGTCCAGGGGAAACTTTTAGTTTTGAGATTCCACAGATTGGCCAGGTGCTATTCTAATAAAGGTACTTTTGAGATGACGTCTGTCTCACAGTTACTGATTGGAATGGAGGTTTGCTGGAATGCTGACATTTGGCTTGTTTGCATGGCCCAATTTCTGGTACACTGTGGTCCAATCCACAGGCTGGAGGTTGGGGACCCCTGCACTCTCTGGGAGTTTTACACCATCAGCATACAGTTGTAATAGTAATTAATCCACCAATCACCTAAGTCCTTATTTTATTGACCTCAGAAGGATGGAAGGCTGAGTCAACCTTGAGCTTGTCAGGACTGAACTCTAGACTGTCGGCAGAGTTAGCCTGTAGTACTGCATTCTAACCATGTGAGAACAGTCAACTCATAGAACAGAAGTTGCCTTCAGAAGTTGTGAGAGCTTCATTACTTTCAAGAAGAAATTTGACTGCCATTTGTCAGAAATGGTGTAGGTTCTCCTGCTTGGGCAGGGTGGAAGGGTTGGAATAGATGACCTACAAGGTCCCTTCCAACTCTGGTAATCTGAATACTTCCACCGTCAGAGTTACTGAATGTGTTCATATACAACCCAACCCCAGATGCTCAAGGAGTTCACAGTTGCAACTAAATTGAGAATTCAGAGACAATATAAGATCTTCTGAGAATTATGTTGTCCACAACCTGTTTTGTCCCCCCCTCATTAAAAGATCGCTAACTATTATTTGATCTATCAAAATCACTTTATACAAGAGATCAACATATGCAGATGAGGGCTGCCCCGAATATCCATAAAGTCCCCATAGCCAGTAAGTTCAACCCTAGCATTTTGATTAAAAAGAAAAATTTGAAATAGCTTTTACTCATAAGAATTGAATTGCGCTTCCCTTTTACTCAAATTCAAGTTAATTATAGTTGGATTTCTTACATAATACACGAGTCTTAGAGGCTGGCTACATGCACTATAGCAATAGCACTTAGATTTCTATATAGTTTCACAGTGTTTTACAGCCCTCTCTAAGTGGCTTACAGAATCAGCATATTGCCCCCAACAATCTGGGTCCTCATTTTACCCACCTAGGAAGGCTGAGTCAACCTTTAGCTTATCAGATTTGATCTACCAAACTGCAGGCAGCCAGCAGTCAGCAGAAGTAGCCTGCAGTACTGCATTCTAACCACTGTGCTACCATGGCTCTATCTTCCTTCTGTGTGTTTACACTGAAACCTGCACCCTAGTCTCTTGACATGCTATTCCTTCCTGATCCGCTAAGTAAATAAGAATAATTTACTACATATAGATTTCTAGTTTTCCTTTGGAACCACATCTTATTGGCCTGTTTAAAAGCATTCTACAAATTCTTTAAGCCATCAATTGTACCTTCAGATGGCCAAGCAAGTTCTGGATTTGAGTTCTCACTCATTTCTGTATTCTGGGATTGCTTCCCCAAATTGCATGCCATTCTTACACAGAAGCCCTGCTAATCTTCTTTGTATCATTCCAGTTTTGGTATATGTCTATTTATCTGCAAGAAATTCCATTACTAGGCTTTGATTATGGTAAAATAGAGTTCCCATTACATTTTGTCTTGGGCATTTGGAGGGAGGCTGAGGACAATGTTCTGAACATGATACGTGCATGAACTTGAGATCTTCTCAAGATTACCTCTGTAAGGAAGCATTGTGATCATCACATCACTCAGCAAAGTTCAGAGGTATCCTGGATTTAGTGCACAACAATTGTGCAAAGATAGATATATGGTAGAGCATTGCTTCTTTTTCCATCTTCAGCTTCTCTTTACACTCTGTTGATACTTCTCTAGAAAATAAGAATAGGTGTTTGGGTTTCATTTATGCTGCTATAAAAGCTATTAGAACCTTTGAGATTAAATTCATTTAATATTTTCATGTAATATAGGATTTTAAAAAATGAATTCATTCACTTTCTCCCTCTCATTCACAAACACATATGCACAAATACACATACATGCAGTCACTCAAACAAAACACACACACACACACACCCTCCCATGAAAAATGTCACTACACCTGCTGAGATACTTTTCAAACAATGGGTCATGAATCTTCACCCCATAACTTTTATAGACACAGTGGGCAACCAGCAAGCAAGATACATATGGCAGCCATAAAAGGAGGGATACAGGCCCCTAAATCTTTGGGATATCTCAAAAGTTGGAGATTTCACAAACTTTAATCTTTGATGAAAGTTCTGCAGCTAGCTCAGATTTCTGGAAAGCCTTATTTTGCGAAAGAAAGGACAGAAAATAAAATGGAACTCTTTCGATTTTTTTAGGAAGAATGTCAAACATCCAGGGATTCTTCATTAATCTTATCTTTGAGATAAGTCAAATTTGAATTATGAATATAGTTATTAGGTTTTTAATATATGCCATTATTAAAAGCCCCACAAAATTTAAGACTTGGTGATCAATATTTGTTCCTTCTTCATTTCAGCCATCTTACAAAGGTGTATACTTCGAATTTGAATCAGCACAATATCATGTCTTGTATATATTTATTAGCGGATAAAAATAAGAGTTTTGTGTCATTTTAACTGACTGAGATAGTGTCGAAAATTGCTGTACTTATGCATTTTTTTCATCAAAGTGAATGTTTTTGTCAGAATGTTTTAGTTGTCCCTCAAGTACATTATGATATATCAAGAAATGCAATCATCCAGTTTCTTTTAAAGAATTACATTTTAATGATCTTGTTATATTGTTGTGCACATTTTTCACTGTGTTTGCTTTTTTTATTAAAAAAAATATGTTATTTCAACAAATCATCAGAAACAGAAAAAGGCCACTTCTTTCTTCCATTTTTCTGCTAACAAAAGATAGCCATAAATGATTTTTTGATGTTTTCCTTGGTATCAGACTACTGATAATGGCTGTGGGAATGTGTGTATGTGATACAGGAAACACACACACATACACACATAGAGAGAGAGAGAGAGAAAGAGTAGAAATCTGCAGCTCCTAGCATTCAACTTTTCTCTAAAGGAAAAAAAAAATACTGTATATATCCTATTACTTCATCCCAAAAACTCAGCAGTCCAGGACATGAATTATACTCAGTAGATTTATCATCCATCTGGCTTACCTGGTTTCAACAAAATAGAAGTTATACTGGAATGAAGAAGGGGGGGAAATCAGCAGGGTGGATTCTAGAAGATAAATTTATAACATGCTCACAAATCAGCTGGAATAAATTTAAAGAGCCTATCACTGAATATTAATTACCTTTTCACAAATACTGTAATAGGTCACTGAAAGCTTATTATAAATGTGGATTAAGGTTTTCTTGCTTTGCCTGGCACATTTGAAAATGCCTGTGTTAAGGTGAACACAGTTTGCCCTCCATTATCAAACTTGCTGGCTCTTTAATCTTGTGTGTTCTTTTCCTCCAGTAATGTAATAATTGTCTTGTTGTAAAAGATTGAAAGCCATTTAGTTCAAGTGTTCCTCTGGTCTTTGCTTTCCTCTTTCAAAAACCTTTTTTTTTAAAAAAAAAAGTTGTCACTTTTCTTTGCTATTCCCAGACTTTACTTATTAGTACAGCAAAAACTCTTGAGTATGGATCATTTGTGCAATAGAATCTTGTCCTTCTTTTTTCTGTTCTGAGTTTTCTCTGGAATTGGAACTAGAACTGGCTTAAGCATTTCATAATGTCAGACATTATAAAAAGTTCTAAAGCTGTAGGTTCTAGAAACAAAATATTGAATTTAGGCTCAGAATATGACACAGTTTTTTTCTTTCTAGGTCCTAAGCACTGACACACAATTATGCATCAATTAAATATGTGATAAGGGGCCTTATTCTAACAGGCTGCTTGGAAATTGGTGGGAACTGGAGTCCAAGAATCTCTTGCTGAAGATAACAGAACAACAGAGTTGGAAGGAACCTTGGAGATCTTCTTATCCAACCCCTTGCTCAAGCAGGGAATCCTATATCATTTCAGATAGATCGTTGTCTAATCCCTTAAAAAGAATTCTGCTGTTGGAGTATCCATAACTTCGAAGCAAGTTACTCCACTGATTCATTGTTCTCACTTTCAGGAAATATTTCCTTAGTTCTAGGTTGTCTCTCTACTTGATCATTTTCCACACATTGCTTCTTGTCCTGCCCTCAGGTGCTTTGGAGAATAGCTTAACTTCCTCTTCTTTGTGGCAGCCCCTGAGATATTGGAACACTGCTATTATATCACCCCTAGTCCTTCTTTTCATCCAACTAGACATACCCAGATCGCTGGGATGGGAAGAATTTCACTAAAAAAAAAATCTCAGAAAGTTCCGTAAGAACTTCCGTAACATCCGTAATATCCCACCTTATTATTTTTAATAAGGATTGGAGGAAAACCATCTAATAAACAAAACCTCTTCTTGAATTACACCTGATAGCTTTTTTAAATTTTATTTTATTTATTTTTATCCCACCTTTATTATTTTTTACAAACAACCCAAGTGGGTGAACATATCCAAGACACCTTCCTTCTCCTTTTTCTCAAACAACTACACTGGGAAGTGATTTGCGCTGAGGGAAAATGACTGGCCCAAAGTCACCCAGCTGGCTTTCCTGTTAAGATGGAACTAGAACTCACCATCTCCCATTTTCTAGCCTGGTGCCTTAATCACTAGACCAAACTTTATCTATCCCTCGATTCTCCAAATCACCAAATAAAATTCCAGCCAATGTCCCTTCCATTTAGAGATGCAGTTTTCTTAATACAGAAAGGTTTCAAACATCAATAGCTTAAACTACAAATGAGGGAAAGTGTATCGATAGGTTAGGATATGAATATTTTGTAAATAAATGATTGTCGTGCAAAGCCAGATTTTTTAAAAGGAAAAACAAAAACATTTCTGTTTTCAGCAATCATATTATGTGCCAGTAGCTCACATATGTTAATAGTTTGTTGTGTGAAAAAAAATATTTTTTGTGGGGGTACTGAAAATGCTGCCAATCAATTTCTTTGGATGTCTGCAAGTGAAATTCTTCCAAAAAAAAATTGACATATTTTCATCCATGCCCTTGTCCCACATTCACTGCATTGGATAAACTTTCTCACTGGATAACCCCATGCCCCTTGGTTTTGTGTGTATTTAAGAGAATGATAGAAGTTCTTGTAAATTCATTTATGCACCAGAAAAGAGGGAAATTGGGCATGAAGGATTCCACCAAGCATGCTACCAGTCACTCTATGATTGTAATGGGAGGTATTTACATTTGACAAGAGAAAGAAAGAAAGAAAAAAGAAAGAAAGAAAGAAAAGAAAGAAAGAGGAAGAGAGAAAGAAATAGAGAGAGGAAAAGAAAGATAAATAGATAGATGATAGATAGATAGATAGATAGATAGATAGATAGATAGATAGATAGATAG
>BLBF01000073.1:10152916-10168805 GCA_015471245.1 Laticauda colubrina | reverse complement strand
ACATACCTACACATAACAAAATACTGATTTACGCAACCGTCAGTTCTGCATGCATACAACACAACTTTTTCAGATTGAATCCCATTGATTTTCTATAACAGTGTCAGGTAGTCAGTGCATCACAATGAGGACTATAATAAATAATCCAATTGAAAAGAACATGATTCTCCTCATCTTAAAAGCACAGGGGAACATCTTGTTCATCTGTTTCTTGCAGCTTAAGCTGCAGGGTTGTTGTTTTTAAAGAATACATTCTTTCATTCCCTATCTGCATATTCAATTTAGGTGGCATGCTTTATTTTTCCTAGAGAGTCCTTGAACATAACTTGTTAGTTATAAATAACATCCTACTTATGAAACATGAAGAGGTTTTACAAATGAATTCTCACCTACTTTTTTTTGAGAAGTCATTTTAACTGGGGGAAAGGAAGAGAGCTAGTGAAAACTCAGACCTTTCAAAGAACTGTTGAGGATAAGTAATTGTTGGAAAGAAAGAAGGAAAGAAAGGAAAGAAGGAATGGAAGGGAGGGTGGAAGGGAAGGAAAGAGGGAGGGAGGAAGGAAAGAGAGGAAGGAAGAAAGAAAAAGAAAGAAAGAAAGAAAGAAAGAAGAAAGAAAGAAAGAAAGAAAGAAAGAAAGAAAGAAAGAAAGAAAGAAAGAAATGAACCCCATCTGTAAATAAATATTTCTCCTGACCCAATGCCAATCATAGCCACTTTTGAGGAACATGATTAACTCTGGTTATCTCAGCATAGCATTCGTAAGCTAGGATTCCTATTTATGTATGTTGAGTAGCTGTATCTCATGAACCATATGAAATCTATTCCTTATTTTGTTTTTGATTGCCGAGTGTTTTTCTAGCATCTCTCATTCATATGAGTTAAAATTGATAAATAATTTAAATGTTGTGAAGGCATTCATTCCAGAAACTTTAGAAGAAATTCTAAAATTACTTATCACCAGCAAAATTCTTAGCTAATGCTGATAAGAAATGGTATACTATTTATGGTTTAAACATTTTCTGCCTGTGGAATTTATGCAGCATGTGCCAGAAGTAAACCATATCTGCATTGTTCCAACGAAAATATATCTATAAAGTCACTTGAAGATGAGTTTGACTCAAAGGAATATTTATCTTTTCTTATCAATAAATACCAGTTTCTGGCTTTTCTGGGGTCAGAAGCTAAATCCAGTCAAACCAGGTTAAAGGGAAACACAAAGAGAAAATCCCTGCTCTATAGGCTACTTTAAAAATAGGAAAAAAACACCAATGGCTGATCACTTCTATATTGCCACCAAAAAAACATCCCTTCATTAATGTATTCATGAAGTCACCATGAGTCAAGCAACTCAAAGGAGATCTTGCTCTTATCTTCTTTTAGTGGGTTATCCAAGAAGATGGTTCCAAAATTACACTGATCCAGAAACCAGGCACCATTTGGTGCTGAGTGGTAATTCCAAAATAGCAAAAGCACTTAGACTTATATATCACTTTACAGTGTTCTAAAGTCCTCTCTAAGTGGTTTACAGAGTCAGCATATTGCCTCCAACAATTTGGATCCTCATTTTACTGACCTCAGAAGGATGGAAGGTTGAGTCAACTTTGAGCCTGGTGAGAATCGAACTACCAAATTGCAGTCATTTGGTAGTCAGCTGAAGTAGTCTGCAGGACTGCACTCTAACCACTGCACCATTGTGGTTCATGATATATTACCATCCCCACTCCCAGCTGCAATAGATATATTGGTTACTACCATAGCTGTTTTCTGACTCCTCTGAAAAACATGATGGATATGGCCTTGTCTTAAGCCCATGTCCCACTGCACCAACGGATGCAAAGAGGATGTAAAATGGACAAAAAAGCTTGCCATCCATTGGAAAACGCGATGCATCCGTTGTGTACTCACTGAGTACGTGTATCATATGATCTATCCATCAAACATCCGTCTACTGCTATTTCATCCGCTCAAAAAGTTTTTGAGCGGATGAACTTTCCGCCGCGTACGATGTACATCCGCGACACATATGGACAACAAACTTTCTACGTCCGTTGTCATCCGTTACACGTCCGCTGTATCCTCTCAGCATCCTCTGGACATCCACTCAACTCACATCCGCTGCAGCTGAAAGCGGAAAGAGGGAGGAAGCAAAAGGTACACAGAACGTCCACATAGTGTTAGTAGCACGGAAATAGAAAGGATGTAAGCAGATGCATCTCGTATATAAAGCATTAAAACGGAAAAAACGTTTGTATATGGGAGGTATCTCGGATATTTAGGATGTCTGGAGTATGCCTTGAGTATGTGGAAGGACACCAAGTTCCAGCCAACTCAGGGTCCTCTTATCACAACTACAAGGGCTTCTTCCGTATCATCCTCTTTGCCATGGTTGATGCTGACTACAAGTTCATGTACATCGATGCTTCAGGCAATGGGTCTGCTTCAGATAGCCAGGTATACAAACCCATTCACCTCAAGGATGGGCTGGAACACAACCTCATCATGGGTTTTCCAGATCCAGGTCCCCTACCCAATGAGACACAAGATGTGCCCTACTTCATCGTGGGTGATGATGCCTTCTCCCTCAGAACCTACCTCATGAAGCCCTATAACTCCAGATACCTCACCCGTGAAGAGAGGATCTTCAACTATAGGCTGTCCAGGGCAAGACAGGTGGTGGAGAATGCCTTTGGCATCCTGGGCAACAGGTTCCAGGTACTTCTCACCACCATGCAGCATCACCCAGGGACTGTGAGGAGCATCGTGGAAGCTTGCTGCATCCTGCACAATCTCATGTGCACCCGTTACCCAGTGTTGCAGAACAGACTTGTGGACCATCAACAAGGGAATGGGGACATGGAGTCTAGTGAATGAAGGCAAGGATGTAACCTGATGGACACTGTGGATGTAGAAGGCCCCAACAGAGCTTCACATGAAGGGAAGAAGCAGCGCAACCTCCTGAAACACTGGTGCAACTCCTCAGCTGGAGCAGTGGAGTGGCAAGACAGGATGATAGATGCTTAATGGATGCTTCCTTCAGCCTGTCTCATCACATGGATGAGATTGGGCCATGTATGTTGAGTGACCCTACAATGGATAGGGCATCAATAAAGAGCTTTGTTTATTTTGAAATGTATTGATCACTGAATAAATTGTTATGGATACAAAAGGTCCATATGTGTGGCAGCTAGGAGGGTGGACCATACAGTCCCACTATGCTTGCACTGGAGGTTTATCAATCCCACAGCTATCCTTACCCATCCCACAACTATCTTTACCTATCCCACAGCTATCCTTACCCATCCCACAGCTATCCTTACCCATCCCACAACTATCCTTACCCATCCCACAACTATCCTTACCTATCTCACAAGCATGCAAAGGCTTAACCATTTTTCAAAGTTTTCACCAACACTTTATGAAGTAAATAAGATGAACCAAGTGTGTGAAGCAAAGATAACCTTTAAGAATAACTGTCTTAAGTAAACTGTATGACTTTATTAAAAAAGCAAAATGAACCAAGTAAAGTGTCTTAAGCAAAGATAAAGTGAACAGGTAACAACTCAGTCTCTGGCACTATTCTCAGTCACTCTGAGGCATGTCCATAGTCTCAGCTGTCGAGCGGCCAGGGACTGTGGAGGTGGCTGTGGCTGGAGTGCTGGTCTCAGGCGCCATTGGGGTGCCTAGCTTCAAGAGTACAACAGGGGATGGTGTGTTCAGGAAGCTCTCAGAGAGCTGACTCAGTCCCGTGAGGTTGAGCGGCCCTTCCTCAAGGACCTGGGATGTTAGGCACAGTACTGATGACAGATTTTCTGTTGATGGACTTGCTGTGGGGTGGAGGAAGGAGGAGTGTAGATGGGCTGTCTGGTCTGCAGCTGGGTGACGTGAGGCATCTGTGGCGTGCGATGTACCTGGGCCTGGACTGGGAAGGGCTGCCTCTGCTGTGGGAAGTCCTGGTACTTGTAGCCTTGGTAGGTGAGGGGCTTTTGAAAGCCATGGAAGGGCTGTGACATCACCTGGGGTGGAGGAGCAGTCCTGGAGTGGGTCGGAGCAGGTTCAGCTGGGCCTGGAGGGTGGTGAAGCAGTACTGTGATCTTCTGCTTCATCACCTGGTACTGGGCCTCAGGCAGGTCCATGAGGGTCTGGCTCACATAAGTGATGAAGGGCTTGAGGTTCGAGGATGGTATATCGCTGTGGACCAGCTGAGAGAGAAGATCTGTGCTGGTCTTGATCGTGTCCCTGATCTCCAGCAGGACAGTGTGGCTCTGGCACTCCAGTCTGCCTCTCTGCCTGCTTTCTGTGGAGGTGGAGCTGGGGATGGGTGTGGGTTGGTCTCTGGCTGCTTCTTCTTCTTGCTCCATTTGAGACAGGGGATCCTCCACGTCCTGTGGCATGGGGAGTGCAGTTGTTGTGGAGGATCTCTGCCGTGGGGCCCTCCAAAGACACCTGCCTGGACACGGTAGCTGTGTCTTGGCTGGAAGAAGAGTGGCTGTCTGTGGGCTGTCTGAGGGAGAGGGTTGACAGAGGGGCTACTCCTCAGCGGCGGATCTCACCCTCCAGGAATCTGCACTTGGCCATGACATACATCTCCTGGTCAGTGAGCTTGACAGCGGCCTGGCCAGATTTCTTCAGGTGCAGCTTGCTATACTAGGCGTGCATGTGCTTCCACCATCCCAGGAGTACATCTGAAGTGTAGCCCAGTCTCTCTGCCTTGTCTCTCCATGCTGCCTGCTTTCTCTTGGTGTCACGATAGAGTCTGTGGCCCTCTCTCCATAGGTACTCATTCTCCCTCAGCCATTCCAGCACCTCCTCCTCATGGTCCTCGGAAATGGAGTACTGTTTCCTCTCTCCCTTCTCCTTGCCTTGCCTATTCCTCCCTCTGGCAGGGGCTTCAGGGCCTTCAGCAGCAGGGCTTTGAGGGCCTTGCACAGCAGCAGCAGCAGCACCACCACCACCAGCAGCAGCACCAGCAGGAGAATCAGCAGCAGCAGCAGCACCACCAGCAGCAGCAGCACCACCACCAGCAGCAGCAGAAGCACCAGCAGCTTCAGAGTCAGCACCAGGGGGTGGGATGGTGGTTCTGTCCTTCTTGCCAGGGCTGGCAGGAGTAGGCACCGGCTTCCTCTTCTTCCCTGACTGAGGAACCATGTTGTTCTTTCAAGATGTCTCTGGCAGCAGGTCTTTCCTCTGATTGGTAACTGCTTGCGAGCTGCATCCTTTTATATTCACGGAGCTGACGCAATTCATCCTCCCCGCATGCGCAGTGACCACTTTGCATCCGCTATGCATCTGCTACGCATCCGCTATGCATTCTATAGGCGTCCGTGATGCATCTGCATCATCCGCTATGCATCCGCTCCTTCCGCTCCATGTCCACTTCGCTATTCTCCCCCGGAAGCCCTTTGGATGTGTCATCCACTTCCATCCGCTTCCATCCACAAGGCTTCCTATGAACATCTGCTTACCATCCTCGCTACGTACTACCCCTGTCCATTCCTTTCCTTTCCATTCCTTTCTGTTCTGTTTATGTAAATTTTCGCCACTTTTGAGAGCGGATAACAATGGATGGAGCCACCCCCGAAATTTTGCTCGTCCGCTGTGTCCTTTTTGCATACATTTTGCATCCATCGGCCAGTGTGACCTAGCCTTTAGGTTCAAAGAGAAAATATCTACTGTGAACTCTGCATAGGCATTAGGAAGGGCATCTAGCGAGTAAATGCTCAGCTCCATTCAGTTGCCCTGATTCCATCCAGAATAAAGGGATTAAAGGGTTGTAAAAAGAAAAAAAATACTCGTTTCACATTAAGGAAAAAATAACAACAATCTGGTTTCTGTTATCTGTTTCTTTTCCCTGTAGGGTTGTCAAGTAATTTCAGGTTTTTTGCTCTTTGTGCTGTGCAATCCTTCCCAACGATCATGTATGTAAGGATAAAACACTATTATTATTCCCCAAAGGGAAAAGTGAATGTGTGATGCATGTAAATCTATAAACATGATGTCTCAACCATTTAATTCAACTAATTGAATAACATTTACTAGTGTAGGAAAAAATATGGAATGAGACATGACATCAATTGGATTCTGGGGAAAAGTTTGGGAGAACAGACTTTTTCTAATATTTTCCACATAAGAATTTGTCTCTGCTTGACAAATTGCCATTTTATACTTGAATATAAAAATACCCAGTGCAGCATATTCAGTAGTCATAACAGTGGAACAGCTTCCCCAGAATGATTCAATTATGTTTACTTTTTTTTTTTGAGCTATGGAGGCAGCAGATTAAAAGTTTGCATGGTAACCACTGAAAGTGTTTCTGTGTCTGACTGTGACATACAGCCTCTAAAACTGACTTAATTGGCCTCAGCAGGTTGTAACTCTAATCAGGAATGTAGCAGAAAGGAGAGAGAGAGAGATATATAAATATTGCTTGGGCAAATGAAGAGTTTGTGGAGTTTATTGGAAGAGCATTTGAAGGAAGTAGGAGAGGTGGCTGTATAGTAGAACAACATTAGAGCAAGGATGGACTGCTGGGGGTTTGCAGAGGTTCAAGAGATCCTCTAGTTAAGATTCTGCACAGTTCAGAGAACCCCCAAATCCCATTCCTGGCTGGCCTTGCCCACCCAGCCCTGCTCCTCCCAAGAGTCACCACACAGCCTGTTTTGGATGCAGGTAAGTGCAGGGCATGTGCGGAGGCTTGGAGGGGACAAAAAATGGGCCTCTGGAGCCCGGAGAGGGCAAAAATCCCCCCCTGCCATGGTGCAGGAGGCTGACTAGGTCACACCCACCATGGCCATGCCCACCCAGCAATAAGGCAGAGAATCCATTGCTAAAAAAAAGTGAAAAAAATATGAGAGCAGCAGGGTGGCCTAATGGTGAAGATGCTCACCTCCCCCTCAGAAGGTTAGGAGCTGAATCCTAGGTAGCAGGAGGATTTTCTCTCCTAGGGTGCAAAGAAAAAAAAAATCTGCTGCAAACCTGTGTAGGCATCAGGAAGGGCATCTAGCCAGGAAATTCTCAACTCCATCCAGTGGCCCCAACTCTACCCTGAATTAAGGGATTACAGAGTCGTAAAAAGAGAATTTTACACGAGAACTATATGATTTCATTCTTGTGAATAAGATGCTCTAATAAGATGCCATGGATTCTAACTGCACAATCGATACAAAAGCTATGAGTGGTGCAAAGAGTCATGGTGAGATACATGCGCAGCATCACAAGATAAGATAGAGAGACCTGTGCATGGATTAGAGAACAAACAAAAGTACAATATAATCAAGAGAGTAAAAGAATCAAAGTGGAAATGGGCTGATCACATAGCAAGAAGAACTGATAGCAGATGGACCAAGGCAGTCATAGAATGGATCCTACTTGATCACTGTTTTTGGTGTCCTTCAACTGTCACATATATTTTGTTAAAAATGTGGACACAAAAAAAGTGTCCGCAAAAAAGACCTAAAAGAAGATGGAGAGACAACAAGAGCAAGGATGGTGGGCCCAATTGGCAAAAGAAAGCTCAGGGCCATATTGATTGGAAACATCTGGAAGATGCCTTCATCCAACAATGGGTAGGCAATGGCTACGATGATGATGATATCA
Source organism: Laticauda colubrina (assembly GCA_015471245.1). Lineage (NCBI taxonomy): Eukaryota > Metazoa > Chordata > Lepidosauria > Squamata > Elapidae > Laticauda > Laticauda colubrina. The sequence continues at coordinate 10,161,211 of BLBF01000073.1, read as the reverse complement.
TGTTTATATTATATCATTATTATATTACACATGCATTTCCCTATTTCAAAATGATGTTGATTACATCCTTCTCTGTACAATTTTTTGATCCTCAGCTTGTATTTGTTTGTTCAATCTGTTTAGGCCAGAACTCTCTGTGTGTTTACTGTTTTCAACCCTATGATTTAAACTACATTTTTTTTTGGGGGGGGGGGATGCTGGAAGCATTGAATCCAACTCATACAAAAGAGAAGATTGTCCATCTTAACTACTACCCTCTGCAAGATCAAAAAATCACAGCTTACTTCTAAAGTTATTTTGTATTGCATGCAAACAAAGATTGGGAAATCAAATGTAATATAATGGAAATATAATATTTCCATTTTAAAAAGCATTTCCCTGAGATCTATCTTTAGTAGACAATATGAGACAAGCTTGTCTACAAGCTTGTCTTTAATAGACAAGCTGGCTTGTTTCAGACTCTTTTTTTTTTTGCAGCAATATACTTTCTTTTTGACTTTGCTATTATCTCTCAAATGAATGAATTTTGGGGGCTTGCTTAAAACAGAGCATCCTTTTCTACAGAGTCACTGACAAAAACTACAGTATAGATGTGAGATACAAGAGGAGGGGGAGAGTGGGGAACAAAGGAGAACCAATTCACTTTTTCTTGTTCCTTTATGATGCATTCTTAGGATGCATGCCATAAAGCTTTGTTCAAGCCATTTTTTAATATCTCAGATAACAAATGTCTATCAATTTTCTGAGCTGTAAGGGAAGAAAGGGCTTAAATTTTCTGACATTTCAACACAAATGTTTTTCCCAACTCTTTGAATGCTTCCTACTCCTTCATTCTTTGAATGCGGCTTGCAAATCCTCAAATGACACCAAGAGTGACAAAAATTGCAATGAGTTTATAGCTTGTCCTTAACAATGTGCAAGAATCAAATATAAACACTGCCATTATACCAATCGGGTTTCTGTGAATAGCAGAACACTACTCAGCTCCTAGCCTCTTTTCGCATCTTTCCTTCAATATTCAAAGGGCTGAAATAGAGAATGAAATGTGCAATCTTATTTATGCAAGTTTTTTAAAGTCTGAAAATAGCAGCAATTGAAGATCCCAAACTGGATCAGTATATGGCAGGAGATGGGATGACACAAGGTGAAAAAGAAAGGAACAATACCTTCAGTTCCAGGGCTAATTTTGGAGAGTTGTGATGGCATACTGGTTAGAATGTAGTTTTGCAGGCTAATTCTGCTGACTGCCAACTGCCAACTGCCAGCAGTTTGACAGTTTGATTCTCACCAGGTTCAAGGTTGACTCAGCCTTCCACCTTTCTGAGGTCAGTAAAATGAGACCAAGGACTGTTGGGGGCAAGATTCTGACTCTGTAAACTGCTTAGAGAGGGCTGGAAAGTACTGTGAAGCAGTATATAACTGGTAATAGCAATAGCACTTAAACTTATATATCACTGCACAGTATTTTACAGCCTTCTCTAAGCAGTTTACAGAATCAACATATTGCCCCCAACAATCTGGGGTCTCATTTTACTGACCTTGGAAGGATGGAAGGCTGAGTCAACCTTGAACCTGGTGAGAATCGAACTGACAAACTGCTGGCAGTTGGCAGTCAGCAGAAGTAACCTGCAGTACGGCATTCTAACTGCTGCACCATCATGGTTCTTTTAAGTCTAAGTGATATTGCTTTCACTATTAGCCAAATAATACAAAGTAGTGGCCCCTCAACCTTTAGGATGCCAGAGACCAGTTCTGTGGAGACAGACTTTTCCACAGATCAGAGTGAGCAGCATGGTTTCTTGGGCTGCCTAAATCCTTTGCATGCCAGATTTCACTCACTTGTGAGGTCTGGTTCCTGGTGGGCATGGATCAGTGCTGGTCTGCAGCCCAGAGGTTGGGGACCCCTGGAATAAAGGAAAGTTCAGTCTCCTTTTACAAGTCAATATTATTCCAACAACATCATAATCTTGTCACTACTATTTGGCCTCCTCCTCCTCCTCCCCTCCCTTCCTCCCTCTCTCTGTAATCTAAATCCAACCACAACAATTTTAAAGTCATAGCATGCAAACCTGACCAGTTGTATTTTACACATCAAACACTTTTCAAGTAAATATGACGTGTGCCATAGATTATTAAGGGATCATTTGATAACCGTATCCATGAAATAGTGAACTGCAGGAATTTCACAGTTGATTATTGATAGATCATGTGCCATCAAGCCAGGGTCAATTTAGCAACTGCATAGACAGACTTTCTCCCAGATAATTTGTCAGCAAACCTGGCCCTTCTAATGGCAACAACTATCAGTAATTGAGTCCATCTACCTTGCCACTGGTTATCACCGCAATATGGAAATCGTGGATGTTCCTTTGGCAGCCGACACTGCTAGCAAACAGCCAGATTGATTCACCGTGCACTGCCACAGGAACAGAAATCTTTCAATCGCTGCACCTGTCTTCACAGTCATTTCAGGATGACAACATACGAGTGAACCCTGTGAGCACAGCCTCATCAAATCAACCCTAGACATTCACATATTTCACAACTACTTTTAAAGTCCAAAGGCCTTCAATCATATGATTTAATCTAAATGACTAGCAGCTTTTTGCTTTCTTGTTCATAAAAATGATTTAATACAAAGTAGAGGTTCGGAAATCAATCTTTGGCAGTCAAAGAAACTTGTGTAGCATTGTGTGTCCCCCCCCCCTCTCTTTTCCCAGAAAATAACTTATGTCACCCTTGTATTAAAGGGAGAGGAATTCAGTGATTGAACACAGTGTTATTTAAAAAAAAAAAAAAAACATCTTTTAATTAATGTTCTGGGGAATGTGTATGGTTTCTGTAAATAAACTTAATGAAGAAACAAGACTGGTACTTCTGCACAACATCCTTGAACTTGTTCATATTCCACAAGAAACGAATTTGATGAGGTGCCCACAAGTAGGATAGAAAGATTAAGTTTTCCTCCAAATTATAAGGAAGACATGTGCTAAATAGGAAAAGGATTTGTGAAGTGAAGTCTTGCTATTGCTTTGTAATATCTTGGTAAGACCACACTTGGAATATTGCATCCAGTGTGAGTTGCCCTAGTATAAAAAAGATGTGAAGACTCTGAAAAGGATGCAGAAAAGAGCAACAAAGATGATTAAAGGCCTGAAAGTTAAAACATATGAAGAACAGTTGCAGGAATTGGGCATGTCTAGTTTAAGGAAAAGAAGGATAATGGGTGATATGATAGCAGTGTTCCAATATTTGAGAGGTTGCCAGAAAGCACCTGAACACAGGAGAAGAAGCAATGGATGGAAAGTAATCAAGGAGAGAAGCAGCCCAGAACTAAGGAGAAATTTCCTGACAATGAGGACTGGCTTGCCTTGACTGGCTTGATAATCATGGAATGGCTTGCCTTCAGAAGTTGTAGGCACTCCATCAGTGGAGTTGGAGCCTACCCAGTTCCATACATAACACTCCTCCCCCCTTGGTTTAGTCCAACATGTGTCACATAATCCCACAGGTAGGTGAGGCTTTTTTGAATCCTGGTTGACCTGTGCAGCTCAATCTCGGCGTAGTCTTCGAGCGGTTTGGATGGAATTGCTGTCTCTCTGTTCCTTCTCCTTGGAACCTCCTGGAAGGGTGAGTCAGCCTTGCCTCTCCCACCTGAGTCTCTCGGGCTGGTTGAGATGGTTCCGCAGCTCCCTTCTGGTTTGACCGGGTTGGTCAAGCTGGCCTGGCTGTCTCCTTCCCGGAAGGCCTCGCTTCACTCTCCTGTTCCCGGACTTTTCATTTGGGGTTCATCTAACCGTGAGTGCTCTTTTTCATTTGTTTGATAGTCTTTTTGTAGTGTTTGTTGTCTTGTTATGGGAGGTTCATCTCTCCCTTTTTTATTATTTTGTATTTCCCCCCCGTCATCAGTTGTTTTTTGGTTGGTATTTATTTTTGGCTCTGGTATGTTTTTGCATTTGAGATTGCGGGAATGAAGCTGGTCAATGTGCCGCTTCCATTCTCTTCCGTCATCTAGGAGTAGCGGGTAAGACCTGTAATTTGGGTGATCGTGGCTGGAAGCCACTACGGGTCCCCAGTGAGGTTTCTTGCATAGACCAGGTCGCCAATTTCAAATGTTCGGTATTTGCTGGAGGAGTCAGGGTGTTTGTCCCAGGTGTAAGTGGGGTGCAGTCTGTCTAGATAGGAATGCAATTTCCTACCCATTAGGAATTCTGCTGGGCTTTTGTTGGTTGTGCTGCTTGGGGTAATATGCTATAGGGTTAGTAGTCAGTTTAGTTTGTCCTGCATGTCCCCCGTGTCCATTCTATCTAGGCCCTCCTTAGTGTACCGAACCATGCATTCAGCCCTGCCGGATGGGCTGCCGCCATTAAAGCATGTTGGATACCCTGGGTAGCAAGATACTGTTGGAATGCTAATGCTGTAAACTGGGGCCCATTATCCGATACTAGCACATCAGGCAGTCCATCTGTAGTGAAAAGTTTGTCTAGCTGTTTCATTATTACCTCGGTAGTTCTGGAAACATGAGGATGACTTCTAACCACTTTGAGTAGGCATCCACAACTATTAAGAAAGTGTTGCCTTTTGTTGGCCCAGCAAAGTCAATATGTAGTGTAGACCATGGACCCGAGGGAGTTTCCCATTCTCTGACTGGTGCTTGTGGATAGACCTCGATTTTTGACAGTCATGGCATGTTGCCACCCAACGTTCAATGTCTTTGTCCAGCCCTGGCCACCAGACGTAACTCCTGGCCAGGGCTTTCATTTTGACTATGCCCGGGTGCCCCTCGTACAACATGCACAGAATATCTTCCTGGAGACTGTTTGGTATCACCACCCTGTCACCCCATAATATGCAACCCTTGTCTATAGACAGTTCGGTCTGTCAGATGCAAAATGGCTTAAAAGTCTCAGTTTTGTTCTCTTCCGGCCAACCCTTACCTACCCAATTCAATATGTGCATTGTCAAAGGGTCTTTTGCTGTGGATCTCATGACATCTACTGCGGTTAGCAGCAGGTTCAGGCAGGTCTCTAGTTGAAGTGTGGAGATGGTTGGAGCTGGGCCCTCTTCTGTGATGGGCAGCGGGGAATGGCTCAGGGCGTCGGCATGTGTGATGGCTTTTCCGGGGCGATGAATCAACCTGTAGGAGTAGGCAGCGAGGAATTCAGACCACCTCGTCATTCCAGGTGACAGAATGTTCGGGTTGGCTTGTTACCTGCCAGGATTCCTAACAGTAGCTTGTGATCAGTGATGATCAAAAAAGTTCTACAGTAAAGGTACTCATGGAATCTTTTGACTCCGGCGATGATTGCGAGGGCTTCTCTGTTGAGTTGGCTGTAATTGTGTTCCAACTTGGAAAGTGTCTTTGAATAAAAAACGACCGGTGCCTCTCTGCCATCTGGTAGCTTGTGGCTCAGGATGGCGCTGATCCCAAAAGGCGATGCATTACAGGTGACTGTCAAAGGCAGTCTATTGCTATACTGGATTAAAACAGTGTTAGACGTTAATAGGTCTTTGATACCCTGAAATGTTGCTTGTTCCCGGTGGCTCTATGTCCAGGTAGTTTTTTTTTATTTAGGAACTGATGTAGGGGTTCTGCAATGGTTGCCTTATGGGGCAGGAACACATTGTAACAATTTATGAGACCTAGAAATACTTGAAGGTCAGTTTTGTTCCCAGGTCTAGGTGCATCTTTGATTGCCTTTATCTTTTTTTCAGTATATGCCTTGTTCATATAACAAGGGGTATATGCCTTGTTCATCTATTAAATAGTCCAAAAATTCAACCTGGTTTGTGGCTAGATTACATTTCTCCCGTTTTACCTTGAGGCCTGCGTCTCTAAATCTTGTTAAAACTTCCTTCAATCTGTTCTCTAGTTGGTTGGCGTTTCTTGCTGAGACCAGAACGTAGTCAAAATAAGGGATGACTCCCTTGATGCAATTTAACAGGTGCTCCATGAGGCTTTGGAACACGCCTGGGGCAACGCTAACGCTGAACTGGAGACGGTTACACTTGAATGCCCCTCTAAGTGTCACAATAGTCTGTGCCTCTGCAGTAATGGGGTCAACGGGTATTTGTTGGTACACCTGTGTGAGATCAAGCTTCTCAAAAAATTTTCCTCTCCCTAGTGAGAGCAGTAAATGTTTCACTACCGGTACTGGTATGCACTTTGTTGGAGTGCATTGTTTAGGGTTGCCTTATAGTCTCTGCAGATGCGCACTGACCTATCTGGTTTCACAGGAGACATGGTGGATGTTTCCCACCTGGCATGGTCGATTGGCTCTAACACCCCTTGAGCTATTAATTTGTTTAGTTGTTCATCATTTTTTGGTTTTAAAGCAAATGGGACGTGTCTGGCCTTTAAACGGACGGGGGCTATTTTCGGGTCTAGGCTAAATGAAATTGGGGTCCCCTTGTACTTGCCGAGGGTCCCGTTGAAAACATCTTGGAATTCTTGCAGCAGGCTCTCCTCCCAGTTGGCTGCGGCAATACGGTTTATCCTGGTCATCCTGATTCCCAGGGGTGCAAACCATTCGATCCCTAGCAGACTAGGGTGATCATGGTCAATGATGGTCAGAGGCAAGATTTCAGCGTGATTCTTAAATTCAACGAGGAAATGTCCAAGGCCTACTACCGGAATTCTATTTCCCTGGTAGTCTTTTAAAATCAGTCTTTGCTTCTCTAATTCTTTTTGTTTAATGTCCGGTATCAGGCGCCAAATGATATTCCAGGATACCATAGATAGAAAAGAGCCTGAGTTGACTTCCATCTCACAGGGCTTCCCTTTGATGCTCACCTCTATCCAGACCTTCCTCCCATTTTCTGCCCTAGCATTTCTGATTTTGTCTGGTGTGTTTCCTCTCTGTCACTGGTTCTTTTGCTTTGGTTTCATTTGCTGCTTCCGGCTTGTCTTTCTTCATGCCTGGGTGTGTGTGTATGTGCTGCTGTGTCTTTTAGGACTTTCACTTTTTTTGTTTCGGCAGACCCTTTCGATGTGCCCCCATTTGTTACAAGCCCTACAGATTGCGTCGAGGAACCTGCATTCCGCTCGCGGGTGGTTGCCCCCGCATCCCGCATACTGAAACTCCCGCCAGTTTCTTCTCTTTTCCCACCATTTCTTGTCTAATAGAAGTCTATGGACATCTTCATTTTCATCCTTGGTATCGCTCTGGAATTCGAGATCTTCATAGTGGGCTGTCACTGTGGGCTGTTTCTTGCCTCCCTCTGCCTTCTTCTCTCTGGCTTGGTTTGGTACATCCAAGATCGCATTCATTTGGCGCATGGTGGCTGCTGACTTCTTTGCTGCTTCGGCGGCGGTTGCCTCTGCAATAGCCTCAGCCACGGTTATGTTTGGTCTATTCAGCAGCTTACTCTGAAGGGTAGTGTCCTTCAACCCGAGGACTACGCGGTCCCTTATGGCCTCATCCATGTTCTGGAACTCGCAGGCTCCTCCAATGTGTCTACTGCTACAAAAACTCTGACAGTTTCACCTTCCTTCTGGTCTCTCTTATAGAATTTGTGTCTTTTTATCAAGTTGGAGACCACAGATGCATAGGGTGCTCGGAGCATTCTGTTCAGCTCGGGCCAAGTCATCTGTTTGAAATCTCTGAGTTTAGCCAGGGCCTTCACCATTTTAAAGATGGCTGGTCCGCAGTGTGTAAGGAAGACAGCCCTCTTCCTTTGGTCAGAGATTTCCTGCAGTTTGTTGCTTTCCAAAAACATAAGAAAACAATCGATATACGATTCCCAATCCTCCTCATCAAGATTGAATGGTGTGGGTAGCGCGTTGTTACCGGCCATCTCTCTTGCTTGGTTCAGATCGCCGTATGCTTTGGTCTCGCTCTTCTACGACGATCCCACCTTCATCGCCAGAGTTCCGTCCAGAAAGAAGCGTGCCAGACCGGGTTCCAACAACAAACTCTTTTATTAAACTCGCTAAGCAATGGTAATGGAACAATAGCCCAAGCCGCAGCAGCCCTTTATATAGTGGCTTGCCCGCGGCTTGTGGCCAATGACACTACTTTAATTGCTCCCACCATTTGGCGGGCTAATCGAATTGGTTCTCTAAAAGCCAATCTGAGAATGGCCTTTTTGGCCAATCAGAATGGGGAACTTGGAGCCTACCAAGTTCCATACATAACAGTCCCATCCCGAGATTTTGTGTTTCTTAGCTTTGGTTTCTTTACTTGGTTCTTTCCGTGGTTTGCTCTAAGATCCAGTTTGCTTTCTTCTGTTTCTTAAGGTTTGGCAATCTCCTTCTCCTTCTCCTTCTCCTTCTCCTTCTCCTTCTCCTTCTCC
>BLBF01000073.1:10133948-10148798 GCA_015471245.1 Laticauda colubrina | reverse complement strand
TTGCCTTTGCCTTTGCCTTTGCCTTTGCCTTTGCCTTTGCCTTTGCCTTTGCCTTTGCCTTTGCCTTTGCCTTTGCCTTTGCCTTTGCCTTGGAACTTTCTTTGGCCTAGTGGATTGGACTTGGCTTTGCCTTGAGGATGAGTGTTGGCTTTATTTGAGTAGTCTGTGGAACTCATTGGGGTTGAGCTGGTGCCAGCACATGGAATTGCTAGGGAATACCAATTCAGACTTGGAAGCCTTAATAAAGACTTTGTACACCTGTGGGGTGTGTGTGCATGTGGGCGTGTACTGCAATCTAAACTTTTTACATTCATTATCCTGAAGACAAATCACACTTGTTTCTTCTAAGAAGAATTATCTGTCAATTAACAGATAACGGATAACAGATAATCAGTTGGAAGGGGCCTTGTAGGTTTTCTAGTCCAACCCCCCATCCAAGTGGTTTTTAGTGTTGTTTCATGTGCATTTTTAACCAACAACAAATGCCAGACTCTCGCCATCCTGCCAAACCTGAATCTGCTTTATCAGATGGCTCCAACTCACTTCTGTTGGATCCAGTAAGGGTGGAGTTATATTTGTAATCCCTACTGATGAAAGTAAAGCTTACAAATCCCAGGATGTCTTCAAGTACCAAGATCTCACATTGCAGAGAAAGCATCTTCTATATCCCTTAACTATTTGGACATGCATTATGTAGCTGTCAATGTCCCCCCCCACAACCCCCCCAAAAAAACTTGAGTCCAGTGGTGTGATTCAACCAGTATAACAAACAGTTTGGTGAGTGTGTGTTTTGCATGCACACTCAGCATTTTAAAAAGCCCATTTTCAACTCTTAATACTTACCTTCTACTGCATCCCCAGTGAGTAAAATAGCTGAAGCATGGCAAACCGCCCTGCCGTGCGAATCAGCTGTGCTAAAAAAAACAGGAAATAAAGCACAGGAAAGAGCAGAAGAAAGTGGGCGGGACAAAATGCTTACTGGAACTATCGGTAAAATCCCACCATTGCTTGAATCTCTTAATCTTTTATTCTTTGGCCTCTGAGAAAGCTGTTTAAAGTTCCATAGTCTCCTGTAGCATCCTTGGTTCAGCTATGCAGCAAGAGCAGCTGACTGCATAAATTATACAGAACACATAGTTGCTCTCTCTGTAATCATGGCATTCTCTTCTCTGCAATGTTACAAAACAAATCCTTTTCATGATCATTTCATCAGGGAACAGTCAGTGGAAATGAATTAAGTATGTTTTGAATGAGTGTACTAAGTCTGCCCTGGAAAACCCTTATAAAATTTGCAGTGAAGAGGCAACTTAAATGATGAGAGAAAAGCAGAGGAAAAGCAAGCGACCATAAATATACAAAAGGCACCTTTCTGCTCAGGTTTACTATGTGCCAGAAGAGGAAACAAAATGAAAAAGGAGGGGTAAAATTGAGAATCAGTTCTTGTAAGATGCAGAAATTTGTCATGAAAGTTAAAGCTGGAAAAAAAAAAAGAGCTATGCTTGCTGGCAGGCATACAGTTTAAAATGTGTGAGTCACCTGTAACAGTTAATTGCAGGATGTAAAACAAAACAAAACAAAATCTCTGGTTTTCTTGCTTCTTGCCTGGGATTGCAAAATCCAGAGAGAAATGAATGAGGTTGAGAAGTTATGATGGTAGATTACAGATCTTGACTTTTTATGAATGTATCTTTTCTTTTACATACACTGAGAGCATTTGCATCAAGATAAATTCCTTAAGTGTCCAATCACACTTGGCCAATAAAGAATTCTATTCTATTCTATTCTGTTCTGTTCTGTTCTGTTCTGTTCTGTTCTGTTCTGTTCTGTTCTATTCTCTCTCTCAAAAAAAATAGAGCATAATTGGAGAGTGGAAAATAAAGCATAATTGGAGAGTTGAGACTACTGATATAGCAATAGAAATAGCAACAGCACTTAGACTTATATACTGTTTCATAGTGCTTTACACACCTCTCTATGTGTTTCATAGAATCAGCATACTTTCCCCAATAATCTGGGTCCTCATTTTATCAACTTCGGAAGGATGGAAGGCTGAGTCAACCTTGAGCTGGTCAGGATCGAACTCCTGGCAGTAGGCAGAGTCAGCCTGCAATACTGTATTCTAACCACTGCACCACCAGTGTGGCTGAATATAGCTAAATACAGCATCAGCTATGGCTTCTGTCTTTCAAAGCTAGTCATTTTCATTTATCTCACAATCTTCAACCATTCTTAAAAAGTTTCTTCAATAGAGAAAAAACTGAACTTTGATAAGCACATCTAAGTGTATGCCCTGATGCATAAAATTATGAGAAAAATTTGCTTCCCCACATATCCAAGACTTTATAGATATATATCACAACTCAAACTATGTTAGTTGGAATTGTATCCAATCAACCTCCCCTTGTTCATAAAAAGGTCATTAGAGGTGGGTGTAGGGGAGGCAATCTCTGCAAATGTTCTAAATAATGTAGACAGACTAAAGACAGCATATTGGTCCCTAAATATACAAACTATATATGTATCTATTTTGTTTGATTCTTGTTTGTAATGTGGTGCAATTGTTCAATCAATGCCACCACTCACATAGAGTCTGTAAAAATCATATAGCTGTGCATTCATGGAATGGACTGAGAAATAACTTTTCAATAATTTGAGTTCTGTGATTCTGTTACAAAATGAGCTCAGTGATTCTCATTCTTTACTGAGATATATCAGTATGGAAGAATAGATGATAAAGAATACCTAATGCTGTGATTATACTTCCTTCCTTCCTTCTTTCCTTCTCTCCTTCCTTCATTCCTCCCTCCCTCCCTTTCTCCCTTCTTTCCTTTCTCCCTTCCCTCCTTCCTTTTTTCCCTTCTCATGTTTATAAATCTCTTAAGGTCAGTGGTTCTCATTCTTTAGTGAGACATACCGGCATGGAAGGATAGGTGATAAAGAATACCCAGTACTGTGATTGTACTTCCTTCCTCCATGCCTTTCTCCCTTTTTTTCCTTTCTTCACTCCCTCCCTCCTTCCTTTTTTCCCCTTCTTTTGTTCTTTTTTCCTTTCTTTTCCTTTTTTTGTTCTGATGGGATTCAAAAAATGTTACTACCAGTTCTGTGGCCATGGTTTCGTGGGTATGGCAGGGGACAGATACTGTAAAATCTCAATTCCCACCCCACACCAGGAGAAGGAGGCAGAGAATAGATGGGGGTGGGGCCAGTTTTGGTGGTATTCTAAATGACTCAAATTTTCTGCTACCGGTTGTCAGCCTTCAAGATCTTCTACTATCGCTTTGCATCTTTCGGCTGCCATTAGTAACAGGGGGAAGGGGAGGTAGGGATAAGTCTGGGAAGTGAGCTGGAGGTGTTACATTCTTCTGTTCTGTAAATGGGGGGGAAAAGCATACAATAGAGTTAGGTTTCTATTTCTCGCTTAGCTTTCTTTCCTCTGCGCAACTGCAACCCGTTATCAAAGTATGCCAAGGTCAACGGACAGAGGCCTCATCATCACCTGAAGATGCCCACATGATCATATTCACAACTTCTAATTGGAAGTTTCATCTGAACTATTGGGGGTGGAAACACTTCCATCACTTTGTATATGTGAATTGTGCGCCTAATTTCTCAGATTCAGAATTCTTTGGTTGCTACCACTTCACTTTTAGTAAAAGATATCTTTTCTCAAAACTAAAGAGTCTAAGTATTTCTTTCCTGGATTTTGAATGGAGCTCTGCCTGACATTATTCTGAATCTCCTCTACCGCCCACCCAGAGAGAATACCCAATTTTCTTCCGAGAGGGCCTGGACATCATGTCATCTTCAACTAGTGATCAGGAGGACCTGGGAGCCATTGGAGGGCAAGATTCTCTGCTGGTACAGGAAGCCCAATCGCTAGCAGAGCTCAGTCTGGAAGAAGATCCAGCTGTGAAGCCCAGATGGTCAGTGGGGGTTGGTTGGAAAGATCCGGAGAAGGATCCCCCCCCTGGAGTCACAACTACCCACCGGCGTGGAAAAGAGGAGCCATGGCAAGAGAAGGAAAAGAGAGAACTCTCACTGAATCAAGCCAGGAAACTCCTCGATAAAGCCTTTGAACAACTCCAAGCTGCACAAAGGTATGAAGGGGGAGGGAAAATAGCCCCAGCCAGAAGAAGCAGAGCAGCTCCCTCTCCCATAAATCAACCCGATCCAGCAGCAGCCCCGGGGCCCTCAGTGGGAGGTGTGATTCCTAGAAGGCGGAGAGCTCCTAGGCTTCCTCCATTAGAAGTAAGATACGGGGGAGATCCCAAAGCCTTGGTATTTTTCCTAGCCCAAGTTTGGAGCTATATGGAAGAATACAGGGAGGATTTTCCCTCAGAGGCAGCCAAAGTGAGATGTGTTACCAGGGCTCCGGAGGGAATAGCTGCAGAGTGGATGGTGACCTTGCATAATGATAATGCTCCCCAGTTGCTGAACTATAACCTGTTCAGGACTGCACTGCGGGCTAGGTTTGAGGACCCACTGGCAGAGCGCAAGGCCTGGTTTAAGATGAAGACCATAAACCAGGGGCGGAGGTCTGTGGCTGACTACACCCAAGAATTTAGACAATTAACTGGTCATATCCAAGGCTGGCCCCAGGAAGCCCTGATAGAAGCGTTTAAAGGTGGTTTGAATGAAGATGTGTACCAGAGATGTATTGCTAGAAGAGACCCCAATGACTTGCAGATGTGGTACTTGCTGGCAGAAGAAGTGGATTTTGATTTAACCTGAAGCAAACGGCGGGGAGATTCTGGGTGGAGCAAGCCTTCCCCCCCACGTCCTCAAGAGGTTCCCAAACCTCAGAGGGGAGGAGTGGCGGAAAGACCCAACCCCTCAACCTGCTTTCGATGCGGAAAGGAAGGTCACTGGGCTGTGAACTGCAGAGTCAAGGTGGGACCAAAGGGGGCGCCAAAAGAAGGGAAGAAACCTGAAAAGTTCCCAGCGAAGCCTCGCAAAGCAGCACTAAAGTCGAAAGAGACGGCAGAGGTCGCCCCTCCCACAGGAGAGGAATCAGAAACCCCAGTGACCCCTGAGGAGGATGATTTCGACTCAGAAGACGACTTCCTGGTAAGTCCAAGCATGGGCCCTAAGAGCCATTCCGGTGAAGTTGAGGGTACCCAATTCAGGGGTCGAAGGGGAAATGCCTGTTAGATTCTGGGTGCACAAGGTGTATAATCAACACGGAAGTAGTGAAGAAAATGGGCCTAAAACTAAAACCTTTGAAGATGCCCATTTTCTTTTGCCAACTAGATGGATCAGTGGCTGGAGGTTGCCCTGCACGTTTTGTCACGGAACCTATAGAAATGATCATGGGAGAGCATGATGAGACCCTGCGTTTTATTGTGGTCCCTGGGATGGAGCAACCATTAATACTGGGATTGCCCTGGCTCCGGAAATGGAACCCCCAGGTTAACTGGAGAAAGGGGTTGTTGCACATACGCACAATGGAGCGACTGGGAAAAGAGGGCAGATCCCAGCTGAAGCCTGAAGACCTAATTGAAATAGCTTCCACAGGTACTGAGCCCGTGAAAGGGGAGGAGAAAATTCCCAACGAGCATTGGCATTTAAGAGAAGTGTTCAGTGAGAAGGCCTCGGATGAGCTTCCGCCTCACCGGCCAACAGACTGTGCTATTGAGATTTTGCCTGGGGTGAAGCTCCCGAAACCAAAGTTGTACTCAATGACCCCATGGGAATTGGAAGAGCTAAGATTGTTTATAGATAAAAATCTGGAACGTGGTTTCATTTAACCTGCTAGACCCTGGGTAGCAGCCCCAGTGTTGTTCCGTGAAAAGAAAGATGGTTCCAAATGCTTGGTGGTGGATTACAGAAATTTGAACGCTATTTCTGTGGAAAACATGTCCCCTTCCTTTGATGAAGGACATGTTGGCTCATTTAGCGAAGGGGAAGATTTTCATGAAGTTGGATTTAAGAGAAACATACTACCGAATTCGAATTAAGGAAGGGGATGAGTGGAAGACCGCTTTTAACTGCCCGATGGGTTGCTTCCAATTCAACGTTCTTCCTTTTGGTTTACAAGGGGCCCCAGCTGTATTCATGCAGATGATCAATCAAGTGTTACATGAACATTTATACAGGGGGGTTCTGGTTTATCTTGAAGATATCCTTATCTACATGGAAACTCTGGATGAACATGTAAAACTGATGCGGTCGGTTCTACAGAAACTGTGTGCCGCTAAGTTGTATGCTAAATTGTCAAAGTGTGAATTCCACCAGGACAAAATTGACTATTTGGGATATCGCATTTCATCTGAAGGCATGGAAATGGATCCAGAGAAGGTGCATGCCATTTTGGAATGGGCTCCACCACGCACCAGAAAACAACTTCAAAGCTTTTTGGGATTTGTAAATTTTTACCGGCAATTCATCCCGACGTTTGCTAAGATAGCACTGCCCATCACAAATCTCTTAAAAATAAAAGGGGAGGTGAAGCCAAGGCCAGGAAAGCCGCTGGAGTGGTCCATGGAGTGCCAAGCAGCTTTTGAAAAGCTGAAATGACTGTTTGCTGCAGAACCAGTGCTGAAGCACCCGGATATGGAACCTCCTTTCGTGATTCAAGCCAATGCAAGTGATGTGGCTATTGGAGCGGTTTTACTTCAAATCAGCGAGAAAGGGACCTTACAGCCTTGTGCGTATACCTCCCGTAAGCTGTCTGAAACAGAGAGAAGATGGGCCGTCTGGGAGAAAGAAGCTTTTGCAGTTTGTTGGGCCTTACTGACCTGGAGACATTTTCTGGAAGGAGCAAAACACCCATTTGTGGTATGGACTGATCATAAGAATTTGGAAGCTTTAAAAACGCCCTGGAAGCTGTCCCCTAAACAAGTTCTCTGGGCCCAGTACTTCAAGCGGTTCAATTTCTCATTGAAGTACATTCCAGTAGGGAAGAACTTCATGGCAGATGCTCTCTCTAGACTACCCCAATATAATAGTATGTGCCAGGAGGTGATAAGCCCAATTGTCTCAATCAAACATCTAGCCGCCCCAGTGATCACCAGAGCCCAAAAGAAGAACCAAGAAGTGGATTTATCGAATGACCTAACCGAACAATTAAAAGAAGCTTTAAAACTGGACAAATGGTTCCTGGCTCATTCAAGTGACTATACAGTTAGAGATGGTTTGGCTTGGGTGGGGGCCAAGTTGTATGTGCCACAGGTGCTGAAGGGCCAAATACTACAACAGGCTCATGATTCTAAAGCAGCTAGCCACTTTGGTTGTGTGAAGACCTTACATCTGGTTAAGCGGCAATTCTGGTGGCCTACTTTAAAGAGGGCCATTGAAGCTTATGTAGCTAGCTGTCCAACTTGTGCTTCGGCAAAGAGACCTCCTGGTAAGCCAGTAGACATTTTGTTACAAAATGTAGCTAGACCAACAGCCCCCTGGAAGGAAATCTCTGTGGACTTTATAATAGAATTACCCGAAAGCGGTGGAAACATGGTCATCTGGGTAGTAACCGATTTGTTTTCCAAACAAGTACATTGCATACCTTGTTCCAAGATCCCATCTGCTAGGTCGCTGGCTAAATTGTTTATTTCACATATCTATAGGTTACATGTCGTTCCGGAACGCATAATCTCTGACAGAGGGGTCCAGTTTACCTCAAATTTTTGGAAAGAGTTCCTGAAGTTGATAGGCTCCGCCCAGGGTTTAAGCTCCACCCACCACCCCCAAACCAATGGGGCCTGTGAGAGGACTAACGCAGTGTTAGAACAGTATCTTAGATGTTACATAAATTATCAACAAGATAACTGGTCCGACTTACTACCATTTGCCAAAGTGGCATATAACAACTCCGTACACAGTAGTACTGGATTTATTCAATTTAAAGTGGCTTTGGGACAAGATTTCGTACCCATACCTGAACTCCCTTGTGAAAAGCCTAACATCCATTCATTGGATGAATGGATAACTCAACTCCAAGTTAACTGGCCAGTGACACGCAAAGCGCTAGATGAGGCCCATCAAGCTCATAAGAAGTTTGCAGACAAGAAAAGATCTCCATAGAAAGAATATAAAGTGGGCGACAAAGTTTTCCTGTCCACCAGATACCTGCAGACCACTCAAAAGTCAAAGAAGCTTGGTCCTAAGTATGCTGGTCCTTTCACGATTGAACGGATTATAAATCCTGTAACAGTCCAGCTGAACTTACCCAAAACTCTTCAACGAATTCATCCGGTTTTCCATGTTAGTTTGCTAAAACCTGAACGTACTTCTGACTTAAGACCCGTCCAGGCTGACCCTCCCATACCAATACTGATTGAAGGTGAACAACATTTTGAAGTTAAAGAAATTCTGGACTCTCGCAAATGGAGGGGTCGACTCCACTATCTCGTAGCCTGGAAACATTTCCCTTCTTCACGAGCCGAATGGGTTAACGAAACTGATGTTAAAGCCCCTAAGTTGGTCAAGGCATTTCATTCCAAGTATCCTGATAAGCCTTAGGATTGTATTCTTTTGTGATTGTTTAATGATTAATAATTGTCTTTATATTTTCTCCTCTCTCTCTTTAGGACTGATGGTTTTCCTTTTTCTAGGAGGGCCGAACGTCAGCCTTCAAGATCTTCTACTATCGCTTTGCATCTTTTGGCTGCCATTAGTAACAGGGGGAAGGGGAGGTAGGGATAAATCTGGGAAGTGAGCTGGAGGTGTTACCTTCTTCTGTTGTGTAAATGGGGGGGGGAAGCATACAATAGAGTTAGGTTTCTATTTCTCGCTTAGCTTTGTTTTCTCTGTGCAACTGCAACCCATTATCAAAGTATGCCAAGGTCAACGGACAGAGGCCTCATCATCACCTGAAGATGCCCACATGATCATATTCACAACTTCTAATTGGAAGTTTCATCGGAACTCTTGGGGGTGGGAACACTTCCATCACTTTGTATATGTGAATTGCGTGCCTAATTTCTCAGATTCAGAATTCTTTGGTTGCTACCACTTCACTTTCAGTAAAATATATCTTTTCTCTAAACTGAAGAGTCTAAGTATTTATTTCCTGGATTTTGAATGGAGCTCCGCTTGACACCGGTTCTCCGAACTATTCAAAATTTCTGCTGTTGGTTTTCCAGAACTGGTCAGAACCTGCTGAATACCACATCTGGTTCTCATGTTTGTACATCTCTTAATTTTGTTCGCTCACATTTTCTTACTCCTTTTGTGTATTTTGTTTAATTTACTTAACCCAAAATAGAACAGCATGAGCACTGGTGAAATATATTTGGCTTTCACTTAAACGCAAGCTGAACTAATTTTCAGTTCTCCAATCCATGTAGTTAGCAGAATCAAGGTTGATTTGAAGATTTATAACAACCACAACAAATCTAAATATGAATCAGAACACAAGTGTATGGAGATCAGTGCTGCCACCCCCTCCTCCCACCCTTGTAATTTGCAATGGGTTTAATTGCCAGATTTGTACAAAATCTGTAAATTGTAGGAAACAGATTGGAGCAATGTGGACAGAGGAATAAATTGCATTGTCTGCCATTTTTCTTTGTAATCTGTTTCATTGATCATATCTTGTTGCTGTATTTTTTTCTGTTTCAGATGCTTAGAGTCACTGATGAGATATGGATAGCTATATAAATCAAGCAAATAGATGCAATACATTTTCTTTCTTCTGTTCAATTGTATCTGAGCCTTTGTGATTGCTTGGATAAATCCCTTTATTTTTACTTGACAAAGTTTTTCAAGAGTAGCTTGCCATTGCCTCCTTACAAGGGCTGAGAGAAAGTGATTGGTCCATAATCACCCATCTTGTGTTGTGCCCAAGACAGGACTAGAACTTATGGTCTCCCAGTTTGCCTGAAAGTTTACCTGATCATAAAAGTTAACCTGATTACACCATTATACCAAACTAGTCCTGTACAGTTCATGCATATAGACACCAAAATCAGAATCTTGTCATTTTATCTCATTCTCAAGATTCTATTCTTCTTCATACCGGTAGTATTCCTAGTAAGAGCCATTGTGGTGCAGTGGTTAGAATGCAACACTGCAGCTAATTCTGCTGACTGCTGGCTGCCTGCAGTTTGGCATTTCAAATCGCACCAGGCTCAAGGTTGACTCAACCTTCCATCCTTCCAAGGTTGGTAAAATGTGGACCCAGATTGTTGGAGGCAATATGCTGACTCTGTAAACTGCTTAGAGAGAGATGGAAAGCACTGTGAAGCAGTATATAAGTCTAAGTGCTATTGCTATTTACTCTGTGTATGTATATGTATTAGTTGAAGAAATTGTTCTTTGGGCAATGAGCTTTGGTGAGCTGAGCAAGGATGTATCATCTTTTCATCTTGAAACATATATTTGAATGAGGATTTCTATGGATGTCTGTATGACAAAAAAGTGGCTTGGTTTTGTAAAGAAGCCAGTATAGATTATCATGTTTTTCAATGAAATAAGCTCCTACATTAATATCCATGAAACTTAAAGGGATCTCAATGTATTTTTTCTGTACATACCAAGGATATTGCTGCTGAGCCAAGAAATATCAAGTTATATCCCTAAATGTGTGAACCAGTTCCTCACTGACTGTCCTAACCCAATTAGGCAGTCTCCCTTCCATGATTTTTGATGTGCCACTGAGCAACCTTTGGATGAAAATGTTACTAAGTGGAACATGGAAACATGAAAATGTTCTCCAAATAAGTATAGCATATAGGATAAGGAATGCAAAAACACATATGAAAGAAAACCAGAAAATTTAAACATGTAAAATTTTGTTCAGGCTTTTTGAAAGTGCAGATTGATGCAGATTCAGAATAAAAAAATGTAAATCAAGCTTGCAAGTTTATCCATCTTCACACGTGCAGTATTCAAGTGACTGAAAAATTGGATTACAGTCACCTTCATAGATTGGTTACAGATCACTTGGGGAAATGAGAAAGAAAAGGCAGTTGTTTTAGTAAGAAAAATTCTTAGAACAGCTAAACAAGGGCTATATCTCATTCCATGTAGAACATAATTCAAATAATACTATATGGTAAATAGACCAAAAAAAGAGGGTCTTATTCAGAAGAATGCTATAATTTGTGTTTCATTGGAACTCATTTTTTTTCAAGTCTCTCTTTAAGTCAGAACAGGATTTGAACTGGTCACCAGAAGAGGGATGTAGGAACTGAAAAATGAAAGCTTTCTATATTTTCCTGGTCTCCTGAGTGATGGTATCTTTTCCTGCGTTTTTTTGTGCTTAAGAATAACAACTGTTCTACAAAGCAGACAAACTGTACAGCTTTTTAAAAAATCTGTTTCTAGTTCTTAGGCAGATCTGTCACAGCTAGCTTTTGTATTCATGTCTTTCATGCCTTTGGGTATTGAAGCTGATGTCAAATTAGTGGTAGGGAAGCATTGCATGGAATAGGACTGAAACATTTATTTATTTACTCCATGCTGCAAAGACATTTGGTGAGAGAAGAAGGCTTTGACATGGAATATTAAAATGAAGAAGGCACTTCTATCTATCAATGAAAGACAGTTATGAACAAACAAAGAAATGTGAATGAGTAAAAAAAAAAAAAAAACAGGTGTTGGAAGAAATATCCATCTGGTTCAGTTCCAAGCTGGGAGAAAGACACTGGAAACATGGAGGCTGATTGGAAAGATTGTTTATTGATAAACAGAGCTGCCAGGGTTTGTGGTTCTGGTGCAGCTGACAAAATGGAGTTGAGGAGGCTGTTATACCTTCTTTGGGCTTTCTATTTGAGGTTCCTGTTCCTGTGCAAAAACATGTATTCTATTGGCTGTTGTCAGATTCCTATGGGGTCATATAGAGGTCATGTAAGGGTCATAGCTGGCTCGATAGGCAGAAGAAGAAATGCAAATCCTAGATGCTTGTTGGAGCTAATTTCTTCAACCTCTGGCTTTTTGTATATCTAACTCCCAGGTGAAGTTTGCCCTGCTCTTGGATAGTGCAATGAAGGGGCTTGTGTTTTGAAAGGGTGTTGGACAATTCCTATTGTGTCTTAATGGCTTTCATCCTGTGGTGGATCTTGGGTGAAGGACTGCTTCTAGTCCTACCATTCTGCCTTTGTTCAGACTTTGCTTCAGGGAGTTTAAAAATATCCGATCTTCAATGGATTATCAAATCTGAATTTCTAAAAGGTGGCCTCCTCAGTTTCTGCTTGGGGGTAGGGAGACTGGGGCTGTTTTAAGAGCATGTTTCTCCATTTCTCCCTTTGGGGAAATATAATATCTTACCTTTTTAATATTCCTCAAAGTATTTCATTCTTCTGGGGGAGGGTGGGCTTCCCACAAAGGTTTATGCTTGCATTTCACCAATTATTATTTACTTTATAAATAAAATTGTTTACTTTAGTTGAAATATTGGCTTTGTGCTGTTGGTCCAAGTGGGGTTGCTGGATGATAGCACATATTCAAAGATATCAAGGTGACCACAGAGAAGCCTGCCATAATTATATGGACAATCCTACCTTTCTCCAACAATACAGCCTCCCCCAATAGGAAGCCACATCATGTTTTATAGGCATGAAATGAGATTAAGCCACTCCACCCAAATTAAGGCCTATATTAAAACATACAAAATGGGGGGGAAATGGCAGGGGGCTTGCTGTTAGGAAATACTTTTGTTGCACACCCAGATATGGTGCTACCTGCGTTGACCCTGATACAAAGTGCCTCACCAACACCGAGGTCAACATCCAAGCTGTTGCCGCCCACCCTCCCCGAAGATGCATAGGGGGAGAATTAAGACACCCCTAAAAACATTTTTTCGGGGCTCAAAAAAAATAAGAGCTGGCCTTATTATATGAGAAACACGGTACAAGTATTAATGTGTGCTTAGATTGATAGGCAGACATGAATAGTTGTTGAGTTCTCTTTTTCCAGCGAACTTTGGATGATCAAACCCCTGTTGTGCCCCCAATTACATCCCTTGTTATATGCATCCCTGTTCTGAAGATTTTCTGTGCTACAGTCAAGAAGTCCTTTAATATGGTCTTAATTTGTTCATTCTGAGATTAGGACTGGAAGACAATTTTGCAGCACATAATTTTAGTGGAGTTTAGGATGCCTTCATCTTATGTCCTCACTATTGAAAATATCCTCCTGAAAGAGCTGCATAAAAAAAACTAGGGCATCTTGTTTAAGCCCATGTCCCACTGCACCAACGGATGCAAAGAGGATGTAAAACATTAAAAAAAGCTTGCCATCCATTGGAAAAGGCTATGCATCTGTTGTATACTCACTGCATATGTGTTTCATATGCTCTATCCCTCCAGCATCCACCCACTGAGATTTCATCTGCCCAAGAAGTTTTGAGCTGCACAAAACTTTTTGAACAGATGAACTTTCCACCACGTATGATGTACATCCGTGACAAATACAGGCAACAAACGTTCTATGTCTGTTTATCATCCGTTCAATGTCCGCTGTATCCTCTCGGCATCCTCTGAACATCACCTCAACTGCAGCTGAAAACGGAAAGAGGGAGGAAACGAAAGGTACACGGAACGTCTACACAGTGTTAGTAGCATGGAAATAGAAAGGATGTAAGTGGATGCATCTCGTATATAAAGGATAAAAACAGAAAAAATGTTTGTATCTGTGATGTATCTCGGATATTTAGGATGTCTGGAGTATGCCTAGAGTATGTAGAAGGCCCCATAGTGGACAACTGATATTTCCTATAAAAAGGGGGAGGAAATCACCTGGATCTCAGTATGAGTCCAGCAGCCATGGTGTACAGACCTCTTCACCCTTGGTCTTGCTCTTCCACATCATCCATTGTTCTCCACCATGGATCATGACACAATCCATATGGTAGCTGAGATCATTCATCATCAGAACCAAACCCTGTTCAGACTGTTTCACCTTTTATACACAAGGAGAAGAAGGAGACGTCCAAGAGCTGTGTGGGTCCGAGGATGGATCGTGAGAAGAATGGAGTTTGGACAGTATGACCAGCTGATGGTGGAGCTGAGGAATGAAGACCCTTGTGCATTCCATCACTTCATGAAGATGCCACCAGCCATGTCTGAGAAACTTGTAGAGTGTCTGAGACCTAGGTTGACCAAGCTGAGAACCAACTTCCATCCCAGCCTGGACCCTGGACTGAAGGTGGCACTGACTCTGCACCACCTGGCCTCTGGAACCACATACAAAAACATGCAGTATGCTTGGAGGGTGCCACACAACACCATCAGCAAAGCGGTCAGAGAAGTGGTGCAGGCCACCATTTGATACATCAAATATTTCTTGACAGACATACATCTTTTTTTTTTTTTATAAATCCAAGACAAACCATTTCATTGAGCTCTCTATTTAGATACAGACTGGCTGAGCATTTGATGATGTCAGATATTATAAAAAGTTCTAAACCCTGAGGATCTAGAAACAAAATGTTTTATTTATGGCATATAATTTCAGGTTTTTCTTTATAGGTTCTATGCATTGATGCTTAATTTATGTATCAATTAAATCTGAGATAAAGACCCTTATCTATCATGCTGGTTAGAAATTGATGGGAACTGGAGTCCAAGATACTGGGAGTGGTGACAAGCTGGCCATGCCCACCCAGTCGGCCACATGCACCCAGTCAGCCACACCTGCCCAGCCCCCCAAGATCAACCACAGCTCTGATACAGCCCTCAATGAAATTGAGTTTGACACCCCTCGACTAGATGTTAATTTTTAGTTTTAAGATTCCAGTGTATACCAGAATGACATAATTTAGGTGGATGCAGCAGCTAATTTTTAAACACCTTTTCTTAAAAAAAAAAAAAAACTATTGTTAACTGTTAAGCCTGGGTTCCCCAACCAGGGTTAGGTAGACAATCTAAACAGAATGTGCAGCGTTAGTCAGATAGGTACACAGATAAATGA
>BLBF01000073.1:10093669-10117488 GCA_015471245.1 Laticauda colubrina | reverse complement strand
GAGCAGCACCAGCAGAGTAAGCACCAGCAGAAGCACCAGCACCAGGAACAGCACCAGCAGAAGCCCCAGCACCAGCAGAGTCAGCACCAGCAGCAGAAACCCCAGCAGGAGCAAAGTTAGTGCCAGCGGGTGGGATGGTGGCCCTGTCCTTCTTGCCAGGGCTGGCTGGAGTAGGCACAGGCTTCCTCTTCTTCCCCATGGTTGTTGGCTGGAGATGTGTCTGGCAGCAGGTCTTTCCTCTGAATGGTGACCTGCTTGTGAGCTGTATCCTTTTATATCCACAGGGCTGATGCAATGCATCCTCCCCACATGCGCAGTGAATGCTTTGCATCCGCTAGGCATCCGCAAGGCATCCGTGATGCATCCGCGTCATCTGCTAGGCATCCGCTCTGCATCCGTTCCTTCGACTGCGCGTCCGCTTCGCTGTGCTCTCCCGGAAGCCCTGCGGATGTGTCATCTGCTTCCATCCGCTACGCTTCCGTGGAGCATCCGCTTAACATCCTGGTTACATCCTCTCCCCATCCATTCCTTTCCGTTGTTGTCCGCTCTGTTTATACAAATTTGGGGCACTTTTGAGAGCGGATAACAATGGATGGAACATTTTCTCATCCGCTGTGTTCTTTTTACATACTTTTTGTATCCATTGGCCAATGTGATAGGGCCTTTACCTGATCTTTATTTCCTGATTTTTCAACTTGAGCTGCCGAATGAGGCACAGCTGCAGTTAAAAAAGCAGGAAAAGAGGACTGTTTCAAAGGCTGCTTCTCTGCACACAGCGTGTTGATGATGATTTACAGGCGCATGGCTCACAGCATGCAGGGAAGCTCATATATCCTAAACCGGTAGTTAACCCTGTCGTGTCCCCCCCCATTTTTTTTCCATGAGTAATTTTATTCTGAAAACAATCTAGTGCATCCCATGGAATGTATTTACAGTCTGCTGCTGTAGCAAATGAAAAAAAATGTTATAAGGAAAAAAAATATTCCCCTTTTTTCAGCATGAAATCATAGCTTGAAGGGGGGGGGGGGATGAAAAAAAGAAACACACTAAGGAATAGCACTTCTCTCTCTTTCATGCAGCAATTCAAGATTATCTTTTGAGGCCACAAACTTCCATTAAAGTGCATATTTAGATTCTTTCTTGGTTAACAGAAAACCTATTGCTTTGGAAGAAGCATTTTCACAAGAGGTAGAATTGAAGAGCTTGTTAAGGTTAGCAAGAGTTCAGAATGGTATAGTATAAGACACATTCTAATGTTTCCTAAGTCTTAAGATAAATTCCCTTGACTCTTTCCAGTCACAGTGAAAGCAACATTGAAACAGAAGCTTAAGGGACTTATAATAAAGGGTAAAATGTGGATAATTAGACAAAATTAATATAAGAGTAGATGAAAGTCAGAAATGCAAATGTACAGTAACACCTGCTTTCAACATCTTCAAGCAGAAGACACCATTCCTAGGGGTTGCCCAGCAGCTTCAATTGGGTTGAACACAGATGTCCTCTTTGCCATGCTGTGAAATGCCCTTTTGGAAATCAAATCCAAAGAGTGGCAAAGAGGCAAAGAATTTATAATTAAGCAGAGGGCACTTTAGTTCATAAATTAGTACCTTATTCTTAAGCTGATCCTCAGTGTTATATGAAATGTGCACAAAGCATCAAATGAATTTAGTATGTTTCATGGTGATCATCATACCAGGAGCTTTAAAGAGCCAGCTCCAAGCCATACAGATAAAAATAAACTCTTCAAAATGTCCCAGGAAATCTTGTGAAATAAAATAGGAGTGGGGGAGGAACAGTGATGAGTAATATGCTAGAACTTAAGAAGAAAAAGGATGTGTGATGGTGAAGACACTGGGTTTGTTGACTGGAAAGTTAGCAGTTTGAGACCCAAGTACCACAAGATAGCACTTAGCAATAGCACTTAGACTTATAGACTTCACAGTGCTTTATAGTCCTCTCGAAGTGGTTTGACAGAGTTAGCATCTTGCCCCCAACAATCTAGTTCCTCGTTTTATTGACTTCGGAAGGATGGATGGCTGAGTCAACCTTCAGCCTGGTGAGATTTGAGCTGCCAGTTGCAGACAACTGGCAGTCAGCAAAAGTAGCCTGCAGTACTGCACTTTAACCACTGCGTCACCGTGGCACAGTGGGATGAGTTCCCATTTGTGTTCCAGCTCTTGCTAACCTAGCAGTTTGAAAACATGCAAATGCAGGTAGGTAAATGGGTAGCGCTGGTGGAAAGGCAATAGTGTTCTGGCATATTGTAATGCTGACCACACAACCACAGAAGTGTCTGCAGACAACACTGACTCCCTTAGCTAAGAAATGGAGATGATCTCTCCCCCACACAAAGGGTCAGACACAACAGGACAAGGGAAATCTTTACCTTTGGAAGAAAGAGAACATAAACATTGTAAAACTGCCTTTTGATGGAGATGATTTTACAACATGTAAATCTTAGGCTGTTTTTCTTGATTAGTCAAGACTGTGCGCTTAGGTCAGCAACCTCATCTATATAAATAGTCTCTGAGATGTTTATATTAGCATACGACTTAAAAAAAAATACTTGCATTTTATTTTGCTGTTACTTAATAATGTGCAAAATGGAACACATGCTTTCAAAGAGAAGAAGGAACTTAGCAACAACATGTCTTCGCAAAACTGAATGAACATCTTGCCTGCGTTGTTTTGATATTTATGTACACCAAGAAATATTGCTTCCCAGGCCAGCGATTGTCCTGATTCATCTCTTCATTTTGTGTTTAGGATCCCAAAGTGATTGTTCCAGAAATAGATGTTCTGTATTCAATAGTGAGGTCACCTTACTCCCAAGCACTGCCAGTGCACAATGTACAATGTTCTGTTCCCAATGGGGCATACTTGTTTTCAGCAACCTTACCGCCACTGCAAAAGTAACTGTGAAGTTGTTCCTTCCTTCATTTCAACAAATAAACCCAAATAAATAAATAAACAAACAAACAAACAAACAAACATCCTCAGACCTCTCACATTCTGGACATAAACTGTTTCAACCTCTCCCCTCAATATGGCAATATAGGGCATGCTAAAACAACTAGACACAAGGACAGTTTCCCCCCCCATGTCATTATTCTGCTAAACAACTAATTCCCACAACACTGTCAAACTACCTAATAGGGCTGTATTACAATACTTCTCATCTTTCCTATTTCCTTATCTTCTTATGACTATAACTTTGTTGCTTGTATCTTATGATTTATTTTAATTGTTTTATTTAGCATCCTAAAATGATTTATGTTGATTGCTTATTTAGTATCTTATGACTATCACTAAGTGTTATATTTTATGAATTCATGATGAATGTATTTTTATGATGGTTATGGACATAATTTATTGCATGTTACTTCTATATACACTGAAAGCTTATGCACAGAGACAAATTCCTTGTGTGTCTTATCACATTTGGCCAATAAAGAATTCTGTTCTGTTCTATTCTATTCTATTCTATTCTATTCTATTCTATTCTATTCTATTCTATTCTATCATTTTTTAAAAAGAAATGAAACACTGAACTCAATTTTATCAGCCTTTATCAGGGGTCTTCAAGAAGTACAAACCAATTCAATATAATACATATAAGTGGTTTTTCTACTGCTTGTTTTGCTTTACAGAAGGAAAAATAAACAGAATGTCTTTGGAGATTCTCAGTCATCCAGATCATGGTCGTCCCAAAGATATTGTTCAAAAGTAACTGGACTTTCCTGATGGGGTTTTTTTTTTATTTGAAAACATTTCGCTTCTCATCCAAGAAGCTTCTTCAATTCTAGCTAAATGGTGAGGAGAATTGTTATTTCCCACCATTCAATCAGAACTGAAGAAGCTTCTTGGATGAGAAGCAAAATGTTTTCAAGGAAAACATCAGGAAAACCCAGTTGCCTTTTGAAAAAGCATCTTTAGGAGGGAAATAGGAACCTTTTCTAAATAAAGAGCAGTAACTGCTGGTAGCTGAAGTGATACTAAGCTGGACAGCCAAACATT
Source organism: Laticauda colubrina (assembly GCA_015471245.1). Taxonomy (NCBI): domain Eukaryota; kingdom Metazoa; phylum Chordata; class Lepidosauria; order Squamata; family Elapidae; genus Laticauda; species Laticauda colubrina. Next base: position 10,113,471 of record BLBF01000073.1, on the reverse strand, counting down.
TTGGTAAGTTCTCAAGATAATCCATTCTTGATTGAAAAAATTCTGCTTGTTTTACCCTGGAAATCATGTTAGAGGTTGAGAAATGAGAAGCCTCTCCCCTCTCTCCTTCAAAACTGGATCCCTAGGGCAGATCCTAACCCTGACAAAACTCAAGCCTTTTTAATAGGACAGGAATATATTGTCACCACAGAGGTCTTGTAACAAAATGGAGGTAACTTGGCAAAATAAAACTCTCAGGAGGACACTTGGAAATGTTGGAATAGCTTCAGGGGTGGGCTTCAAAAAATTTAGCAAAGGATTCTCTGTCTGGTTGCTGGGTAGGTGTGGCCATGGTGGGTGTGGCCTAGTCAGCCTCCTACACCATGGCAGGGGGGTATTTTTGCCCTCCCCAGGCTCCTGAGGCTTTCCTCAAGCCTCTGGGAAGGCGAAAAAGGCCTCCCTGGGCTTTGGAGGCTCTCTAAAAGCCAGAAACAGGCCCATTTCTGGCCTTCTTGAACTTCCAGGAGGCCTGTTTTTCACCCACCCCAAGCCTCCACACATGCCCTGCACTTACCTGCATCCAAAATGGGCCAAGTGGGAGGGGTGGGCAGGGCCAGCCAGGAGTTGGATTTGGGGGTTCTCCAAACTGCACAGAATCTTAACTAGGGGCTCTCCCAAGCCCCTGCAAACCCCCAGCAGCCCACCCCTGAAAAGCTTACCACAGAGATATTTTCCAAGTGAAATCCCTATAATAATCTAAACAAGCCATTAATTTCTCTCTTTCATTATCGGTCATAAAGGCAGGCAATTGTTAAAGGGTTTGTCATATTTCCTCCCATTTCCACCCCTTTGAACCATTCACATCATTTCCTAGCTGTCACTCATAACAGCAGGAATTCTAGAAGTTTAATTGGCCAGTAGCAGCAGGAAGGAAAATATTGACAGCGAAGGAGTGGGGCAACCATTGCCATCTGCTCCGGTGTCACAAAACATACCCTTAAGAGAGATAACAGAATGATTTTTTTCCCCTGACAAATGTATTTTTAAAGGCAGTTTTCATGAAGATGCTCAGTGGTTTAGACTAGAGCATTATATATTAATGCTCTGGAAGACTAGATGAATGATAGAAACTGTTCCATCCGGAAAAGAAGCGCGTGAGATCAGGTTCCAACTTACAACTCTTTATTCGGTTAACAGCAACAGTAACAGTAACAGTAACATTGGCTCAAGCTGCAGCAGCCCTTTATATAGAGGCTTGCCTGCCGGCTTGTAGCCAATGACACTTATTTAATCTTGCTGCCTTTGAGCAGCTTCTTGGATTGGTTCCTGATGAACCAATCCACTACTGGCCTTTTTGGCCAATCAGATTTAACTACTTGGAACCTTCCAAGTTATACAGAACACCCCTCCCCCTTTAGTTCAGTCCTACGTGAGTGACGTAGTCGCGCAGGTAGGTTGGGCTTTTTCTGGTCCTAGTTGACCTGCGCGGCTCATTCTCGCCTAGGACTTCAAGTGGTTTGGTTGGGATCGCTGTCTCTCCGGCTTTTCTCCATGGAACAGCCTGGAAGGGTGAGTCAGCACTGCTGCTCCCGCCTGAGTTTCTCAGGCTGATCGAAGTGGTTCTGCCGCTCCCTCCTGGTTCATCCGGGCTGGTTGAGCTGGCCTGGCTGGCACCTTCCAGGTCGGCTTCCCTTTCGCCAGGACTTCTTCTGATAGTCTCATCTAACTGTAAGTGCTCTTTTTGGTTGGTTAGATTTTCTGGTTGTGATTTTAATGGTTCATTTTCACACTCTTTTTTATTTATTTGTATTCCCCCCCCCCCCGGTTTTGTTTTCGTCGAGTTTTATTATTTGAGGTTGCACAGTTGTTTTGCACTCGATGTTGTGGGAATGAAGCTGGTCTATGTGCTGCTTCCACTCTCTTCCATCGTCCACGGTTAGTCGGTAGGACCGGGGACCTGTTACTTGTGTGATTGTGGCTGGAAGCCAAAGAGGGTCCCTGGTAAAATTCTTTGCATAGACCAGGTCGCCGATTTCGAAAGTGCGGTATCGGCTGGAAGAGTCGGGGGGGTTCTTGCAAGTATAATTGGGGTGCAACCTATCTAAATGGGATCTGAGTTTTCTCCCCATTAATAATTCTGCCAGGCTCTTGTTAGTTGTGCTACTGGGAGTGATGGGTTGTAGTGTAAGTAAGCGGTTTAGTTTGTCTTGGAGATCCCCATGGTTCATTTTCTCGAGGCCTTCTTTTGTGAACCGGACCATTTACTCGGCCCTACCATTCACCGCCGGGTGGGCCAGCATGGTCAGTGCATGGCGTATACCCAAAGAGGCTAAGTATTCTTCAAATTGTATTGCTGTTAGTTGTGGCCCATTGTCAGATACCAACAAATCAGGTAACCCATGAGTTGCAAATAATTTATTTAGCTGTTTTATAACAGTGTCGGTTGTTGTGGAGGACATTAAGATGACTTCAAGCAAATTTGAATATGCATCCACAACTATTAAAAATGTATTGCCCCTAGTTGGTCCCGTAAAATCAATATGGATTCGAGACCAAGGGCCTCGTGGGGTCTCCCAGTCCCATATGGGAGCTTGTGGAGGGGTGGGTCTAGCTCGCTGACACTTGTGGCATGTTGCAACCCAGCGTTCAATGTCCTTGTCTAAGCCAGGCCACCAGACATAGCTCCTGGCCAGGCTTTTCATTTTAACTATGCCTGGGTGGCCCTCATATAACATGCCTAACACTTCTTCTTGTAGTTTGGATGGAATCACCACCCGATCTCCCCACAACAAACACCCCTTTTGTATTGACAGTTCAGTTTGTCTAGTCCAAAAATGTTTAAAGTTTTCAGTCTTTTGGCCTTCCGGCCAGCCTTTACCTACCCAAGTAAAAACGCGGGCAGTCAATGAGTCTTTTGCCGTGGCTCTGGCGACATCATCCACAGTCAATAGAAGTTCAGGGCAGGTTTCTAGTTGTAGAGTGGCAGTGGCTGGAGCCGGGTCGTTCTCTAAGACTGGTAAAGGTGTTCGGCTTAATGCGTCTGCATGGGCGATTTGTTTCCCGGGTCGATGCAGCAATGTATATGAATAGGCAACCAGGAATTCTGACCACCTAGTCATCCATGGGGATAGAATGTTCGGTGTGGGTTTTTCCCCAGCCAAAACTCCCTAGTCATGGTTTATGGTCATTCACAATGGAGAATGTTCTACCGTATTCATGAAAGCATTTTACTTCGGCAACAATTGCCAGGGCTTCTCTGTCTAGTTGGCTATAGTTGCGTTCCGCTTTGGAGAACGTTTTCGAATAAAAAGCAATGGGTGCCTCTCTCCCGTCAGGTAATTGGTGGCTCAGGATAGCACCGACTCCAAATGGTGAGGCGTCGCAGGTGACCGTCAAGGGTAGAGTATTACTAAACTGAATAAGAATGGTGTCTGAGGTTAACAAGTTTTTTATATTTTGAAAGGCTCTTTGTTCTTTGTGACCCCAAGTCCAGACAGTTTTTTTTTATCTAGCAACTGGTGCAATGGTTCTGCTATCGTTGCTTTGTGGGGGAGGAATACGTTATAAAAATTGATCAGACCTAAGAATGCCTGTAAGTCCATTTTATTTCTAGGTCTGGGTGCATCTTTAATTGCTTTGACTTTTTTTTCTGTTGGGTGAATACAATCAAATATCGTCAATCAAACATCCTAAAAATTCATCAATCGTCAATTAAATATCCTAAAAATTCGATGCGGTCAGTGGCCAGGCAGCATTTTTCTTTTTTAACTTTCAGGCCGGATTCTCTGAATTTCATTAGCACTTCCCTTAGTCTAGCTTCTAATTGGGTCGCGTTTTTTGCCGAAATTAGGACGTCATCAAAATATGGAATGACCCCTTTTATTCCGTTTAATAGGTGTTCCATGAGGTTTTGTAAGATGCCTGGGGCAACATTCACCCCGAATTGAAAACTGTTACAGTTACTATTGTTTGTGCCTCAGCCGTTATGGGGTCTACTGGAAGTTGCTGAAACACCTGGGCCAAATCGAGTTTAGCAAAAAATTTACCTCCCCCAAGTAAGTGCAGTAAGTGCTACACCACTGGTACCGGGTATGCGCTTTGCTGTTACGCATGGTTCAGGGTAGCCTTGTAATCTCCACGGATGCGCACAGACCCATCTGGTTTTACAGGTGTTTCTATTGGAGTCTCCCACCTGGCATGGTCAATTGGTTCTATGACCCCTTGTGCAAACCCCTTAATTGCTCATCTATTTTGTGTTTTAATGCAAACGGGACCCATCTAGCTTTTAGTCTTCTTGGTGATATTTGGGGATGTAGGCTAAAGGATATTGGGGTTCCCCGGTACCTGCCTAGAGTTCCATCGAAGACGTCCTGGAATTCGTGTAGCAGGTTCTCTTCCCAATCGCTCATGACTATTTGGCTCACTCTGGTCATCCCGATGCCCAATGGTGCGAACCATTCGATGCTCAGAAGGCTGAGACGATCTCGGTCGACTATAGTCAATGGCAGGACTTCAGCGTGTTGTTTGTAAGTTACTTTGAAGTGCCCCAGACCTACCACGGGAATCCTATTTCCCTGGTAGTCTTTGAGAATTATTTTTTGTTTTTTGAGTTCATTTTGTCTGATGTTTGGAATCAGACGTCTAATTGTGTTCCACGACACCATCGATAGAAAAGATCCTGAGTCGACCTCCATCTCACAAGGGCTTTCTTCAATGGACACTACAATTCTGACTTTTTTCCCGCTTTCCGTCTGTGTGCTTCATATAGTGACAGTCTGATGTGTGTTTTCTCGGTTGCTGGTTCCCTTGCTGCGCTCCCATTTTCCGTCGGCTTGCCTCGAGTCAGTTCTTGGTAGGGAATTACCGTGTCTTCTAGGGCTGCTGTTTCTTCAATTTTGGCATACTCTTTCGATATGTCCCCTCTTTTTGCAAGCCCGACAGATAGCATCAAGGAACCTGCACTCAGCTCGGGGGTGGTTTCCACCGCAACCAGCACATTCCCACCAATTTTTCTTCTTTTTGCACCTTTTTTGGTTTGCATTAAGGTGGTGGACCTCATCGTCATCTTCATCAGTGTCTGATGATTCGTCTAGGTCTTCATGGTGCGTGGTTGTGGCAGCTTGCTTCCTTCCTCTACCGGAGTTTCTTTCTTTTGGAGAGGTTGTCATGTCAGCACTGGTGTTCATCATCTTCATTGTGGCCGCTGATTTCTTTGCGGCTTCCGCAGCTGTTGCCTCCATGATTGCCTCTGCCACCATTATGTTAGGTCTGTTTAAGAGTTTGCTTTGTAGGGTAGAGTCCTTAAGACCTAACATGACACAATCTCGCATTGCCTCATCCATATTTTGGAATTCACAGGCTCCTTCATTCAATATGGCGCAGAGCTGCCACGAAATCAGCAATGGTTTCGTCTTCCCTCTGGTCTCTCTTATAGAATTCATGTCTCTTGATGAGTTTTGAGACAACCGGCACGTAGTGAGGTTTCAGCATTCGGTTAAGCTCAGACCAGGTCATTTGTTTCACGCCTCTGGGCTTCGCTAATGCCTTTGCCATTTTAAATACGGCTGGCCCGCAATGTGTTAGGAAGACAGCCTTCTTTCGCTGATCGGAAATGTCTTCTATTTCATTGCTCTCCAGAAATATCAGGAAGCAATCAATATAAGACTCCCAATCTTCCTCATTGGGGTTAAATGGTGCAGGTGGCGCGTTATTACCAGCCATCTCATCTAGCGTCGTTTGTTCTCTTGCCGCGTGCTCGGTCTCAGCTTCAAGACGATCCCATCCTTGTTGCCAGTGTTCCATCCAGAAAAGAAGTGCGAGAGACCGGGTTCCAACTAACAACTCTTTATTTGGTTAACAGCAACAGTAACGGAACATTGGCTCAAGCCGCGGCAGCCCTTTATATAAAGGCTTGCCTGCCAGCTTGTAGCCAATGACATTTATTTAATCTTGCCGCCTTTGAGCGGCTTCTTGGATTAGTTCTTGATGAACCAACCCACTACTGGCCTTTTTGGCCAATCAGATTTAACTACTTGGAACCTTCCAAGTTATACAGAACAGAAACCAAGGGAAGTCATCCCCAACTTGCTTTATTTTGGATTCATTCATTTTGTTCCCTAAGCATTGCAATAACTAAAGCCTCCCTGGTAATATTCTATATTAAAATGAACATCAGGTGACAAAAACAACCTTTCCTTTAGTCCTTACCCATACCCTTAAACATGTCTGGTCTTCTGATATAATTACACATGATAAAACTATCCCTGAACTAAACTAAACTAAACTAAACTTTCATCTTATTCTTTGTTTTGTTTAAAAGTTTCTGCTGAACTTTCTGTTTTCTCTGAGCAGAAGGATGGTCTTGCAGGATGTAATCCGGGTCATTCACTGGGACCAGAGGTTTAATCTTCTGAGCTTTTGAACTTGTGTTGGAGCCCATCCTCAAGGAACTTTTCTCTATTGGAATGTGTGCTTTGGGCTATTCTATGTGCTGTATTTATATGGTTCCTAGTTGGGAGTGGGATTCAGACAGTTTGGAATGGTTTGGGCAAACTAGATGTTAAATTTACACCTGGTTCACTGAAACAGCAGTTGAACCAACTGGATGGCTGCTCCCACCCCACCCCACCCCTCCCAGGAGTCTCCACATGGCCCATTTGGGATGCAGATAAGTGCAGGGTCCATGCAGAGGCTCTGGAAGGGTAAAAAACAGGCCTTTTAGAAGTCTGGAAATAAGTCAATTTCCAGCTTCCAAAGGATCTCCGGACCCCGGGAGAGGCCATTTTTGCCCTCCCAAAGGCCTGGGGGAAGCCTTCAGACCCCGGGGATCCTGGGAAAGGTTAAAAATGGCCCTCCTGGAAATTCTGGAAGTCTAGAAATGGGCCTGTTTCCAGCTTCTGAAGGACCTCTGGACCTCGGGGGAGGCCGTTTTTGCCCTCTCACAGGCCCGAGGAAAGCCTCCAGACCCTGGGGATGGCAAAAAATGGCCCTCTTGGAAGTTCCAGTAATCCATGCCCTCCATGGCTACAGCCCACCCAGCAACCAGGCAACGAATCAGTTGCTGGGGTTTTTGAATCCCACCCCTGGTTGTGGCTTCCTATTGGTTCACTGGTGTGTTCATGGCTAGCTATTGGTTGTTTCTTTGTGCTGCTAAGTCCTTATAAGATTCCTAAGTAAGTGATAAGTTGGTGGTAAATCAGCACTCCTGTTGACTGACGAGGGATCTGTTTCCCAGACTTCAATAATTTTCCTGCTATCTTTGTACCTGCTCAGCCAACAATCTTAGTATTTGTGAAATTGAGTGTATGGTCCTGATGAATTTTTTTTTCTGCCACTCCCCTCATGCAGAAACATCTCTCTTTGTAAGGATTCAAGACACATCATTTTCTTACTAAGGGAACTAAAGAAATAAAAATATTAATTCTTAAGCTCTGGATTCATCTTGAAGTCAAATACAAGCATTTATTTATTTATTTAGCATATGGCCAGACATGTTAGCCAGGGATCACTGAGGTGGCTGTCTGCCTCTGTGAAAGGAATTTTTCAGGTGGTGTTATCTTTACCTGAGCGATGCCGGTAGACATTAGTAGGAGACTCCCTTCATGTCCCTGTACAGTTTATTCAGTCATGGGTATCGAAATACCCAGCTGCCAGTCTCAGTGGTTCACAAGCCCAGCATCTTACCATGTGAGCCACTGCAGCCCCCTATAAATACAAGCATGATCTCCTTTTACTAAAGTATCAAGACTCTCCCAGTGTTGGGAATCCATGAGAAAGAATACATTTAATTGCAGCAAAATAAAAATCTGTCTCTATCTCCCTGTTAGCAGTCTTTGGGTCATAACAAACCTATTAATATCTGCCCTAAGGAGTAGGAGTGTTGTATTTATAATGAATAAGTGCCATTTTGACTGCTCTGTACCTGAATCTATAGAAGCTGAAGGTTTGAAGACAAATGTAAAAGAGAAGAGTTGGCTGCATTTCATCATACCAAGCAAGCCATCAAGAAATAAAAATTCCTCCGCACAAGGACAGATAGAATATCACAATGTCCTGAATATTTTCTATTTCATAGCTTCACATTTGCAATATCAGCTTCCTAGAATGTATGAAGTAAGTGACATAAAAATATACTGCAGAAATATTAACAGAGGAAACCTTGAATAATGTGTTTATGAAATCAAGTCACCAGCAAAACACTTAAAGGCTGTACTGTAAAACTTAGAGGACATTGTTGTATTGTTGAATGCAACATTATCTTTATAGACTACAGTGTATAATGTATGTATGTATGTATGTATGTATGTATGTATGTATGTATGTATTACCAGTAAATTATCAGTATATTCTTTATTCCTTACTGATTATCTTTGGTCATTTTTTTTTTACAATCAATAGTTTTAGGATCAGAATTTGAACCTCTTTTGATTAGGTTGATTTTTTTCTTGTTTTGTATACTTGATATAATTTCACTTTTCCAATAAAGCTGGTGGTGAAATCTCTCTCATGTTAATTAGATATATTAGAAAGAACATTAAATCAAAAATCTACTTCCCTTATTCCAGAAGTAATGCATGTTGAGTTTTGTAGGGATTAAATCTGAATTGAAACCTACTTTAAATGTCGCTTGAGGGCAATACACATTTTTATTATTGTTGTTTATATTTTGGACCAAGCAGCAAAACATTAAACATATGCAATAATTAAAATATATTCATAAAAATAAAATAAAACCAAGATAGCCCTCTCAAAACTAGGGGGATGGCACCAATCAGTTTATATAGGCCAAAAGCTACAGATTGAAATTGATAGATGTAAAATTGGTCACTTAAAAGAAAATACTGGGATCTCCTCATCCTGAGGGAAATTAAAATTCCTTTAAAAATGGGTTTATGAATTTTGATTGCCAATGTGTATATAATGGACCTTTTAATAAGCCATGATATACATCTTCAACCTCTGTGCTCCAATATATAAAAATACAATTTTCATATGAAAAATTGCAATCTCTTCTGGGCTACAAATTTGGCTTAAGCCAGAGGAAAAGAAACCTTCAATGTGAACCACACATAATTTTAAGGAAGTGTCCAAGGGGAGGGTGTGATTTTACTATAATGAAGATGGAAATTTTATCTGTATCCACCTCTATATCTAAGTTCCAGATCTGCCACTTAAATTCTGCTGGGGTTTTATCAGTGTGTAAGGTTAGTAAAACTGGTTTTGACAAGCAAAAAAGTGTCAGATTTTGGTGAATTTGTCTTTGCTAACAGCAATGGAGTCATTAGATGCAACATGGATGGCAAATACATTTCATGAATAAATAAAATAGCAGTTAGATTTATATACTGACCCATAGCACTTTATAGTCCTCTCTGGTGGTCAACAACATGGAAACATTATTTGCATATTGCAATTTGGGTTCTCATTTTACTGACTTCAGAAGGATGGATTCCTGAGTCAACCCTGAACCAAGCTTTGGGCAGAGTTCGCTGACAATACTTGTTCTGTCCCACCTAAATGTTTGCCTGTGTGCAGATTGACATACAGCTAAACCCACCTATCCTCCAATAAAACAGACTATGTGCATAGATCTGGATGCTTTATTGAAAGGATATGGTGAGACTGGGGAAAATAGGGATATGTACTACAAGAACCAAACATAAAATAAACAGTATTGAGTTACTGTTGAACATAACAATTAATAAATACAAGCAATTTAAATTGCACTTGTTCAAGAATGTGGACTGATGGATAAAGGAGTTGGGTCAGCTTCAAAACAATGTAGATTGGTGTTTTTCTCTCCGGCTACTAGATGGGGTTAGAGAGCAACAACAGTATATAAAGATCATATGCTGGGCCATGATAATACTTCACTTTAACTACTGTGCGACCAAGGCTCTGATAAATTAATAGTTTCAAGTCTATCACTGAGGCTAAGACAAACCAATGAGGTGTTTGGAATGATTTCTTTGCCTCATATTTAAAGTGGCATAATCTTGCCCAAGTCTTAGAAGAGATTATCCAAATTCTAATTGTGTTGAAACATGGAAGCTTGAATGAGAGATGCAGGCTATTATTATTTTTTTAAATATAGCTTGGATAGAGTTGAAGATTGAGATACACACCTGGGTTCCATAGAGCAATATATCCAAAGATTTGACCTTGAATAAATCAACAGCAGTTGGGTATAATTGCTTTTATGACGTAGCAAATTTTGTAATTACTAGAGGTGCTCCTGGGGCTTTATTGAAAATGTGATGATCCCAGTGGGCAAATGATTAAAAATAAATAATAAATATTTAAAGAATTTCACCTTCTTGATAGTTCTTTCATTAATTATTAATCTCGTCAAGGGAATGCAGCTCTTTCTAGAAAATCCATGGATTTTTATTTAGGCCAGGACACATGTTCTTCAGCAGCCTACAGTTAGATAAGCAGTGACTAACACCAGACAAACAACCAAGTAGAAAACAATACTCTGATCAAGGAAACACCAAGGAGACAAACAAGCAAAGAATCATGCAGAAAATAATAGCTTAATCAAAGAACCACTCCCCCATCAAAACATACAGGCCAAATTATTCTATATCAACAGGGACAACACTCCATACCCAGTAGCACTGATGATGTTACCTAGTTGGCTAATGAAACATCTCCAAGGAAACAACCAAAATCAGAGAGTACCACAAACTCTACAACTCAACTCTGAGTTATATACATTCTCTTCTAGCACTATAGAGGACTCCATATGGTAGATAATGGTAGATATTTTGGTAGGAGATAATGGTAGGAGTCCACTATAGAGGACTCCATATGGTAGATATTTCTGTTAGATAATGCACAATAATGCATAGGTTTATCATATGGTGTTTGGGCCTGCAATCAGACTGCTTAAGTACTACAATATTCTCAGAGAACATCAAGTCCAAATGTTTATAAAAATCTGGCATGTTGCTCATTCTTTACTTATAGAATTTTGTCTGGGCAATAAATAATTTTATATATTAGGAGAGTAATAATTCATTGTTTAGGTAGAATGAAACACAGAAACCTAAGCAGGCAAGATGTTAAATGGAGGTGGAATTATATTGGGCATCAAAAACATCATCCATTTAGAGAAAGATGGAAAGATAGGACACAAGAGGAAGAAAGAAGAGAAATATGGAGCAAGATCATATGTTAGGTTGTCTTGACTAGGACTTAACAATGAATCATAGCTCTCTTGACACTTCTGAGTTAAACCTGATACCTCATCTAGATTTGGCTGAAGGTTTTCAGGTAGACTGATCTAGATTAAAATTGTTACGGTAGATAAGTTTTATAGTTTAGTTTATAGTTTTATCTTTTATTGCCCTAGTGTGATTGGGCACACAAGGAACTTGTTGGCCAATAAAAGACAAAACTATAAGGTAAACTATAAAACTCATCCAGAATAATTGTTCTAATCTATATGAGATAAAATGATTGTAGATAAGAAGCTAGTTAGTGCCTTGGCCCTGAGATATTACTGAATATTTACACACTGGGTATTTCTGGAGAAAGAACTGTTAGTTTCTGCTGCAACCCTTATTGTATGAAACTATAGCCCCAAAATAGTTCTCCTCAAGTCAAGGGCAAAGACAAAATATTTCCATAAACAGTCAGATCATGAGGAAACAATGGGATACTTGGAAGTGGAACCCAAAGACTGTAATTTCATTTATTTTTGCTCAGTATGGATCCCTTGAGTGCCTTTTTATTAGATGAAATAATGTGACCATTAAGAAATTATCTATGGTAATAAGTCATGGAATTGATAGACTATTACTGAATTCTTAATATATATAATAATCATGGAGATAATTCTGAGAGTTTGAATTGTATCATTCATAACACCTTCATATTTATAGGGTGGTGTGGTGGCCTAGAGGTGGAGCTCTCACCTCACAATCAGGAGGGTTGAGTTCAATCCTAGGTAGAAACAGATATTTCTCTCTCTGGGCACAGTGAGAATATATCTGCTGCAAAAATTCCACATTGGTAATGGGAAGGGCATCAGTAAACATTCAGTTCCATTCAGTTGCCCAGACTCCATCGCGCAAGGGATTGTGAGGTTACTAAAAGAGGATGATGATAACACCTTCATATTTATAATATATTTTCAGAAACATAAATCCAAATTTAGCTCTCTTCTCCACCATCTTTTATTTATTTTTATAAAGTCAGTTAAAAGCAATAGTTGCTGCCTCTCTTAGATCATTAAAAAAAAACTTTTATTTTTGCCCTTCTTTATTTTATGGCACCAATGAATAATTGAAGTGAATTAAGCTTCTATTGTATTGCCTTGAGGTAACGTTGTTTTAGTTCATTACTCCAATTTCCTTAATATTCTTTCAGGAAAATATGTAGAAAAAACTTCACAAGTTGTATTAAAAGGGAAAAAATTGCTAAGATACATACATTGCATTATATATAGGACTCACATACTTCTGGGTATCTACATTAGCATGTGCTGATTTTTTATTGCAAGTTTTTTTTTAATAAACCTTCTGATAAATGTGTAAGAGAAAATTGGAACTCGACATAAAATTAACTGTTAAATAACTAGAAGATTTTTCAGGTTCTTAGTACCATAATATATCTATATAGAGCTGGATATTTTATTTTAAAATTATAACATTTTTTTCTGTAATGTTAAAGAACTGTTTAACCCAGAGCATCAACAAATTAGGATATCCTTCAAGGGAAATTAATTTATCTGATTGCTGATTCCTTGTATTATCCCATATGTATTTAATTTTATCACTGTATTAGCTGTTTTATTCTGAAACAAGATGATGTGCTTTATTTTCCTTTTATCTTATTGATAAGATCACAAGACAAATCCATCAATAATCTGTTCTGTTCAATTCTGTTTCATTCTATTCTGTTAAGCAAGAAGAATCTGCAGATATGAGACATCCCTGCAAAAGATTGATCAAAGACAATAAAGGTCCATTCCTCAAAAGTAAGATATTTCAGCTCATACCTCAAAAAGTGCTGAACATTGTCTTCCATCCAATATTCAATAATGGGAAGATGACTCGGGTCTTACACACTTATCTTTTGGAGACAGGCATTATGGAAATCTCCTCTGGGGTGGTTAAAAGGTATGGAGATAAGTGCTATGAAAGGATAAAATAAGAATGGACAGGGAGGGAAAGGGTTTGAAATAAAATGGAGGCAGAGCCAAAGGGAAGATCATTATAAAAGAAAAAGAGCTGTTAATACTTAATGGCAAAGCCACGATAGGAGGTTCCTCCTGTTCTTCCAAAAAATACACTGTCCTCTAACCTTTAACTCTGAAGATAAAATCAAGGCAGACATTCTCTTTTGGATTTAAAATAAGTCCTACTGAACAAAATCAGATTTACTGCTGCCTCAGTATATACCTGAATAAGGTGGCATGCTAGAAACATTACAATATTACAGATTTAGCGCAGAGATATGCAAACAAAAGTACATTTCCAAATTTAAAGGAAATATTGTGCACAGAATAAGTGACATTTAACCCACCGGCAACCTTGTGCAATAATGATGCTGAATGTCTGTGAAGCTCCAAAGATCTAGGACTTGAAAATTAATAAGTAAATGTGTTTGTTTTATCACAATGGCAGCTAGGAGGTTTGGGAACTAGTTGGCCATTAGTCAGTTTTGCTAATGACTCTTTTTTACCCTTTTAATCATATGCAGCACACTGACAATATTCCTTGTAGTTCAGAATGCCTTCTGAAAACCTGAGAGGAGTCAAGGTGACTTGAAATTTCTTTGGGTGCAGAAGATAAAGAATCAGTTCATCTGATTATGAGAATTCTGACAAAAGAGATGTCCTACGTCAAAACAGGCATTTCCAAAATCAGATGCTATTTTGCAGAATTATTCTAGTCATTGACTGAATCAATAATAATTATGTATCAATTGCCTGCTAATTTTTTGTTAGATTTCCCCCTTTTCTCTATGAATTGGAGGTAAATTAAATGGGTTCTTCTTTCCCATTAAAACAACAATTGTTTGTGGTAGATTATACCAAAAGGGAATTTTAACACCAAATGCACCTGTGTTCTCCAATGGCTTCCACATGTTTTCTTTTGTTTTTTATCCTTTAGCTATGCCATCATATTGCAAATGCCTATCTTAACATATCCAAGTTATTAATGTGCCTTCTGGTTACTAGTCTAGAGGACTTGGTCATTATCACTGAAGTCTTCTCTGAACAATAAGGGAGAATTAGGTCTCTTTTACTTTCTAGCTGAACTATCCAAAGGTCCTTCCAATAGAATGGTAGGCAAGGCACTGGTTGATGAATTTCTCCATCAGCCTCTCATATTTCAAATCTGTGTAATGGAGTTAGTGAATTCATAAAAGCATGGTTGATGAATTTCTCCATCAGCCTCTCATATTTCAAATCTGTGTAATGGAGTTAGTGAATCTTTAGAACAATATGGGAGGTGAAACCCCTCACCTATTTCACAAGATACAGTATGACCTGCACCTCAATTAGGGAGAACATAGAGAAGCTATAAGCAATCAAAAAGGAATTTTTAAAAAACTTCCTGTACAACGTATGCTGAAAACATGCTTTCATGAATGGCTATTCTTCTTTTATGAATGGCTATTCACCTATGAATACTATCGTTTCTTTTGAAAAAATGTCTAAGAGGATAATATATAACTTTCCATGATACAAGTACCTATGACTGGGTGGTCAGAAATGTCAAGGTGGAAATCTCAACTGTGTGACTGAAAGGTCAGCTGATTGTGGTCGTTAAACAGTTAAATGAATAAATAATGGATAACTAATGAAAAAGTGGAATGAATATACATATGCATGCATAAAACCAACATCTCTCTCTTTCCCTCTCCCTCTCTCTCACCACCAAATCTCTCTCCCTCTCCCTCTCCCTCTCCCTCTCTCTCTCTCTCTCTCTCTCTCTCTCACATACATAAAACACAATTTTTCTCCCTCCCTCTCTCTATCCTTTTACCTCTCTTTCTCTTTCTCACATATATGTACATCCCAACACCATCTTTGTGTTTGTGTATATGTGTGGATATATTTGTGCATGTTCCATTGCACTAGAAAAAATGCATTGTTAGATGGACTGTAACTAATGCCATTGCCCTCAACCAACCGAATTGTAATTCTATTTTGTATTCAGGTCACACTTAAAAAAAAAAGCAAAGAAACTGGAAAGAAATTATTTTCTACCATAATTGTGCCTCTTTTATTTGGGATGTTAAGGAAATTAACATGGAAAGAGCTTGGTCAAAAAGATGCGTCCTTTTATAGAAAAGTTTTGATAGCTGCAGGCTTTTTGACTTTTTTTTTGGAACAATTTGTTCTCAGGATGCAAATTAACCAGAGAATAATTTACGACTGTGTTTTAATTGTTGTTGTTTTTTCACCTCTTAAGCCCATGTCACACTGAACCACTGGATGCAAAGAGGATGTAAAACGGAAAAAAAAACCTTGCCATCCGTTGGTTCACGTGATGTATCCGTTCTGTACTCACTGCCTCCATTTTGCTTCCTCTCTATCCGTCCAGCATCCGTTTATAGACGTTTCATCCGCTCCAAAAGTTTTGGGCTGCCTAGACCTTTTGCGTGGAAAATGTATCCAGTTCGTCCGTTCTGCATCTGCTACGCATCCACTACGCATCCGTTATGCATCCGCTATATCCGCTTGGCGTCCGCTGTGCATCCACGCAACTCACATCCGCCCGGACGCAGGGAGGAAGTGGAACGGATATGGAACAGTTGCAGAACAGATGCAGAACAGATGCAGCACGGAAACAAAGTGTTTAAAGTGGAAAAAACGTTTGCAGAGGGGACCTATCTCGGATATTAAGGATGTCTAGAGGATGCCTAGAGGATGCCTAGAGGATGCAAAGGAACACCTATACTGCCTATAAAAAGGGGAAGCAACTCGTCTGCATCTCACTTTCAGACCAGCAGCCCACCTGTGCAGACCTCTGCAGTCTTCATCTGACTCTTCCTTTTCCACAGCATCCAGTCATGTCCACCGTGGATCGTACCACAGTCCTTTTGGCAGCCACCATCCTTCTGCAACAGTACGAAGCCATCTATAGGCTCTGTGAACTCTACTATGGGAAGAAAAAGAGGCGGCCAAGAAGCGTCTGGGTCCGAAAATGGATCGGGAGAAGAGCAGATTATGGACTGTACAACAAGCTGATGGTGGAGCTCAGGAACGAAGACACTCGGGCATTCCAGAACTTCATGAGGATGCCTCCAGCCATGTTTGACGAAATTGTGCAGCACCTGAAACCCAGGTTGACCAAGGCAAACACCAACTTCCGGCCCAGCCTGGAACCTGGGTTCAAGGTGGCACTCACTCTGCGCCACCTGGCCTCAGGGACCACCTACAAAAGCATGCAATACAGCTGGAGGGTGCCACACAACACCATCAGCATTGTGGTCAGAGAAGTGGTGCAGGCCATCATCGATGAATACAAGGAGGAGCTCTTCCAGTGCCCCTCCACTGAAGAAGGATGGAAGAAAGTTGCAGAGCAGTGGTATCAGAGGTGGAACTTCCCACACACTGTTGGAGCCATCGATGGCAAGCACGTGGCCTGCAAAGCTCCAGCCAAGTTGGGGTCCACTTATTTCAACTACAAGGGCTTCTTCAGCATCAGCAGGACATTGTGGCTCTGCCCCTCCAGCTGTCCGGCTCTCTGCCTTTCTGTGGAGGTGGAGCTGGGTGGTGGTGGATGCAGCTAGGAGTGTGGTGATGTCTCCTTTCTCCCACCGCACCAGGGAGTCCTCTACGCACTCCACCACGCTTACCACACCTGTCCGCGGGTTCTCCGCCGTGGCACACTCCACAGAAACCTGCCTGGAGACAGGGACTGACTCTCGGCCAGAAGAGGACTGGGTGGCAGCAGGCTGCCAAAGAGAGAGGGTAGTGAGAGGGGCTGCTGGTGCTCCTTGGTGGCGTATCTCACCCTCCAGGAAGCTGCACCTGACCATGATGTAGGTCTCTCTGTCTGTCAGCTTCACAGTGGCCTGGCCAGATTTCTTCAGGTGCAGCTTACTGTACCAGGTGTGCATATGTTTCCACCAGCCGAGGAGCACCTC
Organism: Laticauda colubrina; assembly: GCA_015471245.1. Lineage (NCBI taxonomy): Eukaryota > Metazoa > Chordata > Lepidosauria > Squamata > Elapidae > Laticauda > Laticauda colubrina. The sequence continues at coordinate 10,096,380 of BLBF01000073.1, read as the reverse complement.
CGAAATGTAACCCATACTCTCTGCCCTCTCTCTCCAAGCAGCCTGCTTCCACTTGGTGTCCCTGTACAGCCGGTGTCCCTTCCGCCACAGATAGTCATTCTCTCTCAGCCACTCCAGCACCTCATCCTCGTGCGTCTCCACAATGGAGTATTGCCTCCTCTCCCGTTGTTGCATACGCCTCTTCCTCCCTTTGGCAGGACCAGATGGGCCCTCATCAGAGGGGCTCCCAGGTAGTAGGGAGCTCCTCCACACCACCACCAGCAGCAGCACCAGCAGGATCATCATCATCATCATCATCATCATCATCATCATCATCATCTTCATCCTCACCAGCAGGATCATAATCATCATCATCATCCACACCAGCAGGATCATAATCATCATCATCATCATCATCATCATCATCATCAGCAGCAGCAGCAGCAGCAGGAGGACCAGCAGGACCAGGATCAGCAGCAGTAGAGTAAGCACCAGCAGGGCCAGCAAGTCCAGGAGCATGAGCAGGAACAGGAGCACAAGCAGGACGAGCAGGACAAGCAAGACCAGGAGCACGAGCAGGACGAGCAAGTCCAGGAGCACAAGCAGGTCGAACAGGTCGAGCAGGACCAGGAGCAGCTTCAACAGAGTAAGCAACAGCAGAAGCCCCAGCACCAGCAGAAGCACCACCGCCAGGAGCAGCTTCAGCAGAAGCCCCAGCACCAGCAGAGTCAGGGGCAGGTGGCGGGAGGTTGGCCCTGTCCCTCTTGCCAGGGATGGCGGCAGGTTGCTGAGGCTTTCGCTTCCTCCCCATGGTTGTGGCAGGAAGGGAGGCTGGCAGGGAGGCTGCAGGCAACAAGGCTGGCAGGAAGGCTGGCAGGAAGGCAGGCAGGCAGGCACCAAGGCTGGCTGGAAGGCAGGCTGGCAGGGAAGGCAAGGAACTCAAAGTGTCCAGCAGCAGGTATTTCCTCGGAATGCTGGCCACGTGCGAGCTGCTTCCCTTCATATCCGGGGGGCTTACGTAATACTTCCCCCCCGCATGCGTAATTAATGCTCGGCATCCGTTCCTCTTCCTCTGTGCATCCGCTAGGCTTCCGCTGTGCATCCGCTTTATCCGCTGTGCATCCGCTGTGCATCCGCTTCATCCGTTCGGCGCCCATTCTGCATCCACTGTATCCGTTCCGCATCCGCTTCGCTGAGGCCCCCCGGAAGCCCTGCGGTTGGGCCATGTGCTCCCATCCGCTTCCATCCGCTGGGCTTCCGTTCCGCATCCGCTTTGCATCCGCCCTGCGTCCTCCCCGCGTCCGTGTTATCCGCTCCGGTTATGCAAATGTTTGCCCCTTTTGAGAGCGGATAAGAACGGATGGAACATTTTGCTCGTCCGTTGTGTCCGTTTTGCATCCGTTGGCCAGTGTGACATGGGCTTTAGCTGTGTTCACAATTTCATTAAGATTCGGTTTAAAGAAATTATAACTTCGGGTATCTGTTAATGCTAGCCTAACTTTAGAAGAAACCCCCCCCCCCCTCAATATTTCTGGAACTTTTATTTTTCATTGTACATGAAGGAAACAAAATGAGATGTTGATTTGCCATTTGTCTGCTTATGGAGGAAAAACAAAAAGTATCAAATTCATTTAATTCTGTACTTCTTTATATACTGTTAAACTGATGGTGTTGTGCTTCTGATATTATCAACTAAATGGGGACATTTCTAGTGTTCTGTTCCTTGTGTTATTTCATTTTAAAAAAATAATTGTCAAACAATGCCTTTAATGGGATCATAATTTCAATTTGAATAGGTAGGCACCAGCAAGTCACTGAATGAGAGTAGACTTCCCACACAAACGGCTCTGTTTGATGTTTGCTTAAGGTATCAGACTAGAAATTGGGAGACAGTGAGTTATAGTTCCACGTTATGAACAAAGCCAGCTGGGTAACCTTGGGCCAGTCACTCTCTCTCTCAGCCCCAGAAAGGAAACAAGGGCAATCACTTCCAAACATATTACCAAGAAAGCTGCAGGGACTTGTCTAGGTAATCACTAGGAGTAAACACTGACTTGAAAGTTTGTGCTAATGAAATCTTATTCTTACTGATACTTTATTCCTTTATCTAACATTTCCTAAACTCCAAGTGTTTTACTGTTTTGTATTAACTTTATTATAGTTGTGTGACTTTAAAATTTACAAAGAGTCCGGTGAGTCTAGCTAATAGTATCTGCTTATTTTCATTACTATTAATTTTAGTGCTGCAGAGATCTCTTCACAATAACCTCCTTTCATTCATTCAGTTGCTTTACACACACTTTTTATATGTTAGATTTTACTGTAGATCTCTCCCTCTCACCCTCCCTCCCTTCCCCCACCTCTCTCTCTCTCACACACACAACATGATCAAACTGTTTGAATGAAACAGCTTCACCTTTAGTTCAGTATCTATCTTCTGGATTTATTAATTTCTCATCATGTACTGTATATGTATACATCCAAACTAGACTGTGTTGTTTCTCTGTGTCATATAATATATGTGCCTATGTGCATAATTTTGTATTTATTTATTTTGTCATGTTTATGTAGTGTACATTGGAGGTGGTGATCCTTGTATTCAACTTCAATTGTATTCAATTTCATTTTAGTGTATACCCATTAGTGTACATTTAAAGTAACAATAAAGCCATTCTATTCTATTCTATTCTATTCTATTCTATTCTATTCTATTCTATTCTATTCTATTCTAT
>BLBF01000073.1:10059129-10075167 GCA_015471245.1 Laticauda colubrina | reverse complement strand
TAGATAGATAGATAGATAGATAGATAGATAGATAGATAGATAGATAGATAGATAGATAGATAAATAGATAGATAGATAGATAAATGTCGACACACAGAGAGATAGAGAGATAGAGATATCAGAGGTGGTATTCAGCAGGTTCTGACCAGTTCTGGAAAACCGAGAGCGGAAATTTTGAGTAGTTCGGAGAACCGGCAAGTATCACCTCTGACTGGAGATTTTACAGTAACCTTCCACTGCCATGCCCACCAAGCCATGCCCGCAGAACCAGTAGTAAAAAAAAAATTGAATCCCATCACTAATAGATATAGATATATTGATGTCTGTGTGTGTATGTTTTGTGTATACACATAGAAAGCTTATATGCAAGTTATCCTTAAATCTAAGATTTGGTCCATTAACTTTGGTTAGATGATTCCAATTCTCTCTTTTGTTCATCTCCTAATAAAAGAGTGGCCTTAATCTTTCACAAACAAATTATTTAAAACACCCACATCTGCTTTTTCAACCAGACAAATATTCAGCTGCAGTAATAAAGGAAGAAAATAGGATGACCCCCTTATGTATGGTTTTCTCAGAGGAAGAATATCAGAAACATAATGCAAAGTAGTGAGTCTGAATGTAGTGTAGATATAGATATAGTGTAGATATAGAAGTCATAGAATAATAGAAATGGAAGGGATCTTGGAGATATTCTAGTCCAAGTCCACTCCCTTAGCAGGCGATCCAATACAATTTCAGGCAAACCTTTTTTTTTTTTTTTTAACACCTCCAGTGATGGAGCATTCGCACCTTCTGAAGGCAAGCAATTTCATTGATTGATTGTTCTCACCATTAGTAAATTTCTCCTCAGTTCTAAGTTGCTTCTTTTCTTGGTTAGTCCTTTTTGTCTTGCTTTTTGGTGCTTTGGAAATTAGTTTGACCCTCTCATGTTTGTAGCAACCCCTCAAATTTTGGAACACTGCTGTCATTTTCCCCTAGTCCTTCTTTTCTCTAGCCTAGACATTGCCAGTTTCTGTACCCAGTTCCTGAGGACATACCCTTATCCTTCAAGGAATCCTGATTTGCCAGGTATCTTAGAACAGCTTAATAATATATCTTGAACAACCTACAATAATAGTTGACCACATAATAGTTGACCACATAATTAAACCAATGCATTTCACCAATTCTACTGCCATGGCTTTGGCCTTTTACACATTCTTTATACAGATGCAAATGTTGCATTCTGCACAATACTTTATTGCAATAAAGAAATTACTTTTTCAGAAATGATTCATTGCATTGGGCAAAATGCTAATTTCCTTGCCGGTGGACATACCGATAACTGGCAAAGACAGTGAGATTCACAATGAAGGGTTGGACACCTTTAAATGTCATCTGAGTAATTTGAAACACTGAGCAGGGTTTTACATTAAAAATGCTGCATTGGAAATCTTGTCTGAACACATTATCATAACTCACTGCAATCACTTTTGTAGAAGTCCTGAAAAAATGGGAAACTGTCTAGTATTCGCAAGACTACTTTTACTAAACCCTGTGTTCTGGAGTGAAGTGATTGAATTTTCAACCTATCAAGTTTTCTGAAGTTGGATAAATGAACCTGAAAATGAAGATGAAAATAAGATTGAAAAGAACCAAATTCAAATCTTCAATAAGTGCATGAAACTATAGACTGGATCTCTTAAATTCTTCATTCTTCCTTATTGATCCTAAAATGCCTCATTACAATTCATCTGAATCTTTTTCATTCAGTTAAGTTGGAGGTCTTGACCAAATCAGAACATGGGTTAACTCAGTCACCAAGTTATTACATTGTTTTATCTCAGATACTAAGCCATGCACTAATCATAAATACTTTATCATGTACTTCACAACAAGTAGTACAAACAGTCCTTGACTTACAACAGTTCATTCAGTGACCATTCAAAGTTACAACCGACTGAAAAAATGATGTATGACAATTTTTCACACTTACGACTGTGGCAGCCATCTCATGTGCTCAAAATTCAGATGCTTGACTCATATTTATGACAGTTGCAGTGTCACAGGATCATAGGATCCTCTTTTGTGACCTTCTGAAAAGCAATTCATGTAACAACTGTGTTACTAACTTAACAACTGCAGTGATTCATTTAACAACAGTAGCAAGAAAGGTAATAAAACTCACTTAACAACTGTCTCACTTAACAACTGAGTTTGGGCTCAGTTGTTGTCGTTGGCTACCTGTATTTTACAGTTCTGAATAAATTGACACATGCATAAACTCTATTTTCTTTCCAAGTCATAATACAAAGCTAACATTCTGTTTTTTGTTGTTGTAGCTCACACATTTCATTGGATTATTGTACTTCATCCTACCAGGGATAGCAGTGTAATTCATTTTAGACTTCTTTCTTATCCCTAAGATCTAGAGGACAACTCAGGCCTGGCTGTATTTGATTGGGAGTCCATAAGAGATTATGGGGCTATAAGTAAGTCTAGGAAATGAAATGATTGTTTAAAAAACATCTGTCAAAAGAAGGTTGCAGTAGACTTTCCATTCTGTTTCAAGGAAATTTTCTTGGTCGTGTTTATGACATTAGCTAGAATTAAACACAACTTGGGGAGTTTATGATGGCTCGACAAAATTTTTGAAAGTGATGTAATATTTTTAAATAATTTGCAATATTTTTAAATAATTTGCAATAAATTAACATAATTTGCAATATTTTACAATATTTTTTAAATAATGGAGAAGAAGAAAGAGAAAGAGAATACTTTTTTGTGTCTGTGTATCCAATATGATCAAGCATTCTCCATCCTCATAATGACAGATTACGTCTTCCAGATGGTTTACACCTCAAGCAGAAAGCAGCCTGAACAAGTAAAAATGGCATGCAATGATCCCAAAGCATAAAAAAAATAATGAAATATTTTATCTGTGCTTCGTATCATAGTCAGCCATATGCCTGACAGCTTTGCAGGACCTTCCTGGATGGCTACTACATGTCCTTTGCATCTTAATCGCCTGCAAGTGGAGAAAAACCAAAATTTCCAATTCATCATCAATTTCTATTGTTTCAGAAGCTTTCTCTTTATACTTTATCACATTCATAGTACATTTGCTAATAACTTTCTGATGAGCAAAAATGGGATCTACAGAATTATTATTATTATTATTTTACAGGATAAAACTTCACTGTGTTTGCCAGACTTTTGTTCATTGTCAGTAGCTCTTATACTCTTATCACTCAGGATTCTGCCAAAAACCAACTCAACAACACTTAAGAGAATGTATTCTGAACATGTAAAAATTTGATTGATTGCCTCTTTCTAATTAATGGATGCTATATGCAGATTCACTAAAGGAGAACCTGTGATTAAAATCATTCTTAAACAAAGCAAAGTGGCAATATTTCATTGAGAAGAGAAGATGGACAAGCAAAAGTGGTGAAGTCTGAAATCTATAGTTGTGTTACAAAACATTTTGTCCTGCCCTTAAGAATTCAAGCAAGCATGAAATAAAGAAAGATGGATAAACAGTAATTTTGGCAGATTTCACTTCTTACAGGAACTTCAGCTTTTTTTCATTTTTTTTCATAAATAGTAGAGAAAATAAGCAATAGACAGATCTACCTGCCTACTCAGAGATTTTCCAGAATTTTGCTCTTATGTACAGGCCCGGTCCCACTGCACTTATGGATGCAAAGAGGATGTAAAACATTAAAAAAAGCTTGCCATCCATTGGAAAACGCTATGCATCCATTGTGTACTCATTGCATACGTGTTTCATACGTTCTATCCATTGAGCATCTGTCCACTGCTATTTCATCCGCGCAAGAAGTTTTGAGCTGCACAAAACTTTGTGAACGGATGAACTTTCCGCCGTGTACGATGTAAATCCGTGACATATGAGCAACAAACATTCTATGTCCGTTATCATCCGTTAAACGTCCGCTGTATCCTCTCTGCATCCTCTGGGCATCCTCGCAACTCACATCCGCTGCAGCTGAAAACAGAAAGAGGGAGGAAAAAAAAGGTACATGGAATGTCTATACATAGTTAGTAGCACGGAAATAGAAAGGATGCGCAGTGAATGGTTTGCATCCAATATACATCCGCATGGCTTCCCCTTTCTTTCCTTTAGGTGTACGTGATGCATCCGCTTCATCCGCTATGCGTCCGCTTCACAATTATCCTCCATAACCCCTTCGGAGGTGTCATCCCCTTCCATCCGCTTCCATCCACTAGGCTTCCTATGAACATCCGTTTAACATTCCCGCTACATACTACCTACGTCTGTTCTTATCCATTCTTTTCCATTCTCTTAATGCAAATTTTCGCCACTTTTTGGAGCAGATGACAATGGATGGAGCCACCCCTGAAATTTTGCTCATCCGCTGTGTCCTTTATGCATACGTTTTGCATCCATCAGCCAGTGGGACCAGGCCTTTCACCATGGATGATTCAGTTCAGGATCTTGTTTGGTGTTTTAGAAAAATACTTTGACTTTGATTGAATCAAATAATATGAAAAACTTTCAACATTAATATTTTTTAAAATCTTTAATGACCAATCAGAATTTTATTATTTGCAGTGCTTTGGATGGTTAAGTATTCATTTTAGTAATCCTCATTAAATGTACCAAATACTTCACTAGTACATCATAATTGGAAGATTGTTGATGGACTTTTCTATCCAATGACAACAGAAACATGTCAGTTGCTTCAGTTAGCTTTACTGCTCTTCTTCCACAACCAAGACATTTTTGGAAACATGCTGACAGGATAGCAAGTTCTTAAACATAATGTATTTCTCCAGCAATATAACAGATGGAAAGTTTCTTGAATTGCTCAGGTTACCTTTTAAGGATCTTACTTCATCTCTTTTCACCACTTATTTTGTCTAAAATGGTAGAGCTTGGAATTCAGGCAGATCCAAGACATATCCCCAATTGTGAAGCACTGTGAACTAAAACTTGTTTAAGAAACTAAATTAGGGTGAATTTCTCTTCGCCATTTCTCTTCTTATATATTTCTTTATTTTATTTATTTTGATTTGTCAATCGCTCACAAAATAATAGGTATAAGTATATACACATTTATGAATACATGAAATGGGTACATATAAGAAAAATAAAAGAAACAATAGGACAGGGATGGTAGGTACATTGGTGCACTTATGCATGCCCCCTACAGACCTCTTAGGAAAGGGGTGAGGTCAATAGTGGACAGTCTAAGGTTAAAGTTTTTGCGGTTTGGGGAAGAAACCACAGAGTCAGGTAGAGTATTCCAAACATTGACCCCTCTGTGGCTGAAGTCATATTTCCTGCAATCAGGTTTGGTGCGGTTAACCTTGAGTTTGTATCTATTGTGTGCTCTTGTGTTGTTATGGTTGAAGCTGAAGTATTCATTGACAGGTAGGACATTGCAATGTATGATTTTATGTACTATACTTAGATCAGACCGAAAACGGTAAAATTCAAGGTTTTCTAGGTCTAGAATTTCAAGTCTAGTGGCATAAAGGTATTCTGCAATGAGTAGAGGAGTGGAGAAATCTTCTTGTGAAATATTTCTGGACTTTCTCAACTGTGCTAATATCAGATATGTAATGTGGGTTCCAGACTGATGAGCTGTATTTGAATATTGGTCTAGCAAATGTTTTGTACGCTCTAGTTAGTAGTGTGATATTATCAGAGAAAAAGCTACCTAGGATTAGGTTAACAACTCTTTATGCCTTTTTGGCTATGTAGTTACAGTGGGATCTAGCACTTAGATCATTAGAGATGAGTATTCCAAGGTCCTTTACAGAGCTTGGATCATCAACAAGGTCTTGACTATTCAGCTTCTTTTTATTTTCTGAATTTTTTTTGCCAATATGTAAGACAGAGCATTTATTTGTTGAGATTTGAAGTTGCCATTTGTTTGACCATTCTGATACATAGTCAAGATCTTTTTGAAGGGTAGCAGTATTGTCTGTGGTATTGAACAGCTTGACATCATCAGCAAAGAGAATGCAGTTGCTCTTAATATGATCACAGAGGTCATTTATGTAGAGTATGAAGAGAGTTGGTCCTAGAATGCTGCCTTGGGGGACACCATTATTGACAGGTACAGAATGTGATAGGACACTCCTAGTTTTGACCATTTGTTGTCTGTTTGACAGGAATGCTTCTATCCAGTTATGCAGGTGTCCAGAGATACCATAATATTTTAGTTTTAGGAGTAGTTTGTCATGTACCATTGAATCAAAGGTTTTACAGAAGTCTATGTAGATTGTATCTATTGTTTTGCTCTGATCAAGTTGTGTAGTCCATATGTTTTTGCAGTGTAAGAGTTGCAGATTACAGGATAGTTTTTTTCTGAAACCAATTTTTTTATTGGAGAGTAGGTTGTCTATCTCTAAGTGGAGGATAATGGATTGCTTAATAATTGATTCCATGACTTTACAAGTGACGCAGCATAAGGAGATTGGTCTGTAATTTTCAACTAGGCTGGGGTCTCCCTTTTTGAAGATGGGGATGCATTCAAGGTTACAACATAAAAATAAAAGGGAGGAGTTTGCATTATGATATCACAAAATGCATGTCTCACCTTTTTGGCATAATCATAATTTATTACAAGTGCTTTTGATGTTCCTTAGGTACTCCAGACTAAAGACAATGTTTCTGACTTAATGCCATTGGTACATATAGTTTCCCTCTCCTCCCCTTTGTCCCATCCCTGCCCTCCCCTGCTTTCCCATCTCCTCCCCACCTTCCCTTCTCCTCCTTACTCTTCTTCTCCTCTCCTCTCCCTCTCTCTTCCCCCTCCTTTCTTCTCCTCTCCTCTCCTCTCTTTTTCAAAAAGAGTAATAGTTGTAGAAATTTCAGTGTAGAAAGAATTAATCTAAAAAAAAATCACTCATTAATTCATTCATGTTAGTTTACCATTATCAAAAGCAATTATGCCAGGTTTCTTTATACTGAGCTACTCTGGTTTTATTTGACTTTATGGATTGCAACATATTTACTGTGACAGAAAATACCAATGGACACAGAAAATATCCAGTGACTTCTTGGACTGTCTTGTCATGATTCATTTGTGGTTTAGTTTCTAAACAAACTGTTGCCATTATTACTTCTTGGCCATTAGAATCAATAATACAGAATTAAGGACAAGTAATGTTACTCAGTATCAGAATAGCCTCTGAAAGGATAATGCAGAAGTCTTAACAAGCATTGACAGCAATATTTGACATCTGCCAGGACTGTGCTTGACAAGAAGGAAAATATAATTCATGTTCTAGGGCAAATGATCATACATAATTGGGCTGGAGATGAATAAAATGTATGGCTGACCTTTAATATTGCCTTACTTCCCTCTTCTCAAAGTTCCTTTTTTAGAGGAGACGTGGTGGTGCAGTAGTTAGAATGCAATATTGCAGGCTGACTCTGATGACTGCCAGGAGTGCAAACATAACATTCCATCAAAATGTTAGTCAACATAAAATGAGATTTCAATGTATTATATCTCCAGTACCCCCACCCCAAAAAATAGATACATTTCTTTTGGTTTCCTAAAAAATGGCTCAACATGAACTTGCAATAGCAATCGCACTTATATGCTGCTTTATAGTGCTTTACAGCCCTCTCTAAGCAACTTTCAGAGTCAGCATATTGCTCAAGGTTGACTTATCTTTCCATCCTTCGAAGGTCAGTAAAATGAAGACCCAGATTGTGGGGGTCATAGGCTGACTCTGTAAACTTCTTAGGGCTATAAAGCATTTTAAAGCAGTATATAAGTTTAGGTGCTATTGATAGTTTATGTTAAGCAGTTTTTCTAGGAATCAAAAAGAAATTTGAGTATTTTTATTTTGGAGGGGTACTGGGGAAATAATACATGGAAATCCCAATTCATGTTGACTAACATTTTGATGAAAGATAGAAAGGGAAATGAACAAATAAATGAGAAGACAGTTGAGTGAATGAGTGAACTGTCTGAAAATAATTGGCATTATATATCTCACTGTTACATCAGAACATGACAACATACTGGTCTGCATTAGTTAACCAAGCAAAGTTATTGCCTACCCATCTTACATCACCTTTAAGCAATAGCAAAAGGATAGAAAGATTCCTTAATTTATGTTGCTCTATGTTAAACTGCTTGTTATAACCACCATGATTGGCAAGATCACTGGAAACAGAAGGAGAGAGAAGAGAATGAACAGGTGAATGGATAGGTTTAAAGAGATCCCTTGAACATCCTTGAAAGAGCTATGAATCAAGGGCATAGATTGAGATGGCCCATAATTGCCATATGGTTTCTCTCACTGGCCCCTAACTCAATTAAGCTGTCTTTAGACCATCTATGCTGGCTCCAAATGTCCAAAAGAGTTTTGTAGCATTTTTTGTGCCTATCAAGAAAATATAAGGATTGAACATGAATTTCCCAAAGATACTTTTCTTCCAAAATGCAACTGGACTTCCTTGGGTTTCACTTCTTATCCAAGAATTTCAATTAGAATTGAATAATGCTTTGGTGAGAACCAAATGTTCTCAAAGTAAAAAATAAAATAAAATAAAACCAAGAAAGGCTAGTTGCTATTCAAAATGTACATTTTGAACAACCATGACCTGAATGATTGAGAATCTCCTGAGATGATTGAATATGAAACTTCATAAGCCAAAAATTAGAGTGATCTCTAGGTCTCTAAGTTTTTGTGGACATTTTATGAAATGTTCTTAAAGGAAAACTACATAATTTAATTTACTGGTTGCCATTCTGTAGCATGAGGTAGTGTTATTATTATTGGATTAGCAAATCTGTTGGGTTTTTTTTGTTTTTTGTATGTTTTGACATGCCACTTTATGAATGGGTTTATTTACTGTATTTTTCAGGCTGCCAACGCATTAAAAATAGGCGTATGAGGGCAACTACTTTGCAAAGGTGAAGTTCTGCCTTTATTTGGAAGAGAAGAAACAAGAAAACAGCCCAATTTGGTCAAAAAGAGCCTTGACAGCAGAAGTGCTATCCTAGATAGAGGGCAAAGATAGCCACACAGTGATTAAAGGAAGAAAACAGGCAAAAGGCCAAGACCTCATATTGAAGAATTGTGAAATGACATCTCACTCCCACACACCAATGCAACCCCAAAGGCTGTTAGAAATGCTGTGAATTTTCTGCTAAAATCTACTTTTCTTTTTTTATCCCTCGTTCCCTCCAGGATGATGCTTTAAAAGGCATCTTGTGCTGTTCTGCCTTCTGCTTGTTTGTTCTAATTGTTAAATGCTCTTTTTAGATTAAGGTAACCAGGGTTTAAAAGATACTAATGAATTAAATATTGGGCCCAGGTGCTAAATGCATTGCCGGTTTGCAGTTTCTATTCTCCTGACCACTAGACACATTAGCAATAGCTATAGTAAATAAAGGATGCTGACTTTGTTCCTCTCTTTGTCTCTGCTTTAAAAAAAACTGATCTAATGGGCTCTTCTCTTTTTTTAGCCTGTTCCCAATGGAAAGAATAGAGGGGTTCCAAATTTTTCTTTTTTCCTCCCACTATCTGGAAACCCTAAAATACAGGCTTCCCTCCAGCTTTCTAAATAACAATAACATTTAGACTTATACAATGCTTTACAGTGCTTTCCATTCCTCTCTTAGTGGTTTAGAATCAGCATATTTCCTCCAACAATCTGGGTCCTCATTTTACCTACCTTGGAAGGATGAAGGCTGGGTCAACCTTGAGCCTGCCAAATTGCACTCAGCTAGCAGTCAGCAGAAGTAGCCTGCAATACTGCACTCTACACACTGCACCACCATGGCTCTTAAATAAACTGAACCTGTCTCTATGTCCTTCAAGCCTCTTCATAGTCCTCGTTCTGTTCTCACTCTATATACACTACAGTAGCTCAGCTAGATGATGGCTAGTAGATATTGGATGTAGCTATCTTGATGGTCACTGAATCATAACAGAGAAATAAAGGAAAAGCCAGAATTGTTGCACCCTAGATATGTCTCAAGGGTTGCCCTGCAAATCTGATAAGTTTAACCAAATGCAGACCCCAATGAATGAACCCTAGGATTGTCTATGAAGATTCTCAGTCTTCCAAATCATGGTGGTCCCAAAAGTGCTTTTTCAAAAGGCAACTGGACTATTTGTTTTTTTTTTTCTTGAAATTGTTTCATTTCTCATTAAGAAGAATTTTCAAGTCTGACTGAATGGTGGGGAATGGAAGGACTTAAATCTCGAGCTGTGATGGCTCAGTAGTTAGAATGCAGTTCTGCAGGCTACTTCTGCTGACAGCTGTCTGCCTGCAATTTGGCGGATTGAATCTCACCAGGTTGAAGGTTGATTCAGCCTTTCAGCCCTTCATTCTTCCAAGGTCAGTAAAATGAGGACTCAGATTGTTGGGGGCAAGAGGCTGACTCTGTAAGCCACTTAGAGAGGGCTGTAAAAACACCTTGAAGCAGTATGTAAGTCTAGGTGCTATTGCTATTCCCAAAGTCTACGGAGATTCTTCTTGGATGAGAAATGAAATGTCTTCACAGAAAAAAATTAGAAAGTCCAGTTGCCTCTTGAAAAAGTACCTTTTGGATCTCCATTCCCCACCATCAGAACTGAAGATGCTTCTTGGATGAGAAATGAAATGTCTTCAAGTGACAAAACACAGAAAGTCCACTTGCCTTTTCAAGAAAAAAAAAAACAGACTTTGGGAAAGCTGTAGGCTTCTTACTGAGGTTACCCAGCATTGTCCCATCACTAAAAGCAAAAACAAATGTCTAGTATGGGGTGAGTGTTTTGCTGTAAATTAAAACAAACAAAAGGAAAGAGCAGAACAAAAGCAAATTTTAAATATGTTTACCTATCTATATCATTTTTAGGCATCTGGTTCTATTTGTTTTCCTTCCAGCATGAAATATATTTTATTTTACTTATCTGGACATTTAAACTACTGTTATTACAGTTTATCACAAAGCCAGCCAGAAGTTTAGATTGGCTCTGATACTTTTATCCACCTGGCAAGTCTTTCCCAAGGACCTGAGATAGCTAGATGATGTTGTTTGCTGTTATTAAGGTATCACTGCAAGATATAAACTGGTCCAAGAATAGCTGCCTTATGCAATTAACTGATAGGGATTTTGTCAATGTCAATAGTGTTCAAATAGTGCTTCTGATGAAAGAGGGGTCAAAGAGTCCAACTATGTCAAAACTGAACAGACCTCTCTCAATAGAGAGGAAGGGATACAGCATCACCTATCTCCAGTCTAAAACACAGTCCTTTCAACAGTTCCAAGCAGGCTCCACACCCATTTGAACCACTCAGGTGACCCCAAGGACATAGACAAACTTCCAAGTGGTCTCAAAAAGGACTCTCAAAAAGGATACAAATGACCAGATGTTTGCATAAATATAAATTCGTCCATTCCCCATCATCCCATCAGAGCTGAAGAAGCTTTTTGGATGAGAAGCTAAATGTCTTCAAAGAAAAACAAAGAAAGTCCAATTGCCCCTTGAAAAAGCACCTTTGGGACAACTATGACCTGGATGACTGAGAATCTCCATAGACATTAAGTGCTTCAGATATTTTGAGATGAAACCCAAGAGGCTTATCAATATTGGTACTATTTTTGCTTTCTTTTGTCACCATTATTCTGTTTCTATTTGTGTAGCTCTTTATTTTGATGTTTTTCTCTAGTTTTCTTCTCTTCTATTGTGCTGTCTCTGAATATTGCCATTTCCATTATCCAGTCTTTTTGGGTCTTCCTTACCCATAATTGCTAAAGGCCCTGTCACACTGCCCAACGGATGCAAAACGTTAGTAAAAAGGACACAACGGATGAGCAAAATGTTCCATCCATTGTTATCCGCTCTCAGAAGGGGCGAAAATTTGCATAACCGGAGTGGATAACACGGACGCAGGGAGAACGCAGGGCGGATGGAAAGTGGATGCGGAACAGAAGCCCAGCGGATGGAAGCGGATGGGAGCGGATTGCACATCCGCTAGCCTTCCGGGGGACCTTAGCAAAGTGGACACGGAACGGATACAGCGGATGCAGAGCGGATGAACAGCGGATGAAGCGGATGCAGAGCGGAAGCCTAGCGGATGCACAGCGGAAGCCGAACGGATGCCAAGTGTTAATTGTGCATGCGGGGAGGATGCATTGCGTAAGCCCCGCAGATATAAGCAAAGCAGCTCGGAAACAGGTCGCCATTCAGAGGAAAGATCTGCTCCCAAACGGATGGCTTCCTTGCCTGCCCTGCCTGCATGTCTGCCTGCAAGCCTGGCTGCCAGCCTTGGTGCCTGCCTCCCTGCCAGCCTTCCTGCCAGCCTTGGTTCCTGCCAGCCTTCCTGCCAGCCTTGGTTCCTGCCAGCCTCCCTGCCAGCCAGCAACCCCACAACCATGCGGAAGAACAGCAAGCCTCAGCCATCTGCTGCCAGCCCTTGCAAGAGGGACAGGGCTACCATCCCGCCCCCTGGCCCTCACTCTGGTTCTACTGGGGCTTCTGCAGCACGGGCTCGCTCTCCTGGGGCTGGGGCTTCTGCTGCTTCTGCTTCTGGAGGAGCTGATGACAAGCATTCCAGCACCAGCCACCTCCACAGCACCTGGACCCTTCACCCCTGAGACTGAGCGACCAAGAGGAGGGCCAGAGACTCTTTTTTGTTTTATAGCTTGTTGTTAATAAAGTCTATTTATGATTCATACACTTGCTTCATTTCTTTTTTTTTGATAAAGTCTTCGTGGAAACTTTTAGAAATGGTTTAAGCCTTTGCATGCTTGTGGGATGGGTAAGGATAGCTTTGGGATGGTTTAGGATACCTGTGGGATAGGTAATAGCTATGGGATGGGTTAGGATAGCAGTGGGATAGATAAAGCTCCAGTGCAAGCATAGAGGGACGGGATGGTCCACCCTCCCAGGTGCCACACCTATGGCCCTTTATTATCAATAATAATGTAATAATTATCCACACATGTCAACATAAACACAACTCTTTGTTAAACGCCCTGTTCATTGTAGGCCAACCAAACATACATGGCCCAATCTCATCCGTGTGATGAGACAGGCTGAAGGAAGCATCCATTAAGCATCTACCATCCTGTCTTGCAACTCCACTGCTCCAGTTGGGGAGTTGCACCAGTGTTTCAGGAGGTTGCGCTGCTTCTTCCCTTCACGTGAGGCTCTGTTGGGGCCTTGCACATCCTCAGTGTCTATCAGGTTTCACCCTTGCCTCCATTCACCAGGCTCCATGTCCCCATTGCCTTGTTGGAGGTCCACGAGCCTGTTCTGCAAGACTGGGTAGCGGGTGCACATGAAATTGTGCAGGATGCAGCAAGCTTCCACCATCCTCCTCACGGTCTCTGGGCGATGCTGCATGGTGGTGAGAAGTACCTGGAACCTGTTGGCCAGGATGCCAAAGGCGTTCTCCACCACCCGCCTTGCCCTGGACAGCCTGTAGTTGAAGATTCTCTCTTCACGGGTGAGGCATCTGGAGGTGTAGGGCTTCATGAGGTAGGTTGTGAGGGAAAGGGCGTCATCCCCCATGATGAAGTAGGTCACATCTTGCGTGTCGTTGGGCAGGGGGTCTGGATCTGGAAAGCCCACGATGAGGTTGCGTTCCAGCCCCTCCTTGAGGTGACTGGCGTTGTATACCTGGGCATCTGAAGATGAGCCGTTGCCTGAAGCATCGATGCACATGAACTTGTAGTCAGCATCAACCATGGCGAAGAGGATGATGCTGAAGAAGCCCTTGTACTTGTGATAAGAGGACCCTGAGTTGGCTGGAGCTTTGCAGGCCACGTGCTTGCCATCTATGGCTCCAATGGTGTGGGAGAAGTTCCACTTCTGATACCACTGCTCTGCAAATTTCTTCCAGCCTTCCTCAGTGGAGGGGCACTGGAGGAGCTCCTCCAGGTATTCTTCGATGATGGCCTGCACCACTTCTCTGACCACAATGCTGATGGTGTTGTGTGGCACCCTCCAGCTGTACTGCATGCTTTTGTAGGTAGTCCCTGAGGCCAGGTGGCGCAGAGTCAGTGCCACCTTGAGCCCAGGTTCCAGGCTGGGCCAGAAGTTGGTGTTTGCCTTGGTCAACCTGGGTGTCAGCCGCTGCACAACTTCGTCATACATGGCTGGAGGCATCCTCATGAAGTTCTGGAATGCCCGAGTGTCTTCGTTCCTGAGCTCCACCATCAGCTTGTTGTACAGTCCATCCTCTGCTCTTCTGGTGAACCATCTTCGTACCCAGATGCTTCTTGGCCGCCTCTTTTTCTTCCCGTAATAGAGTTCACAGAGCCTGTAGATGGCTTCGGACTGTTGCAGAAGGATGGTGGCTGCCGAAAGGACTTTGTTACAATCCATGGTGGACATGACTGGATGCTGTGGAAGAGGAAGAGTCAGATGAAGGCTGCAGAGGTCTGCACCGCAGGGCTGCTGTTCTGAAAGTGAGATCTAGATGAGTTGCTCCCCCTTTTTATAGGCAGTATAGGTGTCCCTTTGCATCCTATAGGCATCCTATAGGCATCCTCTAGACATCCTTAATATCTGAGATAGGTCCCCTCTGCGAAGGTTTTTTCCGTTTTAAATGCTTTGTTTCCATGCTGCATCCACTAGGCATCCATTCTGCATCCATTGCGTGTCCGTTCCACTTCCTCCCTGCGTCTGAGCGGATGCGAGTTGCGTGGATGTGGAACGGATGCCTAGTGGATATAGCGGATGCGTAACGGATGCAGAACGGATGCCTAGCGGATGCGTAGCGGATGCATAACGGACAAACTGGATACATTTTCCGCGCAAAAGTTTTGAGCAGCTCAAAACTTTCTGAGCAGATGAAAAGTCCATAAACGGATGCTGGATGGTTAGAGAGGAAGCAAAACGGAGGCAGTGAGTACAGAACGGATACATCGCGTTAACCAACGGATGGCAAGGTTTTTTGTCCGTTTTACATCCTCTTTGCATCTGTTGGTGCAGTGTGACAGGGGCTTAAGTCTGAAGTGTTGTGTGGCAAGTGCTTGTCTATTTGAATTCTAAAGTCCCAGGGAATTTTTTTTTTGCTTCTTCTTCTTTTGTTACTTTGATTGTACCATTATTAATCCTTGATTTTAGTTTTGTCATTTGATTTATTTTAGTATATTCTGAGTTAAATGTGGAATAAAGCCATTCTGATTTTGGCTGAAAACTTTAGACAATCACTAGATGGCAGCAAATTATTTGAATAAATAAATACATGCTACCTGTCATGTAGCCCTAAGCAACACTGAAGTCTTAGAGATCAGAACTTTGGTGGAATTGAGTTGTAATATGTTTCTTCACATTTGCCTTTAGTTAACTATTTGCTTAGTATAATGAGCTAATATTAATTGAATTTTCCATTCTTCATTTAATAATATCACCTGTGAATGATGCTCACCAGAGCTTACACTAAGAGCTAGGATCAATAACTGAGATTATTAGCCTAGACTAATAGAAGATATATTCTAATTAATATATCCTTCCCCTGGTGGTTCTTCTATTTGCTTTTGTCTGTTCATTACTCTCAGCCAACATATATAATAAACTTCCATGCATCTTGTCTTTTTTTTTTTCTCTCTCTCTCTCTCTCTTTCCTTGTGAAATATGGGGTTTATTGAGTCCAAACAGAGAGGCAAGGAAATAAATTATAAGGAATGAAAAAGAGGACTTCATGGTAGACTACACAACTCCCTGCGGCCGATTCATTACAGCCAACTTGTCATGGCCAACTCACCATGGCCAGTCTGCTGCAGGACAACTTGCCATGGCACAATTTAACAATGCAATTTAATTATTTAAAATAAAAAAAAAATATATCATTCACATTTCATTCTGTCCTTTTGCACCTTTTCTTTAATGATTCTCTTCAACCATTTATTTGATATTAGTGTAACTCTTCTCACAGAGAGTTGTTCTGCAGGAAGTTGGCTGTGGTGAGTTGGCTGTAGCTAATTATCATAGACCCAACTTCATGATTATGAGAATGAGTGAAATGGAGGGGGAGGAGGAGAGAGAGGAAGAAGAAGAAGAAGAAGAAGAAGAAGAAGAAGAAGAAGAAGAAGAAGA
>BLBF01000073.1:10040026-10059119 GCA_015471245.1 Laticauda colubrina | reverse complement strand
GAAGAAGAAGAAGAAGAAGAAGAAGAAGAAGAAGAAGAAGAAGAAGATGATTTTTACAATAGCATGAATATTGTTGTCAGAATATTTTACATAAACTTTAAGATGCTCTTCTCATGTTCATAGTCATATTCATAGGAATCCAGAAATGTCTATCTGTGTTTGTTAACAAACCACCCACATGGTTAAAAGTACATCTGAATCCATTTGAATTTGCTTTTTTGCTTAGATTATTCAAGCATTTTCTGTCATGAATAAAAGTGAACTGCTGCCTTTGTCCATATGGATTGTTCTTTAATAATCAGAGTGTTGTGAAAGTTGATCATCCATTTGGTGTTAAGAGGCTGCCTGTGGAGAGGATTTTCAACCCCCCACCCCAACCCACATATTATTTTTATACCTGGCAGAGTATTTGTGATGGTTAAGTTTCTTCATCATGCTACCATGTCAAGATTAATGGAAAATTTTACTGTAATATTTTACATTTCATTCTTGTAACTTAGTTAGCAAGGCTCCCCCTCCCCCCAATAAAACAGATTTCACAGTAAAAAAATGATCACATATTTAGTACAGTGCCAACCCTCACCAAATTTAGGCAGAAGTCTTGCAGTTTAAGATTTTTTTTTTAAAGAGTATATTCATCTAGGGAAGGTAACTGATAATAGCTTTTATCCTGCTATAGCTAAGTGATGTTAACTTCTCTGTCTTCCAATCTACCTTGTTATCTTTCTATGTTCAGTTTGATGAAAGGACTATCGTTGACATGATAGCAGTGTTCCAATATCTCAGGGATTGCCACAAAGAAGAGGGATTCAAGCTATTATCCAAATCACCTGAAGGCAGGACAAGAAACAATGTGAGTTGCATGGCTTACGGGGGAGGAAAAGGCCCTGATTCCCTTTATTAGCTGCAGCTGGGAACACAGTGTTTAAAAAGGGAAGCTGTGCACAGCAAAATTGTTGGTAGCAATTCATGAATTATCTGATATCGTTGAGGCTTATCTGGGTTCCTGGCATCTTCCCAACTGTGTGTGTTTTGCTGGGCTTTCAAGTCTGCAATTTCTTCTCCTGCCCTGTCAAGTTAATTGCTGCAACATGGTTTGTATGGATTTTTATTCACAGTTTGTATGTACTTGGTTTTCAGACTGAATTTCCTCCACTTAAAGTCTGTTCTTGGAAGAGTTTTTTTTTTTTTTTCCTACAGCAGAATGTAACTTGGGCATTGGGGGAAAGTTGGAGGTACTAAAGGGACACTTCTTGCTTATTTGACTGTGTTGCCTTTGTGCCATGCCCTGGGTCATTACATCCCCAATGTGAGTGATGTTGAGCTGGCCATGCCCATCACCCCCGCACACACACACACACACACAGACACACACACAAGGTCAAAAATAACCCTGATGCAGCCCTCAATGGAATCGAATTTGACACCGCTGGCTTAGGGGGACAAAAATTAAACACATTGTAAATGCATGTTATCAAGAATTTCCACCATTCTTCCTTACTGTGTTCCACTTTATTTCATCTGTTGCTTTACATCTTCATGCAACACAAACACTCTATCTCTCCATCTCTCTCTCTGTTCTGACCCAATCCTGATACCAGCAAGAAAATCTCAAACAAACGCAGCAACTCAAACCCTCATAGCTTTAATCTACAAGTAAACTTCTTTGTAACTAAAAGATGGCTTGCAGCCAATTAGTCTAACCAGAAAAGCCTTGACAGAATTCTTCAGATAAGCCAGAATCTCTACACACAATGCTGGGTTCTTCAAACATTTTTGATTTCTGCAAAAGCAAAAGCCCTTTGAAACCAGGCTTATATTCCCTGAAGGGAGGGGCCATTACATTGCATTCTTACTCTCAAATCGCCTGTGCTGCTCTAATTATTCTCTTCTACTAATCATCCTGTGCTCATTCAAACTTAGCACAGTCTTCTCAGGAACTTTCTCTTCACTGCTGCTGGCAAACCACAAAACTCTCCCCCTCCCTCCCTCTCTCTCCCCCTTCCCCCCCCCTCTCTTTGTCACACATAGACACATACAAACACAACAATGGGTAATCTAAAAAAATTGGCTGGGGACTTTTGAAGAACAGAGTTAACAAGTTAATGGAGGGTATTATGCCAACAGAACCATGGAGGCACAGTGGTTAGAATGCAGTAAAGCAGGCTATTTCTGCTGACTGTCAGCTGCCAACAGTTCATCAGTTCGATTCTCACCAGCTCAAGGTTGACTCAGCCTTCCATCCTTCTGAGGTAGGTTAAATGAGATTGTTAACCCAGATTGTTGGGGGCAATATGCTAACTCTGTAAACTGCTTTGAGAGGGCTGTGAAGCTCTATGAAGTAGTACATAAGTCTAAATGCTATTGCTGTTATACAAAGGTTAACTATGGCTTTGGGGTTCCTGTTCTACATGAAGATGAAGATAATCCTCTTTAAAAGGACATTGAAACAGTGGAAAACTTGATTTTCCTGATATCATCAATGATGAAGTCTTCACTGAAACAGCATTTATTGTATAGTAATGATCTAATAGTCAGTAAAATTTAAAATGAAGCTATAGCCTTAGAGTCTGATGAACAGTTTTGGCAGGAGAAACCAGATGTCATGATTCTGAGTAATGAACCTAATTGAATCGGGACTCTGAGGCTTCAGTCAGGCTCAAAATATCTTTTATTGAGTACATCATGTCAGCAGGTGGAAAGGTAAAGCTAGCTCTGAGTCATTCCCTTTATGGTTGTTAAAATAATAGAAACTTTCCACCCACCTGTTCTGACCAAGGCTTATGGAGACAGTAACAAACACATGTTAGTCCCCAAAACACTTTTTTTCTTTATGTTCTTTATTATGAGTCTGAAACAGTTTGTAAATCATCCCATGGAAGTCTGCCAAAGTCCTTCAGGATAAGTCTGATAAGAACACACCTTTATCTTTCTTGAAATGCTGCCAACAACTAAATTTCCAATTAGTTATACAAGGCCAAAACACATTCAACACCATTCAATACCAAACTTCAGGTTTCAAACCGACTAGTATGAACAAAGTTGCTTCCTGCAAAGGTTCCTGTCCCTTTGTTCCTCTTTTATGTCTTATGGGAGGGCCAATCACCTCCAAGCCTTACTCCCAAGTTGCCCCTTTTGTCTTAACTGTTCTTGCCTTCTGGCAGCTCTGCGCATGCACACACTCGGAACAAGCTCCCCTTGTTCATCTGCCTCACTGCTGTCAGATTCTGGAGGCTCCAGAGTTAGCACATAAATCCCAGATTGCCCTGACCCCATCTCTGTATTGGATGCAGGACCCTCATCCAAGTCCTCTGCAGACTGCTGGACTGGCCCATATTCCTTCCTACTGTTTGACTCTGCTGCCATCTCTGCAGGCTGCTGATGGACCACAACACCCCCTCAGGTGTCTTTGGTCATGTTGACCAATCAGTCCATCCCCCTTGGTCTCAGCAGATCTTTGTTGCCATGAACTTGACTCTCACATTGATTCTGGACAATAGTTTGTCTATTCGGTTAAGGCACCACATTCCAATACCTTCTGACTTCCCCCATCCCCCCAAGAATGGCAACCGAGAAACAAAATGGCCAAAATCATTTTGAGTGTTGATACCAACAGTACTCTTATATGAAAACTGTCAGCCATGAAAGCCATATTTTTTTATTAGCTATATATTTTCTTAGAAGCTTGGAGGCTGCCACAGTTAGTGCCTGTGGATTTGGGAGGGGGAGTTCTTAGTGAGTAATAGATTAGACTTAACAACATTCTTCTCAAAAGTCAAGGACATGTCAGACTGCACCTGCATGGAATTGGTGAAGGTTTGGATTTGGAGAGAACAACATTTGATTGGACCATGTGATGGACTGATGGATGCAGGGGATGGATCTTTGATTTTCAGTTGGAGAAGGGAAAACCTGGAAGTTTCAGATTTGAGTTTTCTCAAATGATAACGTGACTTCTTTAACAAATTCTTACCTGGATGGACTTTGTCTCTGAGTGCTGAATTGAAATGGGAAATTTCTTTGGAATGCTGACAAAACTTATCAAAACGGGATCTGCCATGCTGAAATTACATATCAACCTGGTTCATTCCCCAGCAAATTGCTCCTTTCAAACCTCTCAAAGGAAGTTATGCTTCTTGCAATAAAGCCTGTGGCCACTTTGTACCTCCTGCTAATTTTCTTGTTTTCAACTTCAGCTTCTGTTCCTCTCCTGGGACCTAAGAAACAAGTCCTTTCCCAAATCGCAGGGATTAATTAGGGGCAAAAGATAGCATGAGAAATCATCAAGCTAGTTAAAAAGGGAAGAAGGGGAACATAGAACTTGTTCCATAATTAGAGAGAGTCTAAATGTGAAGCACAATAATGAATCAATTCTCCATTCAGTGCCATAGTTCAATGGAATAAGCCAACCATTAATTGGACACACAATAATAATCCACAGAAGAATAATTCTCTGTGCATTTGCAAAGTGTGTGCACAACTGCAAATAATAGTATGATAATGACATAGTTCCCAGGAAGGCAAAATACTTAGGAGTCTAGTACTAATGATATCTTTCACTTGAAGTCCTTAGCATGGAAATATTCATGCCTTCTTCAATTGTAGCTTCCAATCCATTGCATTTATCAAACCTTCCTTTTTTGCAGACTATGAAACAGTACATATTCACAGATTCTTCGACTCTTGTGGCGTTCTTGAGAGGTGAGACACCTAGTGGCACAGCTAAACTATAAATTTCTTCAACTTTGTATATGAAATATTTTCAAAAACTGGAATATTTGTGACTAAGAAATTACTTTCACAGCCCCTGAATTGGTATGGGATACAACTGAAACAAAAAGCTATTTGCTTTTTGGTGGCTAATTGAAACAATTGTCAGAAAAAAAATTGCTACCGAACTTTAGATTTTTGTCAGTTTGGCATAATTTGTACGAACAAGCCAAACCTTATTTCACTGGTTTTATACTTCTCTATTCTAACCAGTGGTGGTTTGGACCAGTTCTACTGAACTGGTAATAAAAAAAAAAGCTGACAATAAAAGAAGAGAAAAGTGTAAGATTGGTCCTCCCACCTGCCCCTGCGCTTTTCTCTTCTTTATCCTCTCAGCTGATTGGAGCTGCAGGTCTCAGCTGGTATGGGGAAAGCTGCACACCAGTATTAGGCAAAGCATGCCCAGCAAGCCATGCCCAAATTGGTAAAAAAATGGACTGGTCAAATTGGTAAAAATTTTTGAATCCCACCAATGATTCTAACTACAGTCTTTCAGATTCTGCTAAGCTCCACAGGCATCGATTATATTACATTCTGGTTTGAAGTTTGCACTGGAGCCATAAGAAAGTATATTCCTAGGTCAGACAAATTATCTAGTCTTCTCTTAATCCACAAAGAAGAGGGGGTCAAATTGTTCTCCAAAGCACCAGAGGGCAAGACAAGAGACAATGGTTAGAAACTATTCAAAGAGAGAAGCTGGAATTAAGGAGAAACTTCCTAACAGTGAGGACAATTAACCAGTGGAATAGCTTCCCTCCAGAAGTTGTGGGTCTCCATCACTGGAGGCTTTTAAACAGAGACTGGACAGTCACTCGTCTGAGATGGTACAGGTTTTCCTGCTTGAGCAGAGGGTTGGACTAGAAGATCTCAAAGTGCCTTCCAGCTCTGTTCTGATTGATTGATCAATGATTGATTGATGTTGTAGGCCTGAAAGTTGTCCAGATATTTGTACTGATGTTCTTCAACCAAACTCCTAAACTTATTTCCCTAGGACATTTTGATTCTTTCAGTTTTTTTCCCCTTGTTTGTGATGACCCAGAGTATCTCAGAAGTATAACAAAACCCAAAACATAACTAAAAGTCCTTTAATGCCTTCAACTTGGCTTCACAGTTTAATTGTTCACAGTGGAGGAGTAAACTATTTTCAAAATAACACTTCAAAGGAAAGAAACACAGTTCACATTCAAAGAACTGATAACAAAGGAAAAATCAAAAACAAACCACCCTGAATAAAGTTCCATGACAGACCAGGATAGATGATTACTAACTTCAGGAAGATAACCAGGTACAGTCCATTGGAAGAACGTCAACCAAGATAAACCTTCTTTAGGAATAAAACACTATTTGACTCCAGCATCTGTTAGCATGCAGGTCCAACCTTTTATGCAATCTCACACCTGCAACCCCTGAAGAGGATCATGGCCCTCTCCTCCTGAGTAGACCACATTTTACCCTAATCCTCTCCTCCCTGCATTCTCTAGGATGGATAGTGGATAGGGCTAGATCCTTCTATGACTGCTCAGCCAGCCTTTGCCCTTCCCCAGCCTCCTCCACCACTTCTGGAGCCACACTTCCACTCCCTCCTCTTCCTCAGAGTCAGTCTCCACCAGGGGTATGACACTGTTGATGATAAGGATGGAAGTATGGTTTTTCAGTAATGCTTGTTTCTCAAGAGCAAAGTTTGAAAACAAATGGAAAAAAAAATAAAGATATATTCTGCTTGGTATCATCATGTCAGATCTAGATGAGATAAATGTTGTAGTGTTAAATCTTTAAGATGATGGGTGAATCCATCCAAAAGTGTGAAGCTAGTCATAATTTCATATCTTTTATCTATATCTACCACATATAAGTTACATCCATCATATTACAGAAATGCTTCTGAACTTCTAAACTGCTAAAAAAAAAACAGCAATGATTTTGATGAGAGTCTTAGCAGAGAGATGACAGAGAAGCTTCCTAATCAGGAAAAGCTACCAAGAATAGGCTGGGGTGATCCGGGATGCTGAAACTCTACAAGCAAGTGCCAAAGAGGTAACAAACTATTGCTTTTGTTTAGGTTATACTAATATGTCTATGACTGAACAACAAATTAATATCCCATCTTTACATCCTAAATTTCATTAGAATAGATAACTACCGTATCTAGTTAAGTATTTCAGAGGGGTTGATTTGAAGAAAAAGTATTTGGAATTAGCTTAAATTATGGCAGTTGTATACTAAACATACAAGTAGTCAGTCTCTTATCAGTCTCTTATCAGTCCCTTGTCTTACAATCAGTCACTGTCAAACTTATCACAGATCTTCTTTTGACCCTACTGTTCCAAATCAAAGCAAATATGGAGGAGGAGGAGGAGGAGGAGGAGGAGGAGGAGGAGGAGGAGATCAGCAATATGATTTTATTACCTTTTACATCATATTGGCGATGTAATTCCATGTTTCATGCTATTTTCATTTTGCTACATAATTCCCTATCTAATCGATCTGTGCATTGGTGTCTAAGCATTTCATTCATAGAATGATTGAATAGCAATAGCACTTATATGCAATAGCACTTAGACTTATATGCTGCTTTACAGGGCTTCACAGCTCTCTCTAAGCAGATTTGCAGAGTCAGCATATTTCCCCCAACAATTTGGGTCCTCATTTTACTGAACTCAGAAGGATGGGGCTGAGTCAACCTTGAGCCTGGTGAGATTCGAACTGTCAAATTAGCCTGCAGTACTGCATTCTAATCACTGTGCCACTGTAGCTCATTACATAAACATTACAAGCATATAAACAAATATAAAAATATACATTACAACCTGTAAAAATTAGAGTGTGCTTTACTCCTGAGTTTTTCCCTAATCCATCCCATCTCTCTTTATAAAAATAGGTCATTTCAATATTGTTATTATTTAAAGTACAATATTTCTTAAAATGCTTTGAATGGCTTATTTCATGCACAGTAATATTAGAATAACAGAGTTGCAAGGGACCTTGGAGATTGTCTAGTTCAACCACCTATATATACCTTATATAGGTTTATGTACCCAATACCATTCCAGATAAATGGCTGTCCAATCTCTTTTTGAAAGCCTCCAGCAATGAAACATATACAACTTTTGAAAGCAAGCTGTTTCACTTGTTGATTGCTCTCACCATTAGGAAATTTCTCCTACATTCTAGGTTGCTTGGTTAGTTTCCATCCATTGTTTGTCTTGCCTTCTGGTGCTTTGGAAAATAGGTTGGCCCCCTTTTCTTTGTGGCAGCCCCTCAAATATTGGAACACTATTATAATGTCATCCCTAGACTTCTTCACTGTCAAAAAGTCTTTCTCATCCAGATCTTTCATTCTTATAATTCATTTTCTCATAGAAATAATGTCAACACCTAGCATTAAAGACATCAAACTGTATTAGCATTGGCCACCTGCGGTGGGAAAAAAAAATCTTTAGAATTGAGATTGAAACTTCAATATTTTGGAATCATTTTTTTTTTTTAAAAAGACTACCCTCAACTTGATTTCGTATCTTTCCCTTGGATGAATTGATCCTTAGCTGCCAAGATTAACTGAGGCATCTGTATTTGGAAGATAGTCTTCATAATTATCTCTGAGGTTTGTATCTATTCCTGGTTGCTTCTTGTCATTGTGTATTTTATTTAAATCAGGGCTCAGAAAAGAAATATGGAAATATAAAATCTGACAATGATACATGTTATGTTTGTTATCAAGAGACTTCATTCACAAACCTCGACAGCAAATAACTATTGTTCCCTCAGCAAAATCAGGTCTGTCTGGAAGTCGTGCATTAAAATTTACATAAAAGAAGTTACATTCCAGAGAGCATTACTTCCACAGACGTTTTTTTTTTTAAGATATGATGAAGTAACATCCTTCTTAATTCCTTTATCATGATTCCACCTCCTCCCCCTCTCCTCTTTAGGTGAAATGCACATTTAGCAGTAAACAGAGGAGAAAATACAATCTTGATGCAGGGATTGTTTCGAGTGGCATTATCTGTTCCCAGTCTCATTACACTGAGAATAATAACGACAGCTAATTTAAGCTTAATGCATAGGCAATTTCTTAGAATATCCACACTTGTTTTTTTGAGAGACAATGATGCCAAGGCTTAATTCGGCAAGCAAAGCATAATTCAGCAGATTCTTAGCTCACTGAGAAAATATAAAAATCCCCTTTCATAAGGAAATTGTTCTCTGGCAAATGCAAGGATCATTCATAATTCAGCAGATATGCAAACCCCTCAAATCATTCATTGTCATGCAGAGGTCTAGCCTGATTAAATAAAGAACTACATGGATCCACTCCAGCTCAACAAAAATAAGTCTTTGCCCATTTGAGCATTCAGGTATAACAGCAATATTATGACTGCCTACTTATGGTTACTACTTACGGTTACCTACTTACAATTGCTGTTTATTTGACATGGGTGGAAATAACAAAAGAAATTTTGTTCAACAATGCAGTAGCTTCTTCACATTCCTGACCCATTTTGTCATGTTGGGATGCTAAATGACATGGGGAGCAGAGTCCACAGCATGGATGTTCCCCTATCTTGTATGTTGCAAGTGCAGAAAAGAACAACAATGATGATCAGGTGGCTGGAAGCTAAAAGATATGAAGAACATTTGCAGGAATTAGGTATGTCTAGTCCAGTGAAGAAAAGGACTAGAGGTGACAGGATAACAGTGTTCCAATATTTGAGAGGAAGAAGGGGTTGACCTAAGGCCCGGTCCCATTGGCCTGTGGATGCAAAATGTATGCATAAAGGAGACAGCGGATGAGCAAAATTTCAGGGGTCATCCTTTGTCATCCTTTGTCATCCACATCCTTTGTCATCCTTTGTCATCCACTCCAAAAAGTGGCGAAAATTTGTATAAACAGAACGGAAAAGAACGGAAAAGAATGGATGTGGGTAGTATGTAGCGGGGATGTTAAATGGATGTTCATAGGAAGCCTAGTGGATGAAAGCGGATGGAAGCAGATGACACCTCTGAAGGAGTTCCAGGGGAGAATTTTGAAGCAGACGCATAGCTAAAGGGGCGGATGCATAGCGGATGAAACGGATGCATCACAGATGCCTATAGGAAACAAAGGGGATGCCGCGCGGATGTATATCGGATGCAAAGCGTTCACTGCACATGCGGGGAATATGAATTGCATCAGCTCTGTGGATATAAAAGGATGCAGCACGCACGCAGCTCCAGAGGATGCAGGCAGAGAGGCAGACTGGAGGACCACAATGTGCTGTTGGAGATCAGGGACACAATGAAAACCAGCACAGAATTTCTCTCTCAACTGGTCGACTTGGACAGAGCATCCTTGGACCGGAACACCTTCATCACCTACATGAGTGAGACCCTGAGGGACCTGCCTGAGGCCCAGTACCAGGTGATGAAGCAGAAGATCACAGCACTTCTGCACAACTCTCAAGGCCCAGCTGAAGCTGCTCCTACCCACTCCAGAACTGCTCCTCCACCCCAGGTGATGTCACAGCCCTTCCACGGCTTTCAACAGCCTCTCACCTATCAAGGCTATGACTACCAGGACTTCCCCAGCAGAAGCAGACCTTCCCAGTCCAGGCCCAGGTTCATCGCATGCCACAGACGCCACACCTCACCCAGCTGCAGACCAGACAGCCCCACTACACTCCTCCTTCCTCCACCCCACAGCCAAGCCCATCAACGGACAATCTGTCATCAGTCTTGTGCCTGACATCTCAAGTTCTTGATGAAGGGCCTCTCAACCTCATGGGACTGAGTCAGCTCTCGGATAGCTTCCTGAACACACCACCACCTGTTGTGCCCTCAGGGCCAAGTACCCCAATGGTAGCTCAGACCAGCACTCAAGCCACAGCCACCTCCACAGTCCCTGCCTGCTTAACAGCTGAGACCATGGACATGCCTCAGAGTGACTGAGAATAGTGTCAGAGACTGAGTTGTTTACTTGTTAAGTTTATCTTTGCTTAAGACACTTTACTTGGTTCATTTTGCTTATTTAATACAGTCATAAAGTTTGCCTAAGAAAGTTTATCTTTGCTTAAGACACTTAATACAGTTTACATGGTTCATTTTGCTTATTTAATAAAGTCATAAAGTTTACCTAAGAAAGTTAATAAAGTTTATCTTTGCTTTAGACACTTAGTTTACTTGGTTCATTTTGTTTACTTAATAAAGTGTTGGTGAAAACTTTGAAAAAATGGTTAAGCCTTTGCATGCTTGTAGGATAGATAAGGATAGTTGTGGGATAGATAAACCTCCAGTGCAACCATAGTGGGACTGTATGTTCCATCATCCCAGCGATCTAGATGATTTTCTCCCCCTTTTTATAGAAAATATCGGTTGTCCACTAGGTGTCCTTCTACATACTCTAGATATACTGCAGACATCCTAAATATGTGAGATACATCCCAGATACAAATGTTTTGTCCATTTTGAATACTTTATATACGAGATGCATACGCTTACATCCTTTCTATTTCTGTGCTACTAATGCTGTGTAGATGTTCCATGTACCTTTTGTTTCCTCCCTCTTTCCATTTTCAGCTGCAGCGGATGTGAGTTGAGGGGATGGCCAGAGGATGAAGAGAGGATACAGCGGACGTTTAATGGATGATAACGGACATAGAACGTTTGTTGCCCATATATGTCACGGATGTACATCGTACGCGGCGGAAAGTTCATCCGTTCACAAAGTTTTGTGCAGCTCAAAACTTCTTGTGCAGATGAAATTGCAATGGACGGATGCTCGACTGATAGAGCGTATGAAACACGTATGCAGTGAGTACACAACAGATGCATAGCATTTTCCAATGGATGGCAAGCTTTTTTTAACATTTTACATCCTGTTTGCATCGTAAGTGCAGTGGGACCGGGCCTTTATTTTCCAGAGTACCAGAAGACAAAACAAGAAGCAATGGGTGGAAATTAATCAAGGAGAGAAGCAACCTAGAATTATGGAGAAATTTCTTAACTGTGAGAACAATCAACCAGTGGAATGAGTTACTTTTAGAGGTGGAAGGTGCTCCATTACTGGAGGGTTTTAAAAAGAGATTGGAGAGCCAGTTAATTGAAATGCTTAAGCAGGGGTTGGACTAGAAGACCTCCAAGATCCTTTCCAACTCTTTTACTCTATGTTCTATGAGATTGCTATTTAGGAAAGAATAAAATTGATGCTGGGTGAGTTGTCATATATGCAATTTTTAGCAAGGAATCTTTTACCACATTACTTGTCATATCTCCTAGAGGAGACAAAAATGCATAGCTTATTTTATAAGTAAGTTGAGCTCTCATATGTAACCTCTGGAAAAGCGACTCCATTGGTTTCAATGAGATCAAAATGCATATACAGTAACATTGGGTTTAGTAAATTTTAATAACTTAATATAATGATATGCTTATTCTTCTATTATCATTATTTCTGTGCTTCTAGAGAGACACTGGGAAGAAGTAGTTTGGTTCACATGTTCATGCAAAGTAATTGTACAGTTTTAAATGCATACAGAGTGACATTCAGTTATTTAGCATTTGAACTGGTTCAGTTTTAGTGAGGCAGATTGCCAGTAGCAACCTTGATATTAAAATGTGTTCTGTATAAAGAATAGTAGACTCCAAATACAGGGTTCTGATTGGCTAAAGAACTTGAATGGGGATTGGTTCAAAGGATCCACATAGCTGCTCAA
This sequence comes from Laticauda colubrina, assembly GCA_015471245.1. Taxonomy (NCBI): domain Eukaryota; kingdom Metazoa; phylum Chordata; class Lepidosauria; order Squamata; family Elapidae; genus Laticauda; species Laticauda colubrina. The sequence goes on along the minus strand of BLBF01000073.1, from coordinate 10,046,661 downwards.
AGGCGGCAAATATTAAATACCTGTCATTGGCTGCAAGCCGGCAGAGAAAAACCTATAAAAGGCTGCCGTAGCTTGAGCCAATGTTCCGTTTTTCAACTGTGTTATAAAATAAATACTTTGTTGTTGGAACCTGGTCTACCTCACGTTTTTCCGGACGGAACACTGGCGACGAGGGTGGGATCATCCTAAACGCGAGTCTGAGCACGCGGTGACAGATAAAATCAGACAAAGAACAATGGCTGGAAACAACGCACCGCCCGCACCCTTCAATCCCAATGAAGAGGATTGGGAATCCTACGTAGACCATTTCCAGATGTACCTGGAGAGCAATGAGATGGAGGAAATCTCAGACCAACGCAAGAGAGCCGTTTTCTTGACACACTGTGGGCCCGCAATCTTCAAAATGGCCAAGGCTTTGGCGAAGCCCCGAGATGTAAAACAATTGACTTGGACAGAGCTCCAAAGAACATTAAAGGCTCACTATGCACCGTTGGTGTCAAATTTAATAAAGCGGCACGAGTTTTATCAGAGAGACCAGAAAGAAGACGAAACCATCGCTGATTTTGTGGCAGCCCTCCGACAAATAGGGGGAGCGTGCAAGTTTCTGAACTTAGATGAAGCGATGCGGGATCGAGTAATATTGGACTCTAATATACAGAGCAAGCTACTGAATAAACCCAACATATCAGTAGCCGAAGCTATCGCAGAAGCCTCGGCCGCTGAAGCCGCGAAAAAATCAGCAGATAAAATGAAACAAATGAACGCGAACAACGATGAAACAAGCCCAGCCAGAGGAAAAAAACAATCTCCCACCACCACTCATTACGAAGAATTCGACGAGACGTCAGAATCCAGGGAGGAAGACGACGAAATCCACCGCCTATACGCCAACAAGAAAGGGCGCGAAAACAGAAATCGGTGGGAATGCGCTGGCTGCGGGGGAAACCATCCTCGAGCCGATTGCAGATTCCTCGATGCCATTTGCATAGCATGCAAGAAAAGGGGGCATATCAAGAGAGTCTGCAAGAACAAAAAGAATTACAGCCCAAAAAGACGCAGCGACTCCCCAGCAAAGACTGAGCCAAAACTATCCAAGAGAAAGTGGCAGCGAAACAAGCAAGCCACTAACCGAGAGAAAGCGGGAAGAAGGTAAAAATAATTGTAAAAATTGAAGACAACCCCTGCGAAATGGAGGTTGACCCTGGATCTTTCCTATCAATGGTGTCATGGGACACCATCAAAAAACTGGTCCCAGACATCAAGATCAAGGAACTCCAGAGACAAAAACTAACCCTCAAGGACTATCAAGGAAACCAAATTCCTGTAGTAGGCCTAGGACATTTCCGAGTCGCCTACAGACAACATGTCGCAGTACTACCATTAACGATAGTCGACCGAGATCGACCAAGCCTCCTGGGCATCAAATGGTTCGTACCATTGGGCATCGGGATGACCGGAGTAGACCGGGTGGCTGCACCCGACTGGGAAGAAGACCTGATCCAAGAATTCCAGGACGTTTTCGATTACTCCCTAGGCAGGTATCGGGGGACCCCAATTTCTTTTAGTCTAGACCCCCAGGTAGCCCCTAAAAGACTAAAGGCCAGATGAGTTCCTTTTGCTCTAAAAGCAAAAATAGAGGAACAACTAAATAAATTAATAGATCAAGGGGTTTTAGAACCTGTCGACCATGCTAAATGGGAAACACCAATTGTAACGCCGATTAAACCAGATGGATCGGTTCGAATCTGTGGCGACTACAAGGCTACCCTGAACCACACGCTGCAACAAAGCACATACCCGGTGCCAGTCGTGCAACACCTATTACACTCTCTTGGGGGAGGAAAAGTTTTCACTAAACTAGACCTAGCACAAGCTTACCAACAGCTCCCAGTAGACCTCTTAACGGCTGAAGCACAAACAATAGTGACTCACAAAGGGGCATTCAAATGCAACAGACTCCAATTTGGAGTAAGCATAGCCCCAGGCGTTTTCCAGAGTCTCATGGAACACCTGTTAAATGGTACAAAAGGGGTCGTACCATACTTCGACGACGTCCTAATTTCGGCCAAAGATGCAACCCAGCTTAAGAAAAGACTTAAAGATGTCCTAAATAAATTCAGAGAATCTGGCCTTAAAGTAAAGAAAGAAAAATGCTGTCTAATGACTGATTGCGTCGAATTTTTGGGATGTTTGATAGATGGAGAGGGCATACACCCTACTGAAAAAAAAGTCAGAGCTATTAAAGATGCACCAGAACCAAGGAATAAAACTGAACTGCAGGCATTTTTGGGACTAATAAATTTTTATAACGTGTTCCTACCCCACAAAGCAAAAATAGCGGAACCATTACATCAATTACTGGATAAGAAAACAATTTGGACTTGGGGGTATAGAGAAAAGAAAGCTTTCCAAAGAATAAAAAACTTATTAACATCAAACACCGTTCTCATCCAGTTTAGCAACACACTGCCATTGACAGTAACCTGCGACACCTCACCATTTGGAGTCGGTGCCATCCTGAGTCACCAATTGCCAGACGGAAGAGAGGCACCCGTCGCATACTATTCAAAGACTCTGTCTAAAGCCAAGCAAAATTATAGTCAATTGGACAAGGAAGCCCTGGCAATCGTCGCCAGAGTAAAACACTTCCACGAATATCTATATGGAAGAACATTTGTAATAGTAACGGACCATAAACCGCTACTTGGAATTTTGGCAGGAAACAAACCAACACCGAACATTTTATCCCCGCGAATGACTAGAGGGTCAGAATTCCTAGCAGCCTACTCATATACTCTTAACAATCTCCCATGCAGAACTCTGAGTTCTGAGCAGAGTTCAGTTCTGAGCACTTTGAGCAGAACTCCGCTACCAATTATAGAGGAAGACCCGGCACCAACGATGACCACCTTGCAGATAGAGACATGCCCAAATCTGCCCATATCTGCAAATGATGTCGCCAGAGCCACCGCAAAGGACCCATTGACTGCCCGTGTACTGAACTGGTTAGGTAAAGGCTGGCTGGAAAACAAAAAAACTGAGAACTTTAAGCCTTTCCGGACCAGACAAACTGAACTTTCAATTCAAAAGGGTTGTTTGTTATGGGGTGATCGGGTTGTTATCCCCTCCAAATTACAAACGAGGGTACTCAATATGCTTCACGAAGAGCACCCGGGAATTGTTAAAATGAAAAGCCTTGCTAGAAGCTATGTCTGGTGGCCAGGTATAGATAGGGACATCGAATACTGGGTAAATTCGTGTAACAAATGCCAAAGAAATAGGCCTTCCCCGCCACAAGCACCCATAAGGGACTGGGAAACCCCACGAGGCCCCTGGTCACGAATCCACATCGACTTTGCGGGTCCGACTAAGGGACATACTTTCCTAATTGTCATAGATGCATACTCAAATTGGCTAGAGGTTAAAATCATGCCATCTATGACAACTGAAACCCTTATTAAACAACTGGACAAACTTTGCGACCCATGGCCTGCCGGATGTCCTAGTGTCCGACAACAGGCCACAGTTAACGAGCATTCAATTCGAACAATACCTAGCCTCCCTAGGTATCAGACATGCCCTAACCGCGCCGGCCCATCCGGCTGCAAACGGCAGGGCAGAGAGAATGGTTAGATTTACAAAAGAAGGGTTAGAAAGAATGGATATTGGGGATGTCCAAGATAAAATAAATTGCCTGCTCACCCTCCAGCATATCACACCCAATACCATAACAAACAAAAGTCCGGCAGAACTACTAATGGGGAGAAAACTAAGGTCGCAACTAGACAGATTGCACCCAAACTATACATCAGAAAACCCCCCCGACTCCTCCACCCATTTCAGGACATTTGAAATAGGCGACCTAGTCTATGCAAAAAATTTTACCGGGGACCCATTATGGCTACCAGGAACAATCACGCAAATTACAGGCCCCCTGTCCCCGACGAACCATAGATGACAGCAGGAAATGGAAGCGGCACATAGACCAGCTTCGTTCCCGAAACATCGAAAGAAGTACAAACACAAAACCACAAATATTAAAAAATGACGAAAACCAAACCAAAGAGGGGGGGGGGGAATTCGAGAAAATAATAAAGAACCGTTAAAATTAAATACAGAATACAATAACAATCAAAAAGAGCATAAAAGAGACTTACAGTTAGAAGACAATCGTGGGGAAAGTCCAGATGAAGGGGCCAGCCAAGCCAGCTTGACCTGCCTGGAGAGACCAGGAGGGAGCGGCAACACCACCAGCCTAAGAAATCTAGGCGGCAGTAAAATGGCTGACTCACCCTTCCAGGTGGTTCCATGGGAAGGAACAAGAGAGACAGCAACCCCATCCGAACCGGTCGAAGTCTTCAACAGGAATGAACTGCGCAAGTCCAGTTGAGTCAAAAGAAGCCCCACCTACCTGCGCGACTACGTCACCACGTAGGACTAAGACAAGAGGGGAGGGGTGTTCTGTATAAAAAATAGTAGACTCCAAATACAGGTTTCTGATTGGCTAAAGAACTTGAATGGAAATTGGTTCAAAGGAACCAGTCCACATAGCTGCTCAAAGGCGGCAAATATTAAATACCTGTCATTGGCTACAAGCCGGCAGAGAAAAACCTATAAAAGGCTGCCGCAGCTTGAGCCAATGTTCCATTTTTCAACTGTGTTATAAAATAAAGACTTTGTTGTTGGAACCCGGTCTACCTCGCGTTTTTCCGGACGGAACAAAATGCATCTGTTAAAACTAAGGGAGATTATGTTTTTTTGTGAACTCAACTAGAATGTTGAGAGGATATTGTAGGAAGACTCCCAAGATGGCTGCCCTAGGCAAACTTCTTGTTAATTCATAAATGTTTGCAATGGTTGGATAATTACTAAATACTGATTTTCAAGAAGGTTAACTCATATGTCACAACAGTGCTTTTTCAAGATAAAACTGGACTTTCTGTTTTTCTTTGAAGACATTTTGCTTCTTATCCAAGCAAATGAGAAGTGATAAGATATCGATGAGAAGCGAAACATCTTCAAAGAAAACCCAGAAAGTCCAGTTTCTTCTTGAAAAAACACCTTTGGGACAACCATGACCTAGATGACTGAGAATCTCTATAGACAGTTAACTCATATGGTTCTCGGTTTAATTCTTTTATCTTCCAACACAGCTTTCAATTTGAATTCATCTGTTTTTTTTGCAAATGGATACATTGACAAACAAAATCCTATATAGAAGATGTTTACTTTCTAATAGTGATGGAGCCTATGAGAGATATGTTTTCAAAAATGCATATACGAGGCCAAATTCTACCCAAAAATAAATAAAAAAGAAATGTGCAGTATATATATATTAAGTTAGCAATCAGGTTTCTAGGCCTCCTGAGTGACTTAAAGAACAATAAAATAAAATAAAACTTAAACATGATTTTGCAATGTGCAGTAGCAGCCAAAAAAAAAAAAAAAGCCAATACAATCCTTGGTTGTATAAATAGAGGCATAGAATCAAAGTCAAGTGAAGTATTAGTACTGCTTTATAACATCTTAGTAAGGCCACATCTGGAATACAGCATCCAGTTTTGGTCTCATTAGAAAAAAAAAACATGTTGAGACTTTGGAAAAAGTGCAAAGAAGAGCAACCAAGATGATTAAAGGCCTAGAGATTAAAACATACAAAGAACAGATACAAGATTTGGTTCAGGCCAGTCTAGAGAAAAGAAGGACTAGGGGGTACATGATAGTAGTATTCCAGTATTTGAGCGGCTGCTACAAAGAAGAAGGGGTCAATTTATTTTCCAAAGCACCAGAGGGAATAACAAGAAACAATGGATGGAAACTAATCAAGGAGGAAAGCAACCTGAATTAAGAAAAAACTTCCTAACAGTGAGGACAATTAACGAGAGTACTGCTTCCAGTTTTGGTCACCACACTATAAAAAAGATGTTGGGACTCTTGAAAAAGTACAGGAAAGAGCAACCAGGATGATTAGGGAACTGGAGACTAAAACATATGAAGAACATTTAAAGGAACTGGGCCTGGCTAGTCTAGTAAAGAGAAGGACCAGGGGAGACATGATAGCAGTCTTCCAATATTTGAGGCCAGACAAGGAATAATGGATGAAATATAAGGAGAGATTTAACCTGGAAATAGGAGAAACTTTCTGACAGTGAGAACAATCAATTAATGAAACAGCTTGCCCTCAGAAATTGTGGGAGTGCCATCACTTGAGACTTTCAAGAAGAGATTGGACTCCCATCTGTCAGAAATGGTGTAGGGTCTCCTGCTTGGTCAGGGGGTTGGACTAGATGACCTTCAAGATCCCTTCCAACTTGGATTATCTGTTATCTGTTATTCTGCACAGTGGACTAGCTTGCCTTCAGAAGTTCTGGGTGCTTCATTACTGGAGGATTTTTAAGAAGACACTGGACAGTCACTTGTCTGAAATGGTATAGGGTCTCCTGCTTGAGCAGGGGGATGGACTAGAAGACCTCCAAGGTCTCTTCCAAATCTATTATATTCTGATTGATTGAAAATCTAAAAATAAAGCATCAAAGATAAAACAAGTTTCCTCTTCTTCTTCTTCTTCTTCTTCTTCTTCTTCTTCTTCTTCTTCTTCTTCTTCTTCTTCTTCTTCTTCTTCTTCTTCTTCTTCT
>BLBF01000073.1:10007246-10022361 GCA_015471245.1 Laticauda colubrina | reverse complement strand
TAGATAGATAGATAGATAGATAGATAGATAGATAGATAGATAGATAGGCAGGCAGGCAGACAGATAGGCAGACAGACAGACAGACAGACAGTGTTGTTGCTCACCAGACTACAACAGTGAGGAGGTTGGGCAGGAACACGGGCCAGTCCTGAAGATTGAGGAAGGCTCTGACAAGTGCTCTGCATTGGAAGCAGAGATGGGGCCAGGGTTGTCTGACAATTGTCATCTGCCTTCAGAGACAGAGATCAGTAGGTATCAGGTAGAGCCTGTTCCCGGTGTGCACATGCACAGAGCTGCCAGGAGAAGAGAGCAGTTAAGAAACAAGGGTTGACTTAGGAGTAAGGGCAGAGGTGGATGGTAAATCCCCCCTCCCACAGGCAATAAGGAGGAACAAAAAGGGAGTCGTGTTTGCAGGAGACAATTAGTTCAATTCATTAGGGTGAAGATCTGTTCCTGACTTCTTGCCAAGAATAAAATGTGATTGTTCCACTAGATTGGCTTGCAATAATTGCTTGGCTGTTGCTATTACACAAAGAGAGCAACTGAATACTATTCTGCCTTTGCAAAACACTTCCTACCATCCCCGTGCAATGCAAAGCATGGAATATACACCAAATCTGCTCTCTTTTCAGAATTTTGCAATGCATTTTTCAATGAAAATATAAGAGTAGAGGGCTATATCAAGGAAAAAATACACAAAGCAGGCATCTTAATGTGACATTACAAAAAAAAAAAAAAAGGGAGGGAGTATATGGAATAATAATTCTTTAATAAAATTAAACAACATTAATAAAACAACTTATAGTATGCATTCTGATAATTGGTAGATTTTACATCTATTTCCCTATTCTTCTTTTCCTTGATAGGGAGGAAATAAAGTGATGAGGAGATTTTTAAAACAAACTAGTGATCAAAGAAAGGAAAAAAAAGGAAAATGCCAATCCCTTATCCAAATGATTAAGAAAAACAATTTTATAACAAATCCCTTAACACATCAGAAATTTGGCCTCTATGCCTGATGCAAATGATGAATGTAGAAAGTATTCCAGTATGTGTCAGGGCCCGTTAATAAATAAGACAGTTCTCAAACTGTATCAGAATTGTCTCTAAGAAATAATAGTCCAGCTATATTACTGGAGTAGCCAGGTAATATCAAATACAGAAGTTAAATCTGAGGGTACTTTCATATGGAACTGTTTCCATTCTCTAGCCCTTATAAACTAATTTAAGTTGGTAATCTGAACATTTGATAACTACGGAAGATTGAGAACAGGCAGTAACATGAGCCATTCAGCCAACCAATTTGAGAATGACAAGTCAGAGACAGTTCTCAAATAAGTCATTGTTCTGTTCTTTAAGCTACAATAAAGACCTGTGCTGGTGTAGTGGTTAGAATGCAATACTGCAGGCAAATTTAACTCAGTGCCAGCAGTTCGATCCTCACTGGTTCAAAGTTGACTCAATCTTCTATCCTTTCAAAGTGTGTAAAATGAGGACGCAGATTTTTGGGGCAATGTGCTGACTCTGTAAATCACTTAGAGAGGGTTGTTAGCCATATATGTCTAAGTGTTATTGCTGCAGGAGCCATCCAGACCAAAAAGGGGGAATGGAGAGGCATGTAAGGGACCCCCTGTGCCCCATTTTCACTAGCAAAGGCACCACTGGCTGCTCCTTTGCTATTTCCAGGCCAGCCTCCCCCCCCCCCAGCAGATTTAAGCTCCCTGAAGGCTGAATCCAGCCTACGAGCCTTGAATTTGACATTCCTATCCTAGAGTGTTGATATTCCTACAAAGAATTCCTATAATGTCATTTTTGCAAGCAGCAATTGAACAAATTTCTATGCTACTCTCTGTCTCTAATATCCTATGTATAGGCAAAGCATAGGAGATCAAAGTAAAAGTTCATTGGGTATCCTATCCACTTCCTCATATATCTGAGTTCAGGCCAACACCCATCAGCAGCTGTTTCAAATAGTTGAAATCTCACTTGAGATGCATTTCTACATTTATTTCTTACCAGATGATCCAACTCTGCCTTCTTTCAGATGATATACTCCATCTCTAGCCAAATTGAAGGACAGGACTATGAATTGGATGCAATTGCTTTGAATTCCACGCAATTGCTATTGTTCCAGATGGGTGTGTAATTTAATACAAAGAATTTTGGGTGGCAATTCTCTGTGACCTGTTAGGCAAAATTAATTGTGATTTATCAAAAGCACTAACCTTGCTTAAGGATATTCCTGCCAGAAGTAAGATGTACCTGTAATAACAAATAACAGGGGAAATTGTTTTCAAGATAAAGTAAATTAAATAACATGTAAGAAGATTGTTGCCTTAGTTTTATAACAAATATTTTTTTTTAAATTGTGCAAAACCACATCATTTGTTACTGTTAATCAGCTGGCAAAAATGTTAAGATGGCAGCTTGCATTTTACACTTGCAGAGAATGATAAAGAACATTGTGTCATTCTCATTTCATATTTGCTGACAATTAGGAGGTTAAAGAAGCTTTAACCTTTTCTGAAAACCTAATTCTGTAAATATGGTGATAACAAGCCTGTTGCCATATTAGGAATAAAAATGTATTAGAAACCTTCACTCTGCTGGGTTTTTTTTTTTTTCCTTCTCTTTCTCTAACAAATTATACAAGAAAATTATTTTGCCTACAGTTAAAACTACTGACAGAATTTATTGAAGATTTTAAAAAATCAAAATGGTTGATTTATTGAGCATCAAGAATCAAATATCAGATAATTGAAAGATTTTAATTATAAAACATAACTCTCTTTAGTCTCTTAAACTAAAGCTGCAATAGGGGACAGGATATTTTCTGAGTCCAGATCTGAAGAAAAGGTAGCATTTTTATATGTTGTTTTCTCTTTCCATTCTGTGCAACAGGTTGGTACTTCTATTTCAGCCTCCCAGTGAGAAAGATTTGTCAAATTTTGTTTTAATGAGAGCCAGGATGTCTGCCAATCTGCCAATATGCAACATATTTTAATATTAATTAGAATCAAAAGCCAAACTTTCTATAGCAAACTATTTTCTTGAAGAAATCAGTGGGAAGATGTTTCTGTTTTTGTAGTCTATATTTCAAGACAGTAAAGACCTGAACATTAAAAAAAGAAATTATTTTGGAAAAGTTTCTGAAATTATTATTTATTTCCTTTGGTTAGTGGCATCTTTTTGATGGTAGAGGATAAAGTGCTTATCGTTGTTGTTATCTATCTATCTATCTATCTATCTATCTATCTATCTATCTATCTATCCTGTTCAGCGTCCTTCAGGTATTATCCCACATCATTGTAGTTGTTCTTTTAAAGTTGCAGTTACAACTTTAAGTACCCGTGAAAACTTTATATATATATGCTGTTTCGCTTCCTTTGGGTATTATCCCACGTCATTGTAGCAAATCTTTGTTTAACTGATCTAATTAGAATCTTTTACTGTGAACTTCATTTCTGAGTAGAGATATCTCTGTCCTTTTCAGGATACGTTTGGTAGCTGCTGTGTTCTTATGAAATGTTAATTTGAAGCAGGTTGGTGTTACATTGTTGTCTCTGCAGCTGCATAGGAATTTTAGGTCACATAGTATTCCTGCTCTTTTAACTTCCAGCTTCTCATAGCTTCTGATCTGGCTGTTTATTTCCTCCCCGTAGAGGTCAGATATTTGTTTTCTTAGGTTTTCGCGGGTACTTACATGTGTGCTGTTTAGCTTCCTTCGGGTATTATCCCACGTCATTGTAGTTCTGTTAAAGTTGTAGCAACGTTTCAGCAGAATCTCATCTGCCATCATCAGGCTTCTGTATGGATATGGGTCTTACAGCTCCTGGTTTTAAATTTGAGGCTGGTCCATTCTGATTGGTTGGGAGCCTGGACCTGTGTTCATTGGACTTGGAGTTTGATTGATTGGTGTTTCTGGTTTCTTCTGTCTGTTTTGTGGCTTTGATTGGCTGGCAACACTCTGTTCCTGTGTTGGAGGCTTTCAGTGCAGCTTGGCTTCACGTGAAAGGACGGCTATTATCTATTAGGAAGCTAGGTTTCATGTGGGTGCCTGGTGGGGGAGGTGTTTGAGCTGGAGATATCAGAGGGAGTCTGTTTGTGCCCAGGTGTTTGCCTGGCTTGTGGTGTGGAGATCTTTCTATTTGAGAGTGCAGGCTTCCAAATGATTGACAGTCTGGTGGAATCCAATCAGGATGTAAAAAAAAAAACATCCTGGGAAAGCAGTAGGCTAGCCTCAAATTTAAAAATAATGGCTGTGATAGTACCCGCGAAAACCTAAAAAAAACCATATATATATGTATATGTGTGTGTGTGTGTGTGTGTGTGTGTGTGTTTTTAAAGTTTTCGCGGCGATTTACATGTGTGCTGTTCAGCTTCCTTTGGGCATTATCCCACGTCATTGTAGTGCTTTTAAAGTTGTAGCAACATTTCAGCAGAATCTCATCTGCCATCATCAGGCTTCTGTATTGACTTTGTATGTGGGTCACGGTCTCACAGCCGTTGGTTTTAAATTTGGGGCTAGCCTATTATTGTGGCAGGATGTTTTTTTCTACATCCTGATTGGTTGGGAGTCTTGGTCTGTGTTTATTGGACTTGGAGTTTGTTTGATTGGTGTTTCTGGTTTCTCCTGTCTGTTTTGTGGCTTTGATTGGCTGGCAACACTCTGTTCCTGCACTGGAGGCTTTCAGTGCAGCTTGGCTTCATGTGAAAGGACAGCTGTTATCTATTAGGAAACCAGGTTTCATCTGGGTGCCTGGTAGGGGGGTGTTTCAGCTTGAGGTATCAGAGGGAGTTTGTTTGTGCCCAGGTGTTCGCCTGGCTTGTGGTGTGGAGATCTTTCTATTTGAGAGTGCAGGCTTCCAAATGATTGACAGTCTGGTGGAATCATCTCTTCTATTCATGCTTTCAGGTCTTTTTTCAATCTCTATGGCTTCTCTGATGATTCTGTGGTTGGGGTTTTCGATAGTGGCTAGGGTTTTAGTGCCATTGAAGTTGATGCTGTGACCTGTGGTTTTCATGTGTTGGACTAGTGAGGAGGTGTGTTCCAGCTTTTTTACTGCATTTTTGTGTTCATCCAGGCGGGTACTTATTCTTCTATTGGTCTATCCAATGTATATGGCTGGGCATGATGCACAGGGAACTTCGTATATGCCTTGGTTTTCCAGGTCAATTTTGTCTTTGGGGTTTTTAAGGATGGCTGCTATTTTTTTGTCTGTTCTGAAGGCAGTCTTGATGTGATGCCTGTGTAGTATCTCACTGATTTTGTCTGTAGTGCCTCTTATGTAGGGCACGACAGCTGTTCCATAGGTCTGTTGATCTTCTAGGTCTCTGTTATGTCTTGGTGTGTTTTTGTGGATCAAGCTGGTGATTTTGTTTTTGTGGAAGCCGTTGGCTGTCAATACTTTAGTCAGGGTGCATAGTTCAGTCTTTATATGTGTCTTGTCTGCCAGGCATTTAGTTCTGGTAATTAGTGTTTTGGCCACGGTATTTATCTGTGCTGGGTGGTGGTGGGATTGAGTTTGAGGTAGCGGTTGGTGTGTGTTTTCTTCTGGTATATGGTGTGTCCCAGTGTGCCATCTGTTCTTTTGTAGATTAGTACATCTAGGAATGGTAGTTGTTTGTTTATTTCCGTTTCCATGGTGAACTTGATTTGGGGATGTGCGCTGTTTAGATGTGTTAGGAAATTGTTTAGGTATTCTTTTCCATGGGGCCAAATCACAAATGTGTTATCGATGTATCTTAGCCATAGTTTGGGTTTGTGGGTGGCATTAGCCAGGGCTCTGGATTCAAATTCTTCCATGAACAGGTTTGCAATGACGGGTGACAGTGGTGATCCCATAGGGGCTCCTTCAATTTGCTTGTTGGTTAGGCAGTGTTCTGTTAGTTCCATGAGGTGTTTAGCTGGTTGTTATTTAGTTTTGATAATTTCAAGAGTTTCTTTTATTGGGACTTGAGTGAATAGTGAAACCACGTCGAAACTTACAAGCAGATCTTCTTGTTCCACGTGTAGATCTTTGATCATTTCTAAGAAGTGGTATGAGTTTTGTACATATGAAGCTGCGGTTTCAGCATGGGGCTGTAGTTGTTTTGCTTAGTGTTTAGCTAGGTTTTGTAATGGTGCTCCTTTGGAGCTGACTATGGGTCTGAGAGGTATGCCTTCTTTGTGTATTTCTGGGAGCCTGCACTCTCAAATAGAAAGATCTCCATGCCACAAGCCAGACAAACACCTGGGCAAAAACAGACTCTCTCTGAAAGCTCCAACCTAACCCCCCCCACCAGGCACCCAGGTGAAACCCAGCTTGCTAATAAAGAGCAGCCGTCCCTTCACACGCAGCCAAGCTGCACTGAAAGCCTCCAACACAAGAACAGACTGTTGCCAGCCAATCAAAGCCATAGTTTGGGTTTGTGGGTGGCATCATTTGAAATCATCAAAAATAAATACCAACCAGCTAAAGACCTCATATAATTTGGGGCATCTGGAAGATTTTTCTCTTGGGATGATCGTCTTTTGGATTTCTTTGCTTATGTGGCTGGTTATAATTTTCTTCTTGGTTATTTTTTCCAGATATGTGGTTGGGTCTGTGTTTATAGGTTTGTATGTGGAGTCTTAGAGTTGGTCTGTCAATTTTGTTTCATAGTCTTTTCTATCCATTACTACTGTGGCATTCCCTTTGTCTGCTGGGAGTATTATTATGCTGTTATCTTTTTTCAGGGTTTGTAGTGCTCTGAATTCATCTTTTTGCAAGTTATTTTTTGGTGGTTTGGTTGTGCATAAGATGTTAGTAACCTGGTGTCTTAGGGACCTATGGAAACTGCGAAAACTTAAAACACACACACACATATATATATATATATATATATATATATATATATATATATATATATATACATACATACATACATACATACATACATATATATATAAATATACACATACATACATACATACATACATACATACATACATACATACAGGTCTTGGCATGTTCGGGTCTTTTCCCGTGTAAGATTGAGAATAACTTGGCAATATTTCATTCATTTTTAATGGGTATTATTTTCACAACTTTCTTTCAGCTCCAATCGAGTACTAACTTGAGGGATTTTTTAAAAAAACTAGACAGTATAACTCTAAATAATTGAGGACAAAATAAGATTTCCATATCTTCATAGATTTAGTCCCAATAAATGATTTTGTGTATTAGAAATAATAGGGTTTGTTTGTTTATTATTGATTTATTTATCGAACAGATTTATAGAGCTATTCAACTCACTCTTGAGTTCTTATAATAACCTCATAATCAAAAGTTAGAAGTGAGGCTGTAGCTCCCTTGTATTAATACAAGTAATAGCATAGCTATGTTTTCTCATAATTCTTAACTCATTTAGAGACATTCCAGGTAGAATCTGCTGGAGGTAGTAGGGGACAATATTGTCCCACCATTTTATACATACTTTTCTGAAAAGGATTACAACTGACATGACAACATAATTGATCGATTGACTGATTGATAGATTACATTTCCATTTATCAATGAGAATACAAGATGGCATAATAATGTTCTTCCTTCAGTTGGGGTCACCTTTTCCTGATAATATCTACCCATCAAAACAAGAGTGGTCATGTCAGGGCTACTTATAGATTGTCCACTTCAATTGCCATTCCTGTAATATATTCCAACTGCTTCTTCTATCCAGGTTCTCAAAACATTATTGACGACTGGCCTATAGCATCGGGGACAAAGGAATTAGCTTCTTGACATGAATGCTAGGTCCTGTTCTTAAATGGTTACTCACAAAGTATGGTTTTCGTGTTACAGTTGTTCATCTGTTTTTATTAACTGTTATTAATTTGTGGGAAGTTGTATGACATTCAGAGACAGTTGACTCAAAAGCCCTGTAGATGAATAAATGAATGTTATTCCCACAAGTACTAGAGGAATAAATGAATGTTATCTCTACAACTACTACCCTGTGGGGTAGATGAGGCCAAAAGAGACTGTACAAACAAAACATCACACAACAACTTCTCATTCAGCCACCCAATTACTCAAATAAAGAGGATCTCAGAAAAATCTACATATTATAAATCATGTTGCAGTCAGTTCAAGAAATTGCAGCTTCCTGAAGTAACACCAGGGAAACTGCAAAAAACTGTGCTACTCAGAACATCATATATTTTAAGAAGATACTTTGTTGATACCTAGGATGCTGGCAGCAACCATTAGCACCAGTCAACCATTAGCACCAGTCACTGGTATTTGTGATACATTTTTAAATGTTCAGTTGATTTTCATGTTTAATGAATAAAAGAGACAATCATAACAATAACAACAATAATAAACACTTTCAAATGAGAGACCCACATTCTGCCTCCAATAAGGAGATCACTCCATTACCATTTTGATGTGAACACAACCAATTTGTATTCCTTAACATTTATGAGATCTGGTATGAAAATTCCTTATGATATGTAGAATCTTGCAACATAAGGAAAATTAACATTCCATGTGTTGAGATAGTGAAAAGTGCCAAGGCTGTGAAGCACATTGGCTCGTACCAAATTCTAATTTCCACTGAGTGAAGTGTTTAGCAGCATAATATAGCTTATTTGGCAGATGTGCTATATTTCATTTTTCAGGTTGCAAGAAATCTAGATATATCACTATGACCTAACAGGCTTAGTTACCTTTCAGGTGGAAAAATTGTCTGGTTTATACATCCTCCTGTGTTAAAAAGTACAATGTGAAAGCCAGGGCTATGTTAAACTTCAGTTCAGGACATTAGCCATGAAGCTAATCAACTTTCTAAAAGAGATCTTCAACCTTATTCCACCTTCTGAAGGAGAAGGTTGCCAGCAAGACAGTTCAGGAGTTTCTTGGACCAAAATAACCAATTGTTCCTTTGGAATATTCTGCATTTCTATGACTTTTTCTTCCCAAATTAGTATGGATGAGACTAGTATCTGTCCCTTCTGAAGTTTAAACTCCCTTTCTAGATCCCAGCAGAATTGTTTTCTCCCTAAATGATGAAAGGAGATGAAATTCAGTAGAAGTGATTAATTGTTGAAGCAACTTTGTGATGTTTCTGATTTGCGCTCCTGGAAATAGTATGTTTTATGAGTGAATGGTCCAATCTGCACATGTTCTTGATCTGTCTATCATCTGTCTGCCTGCCTGCCTGCCTGCCTGCCTGCCTGCCTGCCTATCTATCTATCTATCTATCTATCTATCTATCTATCTATCTATCTATCTATCTATCTATCCATCCATCCATCCATCCATCCATCCATCCATCCATCCATCCATCCATCTATCTATCTATCTATCTATCTATCTATCTATCTATCTACCTATTTATCTATCATCTATATTTCCTGCCTGCCTTCCTTCCTTCTTTCTTATATCTATCCATCCCTATCCATCTATCCATAATCTTGTTATCAATCTAAAGCCCATGTCACACTGGCAACGGATGCAAAAAGGACACAGCGGATGAGCAAAATGTTCCATCCGTTGTTATCTGCTCTCAAAAGGGGCAAAAATTTGCATAACTGGAGCGGATAACACGGACGCGGGGAGGACGCAGGGCGGATGCAAAGCGGATGCGGAACGGAAGCCCAGCGGATGGAAGCGGATGGAGCGGATGGTG
This sequence comes from Laticauda colubrina, assembly GCA_015471245.1. NCBI lineage: Eukaryota > Metazoa > Chordata > Lepidosauria > Squamata > Elapidae > Laticauda > Laticauda colubrina. Next base: position 10,012,707 of record BLBF01000073.1, on the reverse strand, counting down.
CATCCGCAAGGCTTCCAGGGGACCTCAGCAAAGCAGACGCGGAACGGATACAGCGGATGCACAGCGGATGCATAGCGGATGAAGCGGATGCACAGCGGATGAAGCAGATGCACAGCGGAAGCAGAATGGATGCCGAGCGTTAATTGCGCATGTGGGGGGGATGCATTGCATAAGCCCCCTGGATATAAAGGGAAGAAGCTCGCACATGGCCAGCATTCCAAGGAAAGACCTGCTGCTGGACACTTCGAGTTCCTTGCCTGCCCTGCCTGCATGCCTTCCTGCGAGCCTTGCTGCCAGCCTTCCTTCCAGCCAGCCTTGGTGCCTGCCTGCCTTCCTGGCAAGCTTCCTGCCAGCCTTCCTGCCAGCCTACCTGCCACGCTTCCTGCCAGGCTTCCTGCCAGCCTACCTGCCAGGCTTCCTGCCAGGCTTCCTGCCAGCCTTGGTGCCTGCCTGCCAGCCTTGGTGCCAGCCTTCCTGCCAGCCTTGGTGCCAGCCTTCCTGCCAGCCTTCCTGCCAGCCTTCCTGCCAGCCTTGGTGCCTGCCAGCCTCCCTGCCAGCCAGCAACCCCACAAACATGGGGAGGAAGCAAAAGCCTCAGCAGCCTGCCACCATCCCTGGCAAGAGGGACAGGGCCAACCTCCCACCCCCTGCCCCTGACTCTAATTCTGCTGGGGCTTCTACTGAAGCTGCTCCTGGCGGTGGTGCTTCTGCTGGTGCTTACTCTGTTGAAGCTGCTCCTGGTCCTGCTCGTCCTGCTTATGCTCCTGGACTTGCTCGTCCTGCTCGTGCTCCTGGTCTTGTTCATCCTGCTCATCCTGCTATTGTTCCTGGTCCTGCTCATGCTGCTGGGCTTGCTGGCCCTGCTGGTGCTTACTCTACTGCTGCTGATCCTGGTCCTGCTGGTTTTGCTGCTGCTGATCCTGCTGTTGCTGCCGCTGCTGCTGCTGATGATGATGATGAACCTGCTGTTGATTATGATGATGATGATGATGATTATGATCCTGCTGGTGAGGATGATGATGATGATGATGATGATGATGATGATGATGATGATGATCCTGCTGGTGCTGGTGGTGGTGTGGAGGAGCAGCCCCTACTACTTGGGAGCCCCCCTGATGAGGGCCCATTTGGTCCTGCCAAAGGAAGGAAGAGGCGTATGCGACAACGGGAGAGGAGGCAATACTATATTGAGGAGGCGCACGAGGATGAGGTGCTGGAGTGGCTGAGAGAGAACGACTATCTGTGGTGGAAGGGACACCGGCTATACAGGGACACCAAGCGGAAGCAGGCTGCTTGGAGAGAGAGGGCGGAGAGTATGGGTTACACTTCGGAGGTGCTCCTCGGCTGGTGGAAGCACATGCACACCTGGTATGGGAAGCTGCATCTGAAGAAATCTGGCCAGGCCACTGTGAAGCTGACAGACAGAGAGACCTACGTCATGGCCAGGTGCAGCTTCCTGGAGGGTGAGGTCCGCCACCGAGGTGCACCAGCAGCCCCTCTCATGACCCTGTCTCTCCGGCAGCCTGCTGAGAGCCAGTCCTCTTCTGGCCGAGAGTCAGTCCCTGTCTCCAGGCAGATTTATGTGCAGCGTGCCACGGCGGAGAACCCGCGGACAGGTGTGGTAAGCTTGGTGGAGTGTGTGGAGGACTCCCTGGTGCGGTGGGAGAAAGGAGAAATCGAGTCCACCACAGTCCTAGCCGCATCCACCCCCCCAGCTCCGCCTCCGCACAAAGGCAGAGATCCGGACAGCAGGAGGGGCAGAGCCACACTGTCCTGCTGGAGATCAGGGATGCCATCCACACCAGCATAGATCTCCTCTCTCAGCTGGTTCACATCAACTCCTCCTCCTCCAACCTCAAGCCCTTCCTTACCTATGTCAACCAGACCCTCAAGGAAATGGCGGATCCACAGTACCAGCTGGTGAAGGACCGGATCACCGAGCTGCTTCACAACCCTCCAGACCCAGAGGGACCTGCTCCCACCCAGTCCAGGTCTGCTCCTCCACCCCAGGTGATGTCCCTCCCATTCCAAGGCTTCCCACAGGCCCTCACCTACCAGGGCTACAGCTACCAGGAGGTTCAGCAGCACAGGCAGCAGCCCTTCCCAGTCCACGCACAGAGTCATCAGGTGACACCGTTGCCACCAGTTCCACTGATGCTACGGAAGCCATCCACGACAATGATGCCACCGACGACAGCGATGCCACCCACGCCAATGATGCTACCCATGACAGTCCTCACCCAGCTGCAGAGCAGACATCCCCACTACACTGCTCCTTCCTCCACCCCACAGGCAAGCCCGGCCTCAGTACATCTGTCATCAGTACTGGGGCTGACACCCCATGGCATGGAGGAAGGACCTCTCAGCATCACGGAGCTGAGCCAGCTGTCCGACACCTTCCTCAACACACTGGCCCCTGTTGTCCTCTCGGGGCCAGGCACTCCAGCACCACCCACCACCACAGCACCTGGACCCTTCACCCCTGAGACTGGGCACACCTCCGAGTGACCGAAAAGAGTGCCAGAGACCGACTAGCTGGCTACCTGTGGACTTTATTTGGACACTTGACTTGGGTCATTTTTCTATTACAGCTTATTGTTCAATAAAGTTTATCTTTGATTCACACACTTGCTTCATTTCTTTTTTTCAATAAAGTCTTGGTGGAAACTTTTAGAAATGGTTTAAGATTTTGCATGCTTGTGGGATGGGTTAAGATAGCAGTGGGATGGGCAGGGATACCTGTGGAATGAGCAGGGATACCTTTGGGATGGCTAATAGCTATGGGATAGATAAACCTCCAGTGCAAGCATAGTGGGACTGTATGGTCTACCCTCCCAGGTGCCACACCTATGGCCCTTTTTTATCAATAACAATGGAAGCATTGATCCACACATGGCAACACAAACACAACTCTTTATTAAATGCCCTGTTCATTGTAGGCCCACCCAACATACATGGCCCAATCTCATCAGTGTGATGAGATAGGCTGAAGGAAGCATCCATTAAGCATCTACCATCCTGTCTTGCAACTCCACTGCTCCAACTGGGGAGTTGCACCAGTGTCTCAGTAGGTTGCTCTGCTTCTTCTCTTCCTGTGAGGCTCTGTTGGGGCCTTGCACATCCTGAGTGTCGATCAGGTTTCGCCCTTGCCTCCATTCCCCAGGCTCCATGTCCCCATTGCCTTGTTGACGGTCCACAAGCCTGTTCTGCAAGACTGGGTAGTGGGTGTGCATGAGATTGTGCAGGATGCAGCAACCTTCCACGATCCTCCTCACGGTCTCTGGGAGATGCTGCATGGTGGTGAGAAGTACCTGTTGGCCAGGATGCATTGTATACCTGGGCATCTGAAGATGAGCCATAGCCTGAAGCATCGATGTACATGAACTTGTAGTCAGCATCGACCATGGTGAAGAGGACGATGCTGAAGAAGCCCTTGTAGTTGAAAAAATTGGACCCCGACTTGGCTGGAGCTTTGCAGGCCACGTGCTTGCCATCTATGGCTCCAACGGTGTGGGGGAAGTTGCACCTCTGATATCACTGCTCTGCAACTTTCTTCCATCCTTCTTCAGTGGAGGGGCTCCTCCTTTTATTTGATGATGGCCTGCACCACTTCTCTGATCACAATGCTGATGGTGTTGTGTGGCACCCTCCAACCGTACTGCATGCTTTTGTAGGTGGTCCCTGAGGCCAGGTGGTGTAGAGTCAGTGCCACCTTGAGCCCAGGTTCCAAACTGGGCTGGAAGTTGGTGTTTGCCTTGGTCAACCTGGGTGTCAGCCACTGCACTACTTCATCAAACATGGCTGGAGGCATCCTCATGAAGTTCTGGAACGCACGAGTGTCTTTGTTTCTGAGCTCCACCATCAGCTTGTTGTACAGTCCGTACTCTGCTCTTCTCCCGATCAATTTTCGGACCCAGACGCTTCTTGGCCGTCTCTTTTTCTTCCCGTAGTATAGTTCTGCCAAAAGGACTGTGTTACAATCCACGGTGTACATGACAGGATGCTGTGGAAGAGGAAGAGTCAGATGAAGGCTGCAGAGGTCTGCACAGGTGGGCTGCTGGTCTGAAAGTGAGATGCAGATGAGTTGCTCCCCCTTTTTATAGGCAGTATAGGTGTCCCTTTGCATCCTATAGGCATCCTCTAGGCATCCTCTAGACATCCTTAATATCCGAGATAGGTCCCCTCTGCGAACGTTTTTTCCATTTTAAATGCTTTGTTTCCTTTCTGCATCCGTTCTGCATCCTTTCCGCATCCGTTCCGCATCCGTTCCGCTTCCTCCTTGTGTCCGAGCAGATGCGAGTTGCGCGGATGCGTAGTGGATGCCTAGCGGATATAGCAGATTCGTAATGGATGCAGAACGGATGCGTAGCGGATGCGTAGCGGATGCAGAATGGATGAACTGGATACATTTTCTGCGCAAAAGTTTTGGGCAACCCAAAACTTTTGGAGCGGATGAAACTTCAATAAACAGATGCTGGACGGATAGAGAGGAAGCAAAACGGAGGCAGTGAGTACATCATGTTTTCGAATGGATGGCAAGCTTTTTTGTCCGTTTTACATCCTCTTTGCATCCGTTGGTTCAGTGTGACATGGGCTTAATATATATTGTGTGTATCCATCTCATAAACATGACTCTAGATGGTATTTGGAAAAAAAAAGAACCTATTTAAAAAAGATTATTTATCAAAACTATACATAATACAAATATCTTGTATCAACTCTCTATTTCCATGGGATCAACAAGAGTGCTTGAAACACCATGTTTCCAGAGATTTCCAGAGAGCCAATAGGGTCACAGTTAATCTTACCTGCAAGTATAATGTTCCAGAGTTTGGGTAGAAAAAGTTCAGTCTCCTGGACTGTGTCCAGGATGGTGCCATATAAAACTCTTCAGCTTCTGCTGGACCTGCTGGGGTGAGTAGATGAGGCTCAGGAATGCAGATCCCGAATAACTTGAATAATTTTGGACTAGGACAGTCTGAAACTGCTCCACCTGCAGTCCAATCTAAACATAGTACAACAAATTGTCTTCTACAATCTCTTGCCTGTCAGTGACTTCTTCAGCCTCAATCACAATACATGGGCAAACAACCAATAAAAACTCAATTGCAGAAAATACAACTTCAGCAACAGAGTAATCAATGCCTAGAATACCCTACCGAACTCCATTGTTACACCCTCACAGCTTCAACCTCAAACTGTCTACCATGGACCTCACCCCATTCTTTAAGAAGTTTTTAACATGGTGTGTGCATAAGTGCACTAGCATGCCTACTGTCCCTGCTCACTGTCCCCATTTATCTGTATTTACTTCTTTTGTTCATGTTCATACCTTGTTATCTTGTACATGTTTGACAAACAAATAAATATAAATAAAATAACCTTATAGTGGTGAGTCACCAACCAGCACAACTCTTCCTTCCTTCCTTCCTTCCTTCCTTCCTTCCTTCCTTCCTTCCTT
>BLBF01000073.1:9985265-10007236 GCA_015471245.1 Laticauda colubrina | reverse complement strand
CTTCCTTCCTTCCTTCCTTCCTTCCTTCCTTCCTTCCTTCCTTCCTTCCTTCCTTCCTTTCTTTCTTTCTTTCTTTCTTTCTTTCTTTTTTTTGCAAAGTATGCTTGCCTCATCTCAATTGTTCTGGAATATAACCTCCTGCTCAGCTTGTCTCCTTTCCCTTCTTTTATAGGCTTGGTTCTTGTTTCTTCTTATAAAGGTCCACACAAGCTATTTCTGAGATCCAAAGTGCAGATTCCCTTCAATACAGGTAGTCCTGAATTTACAACAGTTCATTTAGTGTCCACTTAAAGTTACAACATCACTGGAAAAAGAAAAGGCAACATGTCCATTTTTCATCCTTAAGACCCGCACAGTATCCCCAGGGTCATGTGATCAAAAGTCAGGCAGTTAGCAACTGCCAACTCACTTTTGTGGCTGTTGCATTGTGTCTGGATGATGTGATCACATTTTGTGACTTTTTGAAAATCAAAGTCAATGGGTAAACCAGATTCACTTGCCAACTTCAATAATCTACTTAACAACTGTGGCAAGAAAGGTAATAAAAATGGGGAAAAAGTCATGTCTTGCTTAGCAACATAAATCTTGGACTCAACTGTGGTCATTGACAGCATTCCAATGAAACTCTCCATATTCATTCAACACTCAGGAAAAAGTTCATTCAAGTAAGAATTGATTAAAGAAGTCATATTGGCACATCTGGGAAAACTCAAATCTGAGAGGACCAGGTTTTCCTTCCCAACAAGAACATCAAACATCCATCCCCTACAACCACCATCCATCACATGGTCCAATCAACCATCATCCCAACTGGAGACATTCCTCCAACCACTCCTCTCCAGGTATAGGGTATAATATCCTTGATCCTCTGTGAAGAATGTTGTGTCAAATCTTCCACCACTCCAAGAAATCCCTCCTCCCAAATTCCCAGACCCTAACTGTGGCAGCCTCTGAGCTTCTAGATAAAATATGGCTTCTGAGGCTGACAGTCATAATTCAAGGTCTACCTGTACTTCTTGCTTATCGTTTTCACCCTTACTATCACCAGGCAAATTCCACCCCAAATTCCTCTTACCTTTATAATTGTTTTTTTTAGTGTGCCCAGACTTTGAAAACGAGCTACTTTAAGCCCATGTCACACAACACCAACAGATGGAAAGAGGATGTAAAATGGAGAGAAACACTTGCCATCCATTGGTTAACATGATGCATCCGTTCTATACTCACTGCGTCCGTTTTTCATACTCTCTATCCGTCCAGCATCCGTCTACTGAGATTTCATCCGCTCAAAAAGTTTTGAGCTGCACAAAACTTTATGACTGGATAAAGTATCCAACACGTCCATTCTACATCCGCTACGCATATGGGGAATATTCGTTATACATTCGTCGTCATCCGTTATGCGTCCGTAATATCCACTAGGCATCCGCTGCGCATCCACGCAACTCGCATCCGCTCCAGTGGAAAACGGACACAGGGAGGAAGCGAAACGGACGCAGAATGGACATGCAGCATTAGTAGCACAGACGTAGAAAGGATGTAAGTGGATGAAGCTCGCAGAGAAAGCATTAAAATGGAAAAAACATTCATATAGGGGACGTATCTTGGATATTTAGGATGTTTGCAGGATGCCTGGAGGATGCAAAAGGACACCTAGCAGAAAACCTATATTTCCTATAAAAAAGGGGAGAAATCACCTGGATCTCACTTTCAGTCCAGCAGCCCTGCGGTGCAGACCTCTTCAGCCTTCATCCTGCTCTTGCTCTTCCACAGCATCCAGTCATCTCCACCATGGATCATCACACACTCTTTTTGGTAGCTGCCATCATTCTACAACAGTGTGAAGCCATCTACAGGCTCTTTCAACTGTTCTATGTGAAGAAAAGGAGACATCCAAGAAGTGTCTGGATATGAAGATGGATTGCGAGAAGAGCCGAGTACGGACTGTATAACAAGCTGATGGTGGAGCTGAGGACGGAAGACACTCATGCATTCCAGAAATTCATGAGAATGCCACCAGCCATGTTTGATGAAGTTGGGGAGTGGCTGAGACCCAGGTTGACCAAGGCAAACACCAACTTCCAGCCCAGCCTGGACGCTGGGCTGAAGGTTGCACTGACTCTACACCACCTGGCCTCAGGGACCACGTACAAGAGCATGCAGTACGACTAGAGGGTGCCACACAACACCATCAGCATTGTGGTCAGAGAAGTGGTGCAGGCCATCATCGAAGAATACCTGGAGGAGCTCCTCCAGTGACCCTCCACTGAAGAAGGCTGGAGGAAAGTTGCAGAGCAGTGGTATCAGAAGTGGTATCCCCCACATCGTTGGAGCAATAGATGGGAAGCACGTGGCCTGCAAAGCTCCAGCCAAGTCGGGGTCCACTTATCACAACTACAAGGGCTTCTTCAGCATCATCCTCTTCGCCATGGTCGATGCAGACTACAAGTTCATGTACATCGATGCTTCAGGCAACGGGTCATCTTCAGATGTCCAGGTATACAACACCAGTCACCTCAAGGAGGGGCTGGAACGCAACCTCATCATGGGCTTCCCAGACTCAGACCCCCTGCCCAACGACACGCAAGATGTGCCCTACTTCATCATGGGGGATGATGCCTTCTCCCTCAGAACCTACCTCATGAATCCCAACACCTCCAGATGCCTCACCCGTGAAGAGAGGATCTTCAACTACAGGCTGTCCAGGGCAAGGTGGGTGGTGGAGAACGCCTTTGGCATCCTGGCCAACAGGTTCCAGGTACTTCTCACCACCATGCAGCATCACCCAGAGACCGTGAGGAGGATCGTGGAATCCTGCACAATCTCATGCGCACCCACTACCCAGTGTTGCAGAACAGGCTCGTAGACTGCCAACAAAGCAATGGGGACATGGAGCCTGGTGAATGGAGGCAAGGGCAAAACCTGATAGATACTGTGGATGTGCAAGGCCCCATCAGAGCTTCACGTGAAGGGAAGAAGCAGCAAAACCTTCTGAAAAACTGGTGCAATTCCCCAGCTGGAGCAGTGGAGTGGCAAGACAGGATGGTAGATGCTTAATGGATGCTTCCTTCAGCCTGTCTCATCATACTGATGAGATTGTGCCATGTATGTTGAGTGGCCCTACAATGAACAGGGAATTTAATAAAGAGTTGTGTTTATGTTTAAATGTGTTGATGAATGATTAAATTGTTATTGATAATAAAGATCCATATGTGTGGCACCTGGGAGCATAGACCATACAGTCCCACTATGCTTGCACTGGAGGTTTAGCTATCCCACTGGATCCAAACCCATCCCACAGCTATTACCCATCCCACAGGTATCCTAACCCATCCCAGAGCTATTACCCATCCCACAGCTATTACCCATTCCAAAGGTATCCCTGCCCATCCCACTGCTATCCTAATCCATCCCACAGCTATTACCCATCCCACAGGTATCCCTGCCCATCCCACTGCTATCCTTACCCATCCCACAAGCATGCAAAGGCTTAAATCATTTCTAAAAGTTTCCAAAAAGACTTTATTTCATAAAAAAAACTGAACCAAGTGTGTGAAGCAAAGATAACCTTTATTAATAACAAACTGTAAAAGCAAAATGACCCAAGTAAAGTGTCCCAAGCAAAGATAAAGTCAACAGGTAGCAACCCACTCTGGCACTCCTCTCAGTCACTCTGAGGCATGCCCATAGTCTGAGGGGTGAAGGGTCCAGGTGCTGTGGAGGCAGCTGCTGCAGGAGTGCTGGTCTGAGGCATCATTGGGGTGCCTGGCCCCGAGAGGACAACAGGGTATGGTGTATGGAGGAAGCTCTCAGAGAGCTGGCTCAGTCCTGTGATGTTGAGAGCCCCTTCCTCCATGACATGGGGTGTCAGTCCCAAGACCGATGACAGATGTTCTGAGGCCGGGCTTGGCTGTGGGGTGGAGGAAGGAGGAGTGTTGTGGGACTGTCTGGTCTGCAGCTGAGCGAGGTGAGGCGTGGGTGGCATCTTTGGCGTCGGTGGCATCTGTGGCATTGGTGGCATCGGTGGCATTGGTGGCATCGGTGGCATTGGTGGCATCAGTGGAGTTTGATGTACCTGTGCCTGGACTGGGAAGGGCTGCCTATGCTGCTGGAACTCCTGGTAGCCGTAGCCTTGGTAGGTGAGGGCCTGTGGAAAGCCTTGGAAGGGCTGTGACATCACCTGGGGTGGAGAAGCAGACCTGGACTGGGTCAGAGCAGGTTCAGCTGGGCCTGGAGGATTGTGCAGAAGACCTGTGATCCTCTCCTTTATCATCTGGTACTATGATTCAGACATGTCCATGAGGGTCTGGTTGATGTAGGTGAGGAAAGGCTTGCGGTTTGAGGATGGTATGTCGGTGTGTACCAGCTGAGAGAGGAGATCTACGCTGCTTTTGATGGTGTCCCTGATCTCCAGCAGGACAGTGTGGCTCTGCCCCTCCGGTCTGCCTCTCTGCCTGCTTTCTGTGGAGGTGGGGGTGGGGGTGGTTTTGTCTCTGGTGTCAGTGCCATCTCCTTGCTCCCACTACTTCAGGGGGTCCTCCACGTGCTCCGCCATGGGAAGTGCAGCTGTCGGGGGGGTCTCCATCGTGGGGCGCTCCACAGATACCTGCCTGGACACAGGAGCTGACTCTTAGCCAGAAGAGGACTGGCTCTCTTTGGGCTGCCTGAGAGAGAGGGTAGACAGAGTGGCTGCTCCTCGGTGGCTGACCTCACCCTCCAAGAAACTGCACTTGGCCATCACGTAGGTCTCCCGGTCGGTGAGCTTGACCGTGGCCTGGCGAGACTTCTTGAGGTGCAGCTGCCCATACCAGGTGTGCATGTGCTTCCACCACCCGAGGAGGAGCCACCATTTGAAGTGTAGCCCAGGTTCTCCGCCTTCTCTCTCCAAGCTGCCTGCTTCCTCATGGTGTCTCGATAGAGCCTGTGTCCCTTCCGCCATAGGTACTCATTCTCCCTCAGCCATTCAAGCACCTCATCCTCATGTTCCTCTTCGATGGAGTACTGCCTCCTCTCCCTATCTCGCGTATGCCGCTTACTCCCTCTGGCAGGGCCTTCTGGGCCCTCATCAGAATGGCTTTGAGGTTCTTGGGGCTGCTCCACCACACCACCACCACCACAAGCAGCAACAACAGCAGCAGCAAAAGCAGCACCAGCAGGACCAGCAGCACCAGCAGCACCACCAACACCACCAGCACCAGCAGCATCAGCAGGACCAGCAGCACCAGCAGCACTAGCAGGACCAGGATCAGCAGCAGCAGAGCAATCACCAGCAGCACCAGCATGACCACCAGCACCAGCAGGACCAGGAGTAGCACCAGCAGAGTAAGCACCAGCAGAAGCACCAGCCCCAGGAGCAGCGCCAGCAGAGTAAGCACCAGCCCCAGGAGCAGCACCAGCCCCAGGAGCAGCCCCAGCCCCAGGAGCAGCACCAGCAGAAGCCCCAGCATCAGCAGAGCAGCCCGAGCAGCAGAAGCCCCAGTAGAAGCAGAGTCAGTGCCAGGGGGTGGGATGGTGGCCCTGTCCTTCTTGCCAGGGCTGGCAGAAGATGGCACAGGCTTCCTCTTCTTCCCCATGGTTGTTGGCTGGAGATGTGTCTGGCAGCAGGTTTTTCCTCTGAATGGTGACTTGCTTGAGAGCTGCATCCTTTTATATCTGCGGGGCTGACGCAATGCATCCTCCCCGCATGCACAGTGAACGTTTTGCATCCGCTTTGCATCCGCTAGGCATCCGCTAGGCATCCGCTCTGCATCCCCGTCATCTGCTAGGCATCCGCTCTGCATCTGTTCCTTCCGCTGCGCGTCCGCTTCACTGTGCTCTCCCGGAAGCCTTGCGGATGTGCCATCCGCTCCCATCTGCTTCCATCTGCTAGGCTTCCTACGAACATCCGCTTACCATCCTCGCTAAGTACTACCCCTGTCCATTCCTTTCTGTTGTTGTCTGCTCTGTTTATGCAAATTTGGGGCACTTTTGAGAGCGGATAACAACGGATGAAAAATTTTCTCGTCTGCTGTGTCCTTTTTACATACGTTTTGCATCCGTCAGCCTATGTGACAGGCCCTTTATATTCTTTCTATTGCTCCTATAGCAGCCTCTGTTTTATCAATAGCATGCCATCATTCTATCATCTCAATAAGCGACCATCAGCTGTCTATATGTATCATTGTAATTTTAAAAGGTAAAGGTTCCCCTTGCACATATGTGCTAGTCATTTCCAGCTCTAGGGGGCGGTGCTCAACTCCTTTTCAAAGCCAAAGAGCCAGTGCTGTCCGAAGATGCCTCCATGGTCATGTGGCCGGCATGACTAAATGCTGAAGGTACACAGAGCTGTTACTTTCACATCAAAGTGGTCCCTATTTTTCTACTTGCATTTTTATGTGCTTTTGAACTGCTGGGTTGGCAGAAGCTGGGACAAGTAATGGGAGTTTACTCCATTGTGCAGGGCTAGGGATTTGAATCGCCGAACTGTTGACCTTTCTGAGCACAGAATTTTTTAAAACCCAAAGCTGTTCTCATTCCTTTCTTCTTTTTTCTTTCTCTTTTACTTTATCCTTCTGTTGAATTCTACTGAGAAATTGCAATTACCTCTCCTGTTCAGTTTGCTCATTCCCTGGAACTATAATTTATTATCCTCCTAAATAAGAACATTCCTTTAAAGTCTCTCTTTTTCTAACTCCCTCTCTCCCTCTCTCTCCATTTATGTGTATATATACATATATAAATATACACATATATCCAACTTAAGCCCATGTCACATTGCCCAACGGATGCAAAAAGGACACAACAGACGAGCAAAATGTTCCTTCCATTGTTATCTGCTCTCAAAAGGGGCAAAAATTTGCATAACCGGAGCGGATAACACGGACGCGGGGAGGATGCAGGGCGGATGCAAAGCGGATGAGGAACGGAATCCAAGCGGATGGAAGCGGATGGGAGCGGATGGCACATCTGCTGGGCTTCCAGGGGGCCTCAGCAAAGTGGACGTGGAACGGATGAAGCGGATGCACAGCAGATGCACAGCGGAAGCCTAATGGATGCCTGGCATTAATTGCGTATGCGGGGAGGATGCATTGCGTCAGCCCCGCGGATATAATGAAAGCAGCTCGGAAGCAGGTCGCCATTCAGAGGAAACACCTGCTGCCAGACGGATTGGCTTCCTTGCCTGCCCTGCCTGCATGACTGCCTGCAAGCCTTGCTGCCTGCCTTCCTGCCAGCCTTGGTTCATGTCTGCCTGCCAGCCTTGGTGCCTGCCTGCCTGCCAGCCTTCCTGCCAGCCTTGATGCCTGCCTCCCTGCCAGCCTTCCTGCCAGCCTTGGTTCCTGCCAGCCTTCCTGCCAGTCTTGGTTCCTGCCAGCCGCCCTGCCAGCCAGCAACACCACAACCATGCGGAAGAACAGCAAGCCTCAGCCATCTTCTGCCAGCCCTGGCAAGAGGGACAGGGCTACCATCCCACCCCCTGGCCCTCACTCTGGTTCTGCTGGGGCTTCTGCAGCACGGGCTCGCTCTCCTGGGGCTGGGGCTGGGGCTTCTGCTGCTTCTGCTTCTGGAGGAGCTGATGACAAGCACTCCAGCGCCAGCCACCTCCACAGCACCTGGACCCTTCACCCCTGAGACTGAGCGACCAAGAGGAGGGCCAGAGACTCTTTTTTGTTTTATAGCTTGTTGTTAATAAAGTCTATTTATGATTCACACACTTGCTTCATTTCTTTTTTTTAATAAAGTCTTGGTGGAAACTTTTAGAAATGGTTTAAGCCTTTGCATGCTTGTGGGATGGGTAAGGATAGCTTTGGGATGGGTTAGGATACCTGTGGGATGGGTAATAGCTATGGGATGGGTTAGGATAGCAGTGGGATAAATAAACCTCCAGTGCAAGCATAGTGGGACGGGATGGTCCACCATCCCAGGTGCCACACCTATGGCCCTTTATTATCAATAATAATGTAATAATTATCCACACATGTCAATATAAACACAACTCTTTATTAAACGCCCTATTCATTGTAGGCCAGCCAAACATACATGGCCCAATCTCATCCGTGTGATGAGACAGGCTGAAGGAAGCATCCATTAAGCATCTACCATCCTGTCTTGCCACTCCACTGCTCCAGCTGGGGAGTTGCACCAGTGTCTCAGGAGGTTGCGCTGCTTCTTCGCTTCATGTGAGGCTCTGTTGGGGCCTTGCAAATCCTCAGTGTCAATCAGGTTTTACCCTTGCCTCCATTCCCCAGCCTCCATGTCACCATTGCCTTGTTGGAGGTCCACAAGCCTGTTCTGCAACACTGGGTGCACATGAGATTGTGCAGGATGCAGCAAGCTTCCATGATCCTCCTCACGGTGTCTGGGCAATGCTGCATAGTGGTGAGAAGTACCTGGAACCTGTTGGCCAGGATGCCAAAGGCGTTCTCCACCACCCGCCTTGCCCTGGACAGCCTGTAGTTGAAGATCCTCTCTTCACGGGTGAGGAATCTGGAAGTGTAGGGCTTCATGAGGTAGGTTGTGAGGGAGAAGTTGTCATCCCCCACGATGAAGTAGGTAGGGCACATCTTGTGTGTCGTTGGCCAGGGGTTCTGGATCTGGGAAGCCCACGATGAGGTTGCGTTCCAGCTCCTCCTTGAGGTGACTGGCGTGGTATACCTTGGCATCTGAAGATGAGCCATTGCCTGAAGCATCGATGTACATGAACTTGTAGTCTGCATCGACCATGGCGAAGAGGATGATGCTGAAGAAGCCCTTAGAGTTGAAATAAGTGGACTCCGACTTGGCTGAAGCTTTGCAGGCCACGTGCTTGCCATCTATGGCTCCAACGGTGTGTGGGAAGTTCCACTTCTGACACCACTGCTCTGCAACTTTCTTCCAACCTTCTTCAGTGGAGGGGTACTGGAGGAGCTCCTCCTTGTATTCTTCGAAGATGGCCTGCACCACTTCTCTGACCACAATGCTGATGGTGTTGGATGGCACCCTCCAGCTGTACTGTATGCTCCTGTAGGTGGTCCCGGAGGACAGGTGGCGCAGATTGAGTGCCACCTTGAGCCCAGGTTCCAGGCTGGGGTGGAAGCTGGTGCTCTGCTTGGTCAACCTGGGTGTCAGCTGCTGCAGAACTTCGTCAAACATGGCTGGAGGCATCCTCATGAAGTTCTGGAACGCCCGAGTGTCTTCGTTCCTGAGCTCCACCATCAGCTTGCTGTACAGTCCGTCCTCTGCTCATCTGGTGAACCATCTTCAGACCCAGACTCTTTTTGGCTGCCTCCTTTTCTTCTCGCAGTAGAGTTCACAGAGCCTGCAGATGGCTTCGCACTGTTGCAGAACAAGGGTGGCTGTCGAAAGGACTTGGTTACAATCCACGGTGGACATGACTGGATGCTGTGGAAGAGGAAGAGCCAGATGAAGGCTGCAGAGGTCTGCACTGCTGGGCTGCTGTTCTGAAAGTGAGATGCAGATGAGTTGCTCCCCCTTTTTATAGGAAATATAGGTTTTCCACTAGGCATCCTCTAGACATCCTTAATATCCGAGATAGGTCCCCTCTGCGAACGTTTTTTCCGTTTTAACTGCTTTGTTTCCGTGCTGCATACGTTCTGCATCCGTTCTGCATCCGTTCCGTGTCTGTTCCACTTCCTCCCTGTGTCCGAGCGGATGCGAGTTGCGCGGATGCGCAGCGGATGCCTAGCGGATATAGCGGATGCACAACGGATGCCTAGCGGATGCCTAGCAGATGTGTAGCGGATGCGTAGTGGATGCGTAGCAGATGCAAAATGGACAAACTGGATACATTTTCCGCGCAAAAGTTTTGGGCAGCCCAAAACTTTTGGAGCGGATGAAACATCAATAAACGGATGCTGGACGGATAGAGAGGAAGCAAAATGGAGGCAGTGAGTTCGTCGCATTTTCCAACGGATGGCAAGCTTTTTTCTCCATTTTACATCCTCTTTGCATCCATTGGTTCAGTGTGACTTGGGCTTTATTTCCACACATTAATTTCACCAAGTTTGCTTTATGCTATATCTTGTAAAAGTCTGCAAAGAACAAACACAGCAGTGATAATTTTAATCCAGTAAACTCTGTATTATAACTGCATAAAATAGCAACATGATGTATTATGCCACAGCTCTAAAGTTAGTTCCCTGCAGATTGTTGGATCACAATTGTCATTCTCTAACCAGCTGTGGAAGAGATGGAAAATCGGATGAGAATGAAGGAGGTCATGGCAAATTGACTTAAACAATGCTCCAAAATAATTCACATTAATTTTTCATTTGTTTGCTTTGTTTCAGGAATCCTACTTGTTTATTTGGAAAACTCATTAATCTACTTTAATAAAGGAGAACAATACACATTAAATTAAACCCATTAAAATAAGGAGGATAGAACAAGTACTATCAGAACAATCAGCAGGAAGAAGAGCAAAATGAAGGTCCTATGAAGCTAAAATGCATTAAACAAAACCTTCACATTTAAATTTTGAAACATTTGAACAAATAAATGAAATGATTTAATAGTATATTAGAATGTAAAAAAAAAAATAGCACAGCATCAAAGATTTGACTTCACAAGCTTTAGAGTACCTCAAAGTAGTCCTTGATCATAAGATTCTATTTTTTTCTAGTGTTTTTTTTAATGTTCTGTACTCTTGAAACAACTCCAGAGCAAAATCCCATTAAGCTGTCTCTATTAGAAACAAGATATCCAATGAATTATAAATGGCAATGGAATCCATGTATGAAGTGGAATAAATACCAATATGCTGACTCTTGGAAATATAAAATGAATTATCAGCACTAATCATAGGACAGCCAACCATATAAGTAGAGTCTACACAAACTATTAGGACACCAAAATTTACATGATGAAGCAACCATGTAAATACTGCAATTGTGCATGAACTGATGGGCAAGAGAACTTTGTAAAGCAATAGCAATAGCACTTAGACTTATATACTGCTTTGCAGTGCTTTACAGCCCTCTCTAAGTGGTTTACAGAGTTGGCATATTGCCCCCACAATTTGGGCAGGGGTAGGAAGCTACCAGTTCGGCCCAGTTCTATAGAACTGGGAGCTGCAAAGAACAACTGACATTGAACTGGTTTGGTGTTTGGCCCACCCACCTGTCCCAGCTCTATGCTGTCCTTTATTCCTTGCTTTTCCCTCCTCAGCTGCTTTGCGCAGCACAGCTGAGGTTGAAATAGCAGGAAACAAGAAGATTTTCAAACACGGCGTACCCATGCACAGCGCTGGTCAGCTGTCCAGGCAGCACAGCTGATGATTTCTTCAAATGCTACACATATGCATGTTATGATTGCCCGCAATTTGGAGAACCAGCAAATTTGTCCACTGGCTGGCACCACCCCACCCCTCCCACTCACTCCTTACCTGCCATGTGAGCTATCCAACTTGCCTGGTTTGGCAAGTTGCTATTTTTCCTTTTTTTTTTCCCTGACCATCAGCTGTTTTGCTCTGTGAGGAGATTTAGATTAGCTAGAAAGCAGGAAATCCTTGGATTTCTTCCTTACTAACTAATCTAAAGGCAGAGCCAACCCTTCCTTAGGACTGAAGCTTCTACTTGTCACTGCAGACTCAGGTAGCCAATTGCAGATAGATAGATCTCTAAGTGAATCTGTAATTCTGTGAGCAACTCAATCTGCCTGCCTGCTTTGCCTGCTTTTGGGTAAAAGTTGCTCTTTTTTTATAAAAAAAATCAATATTTACATAAATATTTATAAATTTATACAAGCCACACCTACCCAGTCACATGACCAAGTCACACCCACAAATTAGGCCACACTCACAGAACCAGTTGTTAAGAAATTTGAATCCCACCCCTGAATTTGGGTCTCCATTTTACCCACCTGAGAAGGATGGAAGGCTGAGTCAACCTTGAGCCTGGTGAGATTCGAACTGCGAAATTGCAGATAGTTGGCAGTCAACAGAAATAGCCTGCAGTATTGCACTCTAACCACTGTGCCATAAAGGTTGAAGGTTCTGGTCTGCTCTCAAAAGCTCATGCAAATACTGTTTGTGTAGAGTTTACTTTCTCCATTCTTCCTAGAACCTACAGTATATATGGAAATGCAATAATGGTGAATATTTGTAGCTCGGGTGTAGGATGAGAGTTACAGTTCATTCTCTGAGCTTGTGGGTAGGTTACCAAACATTTTGTTATGAGGCTAGGTAACATCTTCATGGAATTTAGGAGTGTCACTGTCAGTGTTCTTCTATTTATATGGCAGGGGTGGGATTCTACAGGTTCGCACCTATTTGCTAGAACCGATTGTTAACATTCTAAGCAGTTCAGAGGACCAGTTGTTAGAAGAAATTACTGGTCTAATCCTGTAAGGAAAACAGGAAGGAAACATTCTGGTGTTGCTTCCAGAAACTGCCTCTCCATTAACCCTTGTTACATTCTTGGCAGGACGAGACTTCCTATTTTAGGAACTTCTCTGGAGTATTTTTCCCTCCTTTGTTGGTACTTTACTTCTATGGAGTGACCATTCAAAGTTACAATGGCACTGAAAAAAGTGACTTATGACCATTTTTCATACTTACAACTGTTGCAGCATCCCCACAGTCATGAGAGGCCAGGTGAGGAGATGCATGCCTTGATGTGAGTGATATTGAGTTCACCACACCCAGCCAGTCACATGACCATGAAGCCACACCCACCAACTAAGCCACACCCACAGAACCGGTTGTTAAAAAAATTGAATCCCACCCCTGACTTCAGGTGTGGGTGTGTTATGTGAGGGTTTTGGAATGGGTCTTATAATGGGTCAGGTATGATACATAAATGTGAGTCCAAATCAACTGCACAGCTAAGCAGAGGTAGCCCCAACCTTCAATCAACGCATGCAATCCCCCACAACCAGCTTGTAATGACTTCACCTTGTAATGACTGTCACCTGATGCAGTCATTGTTCTAACTATAAGTGCATTAGTATTTTTGTATATAGGTTCTAGGTCCTACCTGTTGTGGTTCATCAACACCTAATGACTATCACCTCCCCATCACAAGATTCTCACTGATGATTCACACCTGATCCATTACAAGACCTTCACTTGAAACACTGTTCTGTCCTAGGCATCCCCAAAAAGCACTAAGTCAATCCTGAGTCCTGACAAAAAACTATTGTATTATATTAATGCAAATTTATTTCATTCACAGTTAGCCAACGGCTTGGCAAATAGTCTTGCAAAAGTATACTAATGAGCTCAGACCTTTATCAATCCTGGAATGCTGTCTGGTAAATAGTTTCACACTCACTGTTGACAGGGAAGAGCTGGGTTATACAGACAAATCTCCATGAAACTGGAACAAACAAATGACCAAATGAGTGAGTTGTTTCCTGCAAAAATTCCCCCTCCCCTTTTGCTTCTCTTTTAATCCTGATGGAAGGAACCATTCACTGACCTATGGCCTTACTCCCACATTGACCCTGAGTTCTTAATTGTGCCTTCCTTTTGACAGCTCTGTGCATGTGCAGGCTGGGAACCGGTTCCAGAAGCTACCCCACATTACTTCTGTCCAAGCCCAAAGGCAGGTGATGACTGCCAGCCTGCCCTGGCCCCATCTCTGCCTCCAATGCAGAGCCCTTATCTGAGCTTTCCTCAGCCTCCAGGACTGACCCGAGTTCCTCCCCAATCTCCTCACAACTGTCTGACTCTGCTGCCAGCTCCGCCAGCTGACAGCAGGTCACAACATACATCTATACCTGAAGCTATTATAAACAGAAGAACACTGACACTGACATCCGTTAAACTCTGCTGAAGATGTTATCTAGCCCAGTAATGAAATGTTTAGAAACTAACCCACAAGCTTGGAAAATGAATCTTCCCTCTCATATAGGGAAATACCTATGTACATGCAGGTAGTGTTCTGACCCAAACCTTGTTCCAAGGAAACAAACACCCAACAGAGGTAACAACAAAACCTTTTAATGATTCTCAACGAATTCTGTTCCTTCATGGTTAAAAGACTGCTTCAAACTAATTGTCTCTGATAAGAATGAGCCTTGACAAGGTTGTGCAAGGCTGCCAAGAACACTAGATAAAGTTGCCAAGAAATATTTCAAACACAAAACCAACCAAGATAATCCAAACATCCATAAGGCTTGAGTGCAAAAACTTCTTTGCTTCATGCAAAGAACTCCGGTTTCTCAACTGGCGTTTATCTCTTAAAGGAAGGCCCATTTACCTTGCAGCCTTATCCTGAGTCACCTGTACTGCTGCAGCTGCTCTTTCCTTTGAGCAGCCCTGCACACATGCACACTGGGCACAGGCTCCTCGGGGACCTCTTCAATCTCTGAAGGCAGCATTCCACTCCCTGACAGTCCTGGCCCCATCCCTGCATCACACACAGGCCCCTCATCCAAGTCCTCACTCTCTGAGACCTCAGCCATCCGCACCTGCTGTTGATGAACCACAACAGGTTGGCCCTAGAACCTATATACAAAAATACTAATGTACTTATAGTTAGAACAAAGAACCTATGTATGGAAATAGTCATATTATCAACCCTGAAGTTGGCTAAAAAAACTGTGGCCATTTTCTTTTACAGTTTGTCTCTAGAGAGTTTCTTCTTCTCACAGCTTCAGGATTGACACAGCCTGGAGTGAAGGAGCCAGGGATGGGGGGTATAGAGAGAGCTGGGGTTCTATATTAGCGTACTCCAAATAGTCTATTCCTATTGGTTCATAAATACTGGAAGCTGATTGGTTCCCTACTCGATGCTGATTGGCCAATAATAGCTAGCCTATGATTGGCCAGCTCAGCGGTGGGAAAATCAAGAAGCCATCATTGGCCACTAGCCACGAGCAGCCTCTCTATAAAAAGAGCTGCCGCGGCTTCTGGTTCAGACGGATTTTCAGAACTAAATAAAAGAGCTGAAGTTACGCTGGTCTCCGGTCTCATTCTTTGTGAACACTACACTGGCAATGAAGGTGGGATTCTGAGAGAGGAGACCAGTTGAGCACGTGGCATTGGGAACCGAGCAGACGAAATGGGCGGAACCAACTCGCTACCCGCACCATTCAACCCAGCAACAGAGGACTGGGAATCCTACATTGATAGATTCCTCATGTTCCTGGAAAGTAACGACTTGCAAGGAATCTCCAACAATCGAAAAAGAGCCATGTCCCTGACGCACTGTGGGCTCACAGTGTTCAAGATGGCCAAGGTGCTAGCGAAACCAGAAGATGTGAAGCAGATGGCCTGGCCAGATCTAGAAAAATTGCTGAAGGCTCACTATGCACTGACTGTCTCTAGCCTTATTCAGAGACATGAATTTTACAAACGAGACCAGAGAGGAGGTGAGAGCATAACAGACTTCATAGCGGCTCTCAGAGACATTGGAGAGGCATGCGAATTCCTAAACATGGACGAAGCCATGAGGGATTGAGTGGTCCTCAGACTGAGGGACCTCACCCTACAAAGTCGACTGTTAACCCGACCAAAGATTACAGTCACTGAGGCTATCGCTGAAGCCACGGCAGTGGAAGCAACTAAAAAATCAGCAGCCAAAATGCAGCAGATAAATGCAATGACATCCAAAACACCAGCCGAAATGAGCCAAGGCACAGAGAAAAAGGCAGAGAGCACACACAAGACCACCACACACTACATGGATAGTGGGTCATCTGAAATCAACGACGATGATGATGAGGAGATCCACAGACTCCAGGCTGAATGAGATCGATGACTGAAGAAAGGTTGTAAGTCGGGGTTTCAGTGTGCTGGGTGTGGAGGAGACCACCCCTGTTCTGAATGCCAGTTCCTAGACGCTTTGTGCCAGTACTGTGAGAGACAGGGTCACATTGCAAGAGTAAGCTGAAACCATAAGAGCTTCAGCCACCGACATAGATACAACACACCACCAAGAACCAAAGATAGACAAACATGGAGCCATGAGAGTCGTGAAAGGAAGGGCAAGCTGCTAAACGAGAACTTCAGAAAAGAAGAAACATACCAAACCATCACCATTGGTCATTCTAATGCAACAAATGGCCAAAAAGTACATGTGGCAGTCAGGATCGAGGGCCAAGAATGTAAAATGGAGGTGGATTCCAGATCATATCTCTTGATGGTATCATGGGATACCACTAAAAGACTGGTACCACACCTTGGCAGAACTGAACTAGAACACCAATTGCTAGTTCTAAAGGACTACCAAGGAAACAGAATACTGATAGTCGGACTCGGACATTTCCAAATAACTTTCAATGAACACAAGAAAATCTTGCCTCTAACCATCATAGACCAAAACCAGCCAAGCCTGTAAGCATTAACAGCATCACCAAGACAGACTGGGAGGAGAACCTAATGAGAGAGTTCCAGGATGTCTTTGATGGAAAATTAGGCAAGTACCGAAGGTCCCCTATATCATTTAACTTAGATCCAACAATAGCTCCTATTAGACTAAAAGCAAGGTGAGTCCCCTTTGCACTAAAACCGAAGATTGATGAGGAGCTTAACAAACTCATAGCACAAGGCATCTTGGAACCAATTGACCACGCCAAATGGGAAACCCCAATCGTGACCCCAGTTAAGCTGGATGGGTGCATGAGAATCTGTGGTGACTATAAGGCCACTCTAAACCATGCACTACAGTAAAGCACGTATCCTGTTCCAGTAGTGTAACACTTACTACACTCATTGGGGAGAAGCAAGGTCTTCACAAAGCTCGACCTTGCCCAAGGATACCAACAATTACCAGTCAACCCGAGACATCAGAGGCACAAACAATCGTGACTCATAGGGGAGCTTTCAAATGCAAAAGACTGCAATTTGGAGTCAGCGTGGCCCCAGGGGTGTTCCAAAGCCTAATGGAGTGGCTATTACAGGGGATAAAAGGAGTAGTCCCATACTTTGATGACCTGCTGGTTTCAGCCAGCAACGTGAGACAACTAGAAGCCCATCTCAGAGTAGTCTTACAAAGGTTCCAGAAGGTGGGACTCAAGGTCAAAAAAGAAAAGTGCCAATTAGCCACCTCAAAAATTGAGTTCCTGGGGTATCAAATCAATAAAGAGGGCATCCACCCCACAGAGAAAAAAATTAAAGCAATCAAAGATGCGCCTAGACCAAAAAACAAAGTAGAATTGCAAGCATTCTTGGGACTTATAAATGTTTACAATGTTGTTCGGCCACAGAAGGCAACGACGGTGGAACCACTACATAGGCTGCTGGACAAGGCAGCCACCTGGACCTGGGGATGACGTGAAGATACAGCAGAAGGTAAAAGACTAATTATATCCAACTCTGTATTAATACAATACAGCGAGACACTACCATTGACAGTCACCTGAGACGTGTTACCGTTCGGCATCAGAGCCCTACTGAGCCACATTCTGCCTGACGGGAGAGAAGCACAGATCGCGTTCTACTCCAAAACACTATCAAAAACTGAACGCAACTACAGTCAATTGGACAGAGGCATTAGTAGCAATATCCGGTGTCAAACAGTTCCATGAATACCTTTACGATAGGACTTTTACCCTTATTACAGACCACAAACCTCTATTGGGAATACTAGCAAGGAACAGGGCCACCCCAAATATGCTATCCCCATGAATGACAAGGTAGTCCGAGTTCCTTGCAGTCTATAATTGTAAACTGATTCACAGACCAGGTAAAGACATTTCCCACGCCGATGCATTGAGCCGTACTCCCCTACCGGAACTAGGAACTGACCCGGCATCAACCACATCCACCCTACAGATTGAGACACCATCAAACCTACCCGTAACCTGCAGCGAACATTGCGAGAATGATGACAAGAGATAAAACCTTGTCACAAGTTTTAAACTGGGTAGGAAAAGGGTGGCCGGAAAACGAGACAGACGTTAAATTTAAACCATTAAAGCATAGGCAAACTGAACTGTCATTGTTAAAAGGTTGCAACGTATGGGGGGATGGGGTGGTAATACTGGAACCATTACAAGAACAAGTACTGAGAATGTTTCATGAAGGACACCCGGGCATTGTACGAATGAATCCCTGGCCAGGAGCTATGTATGGTGGCCAGGGATGGATAAGGATATTGAGAAATGGGTAGAAACCTGTGGGAAATACCAAAGATCCTGACCTGCACCCCCTTCAGCACCTATACTAGACTGGGAAACACCGAGGGGCCCCTGGTCAAGACTCCACATAGATTTTGTGGGGCCAACAAAAGGACATACATCTTTCATCATAGTGGACACTTATTCCAATTGGCTAGAAGTAAGCGTCATGAGCTCTACCACCACAGAAGCAGTTATTAAACAATTATGGAAACTGTTCACCACACATCGGTTACTGGACTTGCTCGTCTCAGATAACAGCCCACAGTTTACTGCACTAACATTTGAAAAATTCCTAGTTGAACATGGCATAAGACATGCTTTGACAGCGCCGGGCTGACCGGCTATGAACAGGAGGGCAGAACACATGATCCGGTACACCAAAGAAACTTTAGAAAAATTAGACTCAGGGGACATACAGAAAAAAATTGAAAAAATGCTCACCATACAACACATAACACCGAGCTCTACTACAAATAAAAGCCCAGCAGAATTACAAATGGGCATAAAATTAAGATCACAATTGGATAGGTTACACCCAACATACAGCTCCGAAAAACCAATGGACTCTTCCAGCAGACACCGCACATTAGAACCAGGAAACTTAGTATATGCAAAAAATCTCATCGGACACCCAATGTGGGTACTGGCAAAAATAACACAAATAACAGGACCCCAGTCCTATAGACTAGAGATGAATGATGACAGAAGCTGGAGGAGATACATTGATCAGTTACGATCACAAACAAACGCACCACTGACACACCCAGACATGAGGAACAACACACACACACCAGAACCAGAGCAAACATGCCACAAAAATATTAATAGACCAACCAGAGAGGGGGGGAGACCCCTCAAACATAAATAAGGGGGGAGGGGGAAACCCTCCAGCAGAACAAGAAGCCCCACAAAATCAAAATATAAACAATAAACAACATTTGCAAATAAATTCAAATAGAAACAATGACTTACCTGCACAAGACTTTGGCGAAGAAGAACAGGAGGCACAAGAAGACCTAGAAGCCACTCCAGAAGGGAGCAGCTGAGCCGACTCTACCAGCCCGGGTAGGCCGGAAGGGAGCGGCATGGCTGAGTCCAGGAGGTTCCACAGAGAAGGACGGGAGGAACAGCGATCCCGTCCGAACCTGCCGAAGACAACAACACAACTAAACTGTGCAGGTCAACTAGGCAACCAAAAAGCCCCCCCTACTTATGTGACTACGTAAGGTAGGACCATACCAAGAGAGGAGGGGTGTTCCATATTAACATACTCCAAATAGTCTGTTCCTATTGGTTAATAAATACTGGAAGCTGATTGGATCCCTACTCAACGCTGATTGGCCAATAATAGCTAGCCTATGATTGGCCAGCTCAGCGGTGAGAAAATCAAGAAGCTGTCATTGGCCACTAGCTGCGAGCAGCTCTCTATAAAAAGAGCTGCCACAGCTTCTAATTCAGACGGATTTTCAGAATTAAATAAAAGAGCTGAAGTTATGCTGGTCTCTGGTCTCATTCTTCGCGAACACTACAGTAGTCAAAATAAAATTATTTCTCCTGGGAATCAAGGATGTTGGTGCAGATGTTTGGAAGGTGGAGACTGAGGTCACCTAGCAACTGGACTTTATGCTGCTTGGACCATGTGACCGGAGACTCTGGGGGGAAGTGGCAAAGTTTTACTTTTAATTGGGTCTAAAATGGAATCTAGAGCCAGTTTTTCACCAAGAAAATGTCAGTTTGATATGTTCCAATAAAATATTCTTTGAGGAATATGCCTGCCTCAGAGTTCTGATTGAATGGGGCATATTACTTGGATCCTTGACACATATACTTATAGATAGAACCTAGAACCTATATATGCAAATACCCATATATAGGAAATACCCAGGAAATACCCAGGAAAAATCAGATCAAGATCTATGTGAGTTTTTCTTTTCTTTTTCAAAAGCATATCTCTCTTCATTCAATTGTGCTTTGGGAACATTTTTGTAAAATGACATAATGGTCTTCCCTGAGGGCAACTTCATTCAAAGACAAGTACTCATTATACACAAGGACTATTTTCTTCATTTATCTTACAACTGTGAAGTATTTCAGAAATAGAAATCATGACCCAACATTACAAAGGAAAAGTAAGATCTAGTCCCAGCCTTGTTACAGGGAGTGTAAAATATGTAGTCACTAAAACAAATGACTTTGTTTGGCATTGCAATCCATACCTTTTCAGAATATTTTCCTGGGTATGAAATAAATGTGCTCATCTAGTGCAAACATTTTATTGAATTCTATACATTGTTGATTCCATGATTCAAGCTAAAATAAACACTCTTTTTTGCCTATAATCTCCCTCTAAATCTCTTAATCTGGGGTAGAGTTAGGGTAACTGGATGAAGTTAAGCATTTATACAGAATTATTATCAATCTCTGTTTTTCCAGTGCTTCACCTTTTTTTGCTATCTCCTTTTCTCTTTATATAAGATTTCTGGGAACAGACCTCTTTTTATGTTTAGGTTTGTTTGTTTGTTTAAATGATTTATATGGTCACCCATTTTGAGCATCAGTCTCCCAATGATTATAAAACTAATAACTAAAAAAATGATCATAAAATGGTAAAATAGTAAAAGATGTTATCAATTATAAATAAATTCTATAACACTTGGCCTGCATAATTGTGAGAGATCTATATATTGATATTTTCATATTGATCCAAAAAGAATATAACCAGGACTTTAAAATGCACCCTCTCACAAGAAAGAAAAATTAAAATGTATAAATGTTTATGTTTTTACATAAACACACATTGAGACAAAAATCATCATCATTTATAATGATGCCAATGTTATTAAAATAAGGTGGCCAACTGAAGCTAAAGCCAATCCTTGAGATCCAGCCTCATCCAACAAATATATACATGTGACGTGTTCATGTGTGTTTGTATGCATATTTGTCAGAATCTACACTCCTATAAGGGACAGGGTCACAATTACTTTTACATATACATCACACATACATACACACATTTGTTTTCTTAAGTTTTTGCGGGTATTTATATATATGATATTCCTCTTTGTTTGAATATTTTCCCATGTCATTATAGTTGTGCTTTTTAAGTTGTAGTGATGTTTCAGCAGAATCTTATTTGCCATCATCAGGCTGGTGTATTGGGTTCGTCTGTGTATCAGGCTTTCACAGCCATTTATGTTTTAAATTTGGGGCTAGCCTCATGCTGTGTTAGAATGTTTTTTTTTTCTTTATCCTGATTGGTTGGGAGTTTAGGTCTGTTTTTACTGGTCTTGGAGTTTGCTGTGTTCTGCTTGATAGGTGTTTCTAATATCTTCTGCCTGTTTTGTAGTGTTTTTTTTTTTGTCTTGATTGGCTAGCAACATTGTGTTTCCTGTATTGGAGGCTTGGCTTCAGGTGCAGCTTGGCTTAGTGCAGCTTAGCTTCAGGTGAATGGCCGGCTATTGTTTATTAGGAAACTAGGTTTCATCTGGGTGGCTGGTTGGGGTGGTATTTGGGCTGGAGGTATCAGGGTTTGTGCCTAGATGTTTGTTTGGCTTGTGGTGTGAAGATTTTGTTTGTTTGTGAGTGCAGGCTTCCAGATAATTGACAGTCTAGTGGAGTCATCTCTTCTATTCATGATTTCAGGTTATTTTTCAAACATTATATATACATATACGTATGTATGTATGTATGTATGTATGTATGTATGTATGTATGTATGTATGTACATATATATTGCCTGAACAATAGGTTTTTCCCATTTGCAACTGCTTATATCAAATATTTGCTTCTTATACATGAAGACCAAATAAACCATAAAACATTTGTCTCCCTCTTTTCCAGAAGGAACAAGGAGGAGGAGGAGAAGAGAGACTGGTATGTGGAAGGAAGGAAGGAAGGAAGGAAGGAAGGAAGGAAGGAAGGAAGGA
>BLBF01000073.1:9972277-9985255 GCA_015471245.1 Laticauda colubrina | reverse complement strand
GAAGGAAGGAAGGAAGGAAGGAAGGAAGGAAGGAAGGAAGGAAGGAATGTAGGTTAATCAGGTAGTTAGGTAATTTGGTAGGTGCTGGGTGTCTGGGTAAAAATTGAAATGGCAATTCTGGAGAGAAGAAAGGATAGATCTGAAAGAAAGAGAGAACCTACATAGAAAACTATATGGACTTTCTCAGTCATCCAGGTCATTGTTGTCCCAAAAGTACTTTTTCAAAAGGCAACTGAACTTAATTTGTTTTTCCTTGAGGATATCTTCCTTCTCGTCCAAGAAGCTAGTTCAGTTTTGACTGTCAGATCTGTTAGTTCAAAAAGGAGTGTAGGAATTACAAGAATATACGTCTGCAACAGCAGGTAATTTCCAGGCTAATTTCCTGTGCATCCAGTTCTTATTCTAATTCCATTGTCTTTATCCTTTCTTTCTCCCTCCTTCCCTTTCTTTTTTCCTTTTCAATCCTTCCTTCCTTCCACCAGTCTGTAAAATGTGGTGTCTTCCAATTTAATAAAATAAAAAAACCCCAAGCATAGGACCTGTTAGGATATGTGCAGAGTAATCCTTGTATAAAAAGAATATGCACACGGAAAACAGTTTATGAGAACACTTATGAAGCAGTATACATCCACACAAAGTTGAACAAGTTGTATTAATGTTTACTTGAAGAAATAGCACAGTCCAATAAACAGTCTGTGTCATATACGTTTGTATTCGTCCAGAAATATCCAGTTATAAAGTCTTCTTACATTTTGTTATAAAGTCTTCTTACCAATTCTATGTCTTTTACAGCAGGCAAATATCAAACCATGATAAAAAACATAACCTTCGATATCAGCAGAATATCAAAATAAACAGGGTTAGTCAGTATTGGTCCGTAGTCATTCAGTATCAGTATAGGCTAGGTCCCACTGGCTGATGGACGCAAAATGTATGCATAAAGGACACAGCAGATGAGTAAAATTTTGGGCTCCATCCGTTGTCATCCACTCCAAAAAGTGGTGAAAATATGCATGAACAGAATGGAAAAGAACGGGCGTGGGAAGTACGTAGCGGGGATGTTAAATGGATGTTCATAGGAAGCCTAGCAGATGACAGCGGATGGAAGCGGATGACACCTCCAAAGGGCTTCCAGGGGAGAATTGCGAAGCGGCCGCATAGTGGAAAGGGTGGATGTGTAGGCAGATGACGCGGATGCATCACGGACACCTATAGGAAGCAAAGCGGATGCTGCACAGATGTAAATTGGATGCAAAGAATTCACTGCGCATGCAGGGAGTATGAATTGCATCAGCTCCGTGGATATAAAAGGATGCAGCACGCATGCAGTCAGCATTCAGAGGAAAGATGTGCTGCAACATACATCTTCAAGGAACAACATGGTTCATCAGTCAGGAAAGAAGATGAAGCCTGTGCCTACTCGTTCCAGCCCTGGTAAGAAGGACAAAACCAGAATCCCACCTCCTGGCACTGACTCTGAACCTACTGCTGCTGGTGCTGGTGCTGGTGCTGCTGGTGCTGCTACTGCTACTGCCACTGCTACTGCTGCTGCTGCTGCTGCTGCTGTGGTGGACCAACCCCAAGGCCCTCAAAGCCCTGCTGCTGAAGGCCCTGCTGTTCAAGCCCCTGAAGGCCCTGCTGCTCAAGCCCCTGGGGGGCCTGCTGCTGAAGGCCCTGCCAGAGGGAGGAAGAGGCAAGGGAAGGAGAAGGGAGAGAGGAAACAGTACACAGTTTCTGAGGACCATGAGGATGAGGTGCTGGATTGGCTGAAGGAGAACAAGTACCTCTGGAGAAAGGGCCACAGACTCTATCGCGACACCAAGAAGAAGCAGGCAGCTTGGAGAGACAAGGCAGAGAGCCTGTGCTACACTGCAGAAGTACTCCTGGGATGGTGGAAGCACATGCACACCTGGTATGGCAAGCTACACCTCAAGAAATCCGGGCAGGCCACTGTCAATCTCACTGACTGGGAGATGTACATCATGGCCAAGTGCACCTTCCTGGAGGGTGAGATCCGCCACTGAGGAGCAGCCCCTCTGACAACCCTCTCCCTCAGACAGCCCACAGACAGACGTCCTCTTCCAGCCAGGAGCCAGCGAGCCTGTCCAGGCAGGTGTCTTCAGAGGGCCCCACGGCAGAGACCCCCCTGACAGCTGCACTCCCCATGCTGGAAGACTTGGAGGATTCCTTGTCACAAATGGATGAAGAAGAAGAAGCCACCAGAGACCAACCCACCCCCACCCCCAGCTCCACAGGATGCAGGCAGAGGCAGACTGGAGGGCCAGAACCACAGTGTCCTGTTGGAGATCAGGGACACAATGAAGACCAGCACAGAACTTCTCTCTCAGCTGGTCCACTTGGACAGAGTATCCTCCAGCCGCCACACCTTCATCACCTACATGAGCCACACCCTCAGGGACCTGCCCGAG
Organism: Laticauda colubrina; assembly: GCA_015471245.1. Taxonomy (NCBI): domain Eukaryota; kingdom Metazoa; phylum Chordata; class Lepidosauria; order Squamata; family Elapidae; genus Laticauda; species Laticauda colubrina. The sequence continues at coordinate 9,982,826 of BLBF01000073.1, read as the reverse complement.
GCCCAGTACCAGGTGATGAAGGAGAAGATAACAGCACTTCTGCACAACCCTCAAGGCCCAGCTGAAGCTGCTCCTACCCAGTCCAGGTCTGCTCCTCCACCCCAGGTGATGTCACAGCCCTTCCATGGCTTTTAACAGCCTCTCACCTACCAAGGCTATGACTACCAGGACTTCCCACAGCAAAAACAGACCTTCCCAGTCCAGGCCCAGGTTCATCGCACACCACAGATGCCACACCTCACCCAGCTGCAGACCAGACAGCCCCACTACACTCCTCCTTCCTCCACCCCACAGCCAAGCCCATCAATGGACAATCTGTCATCAGTCTTGTGCCTCACATCACAGGTACTTGATGAATGGCCTCTCAACCTCACAGGACTGAGTCAGCTCTCTGAGAGCTTCCTGAACACACCTTCCCCTGTTTTACTCTCGGGGCCAAGCATCCCAATGGTGCCTCAGACCAGCACTCAAGCCACAGCCACCTCCACAGTCCCTGCCCACTGAACAGCTGAGACCATGGACATGACTCAGAGTGACTGAGAATAGTGCCAGAGACTGAGTTGTACTTATTCAGTTTATCTTTGCTTAAGACACTTTACTTGGTTCATTTTGCTTATTTAATAAAGTCATACAGTTTACTTAAGAAAGTTAATCAAGGTTATCTTTGCTTAAGACACTTAATTCAGTTTACTTGGTTCATTTTGCTTATTTAATAAAGTCATAAAGGTTACCTAAGAAAGTTTATAAAGGTTATCTTTGCTTAAGACACTTAATTCAGTTTACTTGGTTCATTTTGCTTATTTAATAAAGTCATAAAGGTTACCTAAGAAAGTTAATAAATGTTATCTTTGCTGAAGACACTTGGTTCATTTTTTTACCTTAGTGAAGTGTTGGTGAAAACTTTTAACAAATGGTTAAGTCTTTGCATGCTTGTGGGATAGATAAGGATAGTTGTGGGATAGATAAACCTCCAGTGCAAGCATAGTGGGACTGTATGGTCCCCCATCCCAGCTGCCACACATATGGACCTTTTTTATCAATAACAATTTATTCATTGATCAACACATTTCAAAATAAACAAAGCTCTTTATTAGTGCCCTATTCATTGTAGGACCAGTCAACATACATGGCACAATCTCATCAGTATTATGCGACAGGCTCAAGGAAGCATCTATTAATCATCTATCATCCTGTCTTGCCACTCCACTGCTCCAGCTGGGGAGTTGCACCAGTGTCTCAGGAGGTTGCGCTGCTTCTTCCCTTCACGTAAAGGTCTGTTGGGGCCTTGTACATCCACAGTGTCTATCAGGTTTCGTCCTTGCCTTCATTCACCAGGCTCCATGTCCCCATACTCTTGTTGATGGTCCACAAGTCTGTTCTGCAACACTGGGTAGCGGGTGCACATGAGATTGTTCAGGATACAGCAAGCTTCCACGATGCTCCTCACACTATGTGCCTCATGCTGCATGGTGATGAGAAGTATCTGGAACCTGTTGGCGAGGATGCCAAACGCGTTCTCCACCACCCATCTTGTCCTGGACAGCCTGTAGTTGAAGATCCTCTCTTCACGGGTGAGGTATCTTGAACTGTATGGCTTCATGAGGTAGGTTCTGAGGGAGAAGGCTTCATCACCAATGATGAAGTAGGGCACATCTTGTGTGTCATTGGGTAGGGGGTCTGGATCAGGAAAACCCATGATGAGGTTTCGTTCCAGCCCATCCTTGAGGTCACTTGCATTGTATACCTGGCCATCTGAAGCTGACCCGTTGCCTGAAGCATTGATGTACATGAACTTGTAGTCAGCTTCAACCATGACAAAGAGGATGATGCTGAAGAAGTCCTTGTAGTTGAAATAAGTGGATCCTGACTTGGCTGGAGCTTTGAAGGCCATGTGCTTCCCATATATGGCTCCAATGGTGTGGGGAAAATTCCACCTCTGATACCACTCTTCTGCAAGTTTCCTTCAGCCTTGTTCAGTGGTGGGGCACTTGAGGAGCTCCTCCACGTATTCTTTGATGATGGCCTGCACCACTTCTCTGACCACTTTGCTGATGGTGTTGTGTGGCACCCTCCACGCATACTGCATGTTTCTCTATGTGGTTCCAGAGGCCAGGTGGCGCAGAGTCAGTGCCACCTTCAGTCCAGGGTCCAGGTTGGCATGGAAGTTGGTGCTAGGCTTGGTCAACCTGGGTCTCAGATGCTCTACAAGTTCATGAAACATGGCTGGTGGCATCCTCATGAATTGATGGAATGCACAAGGGTCTTCATTCCTCAGCTCCACCATCAATTGGTCATAGAGTCCAAACTCCATTCTTCTCACGATCCATCCTTGGACCCACACAGCTCTTGGACGTCACCTTCTTCTCCTTCTGTATAAAAGGTGAAACAGTCTGAACAGGTTTTGGTTCTGGTGATGAATGATCGCAGCTACCATACGGACTGTGTCATGATCCATGGTGGAGAACAATTGATGATGTGGAAGACCAAGACCAAGGGTGAAGAGGTCTGTACACCATGGCTGCTGGACTCATACTGAGATCCAGATGATGTTCTCCCCCTTTTTATAGAAAATATCGGTTGTCCGCGAGGTGTCCTTCTACATACTCTAGACATACTGCAGACATCCTAAATATCTGAGATACATCCCAGATACAAATGTTTTGTCCATTTTGAATACTTTTCTATGAGATGCATACGCTTACATCCTTTCTATTTCCATGCTACTAACACTGTGTAGACGTTCCATGTACCTTTTGTTTCCTCCCTCTTTCTGTTTTCAGCTGCAGCGGATGTGAGTGAGGGGATGTGAGGGGATGGTCAGAGGATGCTGAGAGGATACAGTGGACATTTAACGGATGATAACAGACATAGAATGTTTGTTGCCCGTATATGCTGCGGATGTACATCGTACGCGGTGGAAAGTTCATCTATTCACAAAGTTTTGTGCAGCTCAAAACTTCTTGCATGGATGAAATCTCTTTTGGACGGATGCTCCAGGGATAGATGAAACACGTATGCAGTGAGTACAAAATGGATGCATAGCGTTTTCCAACGGATGGCAAGCTTTTTTTAGTGTTTTACATCCTCTTTGCATCTGTTAGTGCAGTGGGACAGGGGCTTTTCAAGAGAGATCATCAGTAAAAAAAAAAAGAGAGAATTAAACCATGATCTATAGCTCCCTCTTATGGAAACGTGTAGCATCATTAATCAACACAGCATAATACATTACAGTATTTTTCCTTAAAGCTACAAACATGTATATTTGTAGTTTATATATTGTCAACCCAACTATGTTATTTACATATACACAACAGGGCTAATAAAATTCAACAGCTGATATAACCAAGAAGAGAAACAACAACAAAAAAACTTTCCAGGGGATATCAAAGCATTTAACCCATCTCAGAGAAGGTCTGTCTTTGCCTCTACATCCTATTCATCTCTTTTGGGTCCTGGGTCTTAGCTTTTATGTATGAAGCCTCCTTCAACCAATGAAAAATCTGTCTGCAGGAAGCATTCCCTAGGGTGTTGGATGACTATTCTGATTGAACAAAAAAGCTATTTCAAATTTGTACAATGCATAATTATTCTCATCTCGGGCATATGGAAGATGACATATCTGTCACTACATTTATAGGTATTTATTCAGGGGAAAGCCTTCAACTTCCCATGCAGTAGAGTAGCTTCATTTAAACCAGATGCTTTTTTATGTTCCACATTTACAATTCCATTCTTTGTGTCTCTGTGTGTGTTTGTGTGGGAGAAAGAAATCATATGTCTACTGAACATGTGTGAGTTCAGACTTTCAAGAACAAGCTTCAACTTCTCAAAAATACCTCTCAGAGGAGACTTAAAGAGGACATTGAAGACTAGTCTGTTTTCCTTGAAACAAGTTTAAATTTCAGTTGGGTAATAAATGAAGAATGACAATTTACCTTTGCATGATTACCCTCTATTAAAAGATTTGGGGTTGTTCCAATTAGTTAAATAGCTTACAGTGTTTGAAAACAGAAACATACAAAACCTTTCAAATTCAAAATTCTTCAGCATATAACTGGCAAATTAAGCCCAAAATGTATCATTACAGCCTTACTGGAATAAAACTTTTAAAAGCTATTTTGGAGCTATTTTAAACTTTAAATATCTCTTTCAAACATGGAATTCTTCCAGAAGTACTTAAAACCTCTTTTTTGAACATGGCATATTAGAATATTTTAATTAGAATATTTCTAATTAACAGAACAGAATAATGGAAGAATGGAGTGGGAAGGGATAGTAGAGGTCATCTAGTCTAACCCCCTGCTCAGGCAGGAAACCCTATACCATTTCAGACAAACAGGAAACCAATCTCTTCTTTAAAACTTCCAGTGTTGGAGCATTCACAACTTCTAGAGGCAAGTAGTACCACTAATTAATTGTTCTAACTGTCAAGAAATTTCTCCTTGGTTCTAGATTGCTTCTCTCCTTGATTGGTTTCCATCCATTGCTTCTTGTGCTCCCTCAGGTGCTTTGAAGAAGAGCTTGACTCCCTCTTCTTTGGGGTAACCCCTGAGATATGGAAACACTGCTATCATGTCACCAGTTGTCCTTTTTATCAAACTAGACGTACCCAATTCCAGGAACAATTCTTTAGATATTTTATCACTGAAATGGTAAATTTCAAGATTGAAATATTTCAGGTTTGAAACATTTTTTATCACATTATTTTAAAAGCACTTTTCTATTCAAATATAAGTAAAGATAATTAGCCAATCTAAAGCCTATGTCACACCGAACCAACAGATGTAAAGAGGATGTAAAACAGACAAAAAAGCTTGCCATCCGTTGGAAAACGCGATGTACTCACTGCCTCCGTTTGGCTTCCTCTCTATCCATCCAGCATCCGTTTATGGATGTTTCATCTGCTCAGAAAGTTTTGGGCTTCCCAAAACTTTTGCGCGGAAAATGTATCCAATGCGTCCATTCTGCATCAGCTACGCATCTGCTACGCATCCGTTACACATCCGCTATATCTGCTAGACATCCGCTGCGCATCTGCGCAACTTGCATTTGCTCGGACGCAGGGAGGAAGCGGAACGGACGCAGAACGGATGCAGAACGGACGCAGAATGGATGCCAAGCTGAAACAAAGTGTTTAAAACGGAAAAAAACGTTCGCAGAGGGGACCTATCTCGGATATTAAGGATGTCTGCAGGATGCCTAGAGGATGCAAAGGGACACCTATATTGCCTATAAAAAGGGGGAGCAACTCGCCTACATCTCACTTTCAGAACAGCAGCCAAGCTGTGCAGACCTCTGCAGCCTAAATCTGATTCTTCCTCTTCCCCAGCATCCAGTCATGTCCACCGTGGATTGTGACAAAGTCCTTTCGGCAGCCACCATCCTTCTGCAACAGTGCAAAACTATATACAGGCTCTGTGAACTCTACTACGGGAAGAAAAGGAGGCACCCAAAAAAAGTCTGGGTCCAAAGATGGTTCGCCAGAAGATCAGAGGACGGACTGTACAACAAGCTGATGGTGGAGCTCAGGAGCGAAGACACTTGGGCATTCCAGAACTTCATGAGGATGCCTCCAGATATGTTTGACAAACTTGTGCAGTGGCTGACACGCAGGTTGACCAAGACAAACACCAACTTCCAGCCCAGCCTGGAACCTGTGTTCAGGGTGGCACTGACTCTGCACCACCTGGCCTCAGGGACAACCTACAGGAGCATGCAGTACGGCTGGAGGGTGCCACACAACACCATCAGCATTGTGGTCAGAGAAGTGGTGCAGGACATCATCGAAGAATACAAGGAGGAGCTCCTCCAGTACCCCTCCACTGAAGAAGGATGGAAGAAAGTTGCAGAGCAGTGGTATCAGAAGTGGAACTTCCCACACACCGTTGGAGCCATAGATAGCAAGCACGTGGCCTGCAAATCTCCAGCCAACTTGGGGTCCACTTATCACAACTACAAGGGCTTCTTCAGCATCATCCTCTTCGCCATGGTCGATGCTGACTACAAGTTCATGTACATCGATGCTTCAGGCAATGGGTCATCTTCAGATGCCCAAGTATACAACGCCAGTGACCTCAAGGAGGGGCTGGAAGGCAACCTCATGGTGGGCTTCCCAGATTCAGATCTGCTGCCCAACGACAAGCAAGACGTGCCCTACTTCATCATGGGGGATGACGCCTTCTCCCTCACAACCCACCTCATGAAGCCCTACACTTCCAGACTCCTCACCCATGAAGAGAGGATCTTCAACTACAGGCTGTCCAGGGCAAGGCGGGTGGTGGAGAATGCCTTTGGCATCCTGGTCAACAGGTTCCAGGTACTTCTCACCAACATGCAGCATCGCCCACAGACCATGAGGAGGATCGTGGAAGCTTGCTGCATCCTGTACAATCTCATGCACACCCGCTACCCAGTCTTGCAGAACAGGCTTGTGGACTGTCAACAAGGCAATGGGGACATGGAGCCTGGGGAATGGAAGCAAGGGCGAAACCTGATCAACACTGAGGATGTGCAAGGCCCCAACAGAGCCTCACGTGAGGCGAAGAAGCAGCGCAACCTCCTGAAACACTGGTGCAACTCCCCAGCTGGAGCAGTGGAGTGGCAAGACAGGATGGTAAATGCTTAATGGATGCTTCCTTCAGCCTGTCTCATCACACGGATGAGATTGGGCCATGTATGTTTGGTTGGCCTACAATGAACAGGGCATTTAATAAAGAGTTGTGTTTATGTTGACATGTGTGGATGATTGATTATATCATTATGGATAATAAAGGGCCATAGGTGTGGCACCTGGGGGGGTGGACCATACAGTCCTACTATGCTTGCACTGGAGGTTTATCTATCCCACTGCTATCCTAACCCATCCCACAGCTATTACCCATACAACAGGTATCCTAACCCTTCTCAAAGCTATCCTTACCCATCCCACAAGCAAGCAAAGGCTTAAACCATTTCTAAAAGTTTCCACCAAGACTTTATTAAAAAAAAGAAATGAAGCAAGTGTGTGAATCAAAAATAGACTTTATTAACAACAAGCTATAAGACAAAAATGAGTCTCTGGCACTCCTCTTGGTCTCTCAGTCCCAGGGGTGAAGGGTCCAGGTGCTGTGGAGGTGGCTTTTGCTGGAATGTTTGTCATCAGCTCCTCCAGAAGCAGAAGCAGCAGAAGCGCCAGCCCCAGAAGAGCGATCCCGTGCTGCCAAAGCCCCAGGAGAACCAGAGTGAGGGCCAGAGGGAGGGATGGTAGCCTTGTCCCTCTTGAGGGACAAGGTAGCCTTGTCCCTCTTGCCAGGGCTGGCAGCAGATGGCTGAGGCTTGCTGTGCTTCCGCATGGTTGTGGGGTTGCTGGCTGGCAGGGAGGCTGGCAGGAACCAAGGCTGGCAGGGAGGCTGGCAGGGAGAGTTGCAGCAAGGCTGGCAGCAAGGCTTGCAGGCAGACATGCAGGCAGGGCAGGCAAGGCAGCCAATCTGTCCAGCAGCAGGTCTTTCCTCTGAATGGCGACCTGCTTCTGAGCTGCTTCCGTTATATCCGCGGGGCTGACGCAATGCATCCTCCCCACATGCGCAATTAACGCCAGGCATCCATTAGGCTTCCGCTGGGCATCCGCTGGGCATCCGCTTCATCTGTTCCGCGTCCGCTCTGCATCCGCTGTATCCGTTCCACGTCCGCTTTGCTGAGGTCCCCTGGAAGCCTAGTGGACGTTCCATCCGCTCCCATCCGATTTCATCCGCTTCCATCCGCTTGGCTTCTGTTCCGCATCCGCTTTGCATCCGCCCTGCGTCCTCCCCGCATCGGTGTTATCCGCTGCGGTTATGCAAATTTTTGCCCCTTTTGAGAGCGGATAACAACGGATGGAACATTTTGCTCGTCCGCTTTTTGCATCCATTGGGCAGTTTAACATGGGCTTACGAGCAACAAACGTTCTATGTCCGTTATCATCCGTTAAATGTCCGCTGTATCCTCTCTGCATCCTCTGGGCATCCTCACAACTCACATCCGCTGCAGCTGAAAATGGAAAGAGGGAGGAAAGAAAAGGTACATGGAACGTCTATACATCATTAGTAGTACGGAAATAGAAAGGATGCACAGTGAACAGTTTGCATCTGATATACATCCGCACGGCATCCCCTTTCTTTCCTTTAGTACGTGATGCATCCATTTCATCTGCTATGCGTCCGCTTTCAAATTCTCCCCTGGAACCCCTTTGGAGGTGTCATCTCCTTCTATCTGCTTTCATCCACTAGGCTTCCTATGAATTTAACATTTAAATGTTAAACATCCCCGCTACATTCTACCCACGTCCGTTCTTTTCCGTTCTTTTCCATTCTGTTTATGCAAATTTTCACCACTTTTTGGAGCGGATGACAATGGATGGAGAAATTTTGCTCATCCACTGTGTCCTTTATGCATAGGTTTTGCGTCCGTCGGCCAGTGGGATCGGGCCTTATAGACAGTTTACATTAAAGTTTACTAAGAACAGATTCCACAAACATGAAAGATGGGGAAAAAAGTATAAAACCTACCAGTTAAAATAAGAAAAACTGCTGGAATAAGAGTCTTTGTTTTGAAGTTACTAATGATTTGTGAATAATTATTGTTTGATAATGCTGTTAACTCATAGTGTTAATATTTTTTATGATGAGCTATTATTAAAATATAGTTATTTAGAAGTGATCATCATTTACTGCCTGTATTATTATGGCAGACACATAGACAGGTAAGTTAAGCAGACAAACAGACACAGACAGATGATAGATGATAGACAGACAGGCAGGCAGACAGGCAGATAGACAGAAGTAGGTAGGTAGGTAGGTAGGCTATGTAAATACTAGCTAGCTAGATAGATAGATAGATAGACAGACAGACAGAATTGATTGATAGATTATAGATCAAAAATATTTCTAATTATACCTATTATTTTTTCCTTAGCTTTGGTTACTCCTTTTCCTTTTCTTCTCCAACAGTGAAAAGGATATTGGAATATTTTCAGCTCACTGCACAAAATAATACACCTTTCATTAATTCCTTTAAAAAAAAATTCCCCGAGTTACGAATTGTTCCAAGTCTCTCCAAATAGAACAGCCTAGAGCTTCTTATTTGTTTGCAAAATGTAGCAGCACTTCGCAGGCCATACAATTAGTCTACTATTGCAGAGTTGATAGTGTTCGGGTTGTATTGCTAATTAATTGTTAATAACCTGCTGGGAACATAACCAGGACAGCCACTGTGGTTTGGAACTAGTTACTGAGGCTGGTGGAGCAGAAATGATTTAAACATTTTAATCAGAATTTCTTATATAAAGCTCTCTCCCTCTTCTTTTAACTCCCCACAAGTTTAGTGCTAAACAAAAGAGAAATTATCCACCTGTAATGGACCCAGAATTAAATCCACTGACGGAAGCAGAAGTTTAATAATTATCCAGAAGGAGGGTGAAGAGAGGGAGGAGTCAAAGGAAATCAATTGCAAAGAGCAGTTTATAATTACTGATTAGAAATCATCAGGAAGGCACGAATAGATGTGATGACCAATATTTGCAGAACTATGGGGGAGGAAAATCCCCTGGGTATGAAGATAAATGCAGAAAAGCACAGACATGGCAAATATGGATACACACACACACACACACACACACACACACGTGTGTGTGTGTGTATGTGTGTGTGTGTGTATCCATATTTGCCATATTTTTTTAAGCTTTCGTGGGTACTTACATGTGTGCTGTTTAGCTTCCTTCGGGTATTATGATCTTTGGTTATTCGGGTTTTCTCCCGTGTAGAATTGGAAGTATCTAGGCAACGTTTCGATGAAGTCTCATTCATCATCTTCAGGCTTGTTTCTTCAGCTCTGTGCTTCTCTGAGTTATGTGAGCTTGCAGCTCCTTCTTCCTTTTAACGGCTAGTGGGGGTGTGACTTGATTGTTTGGGGGTTTGGCTGTGTTCTGATTGGTAGGTGGGTTAGCTGTGTTCTGATTGGCTGGGGGTGTGTTCTGTTAAGGTGGGGGCTTGGTTGTGCTCAGGTTAGTCTTAGTTGCTGGGGGATTTGAGCTGGTGAGCTGTGGTCCTGTTGTTTGGCTTCGTGTTCGTGGTCATGCCACATCTTCATGGTGGGTGTGAGTCTTTTTTCTATGTGGAAATGTGGTAGCATCTTGTGTGGCACTTGTGGGTGTGGGTTTGGTGTCATTCTTCATGTTAGGTACTCGTTTATTAATGAGGGCAGGTTTCCAAATGGTTGATAGGCGGGAGGTATCATCTCGTTTATTCATGCTGTGTGGGCGTTTTTCTATCTCTATGGCTTCTCTGATTATTCTGTTGTTGAAGTGTTCGGTTTTGGCGATAGTTCTGGTATTTTTAAAGTCAATTTCATGTCCTGTGGCTTTGAGGTGTTGGACCAGGCAAGAGGTCATTTCTTCTTTTTTGATTGAGTTCTTGTGTTCTTCAATGCGTGTACTAATTCTTCTGTTAGTTTGTCCTATGTATGTGGTAGGGCAGGCAGTGCAAGGGATTTTGGTTTTCTAACTCGATTTTGTCTTTAGGGTTTCTTAGGATGGTGG
>BLBF01000073.1:9928708-9955704 GCA_015471245.1 Laticauda colubrina | reverse complement strand
ATATACATATACATATACATATACATATACATATACATATACATATACATATACATATACATCTTGATGAGTTTGATTTCAGGCTTAGTTTTCCTTCTGAGGAGGGTGTATGCTGGTATAAGGAACAGTGATAAATGATCTGTAAGTCCCAGATGTGGAAGGGACACTGCTTTATATGCATGCTTTACATTAGAATACACATGATCAGGTGTGATGTTTCCCCTGATGGCACATGTCACATACTGAGTAAATTTGGGAAATACAGTCTTTAAGCATCCCTTATTAAAATCACTAGTTATTATATGAGCCCCATCAGGATAAGCCTTAAGTTGTATATTTATTGTAATATGCAAATATGCAAGTGCAGTACTAATATTTGCATCAGGAGATATGTAAACAACTGTTAAAATCACTGTCACTGTCAGTCACCAAGCATTTGAGAGAAAGATACTTGGCAATGATGGTTTGTGTGGCTGTCTTTTTAAGCGAGTTAAAACTCCTGCTATTCAGCCCTTCTTCCACCTTCTCTCTCTGTGCTGCTTGCACCATTTAAATGATCCATTACAATCCATGGAGATTCTTGGTATTTCTATCTCCTCGGGAATACTGCGAGTCCTCTGAAAATCCGACATAATAGCTCTAGCAGACTGTGGTCCATAGTATATTTGTTCTTGTCGGCTGTAAACCTCCCCCATGCAACAAGACTCAGACACATATATCACCAAACACACACACCAAACCAGAGAGTGAAAAGCCGCAGCAACCAAGTGCACAGCCATTTTTAACGGAATTTGACAAGGTAGCTCAGGGGTGAAGACGCTGAGTTTATCAATCAGAAAGGTCAGCAGTTTGGTGGTTCGAATCCCTGGCACTGCATAACAGAGTCAGCTTCCATTACTTGTCCCAGGTTCTGCCAACCTAACAGTTTGAAAGCATGTAAAAATGCAAGTAGAAAAATAGGAACCCCTTTGGTGAGAAGATAACAGCGTTCTGTGCGCCTTTGGTGTTCAGTCATGCCGGCCATATGACTATGGAGACGTCTTTGGACAGCAATGGCTTTTTGGCTTTATAATGGAGATGAGCACTGCCCTAGACCCGGGAACAACTAGCATGTATGTGCGAGGGGAACCTTTACCTTTACCTATCTATATTTGTTTATGTTTACAAAAAGAAGCCAAAGAAGAGGAATAGAGTGTTCAGGTATCATGTCACAGAAAGATACTATTTACTTCATCTTAGAAAGGAAACTCCCTGAACTGATGGAAAGGACATAGATGGAAAGGACTTGGAGATCTTTTAGTTCAACCACCTGCTCATGCAGAAGATCCTATACCATTCCAGACAACTGACTACCCAGCCTCTTCTTAAAAGCTTCCACTGATGGAGCACTCAGAACTCCTAAAATCAAGCCATTTCATTGGCCATTTATTCTCACCATTAAGAGTTTTCTCCTTTGTTCTAGATTGCTTCTCTCCTAGATTAGTTTCCATCCATTGTTTCTTATATTGCCTTCTGGACAGGGGTGTGATTCAACCAGTATAACAACCAGTTTGGTGAGTGAACTCATGCTCTGCATTTAAAAATGCTAATATTTTCCTTCAACTGCAGCTGAAAAAACCAGGTGAGGCACAGCAAATTGCTCTGCAGCGCAAATCAGCTGTGCGCTAACAAAAAGACATAAAGCACAGGAAAGAGTAGGGGCAGGCAGGCGAGCCCACATGCTCATTGGAGCGAACCGATTCATAGCCAGTTGATTGTCTGAACATGGGGTTCACCATGAACCAAGAGCTTTATAGCTCCCGCTGCCTTGAGAAAGTTCAAAATATTCTCTAAGATCCATCTAATCCAGGGTACCTTTTTTTTAAAAAAAATATTATCATCTGGCAGACAGTACAGAATATTAAATACAAGCACAAATAGGTTAAAAAGCAGCTTCCATCCCAGGGCAGTAGCTCTTTTGAATACTACTGTACAGTGAAGTGTTGTCGTAGTGTTGCGGGTTTTTTGGTTCAATGTGTGGAGTGTGAAGGATGTGTGTTTGTGTTTATTTTCATGGTCATGATAGGCACTGAAGATGGTGTTTGATTTCTTTGTATGAGGTGCAATGACAATAAAGTAAGCTAAACTAAACATGAACCAGTCTGAACCGGGAGAGTCCTACCCCTGCTTCTAGTGCTTTGGAACATAAGTTGTCCCCTTCTTCTCTGTGGCAGCCCCTCAAATATTGCCACATTTTTCTTAAGGAACTGTTTTCTATCTTCCTCTCCTCCCCCCCCCCTTCCAGATACCTTGAAAATATTAGACTGCCCTTCTTTCCTTTTAATCTGAATGTTAATGATTGGATTGTGCTCTTCTATCAGAGTCTATTAATTCCAAAACAGCTGCTGAGCCTGGTCAGAACTGCTGTAAATCCATAAACATTAATGGTGTCAACACAATCCTTATAATTAATTAAATGGGGAGATATGTGTATTGCAAGAAGACAGACACTGCACATACATTGAAGGCCCCTATCTCATATCTTCATAAGCTAGGAATTTTCTTTTAAATGCAAATTGCCATTTATGAAATATGACATCCCACTGTCAGAACAGTAACAAGCTATCAAAATTTGTGGCAGCTCCAAATTCATAATTCACTGATTTTATTTTTGAGCCACTTGGCAAGAAACATAAAAGGAAACAGCATTGACAGTGATATGTACCTAAGAAATCAATATTAATAAATCAGTGTCACTGGCTTGATAATAAAATTGTAATCAGTCGAAATATTATGCATTATTTTATCTTCTGTTGAGACAGCTGAATAAAAGGAGGAAAACCTGATACCGAAAGACCTCTCTGCATCTTTGGAGAACACTTAGTAGCTGAACCAATTGATAATTGTAAATGGATATGGTCACACACAGACATATGGGAGGAAATGTCAAAGGTGTAACTAAGCTTTGCTCCATAGTGTTTCCAATCAATGATGAATTTACCAAGGGCATGCTGAAAGATCAGTCAACCAGAATAGAGCTGAAAGGGACCTTGGAGGTCTTCTAGTCCAATCCCTTGCTCAAGCAAGAGACCCTATACCATTTCATGTGGCTGAAAACCACTTAAAAACCTCCACTAGTATCCATTGCCAAGAAGTCAAAGAATAGCTTTTGGGCAAAGTATGTCACGATTGACATTCTTTCCTTGACCTTGTTCAGCAAAGCCCAAGTAAGGATTGCAACAAATGATGGATAGTTCAGAGAGGAGACAACAAACAGTTTTTGTTCAGCTGTTTATGGCTCCCTTTTAAACATCTTCGAATGAAGATGAATATCTTCAAGCAGAGATGAAATAAACTCAATGTTGGGAAAAATACATTATATTACATTTATTACTCACTCCTTCTCAGAATCTATGCCAGACAAAATACATAAATTAAAGTTTTCATGAGTCCAAAGGAGCTATTCAAAGAAAAATTTCTTCCTAAGCAACTGTAAAACAACACATTCGCAGCTGAAGAACGTAGAATACAGGATGGTTTATCTGTTCTGTTCCAAACACAGCTTAACTTCTCTTCTTGGTGGAAACAACACTCTTTGCTCATGATTGGATCCCATTTCACCAAAGCAACATCTTACACCATGAAAACATCTCTGAATTGTCCAAGGGGTAGTGGGGTGAGATTATTTGCAACAAGAGGGACATAAAATCAGTTACAACAGTAACGTTCCCAGATAGAGAATAGGTTTTTAAACCATGAACAAATCCCTTAAAGGCAGGAGTCTTCAAACTTTGAGACTTGTGGACATCAACTCCCAGAATTCTTTAGCCAGCAGGCATTCTGGGAGTTGAGCTCCATAAAACTTTAAGTGATCAAGTTAAGGCATAAATAGGGATATTATTGGGATTCAAATTTCTTAACAACCAGTTCTGTGAGTGTGGCCAAATTTGTGGAGGTGGCTTGGTGGTCACATGACTGGCTGAGCATGGCTTGTATGTAAATATTGTAAATATTGATGTAAATATTGATGTTTTTATTTTTAAAAAAGCAACTTGTAGCCAAAGTCAGGCAAAGCAGACAGGCAGATTGAGTTGCTTGCAGAATCACAGATTCACTCAGAAATCTACCATTCTGCAATCTGCTGCCTGAGTCTGTAACATAAAACTTGCTTGCACAACGCAGGTGAGTTGGATAGCATGCATGCAAGATAAAGAGTGACTGGGTGGGGCAGGTAGGGGTGGGCGGAGAAGGGCGGGGCCAGCCAGTGGCACGATTTGCCAGTTCTCCAAACTGCTCAGAATGGTAACAACCGGTTCTGTAGAACTGGTCCAAACTGGTAGAATCCCACTCCTGGGATATGCTCTGGACCCTGTTGGCCAAGGAAGTTTGGAAAGAAGAACCTCTTCTGCTTTGGAACCATGTAGCCCTTGAGGTAGAATATGCCCCCATCTGGAGGTACTTAGTAGATTGAGAGACATCTCACCTACATACAGTACCATTTACAGATTGGTCTCTTTTTAATACACTTTATTGTCATTATTGTTAATGTTAATTCTTTCATTTTCATTCCTGTATGTTTTTCATAGTTTTATATTGTGCTTTTATGATGTATGATTTCACAGAATTGTATGACAGTGAGATACAGGTGGCATATAAATGTAATAAATGTAATAAATGTAATAAATTAAATAATGCATGTTTTGGAGCTTGTTCCCCAAAACAGTGAACAAACATAATATTTTAATTGATTATATGCTATTGTATCATTTTTGACTCTTAGCAATTACATCAACACATTTTCTACATTGGAATTATTATTTGACAAAGTATTGTTATTATTATTTACTGCTGATTTCTATAATGCAACTTTTGGAGATTCAGAAAAGAAAAGAAACTTAGGAGGGAAAGTGTTGATTCCCAGATTAGTAATTGTGATCTAGAGCTGTTACAGTTGTTCTTTACACACAGTGTTTCAAGTAGTAATGAATGAATAGGGTTCTCCCCAAGGATCGAGGTAAAAAATTTGTTATAAAATATGATAAACTGTTTAAGAATTCCACTGATGAATTCCATGCCTAATGTGTTGTATACAAGTGCTTTTACACATCTTTTGGAATGATGCAAAGTTCACCCAGCTCTGTTGGCACCACAATTTTCCACATACACCAAATTCTACTTGAAGTCATTATATTTCCCTATTTTTCAAGTCTTTCTCAAAGAAAAAGGTTAAATGTCAAGGTTCCAACTGATGAAACCAACCAAGCCAGCTGTCAGCATTCCAATTAATCAACTCCATACCAATAAACTATGAGACAATCAGATTCTCAAAGTTCCATTTTATTAGAGTTGTCATATTGGTGCATCTGGGGGAACCCAAATCTGAGAGTTCTGAGTTTTCCCTTTCCAAAAGAGAATTCAAAGATCCATCCCCTGCACCCATCAGTCCATCACATGGCCCAATCAAAACTTTGTCCCAACTGGAGACACTTCCCCAGTCACTCTTCTTCAGGTGCTGGGCAATATATCCTTGCCTCTCTGAGAAAGAATGTTGTTATGTCTACTCTTCTACTCCACTATGAAATTCCCCCTCCCAAATTCCCAAGCACTGAATGTGGCAGCCTCAGAGCATCCAAGTAAAAAAATGGCTTCCGAGGCTAACACCAGCAAATTGAGATGACCAAATCTCCTTAAGCAAAACTTTATTGAGTACATCATTTCAGCATGTATGAAAGTGAAATCAACTCTACTTAATTCCCACAATTTTTACATAACTAAAAAATAGATTTTCCCCTCCCCTTATTAATACAGGTCACATTGTCCAATTAGGTATTCTCGAGTCTCTATGGTAATTCTTTCAAGTTTTTCCCAAGCATCTGTTGAGATGACCTTGGTTCCCATAGGATGATTTCTTGTCCTCTGGAGCTAGTGTTACAAATCTTTCCCTCCCCTATCAGCATTCCAAATAACAACCTCCAAATTAAAAGACTCAGAGACTCTCATCTTTTCAAAGATCCATTTTATTAGAGATGTCATATTGGCACATCTGAGGAAAACCTGAATCTGAAATTTCCAGATTTTCCTCAGCTCAAAGAGAATCCAAAATCCAATCCCTGAACCCAATAGTTGATCACATGGTCCAATCATTACTTAATTCCAACTGGAGACTATCCCCAGGCACTTACCTCCAGGTGAAGGGTAACCTGTCCTTGACTCTCTGAGAAAGGAATATTGTTGTGGCTAATTTTCCACTGCTCCTTGAATTCCCCCTCCCAAATTCCCAGACACTGGATGTGGCATCCCAGAAGCCTCAAAGAAAAATGGCTTCCAAGCTGACACCACCACCCCTTACTCTGTGACAAGATGAGAAATGAAAAATGACTGCAATAGCATAGGCACATTTCGAGGTTGACATTAAACATGAGAATAATGCATTTAGAAATGTTTTCCTCACACCTTTTTTTTTTTCTTTTACTGTAATGGAAAAATTCTGACTTAGAAAATAGCCAAGACAAGCTCTAAAATTTCCAGTCCACTGTTCCTCATTTTCTTTCTTTCAGCTGTAGAAATTAATATTGAGGAATCATGACTTGCAAATCGCCTTCCTGAAATGTCAATTATCCCAATTTGTTTCTTTTTGTAACTAGCTCAAGCCTTATTGTGAACTAAAATGTTGATTAGTTTGCATTTGGAAGTCCCACAGGTTCTTAATGCTTTCATTTCTGGCCAATTTTTCATTCAAGAAATGTTTGTTCTTAAATTGTAATTCTTATTATGATTTTAATGAGTCAAAGTAGCCACTTTCTTATGCTACTCCTGTGCAGTCTTCTTACATTCAGATACAAGTTGGACGACAATTCATATTCTGTGCATAAACATAATGATGTTAATGATTCAGCAGGATAACAGAGCTGGAAGGGACCTTGGAGGTCTTCTAGTCCAACCTTCTGCTCAGGCAGGAAACCTTATAACATTTCAGACAAACAATTGTCCAATATCTTCTTAAAAACCTCCAGTGTTGGAGCATCCACAATTTCTGGAAGCAAGTCATTCCATTGATTCTAACAGTCAGAAAATTTCTTCTTATGTCTAGGTTAGTTCTCACCTTGATTACTACTATCTATTTTTCTTCTTCTGCCTTCAAGTGCTTTGGAGAATAGGTTGATTCCTTTTTCTTTGCGGCACCCCTCAAATATTGAAATCCTGCTATGTGCACTATTCTTTATCTTCTTCCTGAAATAAGAACATTATATGATTTTGCTGCTCAAATGAATAAATGAGACCTGTAAAGCATACTCTTGAATATTTGGATGATGTGTGAAGATGATTGCATAACTGCATTTGCATGGATTTGGAATTACTTGTCAAAATGTGGTTTTTGAATGATCAAGACAGCTCTCTAAGTGTTTCTTTTTTTCATGCCACTCTTAGAGATCAAAACCTCATGTTGAAAGATAAGCAAAGAGGAAAGAAGAAAATAGAGAATTTATAGTAGAATTCAGTACTTTTTTTCTGGTGGAGTACCATTGCCTTATCTTTTAAATGACTTGTGTTTGTCCAACCACAATGAGTTACCTGCTTCAGATAGTAGATAATGGTGGAAAAAGACAAACTGGCATAATACTAGAGAAGACACTGCTGCTCCCATGAAGGTATCTCAAGGTCCTTAAACAGTGAATGCCCTATGTTAGTTTTGAAAGATTATTAGCCCAATTAGTTGTGGTATGAGAAATGACATTGTTAGTGTTGGATAGCAATATCCCCTTAGACTGATCTAGCATCATTGTACAAGGAGATTGGTTGAGACCATAAAGCCTTAAAATATTTAGCACCACAGAGATAAACTATATTATTTCAAGATTTTAAACACAAATAAATCCAAATATCTAAAAATGCAGGATGAGTTCTAGAATAGAAAAAACCCTGTTCAACACATTTAGTTTATATTAATATATGTTATAGAATCAAAATTCCTGAAGTTGAAATGCAATTTACTCTGAGATCAGATTCTTGTTCCCTTCTTTTTAAATGTAATGCATGCACCACTATTTTTACAGAAGGTTTTCACAACTTGAATGCTATCTGCCAGGTGTGAATGGTGCTCATCTCAAACCTGATAAACTTTCCATCTTGAACTACAAAATGGGGTGGGTGGGTGATGATACTGTAGCATCTGTCAAAGAATGGTTTATGGCTTGTGTTCAGCTTAGTCAATCACAAATATATACCACTTCAGTTAAAGTGGTAAAGGTAAAGTAGGCCCTTAATCTTGCAACAGAAAACACGTAGATAGTAAAACAAAAGTTCTTTGAATTGGTAAAACCAATTTCTTGTAAATCAAACTCTTCTCCGTTATTTGACCATTAGCCTTGAGGAATCATCCCTACAGCAGAAAGAAATGAAATGGAAACCTTGTTTCCAAAGCTTGTTTCTCACATTCATGTAGAGTTCTTTGTTTTATTGATTGACTGATTAGCCCTTGGGCCATATCATTCATTCATTCATTCATTCATTCATTCATTCATTCATTCATTCATTCATTTATTCATTTATTTATTTATGTCAGAATATTTACAGAGGTCAGGGATGTTTTGGAAATCTCAACAATATACCAATGATGGAGAAAATAATTATTAAAAAAAGAGTCTTAGCTAGGTTTTGATCTGGATCCAGACAGAGTACTTTATGTACCAGCTGAGCCTTCAGAAACTTTCATTATCATTTTTTAATCTGTTCACAGAAAAATGCAGGATGAATGTATTTATTTATTTATTTTATTTAGTTTGTCAATTGCTTAAAAGATAATAGGTATAAGTAAAAAACATAGTTATAAATACATGGATACATATAAGAAAAATAAAAGAAACAATAGGACAGGGACGGTAGGCACGTTGGTATGCTTATGCACGCCCTCTACAGACCTCTTAGGAAAGGGGTGAGGTCAATAGTAGACAGTCTAAGGTTAAAGTTTTTGGGGTTTGGGGAAGAAACTACAGAGTCATGTTGAATATTCCAGACATTGACCACTCTGTTGTTAAAGTCGTATTTCCTGCAATCAAGTTTGGTGTGGTTTAAATTGAGTTTGTATCTATTCTGTGCTCTGAAGCTGAAGTAGTCATTGACAGGTAGGACATTGCAACATGATAATCTTATGTACTACACTTAGATCGGACTGAAGGCATCGTAGTTCTAGGTTGTCTATGTCTAAAATTGGTGGCATAAGTTGTTCTGTTACGAGTAGAGGAGTGGAGAACCCTTCTCACGAAATAAATGCATAAATGCATAAATACATCAATGCATAAATGCATAATTGCATAAATATACAAATACACAAACAAAGTTCCAGAAACAAATTATTACTAAATTATTACTAAAATTTGATAAAAGCAATTTAAAATGGAATTGGAAAAAAATACACTTTAAAATGTAATTGGAATTCATGCAAAGTTAGTGTCATCCATTTCAGAGCAGACATGATCAATCTTAGCCCACCACTCATCTGAATCTGTTTCCCAAAAATTTAAACATACTGTGGTTCCTTGCTAGTATCTTATTTCTTAATGCTTCTTTTAAGTCTTCCACTCATCATTTTTCTTGTAAATTAATTGTTAACGCTAATGCTATGGATCTATCTATGCTGAACCTAATTATCAACAGTGTTTCCATGTTGCACATTGGGATTAAGGGTGAGAAAGCAAGTCAGCTCTAGATGAAGAAGGCAGAGAAGCTTGTCTAATGGTTTTCTTGCTATATTGGTCATTTTTCCAGTCATTAAGGATCAAGGACTTAATAGATGTATTCTGAAAGAGATATCTTCAGGAGAACTAAGAGGGGAGAAGACATTTTGTTCAAATGTAGGAAAAGTTGCAGTCTTTTGAAAACAGTCAGTGGTTGCTCTGGAGACTGAAAAATTAGAAGCTAAGAAAATCAAAGAAGTTGTGTGGTGATGCTCCTATTTGTCTAAAGAAGGTTATCACTGAGAGACTGTGAGAGAAATAGCCACAAAACCAAACTAATTTTACAGTACAGTGCATTTATCTACAGCCCTGAAAGTTTACCTGAAGAAGTTTTGAGAATCTAGGACAGTATTTCTCAACATTGGCCACTTGATACCAATGGAGATTCCCAGTCATTCAGGTCATGGTTGACCCAAAGGTGCTTTTTTAAGAAGCAACTGGACTTCCTTTGTTTTTCTTTTAAGACATTTTGCTTCTCATCCAAGGAGCTTCTTCAGCTCTGAAGAAGTTTCTTGGATGAGAAGTGAAACGTCTTCAAAGAAAAATCAGACAGGATAGTTGTTTCTTTAAAAAAGGCCCTTTGGAACATTGGCCACTTGAAATATGTGGAGTTCAATTCCCAGAAATCCCCAACCCACTAGAGAATTCTGGGAATAGGAAGTTGAAATCCACACATCTTCATGTGGTCAAGGCTGAAAAATATTGGGCTAGTGCATATAATTTATCATGCTAACAGTTGTATTCATTGTTCATGAACATGCTGGGTTGAAATTCTACCTGATGAAACTGAAATGCTGCAATCTAGATAAATACTACTTATTACTGGTTATTGTTTTCAAAGTTGAAAGCAAAATTGGAAAGTTTAAATTGGATAATCAAAACAACTTCAATAAGTGTCAATATTTTTATTTAGTAGTGTTTTATAATACATATTGATACAGTGCTTGGTTTCAAATCACATCAAAATGTATTCTCTTTTATCTGTTTTATTAAAAATGTGCTCAGCCTTTTGCTGGTGGTACAGTAAGAATGTTCTATAGCTTGTCCAAAATAATATTTTTAGGACTGACATTTTGAGCCTAAATTGGCATGAAATGTTGGTCTACAGCTATTTGCCATAACATTTGCCATATTGTGAAATTATATATATATATATATATATATATATATATATTAAGTTGCATATTATAAACTACATTAATTGGACCTAGAGATTTTTCCCAAATCACTGCTGAAGTGGAATTTTTTTTTAATGAATACCATATGATATAGAACTATACATGTTGTAAAAATGATACAGAAGATACAGTATGTAATCGTAGTTCTATAATAAATCAGGTGACAAGTATCTGGAAGACAAGTATCTGGAAGAACCAGCAATATCTGGAGAGACACATGTACTCCCAAGATTGAAAGACAACCCAATCTTTCATGAGATGAAAATGATTTAGTCAGATTGTCTTCCTAAATGTTGATTATGCTGTTTGATCAGTTGACCTAAGTATAGTTCTAACTTTTGATTCTGATCTCTGCTGGGATTCATTCTTTGATCTGGACTTCTGGTTCCTTCTACCATCCGACTTTCTGATTTATCCTTTGATCCATTTCTATTCTCTCGGACATGACTTCTGGCTTGATCTTCTGTACTTCCTCATCCCTGGTCATCTCAAACTGCTACCAGTAGGTCTACCGTGACCAGCAACTTTCCATAGTTGTAACCTTAATTTTTCTTCCAGCTACTAGTTTCCTTTAACTTTAATGGGTTGATCTTCAAGAATTCTAAAATTGCACCATAAATGTTAAAGCTAACTATAAATTTTATTTTACACTTCAAAGACTTTTCTTGGCTTTGCTTCTTTGTCTGGAATATCTGGTGGGTTTTTTTTTTTTTTTTGCCTCATTGGTGATTTGCTGAGGATATTGCACAAGAGTACAACAACAAGAAAGAATGTTAATGAAACCACTCTATCAATATTTGTTGATAATCAAATACACAATAATATTAAAATGGTACTCTAATCCAATTAAATCTAACTCAACTCAACCCAGCCCAGCCCAACCCAACCCAAGCTACCTTAACCTAACCTAACCTAACCTAATATCTCCATCTTCAAAGAAATGAAGACTATTACCAATTGCCTGGACCAGTCTCGACAATTTTCTTGGTGAGATTATTGCCATGGTTTTTTTAGTTTTTTTCATGGGCTTAGAGATAGTTACTGGTCCAAAGTCAACTAACTGGGTTCATATTTAAGAAGTCAACAGGGCTCTGCATGGTAACACATTAAACTATACAGTTCATTTCATTCTTCCTTTATTTTTTATCTACTGGCTCGAGCCTATCTACTACCTATCACCCACTTCCTATTTGGTGGTACAACTGCTATCAAGTTCTAGCCTATTCCATACCTCAGCTATCTCTTCTGTAAATTAATCATATCCAGATCCTTTAACAGTCTCTGGCAGAATTGGATTTCTGAATATTCTGCCAATTTACCAGGCCTTATTTCTATGTCACTGATTTTTTTTAACTCTAGTGTCCCAAACATAATACAGCATTCCAAATAGAGTCTGAAAAAGCTATAATAGAGTGAAAGAGTTACTTATTATGATTTATATCACGATATTCCTGTTACTCTACATCTCAAGATAGGATTTGCCTTTTAGCAGATATATCTCATTGTTGGGTCCTGATTTACTGTGGCTGTCAAAAACATACAGCATTCAGTTTTGATCACCACATTACAAAAAAGATGTTGAGACTTTGGAAAAAGTGCAGATAATAATAACTAGGATGATTAAAGTCTCAGAGACTAAAACACATGAAGAACAGTTGCAGGATTTGGGTTTGGCTGGTCTAGACAAAAGAAGGAATGGGGGTGAATGATAGCAGTATTCCAGTATTTGAAGGGCTGCCACAAAGAAGAGGGTGTCAACTTATTTTCCAATGCACCAGAAGGCAAGACAAAAAGCAATGAATGGAAACTAATCAAGGAGATAAGCAACCTGGAATTAAGGAGAAACTTCCCAACAGTGAGGACAACTAACCAGTGCCTTCAGAGGTTCTGGGTGCTTTATCACTAGAGAAAAGACTGGACAGCCACTTGTCTCAAATTGCATAGAGTCTCCTGCTTGAGCTGGAGGTTGAACTAGAAAAGGTCACTTCCAGCTCTATTCTGATTGACTGAACATCCAGATTTCTTCTATACTGCTCAGCCTTCACTTGTTTTACATTGTGTTAATATAAATAGTTAAAATAGTATGGGCAATACATAAGAGTCAACCACCTGCATTATACATTATGCAGTTTTTAAAAACAACATGTAATAAAAATGTATGAGCAAACTATTTGAGCTAGGCCTCTAAACCACCATGGTGGTTAATAATTAATTGGTGTTTCCAAAAAAGGTGTCAGAAAAACAAAAATAACTATAGTCGCTATCTTTTGTTCCAATCCCCCTTCCATTAAATCTTTCTGACACCGCTTCCTATGTGGAAAATTTATAAATCCCTCTTCATCCTTTAAAACAGTAGGTGTCCCTCATACAAGCTATAACTCTCACATAATTGGGCACTCCAAGACGCCTTCCAAATTTTTGGTGACGGGCATAATTTTTCAAAAACACATCTGCCGTAAGTTTTAAAGCAAAACAACAATAAAAAAACTCAGGACAATTATCCCAAAGAATAAATCAAGGGAATTGTGCCATGTATTCAACAGATAGGGAGGACTTTCTTTTCCTGGTGTTACTCAATACATTTTATCCCACTTTCTGTTTTGATCTATGCCTATTAAAAGATGCCATGGTGTGGTCCTTAAAGCAGTCCTGTGTCATTATGTCAATGAAAAATATGGACAAAGGGATGAGTGAGATGCTTGTAATGTGGGTAAGTAGTGCATTTTGGAGTGTCTTGAATGTATATGGAAAATGCAAAAAGAAATGCAGCTTGATTTCAGATTTTTGGGAAGCAAAGAATTACTCTTGCAATCATGAAATGGAAGGAATCCTTCCTCTATTATATAGTGACAGGGATGTAGACAGAAGCTCAACAGAGTGAGCAGGTTGCCTTATGTATTTCTGGAAGCCTTTTTCTTCTGCATGTTCTGGCTCTAAATGGAAAACCACAAT
Source organism: Laticauda colubrina (assembly GCA_015471245.1). Lineage (NCBI taxonomy): Eukaryota > Metazoa > Chordata > Lepidosauria > Squamata > Elapidae > Laticauda > Laticauda colubrina. Next base: position 9,941,861 of record BLBF01000073.1, on the reverse strand, counting down.
AGAAACTGCTGACAAGCAAACTGGTGTTTCCACAAGTTCATGAACATAACAACCCCGAACTCTGTGTGTGTTAATCTCAATCTGCATAATTGGGTCATTAACATTTGCTGGGTTCCTTTTAAATACTAATTTAGCTGAGATTACATTACAAACTGATTATCTATCCCTTACCCAGACTTTTGCACAAAAAAATGACTCGAGGCTATTTGGATGGATTTTCTATTTACAGAGCCTTTGTGGAACTATCATTGTTACTATATGGTTCATTCATCTGAACTACTTTTTATCCTTCATCTATCTCTGCCCTGAGTCTGCAAGTACACATCTGACTTTGCCCTATATATAGTCAGCTAATCAAACAGTCCATGCAGTAACTTAATTTAGTTTAGTGTTAGTCTACAGTATTTTTATTTTTTTTTGAGTGAATTAGTTTGCAAAATCCTTTAACGTGTTAACCATAATCACCATGAAGTAATAAACTCAGAACTTCTGAATACTATTTGCTCTGCTATTGTTACTGCTGTTGAGGATAATATGAAGAATCTTTTTTATTTTCCTTTCTGAAGGGGACCAGAATGTTGTACAAAAAAGAACAATACATAAACTACCTGCTGGTTTTATTTAAAGGTGGGAGGGAGGAATCTGCAGCAAAACCACAAGTTTTAAAACAAGCCAGTAAAAAACAAAAAGTGTAAAGGGATTAAAATAAAACCGACTCCCTTCTTTGTCTTTATTTTTGTCTAGAAGACTTTGGGGACCTTGTTACTTTCAAATGACAGTGTGATTTAAAGCAAGCCAGTTTGGGTAGAAGCTCTTTTTCCCTTGGAAGACAATTTGGTGAGTATTTTCAAGAAGCCTTGAAGTAGCCTTCAACTATCCTGGGAGGAAAACTACTTCTTTCAATCTCTTTTTAAAATCAACCTTTGTCCTCCAGGGTATAGACTCCTCAACTACCACTGGGTCCTCTAATCAAAAATTTCCATGATGTCTATTAGACTGTGTTACTCTCTAGTACATTTTTTAAAAGTTTGAGTTTTGGGAAAGTAAAATTTATCCAAAATATCTCATTGTTCTTGATTTGTTCTTTGTTGTCCTTTGCTGCACCTGTGTTGAAGTATTATTTTCCTCTTTATTCCAGTCCAATCCAAAAACAGATGTAGAGCTGGCTGAGCCTCATTGGTGGAGTCAAGAGAGGAATCAGTCTAGAATTGTAGTGTTCTCACACATTGTCTAAAATTGTCTTATCTGCCAGCAATTTAGTCCTGACTGTTTGTTGACTAGATTCTTGTATACAGGGGCATGAAAAATAAATCTTCTTGACTGGAACTCAATGTGTGGTACAACTTCTTTGCAACTGACCCCAGAGTCTCTGGGCTTTGGAAATTTTTGCTGATGCAAGAATGAATGGTGAATAATTTTGAGTGGCTCTTTGTTCAACCTAGATATTCTGCAATTATATTTGGTTGGAAGGTCAGTTGGAATAATTCAATATCTCTGAATCAATGCAGCCCATTCATATGTTTCTGAAGATTCCCCCTCTCTCAGATCGATTCAGATAATGCATTGCAGTCTAATCCAGCAGTGCTCTTATCTTCTTATATATGGTGTCACAACAGGGATTTGACAAATACTTGGACTAAGATACAAAACATAATTAAGCAGTATTAATCCTTTGGAAATTAACAGGCTGATGCATGTTTACTTGTTAATTAGTTTTTTGGCTTTGGTTTCCGTCAACTGCCTGGAGCTTCCAAAAGAGGAGAAAATGGCTGATCATTTGGCAAAGCAGAGCTGAGTTCAGCATTTGGCTTGATGGGGAAGTCGTCCAGGTTTTGCATAAGTGATGGTTATTTATTTCTATTTTTCTCTCACATACACTGAAGGCATTGATTGCATTATAATTATCTCTTTAATATTTTCTGGTTCACTACCATGTCAGTAAAACACCTCCTACAATGTGCAATATAAGCTGAAAAGCCAATGAGGGTGGATTGGAAATGAAATGTCTGTTCTCATCTTTGTTATTTTCCAATTTAAAAAAAAAAAAGAGAGAGAGAGATGTTCTGAACCATTTTAGGGTTATGGACCTTAAAATAATGACGGATAAGAATTTCAGATATTTCACAAATATGAACCCAAGAGTCCTCTATTATACACTCAATTTGCCTATATTTTTCAGGTTAAAAGCAAATGGATCTTCCTCTCAACCCCCATTTGCAGTAGCAGCAGCAGCATCAAGTCCTCTGCAGAGAATATGGTCAGCAGTAGTTTTGATCATTCACAGCATCTTTGGCATCATCTCAAGAGATATAAATTTACTGAGGCTGGTCTCATTTTTTTCTTTCCTCCAGCAGGTATCCACCATGGAGCAATTTTTGGATGCTGTTCTTTCGGCGTACATAAGATACAGCCAATAAGCCTCATTCAGTGTTCCTTCACAGTTAGAATAATAGAGTTGGAAGGGGCCTTGGAGGTCACCTAGTCCAACTCCAACTCCAAACTCTATACCACTTCAGACAAATGGTTATCCAATCTTTTCTTAAAAACTTCCAGTGTTGGCGTATTCACTACTTTTGGGGGCAGGTTGTTTCACTGATAAATTGTTCTAACTGTCAGGAAATTTCTCCTTAGTTCTAGGTTGCTTCTCTTCTTGATTAGTTTCCACCCATTGCTTCTTGTCCTGGCCTCAGGTGCTTGACTCCCTCTTCTTTGTGGCAGCCCCTGAGATATTGGAAGACTGCTTTCATGTCTCCCCTAACCCTTCTTTTCATTATACTAGACATACCCAGTTTCAGCAGCTGTTCTTTAAGGCCCTGTCACACTGCCCAACAGATGCAAAACATTTGTAAAAAGGACACAGCGGACGAGAAAAATGTTCCATCCATTGTTATCCGCTCTCAAAAGGGGCAAAAATTTGCATAAGCAGAGCAGATAACACGGAAAGGAACAGACGGGGGGAGGAAGCAGAGCGGATGGAAAGCGGATGCGGAACGGAAACCTAGCGGATAGAAGCGGATGGAAGCAGATGCAGAGTGGATGCAGAGCAGATGCAGAGTGGATGCGTAGAGGATTCATAGAGGATGCATAGAGGATGCAGAGTGGATGCAAAGCGGATGCGTAGAGGATGCAGAGCAGATGCAGAGCGGATGCATAGCAGATGACGCGGATGTGTAGCTGCATCCGCTTTCATCCTTTCTCCGTCCGTGCTACTAACGCTGCACGTCCGTTCCGCTTCCTCCCTGTATCCGTTTACCACTGGAATGGATTTGAGTTGCGCGAATGCGCAGCAGATGCCTAGCGGATATAGCAGATGCGTAATGGATGCAGAACAGATGTCCCCCATATGCCTGAGGATGCAGAACGGATGCATTGGATACATTTTCTGCTCAAAAGTTTTGAGCAGCTCAAAACCTTCTGAGCGGATGAAATGTCAATAAACGGATGCTGGACGGATAGAGAGGAAGCAAAACAGAGGCAGTGAGTACAGAACGGAAGCATCGTGTTAACCAACGGATGGCAAGTGTTTTTCTCTGTTTTACATCCTCTTTCCATCCGTTGATGCAGTGACAGGGGCTTTAGATGGTTTAGCCTCCAGTACCCTAATCGGTTCTCATGGATGTTCTAAATCTGAAATGAGACATGGAAGATTCTTCTCAAGCAACGTTGTTGGAACATCCCACTTGAATAGACGTCTAAAAGAGATGGGCTGATTGTTGAAACAGAAAAGTGATGTCCTCATACAAGGTTCAGATATGGTGCCATCAATCACTCTGAGGCAGAACTGGATCTATTCCAAGTTAGCTTCATAGAAGAATCATTTCCCAAATAGTAATAATACTTCACTAAGAGTTAGGATTAGAACATTAGTATATTGCAAAAATGCAGTTGTTTCAGTGTACACTATTTTAACAATTAACTAGTTAAACTTTGTCAAATATCCTATTCTCTGTGATAGGTCTATCTCGTTGTATTTAGTCCTGGTAAATTCTGGTTCCATAGACATCAAAGGAAAATAAAATTTACATAATGCCTTTTGATCTCCCTTTACAAACTGGAAAGGAGGGATGAGTGACTTCAACACCTTTCAACCAAGAGTTGAGAGCCAGGGAGCTGTCAAGTGAAATGAACCCAGGAATTTTTGCATAGGTTAGTTAACTTATTGAAATAGGCAAGGAAAGAGAAGACATTAAACTTATTTAAAATTATAATTTCTTCCATATCCTGTCTCATAGCCCTCTTTCCATCCAGTGCAAACTGTTGGATTTTGGACACTTTAGTTCTTTAATAAAGGTTCCAACAAAGATCAGCGAAGAAAGTGTTTTGACCAACAGATAATGTTCTGCAACACACCAAGATTTCACTGAGGTTGCCCAAGTGTTCCTTGGCAAAGTAGAAAGAACTCCAAATGGATAGAAACTGAAGGAAGGAGACATGCAATGCAGTCTTAATTAATCATTTCCTTGTTAACCCTGCAAAGATAATTGACCATCAACCCCCAAAAATAGAACTCCCTGTGTTATTAAGTACAAATTTGAAAGTAATAAATGACTTTAATGAATATCAGAAGTAAGATGATAAGGTTAAATGAAGTCCAATGTCAAGCTGCTGTAGTTCCAGAATTCCCCGGAGACAGGAAAGTAATTTATAAAAACCTAGTCAAGACTTTTAACATTGAATATATTGACAGCAATGGTGTACCACTCACATCTCCAAATCCTGTGGATCTCTTGACAGCAGGATTTATGAAATGAACACTGGAGATAAAGATATTTGACAATATTGAGGAATATGAAGGATATGGAAGCTGTTTCAAATGAGCAGGAAGGAATAAGTAGTAAGGTGACCAACTTTTTTACAATGAAAAGGAGGACACAAATAAATTGAAGAAAAAAAAAAAACAAAGCCACTTGCACATTGCGCACTCTTGTGAATGGTGCACCCTTACACACAGCACACTCTCTCAAAACAATTCTCCTATGTGGAGTGCATGCATATCATAACTGCATCTCACCGCACTGTACCGAGCCTTGATGAATCATCATGTCAAATACAAATACGTCACATCACATACAATGGAACGGATTGGCATCGATCAAACACGGAGATTTACAGATTAGTCTTCAAAAATCAAAAAGGAGGACATGTAAGAGGACACTTTTCGAGAGAAGACAGAACTTACAAAAGGAGGAGGACCTTAGTCAGTCACCTTAATAAGTAGGGAAAATTACAGGTCTTATTTTCATATTTTTATGTATGACTGTTCGACATCTGCAGAGCCATGAATTTTGTTTGTATTTCTGACAGCCATACATTCAAAGTTTCCAGAGTGGTGCGGTGGACTAGAAGTGGAGCTCTCGCCTCACAATCAGGAAGCTGTGAGTTCAATTCTAGGTAGAGGCCGATATTTCTCTCTCTAGGCACAATGAGAATATATCTGCTGAACAAAACTCCCCATTGGTGACAGAAAGGGCATCCGGTCCTTAAAACACTCTGCAAACTCCATTCAGTTGCCCAGACTCCAACCCACAAGGGATGATGGGATTGTTAAAAGTTGACGATGATGATGATGATACATTCAAAGTCTCCATGCTTACAGGAGTCTATGCTACTAAATCAAGGCACATGATGTTACAAACTGAAATCCTGCCATTTGTTTGCTTTGTCAAAGTGAACACATGAAACAAATTCAAATCACAAACTCACAGCTATTCTAAAATGCTCATGGCTGGGAGACATTGGAAAGGGACTGTAGTTGTAGGTATCTCATGCTGTGATAGGATCGGAAATCTGAAATAGAATAACCCATCTAAGAGTTCATCACCATGATAACTAGATCTGATTTGAGTCAATAGTTTGAACCCCTGGGAAGAAGGCACTGAGGGGCAAGGTTATAATTTCATTCCCCAACCCAGTGTGCACTTCTTTTTTTGTTTATGAAAGCAAAGAATCAGCTACCCGAACCAGGGTTGACTCTAATCACTATAAATGAATAATTTGATTGAATGATGAACGTAAATTTCCATTTCAAAGGCTATTCCTCTGGTTACTGCTCATTTAGCAGTTCTAATCTGACAGCCTTTATGAATTTAGAACAACATAAATGTTATTCAAACAAAGGACATCTTTTTTATATATATCCCCAGCCAAGATGACATTGACTATCTTCAAAACAAAATGTACACAGAGGTCCATCTCTTTTAGGCTATTGTTGGCATGGACAGAATAACTACAAGTGAAAAAATACAAGTGACATAGTGATATTAATTTGTTAGCAAGAGCCTGAGGGTAAGGCAAAAGAGAAGGAGAAATGAAATAACACCGAAAGAACTCTTCAGTGTCAATATTCCAAATATATCCGAATATATTTAATTGCTTTCTACTTGGCACAATTTTCTTGAGGCATTGCAGCTATCATTCAACAAAGGGTAATGGAGAACTTATCTCTCTGAATTGTTCTTAAAAGGCAATAGAAGCAGGTATATTTCCAGGAAACGCCCAAATTTAAAGATTACTATTGTATTAAATCTATTCCTTTCTTTCCAGTTCATGTTTTTCTGCTCTGTTTTTGTTTTTGTTGTTGTTATTGTTGCCTGTTCAACCCACAATTTCAGAATCCTCATTTTCCCTAACTCAAAAGGTCGTCTGAATCAATGGTGGGATTCAATTTTTTACTGCCAGTTCTGTGGGCATGGCTTGGTGGGCATGGCTTGGTGGGCATGGCAGGGAAAGGATACTGCAAAATCTCCATTTTCACCCCACTTCATGGGAAGGATACTGCAAAATCTCCATTCCCACCCCACTACAGGGGATGCAAAATCTCCATTCCCACCCCACTCCTGGGAGAAGGTTGCTGCAAAATCCCAAACCAATAACCTGATTACCAGCTCTGTTGTCCTGTGCAGGGCAATGAAAGAACACCCAGCCAATTAGCTGGGACTTGGGAGGCAGATAATAGATGAGGACAGGGCCAGTCAGAGGTAGTATGTATGTATGTATGTATTTATGTATGTATTTGTTTATTTATTTATTTATTTATTTAATTTGTCAATCACTTACAAGATAATAGGTATAAGGATAAATATAGTTATGAATACAAAAAAGGAGTACTTATAAGAAAAATAAAAGAAACAATAGGACAGGCGGTAGGCACTTTGGTGTACTTATGCACGCCCCCTACAGACCTCTTAGGAAAGGAGTGAGGTCAATCTTAGAAAGTCTAAGGTTAAAGTTTGTGGGGTTTGTGAAAGAGTCAGGTCATGTATTCCAGACACTGACCACTCTGTTGCTGAAGTCGTATTTCCTACAATCATGTTTGGTGTGGTTAACCTTGAGTTTCTATCGTTTGCTCTTGTATTGTTATGGTTGAAGCTGAAGTATTCATTGTCCAGTAGGATTTTATATACCATACTTAGATCGGACCGAAGACGGCATAGTTCTAGGTTTTCTAGGTCTAGAATTTCGAGTCTGGTAGCATAAGATATTCTACAATGAGTAGAGGAGTGGAGAACTCTTCTTGTGAAATATTTGTGGACTTTCTCAACTGTGCTAATATCAGATACGTAATGTAGGTTCCAGATTGATGAGCTGTATTCGAGTTTTGGTCTGGCAAATGTTTTGTATGCCCTAGTTAGTAGTGTGATATTACCAGAGAAAAAACGACATAAGATTAGGTTAACAACTCTTAATGCCTTTTTGGCTATGTAGTTACAGTGGGCTCTAGCACTTAGATCATGAGAGATGAGTACTCCAAGATCCTTGACAGAGTTTGGATCATCAACAAGGTCTTGACTATTCAGCTTGTATTTTATTTTCTAATTATTATTTTTTGCCAATAAGTGAGACAGAACATTTATTTGTTGAGATTTGAAGTTGCCATTTGTTTGACCATTCTGAAATATAGTTGAGGTCTTTTTGAATTACTCAAAATTTCCACTACCAGTTCTCCAGAACTGGTCAGAACTTGCTGAATACCACCTCTGATCTGAATGTAGGCACTTTAGTTTTCACAGGAAGAGCATTTGGCTATATCTCCTTGATTCTAAACCCTGTTCCTAGCTTGTAAAACAGTGGACACCTCTTTTATTAATTTTACTTATGACAAATTAATCAGATAAAAAAAGACATACCATACAGATATGATTGCCATTTGTACTAGTGAAATTACAGTTTCTCTTTCAAGGTCTGCACCTGTTATTATCACTGCATCTCAGAGCTGCAGTTTTCTCCCACTGTGAGCGATCCATATGCATGTCCTTTCTGGGTATTTAAAAGCAAAATGTCCCAATTGTGGTATCTAAACGAGATATTAACATTATCCTACCTGCAGGGGTGGGCTTCAAATTTTTTAGCAAGGGAATCTCTGCCTTAATAACTGGTTGGCTGGGTATGTGGTCATGTGACTGGGTAGACTTCGCCAAATTGATATTGCTTCTTTGCCCTAATTACCTAAAAAGAAAGATATATACCAAAACATTACTATTTCATGCATTTAATACTTAAATAAAAGACTGAAACCAGGCTTAAGAGCAGTGATTGTGAGAGAGATCTTGGTGACTTACTGATTCTTATTATTTGGGAATTAATCCCCTAGTGGCTAGTGGCTATGTTATCTGATTTTCTCAATGGCTCTCCCTGGCAAGCATTGAGTGGATTGTTTATCCAGTTTGCAACCCTTTTACGAGATGTGAAATGCTCTTGGTTGAATGCCCAGAAGTTCAATTAAGCCTATTAAGAGCTTTTCTTTGCTGCTTGTCTTTCTGGGATTATTGGGGGCTCTCCTAGTTCTGCAGAGTCTTAACTAGGGGCTCTCCCAAGCCCCTGTAAGCCCCCAGCAGCTCACTCCTGCGTACTGCGTACAGGTAGTTTTCAACTTATGACCACAATTAAGCCCAAAATTTATATTTTTAGGCGAGAGACTTGTTAAGTGAGTTTTGTCCTGTTTTACAACTTGTCTCATCACATGTGTGAAAGCCAAATCTGGCACTAGGTTCTGACTCAGTTTACCTTTCCAATAAGCAACTGAGTTGGAAGATCATTTAAAAACAGTTTTTTTAGGGTACCTTAATAAATTGGGTCTCTACGGAAAAAAGAGGAAGCTAGGACTTTGATCCCCATGTTTCCCTCCTTTTTATAGTTTATCCAACAAAGAAAATGCAAGAGGAAAGTTGACTGGACAGAATAAAAGTCACATAGGACTTTTCCTTAGCATAGGAAATCAGTTACACGTAGTCAAGCATGTTACATATTTGTATCGCATAATATCACACATATCCATTAAAATGAGGTCTGACATCAGAAGTGGCATAATTGTAAGGAAAAAAGTTGTTTAGAATTCATGGAAGAGATAAGCTAGACCCCCAAGTTGTACTAACAAATTGTTCTTATCCAGCTTGTTTATCAGTTTAGGAATGTTAAAAGCTAATAAATCTGAACATCATTTTAAAAGAGAGAAAATAAATCAAATTAAAATACAAGATAACCATGTTAGCTAACAAATAACAAAACCCACGTTATTTGCCCCTCACATGTTAAGTGAATCATTGAAGTTCTGAAATTAGTAACACAGTCATTAAATGAATCTGGTTTCCCCATTGACTTTGCTCGTCAAAAGTTTGCAAAAGATGATCACATGATTCCAAGACACTGCAACCATCATAAATGTGAGTAAGTTGTCAAGCATCTAAATGTAAATCACGTGACCCTGGGGATGCTACAATGATGAGAAGTGTGAAAAATGGTCATAAGTCACTTTTTTCAGTGCCATTGTAACTTAGAATGGACACTAAATAAACTGTTGTAATTTGAAGACTACCTATATTAAGTCAGGTGACAAGTATTCTGGACATCTGCAGAGAGCAGTGGATAGAAATACAGTTATGTAGAAAGACATAAGATTGAAGGGTCACTGGAGAGAAAAGTGCCTTAGATGGTCTTCTTGAATGTTGTTGTTAATAGTTGTGAAGTCATGTCTGACCCATCACAACCCCATGGACAATGTTCCTCCAGGCCTTCCTGTCCTCTACCATCCTCTAGAGTCATTTTAAGCTCACGCCGACTGCTTTAGGGACTCCATCCAGCCACCTCCTTCTCTGCCATCTCCTTCTTCTTGTTTTGCCCTCAATCTTTCCCAACATTAGGGTCTTCTCCAGAGAGTCCTTCCTTCTCATGAGGTGGCCAAAGTATTTGAGTTTCGTCTTCAGGATCTGGCCTTCTAAAGAGCAGTCAGGGTTGATCTCCTCTAGGACTGACCAGTTGGATCACCTTGTAGTCCAAGGGACTTTCGAGTCCAGAATCTTCTCCAGCACAATAGTTCAAAGGCCTCAATTCTTTGGCGCTCAACCTTCCTTATGGTCTTTCACAGCCATACATTGCAACTGGGAAAACCGTAGCCTTGACTATACACACTTTTGTTGGCAAGGTGATGTCTCTGCTTTTTAGATTAGCCATAGCTTTCTTCCTCAGGAACAAGCATCTTTTAATTTCTTATCTGCAGTCCCTATCTGCGATGAACTTGGAATCCAGGAAAATAAAATCTGTCACTCCTTCCATTTCTTCCCCATCTATTTGCCAGGCATTGAGAGGGCCAGATGTCATGATCTTAGTTTCCTTAATGTTGAGTTTCAAACCAACTTTTGCACTCTCCTCCTTCACCCACATCAAGAGGCTCTTAGTTCCTCTTCACTTTCTGCCATTAGATGGTATCATCTGCACATCTGAGGTTGTTGATATTTCTCCTGACAATCTTAATTCCAACTTTTGATTCATCTAGTCCTGCCTTTCTCATGAAGTGCCCTGTATATAAATTAAATAGGCAGAGCGTCAGTATACAGTGTTGTCGGACTTCTTGAATGCTGATGTGCTATTTGATCAGTTTACCTAACTGTAGTTCTAATTTTGGATTCTGATCTCTGCTGGATTTCTTTCTTTGATCTGCAATTCTGGTTCCTACCATCATCCTAATTTCTGATTTATCCTTTGATTCCTTTCTATTCTCTGGACATGACTTCTGGCTTGATCTTCTGTATCTCTTCACCCCTGGTCATTTCAAACTGCTACCGGTTGTTCTACCATGACCAGCAACTTTCCGTAGCCATAACCTTAAATTTTCTTCTAGTGCACATACCTTTAACTTTAATGAGTTGACCTGCAAGAGGTCCAAAATTGCACCGTAAATGTTAAAGCTAGCTATAAATTTTGTTTTACACTTCACACTGTCTTTTCCCAGTTTTGCTTTTTTGTCAGAGATAACTCCTTTTGCCTTATTGGTGACTAAGAGGATTTTGCAGAAGGGTGAAACAGCAAGAAAAAAAATGTTGAAGAAATGGCTTTATCAATATTTGTTAATAATCAATTATACAATTATTTTAAAAATGGCTGTTCAATCTACTCAATTGAATCATATTGAATCCCCCTATCCTAGGGCCTCCACCTTTGATAATTTTAAAATTTGTGAACTTCAACTCCCAGAATTCCTCAGCTAGCCATTTTGCTGGAATTTGTCCTTGCAAAATTTATGCTGGTTTCTTAAGGCTGCAAAGCCTATCATTATGTAATCAATCCCCTAATACAGGGTTGTCAAACTCACAGTCCACAGGATGGGTAAGTCATGTGCTGGCCAAGCCCATGGCTGGTATAGCTAAGGGGGGAAAAGTCACAATATGTCACGTGATGCCAACATAATGACGTGAGTTTGAAACCCCCACCCTAATTCTATTATATTTCCATAAAATGGAACAATAAAGGAACATACAAAGTTTGATTCAAAAGACATTTTTTTCCTGTTCTACTAGCCCTTATACCTGAAGAAGTAAAAATCAGCTTCTTCTTCCAAATGTCCCATTTTCACATCTTAACTTTGTAATGGTCATTTGTTCCCAGAGCTCTTCTTTTCCTTCTAAAATGTTTCATTTTTGCATGGAGGATACAAACCACTTATAAGTCCCATATAACTTCATGTAATGCTGTGGTTGATTCTTTCTCCCTTTTTCTTTTTTAATAGCAGGGATTGAATAGTTGTGACTCTAATTACGATGTTTGACTTATAATAAAAACATAAAATAAGGTTTAGCAAGATGACTTAGCAATGCATCTGAACTAAGTATACATTTCACAGACACATACAACAGCTAGTTATGCAAAGCTGTGCAAGTCCCAAAAACTTTATTGAAATTCCATGTTCAAAATCATTGGAGCATGCAGCACAACCAAAGGAAAAGCAGTTAACTACTGAAATGTGCCAGATGCTGTTTTTGGAAGAATAATTTCCAAGCCATGACATCTGGGACCTGTGTTGACTTCTACCTTTCTCCCTCCTATGAAGTGTAAATGTTCCTGTTTCAAAATGAAGTGCCATCCTCGGTGAGAAGATCAAGCACAGTTTAAGGCATGTGCAAGTTTGATTTTGCAACGCATGGAAAGCCAGAGTTTTCATTAAGGGAAAAATAAATTAAGAACAGCAAGAAAGAAAAAGCAAAAAAAAGTCCAGTTGCCTCCTGAAAAAAACAGCTTTGGGGCAACCATAACTTAGATGACTTAGAATCGCAACAGACTAGATTAAGAACAGTTCCACCTATACTTAAAATGCTGATAGGGTGGATGAAAAAGAAACAGCAAAATTATTGGTTCCTTATGTAGGAAGTTAGCATCCACTCCTCTCCTAGAAAAATGAAATATTTTAGGATATATTAAAAAAGCAGAATATTTTCTCTAAAGAGAAGTAGAAACTCAGAGAGGCAGAAACTCAACCTCCTTTGTCAATAGCCATTAAGGCCTGGACCAGAGTATTTTTCATAACAAAGGTAGCCATCTCACCACACGGCCTGGGAAAATTACATCAGCCAGCATTTAGACAAAGCCTAGAAAGTTAGCTAAGACACCTGCCTGCTGGGAGTCTGACAGTCAATGGGATACACTTTTGACACAGGAATATGATACACTAGCATGGTGCCCAAGAGAGGGCATAAAACTCAGGCACTCTCAGCATCTCAGCTCTTTTCGTTCTTCACCCAGTATCTTGAAGCATGTGATTGCCTTTTTTTTTTCACCCAGCCATGTGGTCCTGTCCACCATTAAACCTTCTTTCCAAGCAACTTCCATGATTTCAGTGTCTTTTTCCCCACTTGGAACTGAACTCAGAAGGATATTTCTTCCAACA
>BLBF01000073.1:9891941-9917721 GCA_015471245.1 Laticauda colubrina | reverse complement strand
GAGAGAGAGAGAGAGAGAGAGAGAGAGAGAGAGAGAGAGAGAATGAAGTCTTTGGTGCTCTTTGAGTTTGTTTTTTAATTGCAGACATTTCATTATCCAATTAAGCAACTTCAGTACTTGCTGGCATCCCAGGTACTGATGATGTTACCTACTTGGGTAAGGAAATGTCTGCAAGAAAGCAATCAATACCAAGAGAATACCAAGGACCCCACCACTTAACTCTGAGCTACAAATATTCTCTTCTATCAGTTTTATACATATACATATACATGTACATATACATGCACATACACACACACACACACACGCACACACACACATATATATGAACAATATCTTTCCTTGAAACCAAAATAAAAGGTTGATGGCAAAGAATCATACACTGAAAGTTTATCTATCTAGTGCTTGTCATATACACATTACTGTGGACTTACTGAATGGTTCATAACAATAAGTATTTCATATAGCAACAGCAATAGCACTTAGACTTATATAGCACTTCATATTTGCTTTAAAGCCCTCTGTAAGCATTTTGCAGAGTCAGCTTATTGCCCCCCACAATCTGGGTCTTCATTTTACCCACCTTGGAAGGATGGAAGGCTGAGTCAACCTTGAGCCTGGTGAGCCTGGAACTGCCAAATTGCTGGCAGCTGGCAATCAGCAGAAGTAGCCTGTAGTACTGCATTCTAACTACTGCGCCACCGCAGCTCTTATGTATATAGCAGTGATGGCAAAACTTTTTGGCACTGAGTACCCAAACCAGAATGTGTGCCTGTGCATGCACTGGAGCACCAGAAATCAGAGAGCAGCTGGCCAGTGCTCATGTGTGTGCTAGCAACTAGTCTTCCAACATGCTGGAGCACCAGAGACTGATGCTCCAATGCGTGTGAAGACCGTGCTGGAAACAAGAAGAGCAGCTGGCGACTATGCATGTGCCCGCAGAGAAGGCTCTGCATGCCACCTCTGGCACATGTGCCATAGGTTTGCCATCATGGTTATAGTGAGTTTAATTGTACTAAAATTGTGAACCTGTAAAATCTCAAAACTGCAGTACGTGAATAGTAAGGTAAGTGAGTTGGAAGGGAGAGACCTCTATACGCTGTTGCAATATTATTTTATCTTTGGTCTTTGAACCATTTTAAATATGACTAAAGCATCAGCATACATCTTTCATTTGCTCCTATTGCACCCAGAGAACCTTACTGTTCACATGTCTTTCACTCATCAAACAATGCCATCGTGGGCTACCTCTGATAGATTATGAAAGTCCTATCTCAAGATATTCTCCTCAATATTTATTATTTATTTTAGAAAATGGCGTTTGCAGATGCTTTTCCTAGAGTTCATTGTGTCTGGATAGCTAAAGTCAACATTTAGTCAAATGTTTTACAGGTTCTGCTCTGTGAAGTATGACATCCATATAGGGATCAAAACATCACATTACATTTTCCCTGCAGAATAAAAAAAAGTTTTAAGAGGTGGCATCTTTTCATCTTTTTTTTTTTCCAAGAACCAAGCAGACAAATTTAATCTACAAGGTACTAGTATTTGATCACATTGCTGGCTATTCACAATGAAATCATTAATTATGGTACAAAATGGCAATATTAATGTCATCTGAGATCTTTTTCTACAGCAGAGGTGGTGAATTCTTTTGCCTCTAATGCACAAACTTGCTGACTTTCACATAAAACACAAACCACCCTATGAGACACACATGCACATAAATATATAGGCAGAACCAACCTGCATTATTTCCAGCTGACATTTAAAACACATTTATGCCTTTTCTTATTTTTATCCTTTAACATAACACTTACCTAATATCGTAATGGAGAAAAAAGATTTTTGATCTCACTGCATTTCATTGAGGCTAGAATAAAAAGCAGAAAGAAAGAAAAAACAACAGCTTGGAACAGATTGTGAAATAATTAGTGGGAAAGACTATGGAATATTTTAAACTTCCTTGATTTCTGGAAGAAGTGGGAGTCCTCAGGATTTTTTAAGTAAAGAGAATACATGGCAAAGAAAGGTTTTCTGAAACTAAAATATCTTATTTCTTCACTTCCTACCTCCCATGGATTTTGTTTAATGTTGAAAGAATATTCTTTCCTTACAGTTCTGAATTTTAACCAAGGATCATTCTTCTCTTTGAATGATAAGCATAGGAGGAAACCATGGAACATGACTTCAAGAAAACATATCTAATTGGTGTGGTTGTTAAAGGTCCTGGACTAGATGCTGGGAAACTGTCTAGACAGGATAACAGAGATGGAAGGGACCTTGGAGGTCTTCTAGTCCAACCTCTTGCTCCAGCAGGAAAGCCTATATCATTTCAGACAAATAGTTAATCCAATATCTTCTTAAAAACCTCCAGTGTTGGAGTATGTACTAACTTCTGGAAGCAAATTGTTTCAAATTGTTAATTTGTTCTAACTGTCAGGAAATTTCTCCTTGGTTTTAGGTTCATTGTCTCTTTGATTAGTTTCCATCCATTGCTTCATGTCATGCCTTGTCCTGGAGAATAGGTTGAAACCCTCTTTTTTTGGCAATCCCTTAAATATTGGAAAACTGCTATCATGTCACCCTTAGTTCTTTTTAACAATTAAACTAGACATAACCAATTCCTGTAACTTGTCTTCATATGTTTTAGATTTCAGTCCCCTAATCATCTTTGTTGATCTTCTCTGCACCCTTTCTTGAGTCTCACTATTTTTGTTTTACATCATAATGACCAAAACTGGATGCAGTATTCCAAGTGTAATCTTACCAAGGCATTATAAAATGGTATCAACACTTCACTTGATTTTAATTCTGTCCCTTTGTTAATGCAGTCTAGGACTGTGTTGACTTTTTTGGCAGCTGCAGCACACTGCTGGATCATCTACAAGTGATCATCCTCTAGGACTCCAAGATCTCTTTTGCAATTACTACTGTTAAGCCAGTATTCTATACTTGTGTCCTGCCTTAGTTGTGAAGCCAGTGCAGGATTAGGGGGGCAAGCAGGGGTGGGATTCAAATTTTTTAACAACCAGTTCTGTGGGTGTGGCTTGGTGGTCATGTGACTGGCTGGGTATGGCCAACTCAACATCACTCACATTGAGACATGCATCTCCACGCCTGGCCTCTCATGACTGTGGGGATGCTGCAACAGTCGTAAGTGTGAAAAATGGTCATAAGTCACTTTTTTCAGTGCCATTGTAACTTTGAATGGTCACTCCACACAAAGCAAAGTACCAGCAGATGAATGAAAAAAAAAAAAAAACTCCAGAGAAGTTCCTGAGACAGGAAGTGTAGTCCTGCTAAGAAAGTAATAAGGGTTAATGGAGAGGCAGTTTGTGTAAGCAACACCAGAATGTTTCCTTCCTGCTTTCCTTACAGGATTAGGCCAGTAATTTCTTCTAACAAACAATTCTCCAAACTGCTTAGAATGTCAACAATCGAATGTTAACAATCTTTTCTAGTGAATAGGTGCGAACTGGTAGAATCCCATCCCTGGGGGCTAGTCCATCTTTCTTAATTACAGAAAGAAAAAGACAATACCAAAGTGCTTCCAGACAGCCTGTCAAGAAAAATGTGGGTTTGTCAAAACAGTAGACAGGAAATTAGTGTTTATCATCTTATCTATTGTTTTGGGAGATTTTCAGTATTGATTGTTATGTTGTAAATAAGGAAATAAAATTTGACATTATGGAGTCTGAGATGCATCTTGAATCTAACATTAATTAGATTAATTTTAGATTAATTTGATTATATTAAAATCTAGTTAGATTCTTAATTTAACACTAGCTTTTCTATGTAGCTTGAACATTACAAGTCCTTGCATATCTTCACTTGTCGCTTTCCACTTCCCACTCTTCCTTGAATCTCTACATCCACATCTATTGTTATGCTCATCCTTTTCTCTTTCATCAGGACATTTTGACTTTTTGTGACATGCAGAGAACACCAGTCATACGGACAGCATTCTTGGATGTAGCTTGCAAGAGCCAATGCACACAAATTAATGCATTTTTGAATTTCAGTTTACAAATCTTAAAATTCTCCATTCAATATACATTGCCTTGTGTTATACACAAAGGAACCTGACAAAAACATAATGAACAGTGTGTGATGACCTGGGGTGTGGCAGAAAGGCAACACAGTCAGATAATTAATAGGAGTCCCTTTATTAGCTCCAACTTTGCCCCCAATGTCCTGGTTACCTTCTGGCTGGAGAAAAACTCTCCCAGGAACAGCCTTTGGCTGCAGAGAATCAAATCCAAACATGGTCAACAAAAACTGTAACTATAAGTCCAAACAAGGCAAAATAAGTTGATTAGTCTGGTAGAGCAGGGGAAAAAATTCCAGACATGGCAAGGCAATAACTCAACATTGGGAAGATGCCAGGAACACAGATAACTAAAGTACACATAAGATAAACTTATGTTTGTTCCCAGCAGATGCTGCACTCAGCATGCATCTCTTTTAAATTCCCTTCCCAGCTGTGGCTAATGAAGGGAATCAGGGCCCTTTCCTCCCCTGTAAGCTATGCAACCCACATTGCTTTCTTCTCTATTCCTCTCTGTGTGCCCTAGGATGAAGGGGGGGTAGGCCTGGGTCTTCCTCTGAACTCCCTATGCCTTGTTTTACCTCTCCCCTGCTCTGCTCAGCCTGACTTTGCCCTTCCCGAGTTTCCTGCATAGCCAATGGAGCCACACACCCACTCCCTGTCAGCTGTTTGTCTTCCTCATCAGATTCAAACTTCGACAGGGGCATGACTGTGTGTTGATCCAGTCTGATGTATTGTTCTCTTGCCTTGATCTCAAAGGCTTTGTATTTTCAAAATGTCTGCAGAAAATACATTTATTGAAGTTTCAGTGCCCCAGAAAACCCTGTACAGTATTATTTCTTGAAACAATCAAAGAGTTTCCTGCACAAATCCTTCCTCTTGCACAAAGCAGACTTGAGTTTGCAGATCTGAAACTCTAGCACCATTTATATGCCCATCTTAATTTGTGTGGACAAGAAATGAAGAAGGAAGTTCCTTTTCCATTCTTGGAGAAGGCTTGGATCATCAATTCATATACTTTTATTTCTCTTTTAGAGCAACTGCCAAAGGATCAGACACTGAATAAATTAGCTAGTATAAATGACTTCAATAAAATCTACAGTTTTGTTTTCATTATTTTTCTTTGTTGTCATAGACTCAACAGCTTGGGCTCCTTAGGTATACACAAATGTGGTTACTTTTTCATCAATAATTCCTGTTTTCCCACCTTCACTTATCAGATTTCTGTGCGACTTTCAAATAAGAAGTTTTAAACATCTTTTTTTTTTTAAAAAAAAAAAGTGAAAAATGCAGCAAGAAAATAACTAAGCATTCACCATAACTAGCCTTTCCTGCAAATTGGAAGCCTCTGAATTGTGTCACTGAACAGTGCCCCAACTAATCTTTTTTAGTACATATATCTCCATAAGTAATGATTTCTCTAATTAAATTAAAATTAGTGAGTCAGAATTACTTTGTGGAGGAAACCTAAAAGGCTACACTGTTGTCCATGCACTTTGATTTCTCTTCCCCACTCTTGCTTCCAAACTATTCTTAAAACGGCAGTTACAAGTCTCCCTGGAAAACATGTGTGCTTGGGTTGATAATTACAAATATTCTGATTGATTTGAAAAGGATTGATCTTATCCTCTTCATCAGTCGTGTAACTAGTTATTGTTTTGCAATGTCTTTGTGATTTGTGTGTATCAGGCAAGCCTCCTCAATCATACTTTCATCTGATGACCAAATGCCAGCTGGATTGCAATGGAGCTATTCGAAACTGACACCTCTGACCTGTTTAATTATGTATCATTAATTATAAGATTGTTGACTTCTGCTTCCCTTGTAAAACAAATCGGGGACTGGAGAAGAAAAGGCATCAAGCAATGAAAAATAATAGATAAAGCATACCAGGAGAGGAGAGAGAGAAAGGTAAAAAGCAATGTTTTCTCCAAGTCCATCTTGACTCCTCATGACTACGAAGGCGTCCATTTTCTTTTCTTGTCAACAGTACAGAAGTGTTTTGCATTTGAAAGAAAGCACTGCAATTGAAACCTGTCCAAAAGAACCTACTTCAGAGACATGCAATAGTGAGTTTCCTATGAAGAATGGCTTCATTGTTATGCGAAACAGGCCATGGTAGACCATATGAACTGGAAAATGTATTCACTTGTGTATTTCGAAGAGCATGCTATTTCAGTTTTCCACATTTGTTTCTATTTTTTTCTTTCTTTCATATTTACTCTTTTAAACACCTTTTTTCCTGCTAGTTTCCAGTCAGTATCAATAGATAGCTTAGTAACTCATGCTCTTGTCATATTTATACTTGTGGTGTTTGGGAACGATGCTTTTCTTTCAAAAAATGTCGTGAAGATAAAACTAAGAGAGAAACTTTTGAGGTCTCTTGCCTGCTCCTCTAAGTTAAACAATGACTGGCTTCAGTTGGGAAGAAAAGCTGGATAAAGACTACACAGACTAAGACAAAGGATCTCCAACACTAAAATATAAATTTGGATGAGAGTAAATCAGAGGTCTTCAAACTTGACAATTTTAAGATTTGTGGATTTCAACTCTCAGAATTCCTCCTCCAGTCATGTTAGCTCAGGAATTCTGGGACCATGCAAACAAACAAAGCCCCATCTGTGGGATGCAGGCATCATACAGAACCACATCCTTTCTGGTCTGTGAAAAAACTTGAACTGGTCCCTGGTGCCCAAAAAATTGGAGACCTCTCTTCTAGATGTTTAAACACCACTTTGCTTTAAAAAATGTTTGAAACACGATGAGACAGAAAGATTCAGTGCCTCTAGTTTGGATAGAAAGATAGTCTTCATGACTAATAATTATTAATATCTCCAAAAATTTGAATTATGTCTTTTTAAAGTCCACAAACCATCTTATATGATGTTGGGATAACTTATCGTTATGCTAGTCGAGCATTCTTCATTTTTTGGAAATCAAACTATTAAAGCAGTGTCCTCCGCTCCCAAATTTTGGAGTGAGTTTCTCTAGATGTAATGGGATCTTACTTCTGAGTAAGTATCATCCTAATGGCTCTCACTTTTTCTCTTGTTTAAAATCAAAGAGATATTTATAACTGTAAGAAGACATCATTGCAATGTATTCCATAGAGAGTACCTATATTTTTAATCAAGCTATATAAGTCTGATTTATATTGTTGGCATATTGTGCTGTGTACTAATTTCAGTGCAGTTTTGATTCATGTCCATTTTCTGCCTCAACTAGGGATTAAGTAGAATTCATTGAGCTTTCAAATGCCATTTATACATACACCAGTGAAATTTTTAACCAGTAAACATATATTTGATCACCCACTTGGCAGATTGAGTAATTTTTGAATTATTATTAATTGTAATTATATTTCATGATCAACATTCAACAATCTGCTCTTATGAATCAAAGGTCTTAGAATATATATTTGCAATGGAGTTGAAGGTCACCCTTCATGGTTTATCTTTAAGTGGCTTACATGGTTTCTGGGGGATGAGTAGATTTTTCAGGGATATTAAGGTCTTACCCATCGCTGAAGGACCATGAAAGAAAGTACATCTGAGCAAAAAGTTCAAAACTTTAAATATAAATCAACCACAACAATACACGAGAACACAATAGATACAAACTCAAGATAAACTGAACCAAACTTGATTACAGGAAATATGACTTCAGCAACAGAGTAGTCAATGCCTAGAATACTCTACCTGACTCTGTGGGTTATTCCCAAACCCCCAAAATTTTAACCTTAGACTGTTTACTGTTGGCATAACCCCATTCCTAAGAGGGACATTCATAAGCGCACCAATATGCCTCCTGACCCCGTTCTAATGTCCCTTTTAATTCATATCCATTTTTGTGTTACTCATCATGTTTATACTTACTTTTGTTATCACATACATGCTTGACAAAAAAATAAATAAAAATAAAAAGCCTTAAATATCCCTCTTTCTTTTCTCTATAGCAGTATTGTCTGTGGTGTTGAACAGCTTTACCTCATCAGCGAAGAGAACGCAGTTGCTCTTCATATGATCACAGAGGTCTAGTTTTAGATCCGTTAGATAGGATATTCTTATAAGATCATAGTATTTTTCATGATTTTTTTTTTGCAGACATTCTCTTCTAGCCATTAAAACAGGCATTTGTTTAAAATCAACAGCACTTTTTTTTTAAAATCTCTTTTCAGTCTATTCTGAACAACTACATTTTAATGTATGTCATCTTAGTAGGGATGTTAAAAGCAAACAAGAGAAGAAAATCTGTAGATTTTCAGACATATTTTTCCATTCTTTACGTACTATAAGAAAAGAGAATTAAGAGAAAGAAATAACCAACATTTTTGTGTAACCCAAGACCTACAAACATATTTTAACTTTAGAACCCTTAAAGCAGTATTTTAAAAGACTTTTATTTCAATGCCTCAAGCATGGGGAATTGAGCGATATTGCTTTATCTAAGAATAAGTACAGGGTAAGTTTATCCCAGGGACTCCCAATGAAAACAGTAACAAAGAGTTGAGGACATGGAAAGAAACTTCTGTGGGCACCTGGGCAGTCCGTGAAGTGACAGAAAAAAGACTTCTACACTTCAAAGAGCCTAACCTACTGCTGCCATTCTTAGGACTACAAGAGCTGATAACAATCACATCATAAAAGCACAAAAGTAGCACCATAGCCTTGAACAATGGGAACTCAGCTCGGAACTGACTGCCATGTTATCAATTTTTTTATAGTATATACAGCAAACATGAATAGTCCCATTTCAGGGAGCAGACCAGAAATAGGTTTTGATCAATGAATCCCTTCATGTAGGAGAAGCAGTAGTGGTATTCTTTTGGTTTAGCCTAATTCAAGTAAACCGGTAGGAAAAAAAAAATGGTACCAGTTCAGCCAAACAGGTGTTTCCAATGATCAGCTGTGCTGCATGATTTAGATTAGCTAGAAAGCAGGAAATCATCTGATTTCTTGCTTTCTACTTAATCTAAATCACACAGCACAGCTGATTCCCCCTCCCTCACTGTTGTACTTACCTCGTCAAGAGGCTTCCCTGAGGCCCAGTAGGAAAAAAAAAATGGGGTGCAAGGTGGTGGTGCAAAAGAGGAAAAAAAACCACATAGCCATGGCCACCCAGTGACATGAACACCTGGCCATCCCCACCTAGCCACGCCCACATTGCAACAGAACCAGTTAAAAAAACTGAATCCCATCAATGAGTAGAAGGTCAGGCAGAACCTGGAGGGCAAGAGAGGAGTCAACCTAGAATATTATGTGCAGGTCCAATCCCTCTTTAATTCTGTTAACTCTTATCTAGCACCAATTTAGTGCTGACCATTAGTTGATCAGATTTTAGGCAGAAGCAATACATAATCTTAACTGGTAGTTAATGAGTGGTTGCAGTTCTTCATGCCTGACCTTTCCTTAATTTTGCTGAAAACAGATCTCTTTTTTTTAAATGCCCCCATTCAATTCAAACTTGTATAAAGTGTATTTTGTAAAAAAAAGAAGCAGCAGCATTGGGAAGGCTTGTTGCCTGGTTCTAATCTTCTTCAATGTGTTAAGTTGCTTTAAAACAATTGCTACATTTATTCCGAAAAAAATGTAAAGTGAGACTTTGAAATGGATGCATAACAAATTTTTTGGTATGGAAAAGAGTTCCTTCTGTAATTGTGAAAGACATCTTATCTAAAGAAGAAACCCAAGCCATTTTAGCATTCTTTCCAAAAGTTTATAAATAATGCATTCATAAAATATTTTAGAAGACAAAGTGCCCCTGGCAACCAGAAAAGAAGTTTTGAACTGTTCTCCTATTTAGTTATACTGCCAAATAAAGTATGAAATTGGAGATAGTTTTCTGTTCTTCCCATTTGCCTTCAAGTCATTCTCCCCCTTTACAGGGAGCAATACAGCAATATGAAATCACTGAATGTACAGAGGTCTAACAATAACAAAAGCCAGTTTGCACAATTATTTTAAAAACTGAGATGAAAATTCTTCTTCATCATCATCACAAGAAGTTTCTCAAATCTGTTCCATTTCTTTAGATTTCAGAAATAGTGACCTCTTTTAACAGATTCAGTCTGTTTCTTTCCTGGTTTGCTTTTCCAGAGCATGGAAGATTGTATGATCCCTCGTGTCCATATTCCCCTCACTATAAGACTAAAGCCCTTGTCACACAGCACTAACGGATGCAAAGAGGATGTAAAACGGACAGAAACACTTGCCATCCATTGGTTAACGTGATGCTTCCGTTCTATACTCACTGCGTCCGTTTTTCATCCTCTCTATCCGTCCAGCATCCGTCTACTGATATTTCATCTGCTCAAACAGTTTTGAGCTGCACAAAGCTTTTTGAGCAGAAAATGTATCCAACACGTCCATTCTGCATCTGCTATGCATACGGGGAACATCCGTTAGAGGTCCGTCATCATCCGTTACGCTTCTGCTATATCCGCTAGGCATAGCTGCGCATCCGCGCAACTTGCATCTGCTCCAGCGGAAAATGGACACAGGAAGGAAGTGAAACGGATGTGGAATGGACACGAAGCGTAAGTACCACGGACGTAGAAAGGATGAAAGCGGATGCAGCTCACATACAAAACATTAAAACGGAAAAAAACATTTGCATAGGGGATGTATCTCGGATATTAAGGATGTCTAGAGGATGCCTAGAGGATGCAAAAGGACACACATAGTGGAAAATCTATATTTCTGATAAAAAAGGGGGAGGAAACCACCTGAATCTCACTTTCAGTCCAGCAGCCCTGCTGTGCAGACCTCTGCAGCCTTCATCTGGCTCTTGCTCTTCCACAGCATCCAGTTATGTCCACCATGCATCATAACACAGTCCTTTTGGTAGCCACCATCGTTCTGCAACAGTGCGAAGCCCTCTACAGGCTCTTTCACCTGTTCTACGTGAAAAAAAGGAGGCGGCCAAGAAGCGTCTGGGTCCGAAGATGGATCACGAGAAGAGCAGAGTTCGGACTGGATAACAAGCTGATGGTGGAGCTGAGGAACGAAGACACTCGTGCATTCCAGAACTTCATGAGGATGCCACCAGCCATGTTTGACGAAGTTGTGGAGTGGCTGAGACCCAGGTTGACCAAGCAGAGCACCAACTTCTGGCCCAGGCTGCACCCTGGGCTCAAAGTGGCACTGCCTCTGTGCCACCTGGCCTCCGGGACCACATACAGGAGCATGCAGTATGGCTGGAGGGTGCCACACAACACCATCAGCATTGTGGTCAGAGAAGTGGTGCAGGCCATCATCGAAGAATATCTGGAGGAGCTCCTCTAGTGCCCCTCCACTGAAGAAGGCTGGAAGAAAGTTGCAGAGCAGTGGTATCAGAAGTGGAACTTCCCCCATAACGTTGGAGCCAAAGATGGGAAGTACGTGGCCTGCAAAGCTCCAGCCAAGTCAGGGTCCACTTATCACAACTACAAGGGCTTCTACAGCATCATCCTCTTCGCCATGGTCAATGCTGACTACAGGTTCATGTACATCGATGCTTCAGGCAACAGCTCATCTTCAGATGCCCAGGTATACAACACCAGTCACCTCAAGGAGGGGCTGGAACACAACCTCATCATGGGCTTCCCAGATCCAGACCCCCTTCCCAACGATACACAAGATGTGCCCGACTTCATCGTGGGGGATGATGCCTTCTCCCTCAGAACCTACCTCATGAAGCCCTACACTTCCAGATGCCTCACCCTTGAAGAGAGGATCTTCAACTACAGGCTGTCCAGGGCAAGGTGGGTGGTGGAGAATGCCTTTGGCATCCTGGCCAACAAGTTCCAGGTCCTTCTCACCACCATGCAGCATCGCCCACAGGCCATGAGGAGGATCGTGGAAGCTTGCTGCATCCTGCACAATCTCATGTGCACCCGCTACCCAGTGTTGCAGAACAAGCTCGTGTACCTCCAACAAGGCAATGGGGACATGGAGCCTGGTGAATGGAGGCAAGGGCGAAACCTGATAGACACTGTGGATGTGCAAGGCCTCAACAGAGCTTCACGGGAAGGAAAGAAGCATCGCAAGCTCCTGAAACACTGGTGCAACTCCCCAGCTGGAGCAATGGAGTGGCAAGACAGGATGATAGATGCTTAATGGATGCTTCCTTCAGCCTGTCTCATCACACTGATGAGATTGTGCCATGTATGTTGAGTGGCCCTACAATGAACAGGGAATTTAATAAAGAGTTGTGTTTATGTTGAAATGTGTGGATGAATGATTACATTGTTATTGATAATAAAGGGCCATAGGTGTGGCACCTGGGAGGGTGGACCATCCAGGCCCACTATGCTTGCACTGGAGGTTTATCTAATCCACAGCTATTACCCATTCCACAGGTATCCCTGCCCATCCCACAGCTATTACCCATCCCACAGGTATCCCTGCCCATCCCACAGCTATTACCCATCCCAAAGGTATCCCTGCCCATCCCACTGCTATCTTAACCCATCCCACAAGCATGCAAAGGCTTAAACCATTTCTAAAAGTTTCCATCAAGACTTTATTGACTAAAAGAACTGAAGCAAGTGTGTGAAGCAAAGATAATCTTTATGAATAACAAACTATAAAAGAAAATGACCCAAGTGTCCCAAGCAAAGATAAAGTCATCAGGTAACAACCCGGTCTCTGGCACTATTCTCAGTCACTCTGAGGCGTGCCCATAGTCTCAGGGGTGAAGAGTCCAGGTGCTGTGGAGATGGCTGCTGCTGGAGTGCTGGTCTGAGGCACCATTGGGGTGCCTGGCCCCGAGAGGACAAAAGGGGATGGTGTGTGGAGAAAGCTCTCAGAGATCTGGATCTGTCCTGTGATGTTGAGAGCCCCTTCCTCCAGGACATGGTGTGTCAGTCCCAGTACCGATGACAGATGTTCTGAGGCCGGGCTTGACTGTGGGGTGGAGGAAAGAGGAGTGTAGTGGGGATGTCTGGTCTGCAGGTGAGCGAGTTGAGGCGTGGGTGGCATCTGTGGCATTGGTGGCGTTGGTGGCGTCGGTGGCATCGGTGGCACTGGTGGCATTCGATGTACCTGTGCCTGGACAGGGAAGGGCTGCCTATGCTGCTGGAGCTCCTGGTAGCCATAGCCTTGGTAGTGAGGGCCTGTGGAAAGCCTTGGAAGGGTAGTGACATCACCTGGGGTGGAGGAACAGACTTGGACTGGGTGGGAGCACATTCAGCTGGGTCTAGAGAGTTGTGAAGAAGACCGGTGATCCTGTCCTTGGTCACCTGGTACTGTGATTTGGACATGTCCAGGAGGGTCTGGTTGACGTAGGTGAGGAAGGGCTTGCGGATGGAGGATGGGGTGTCAGTGTGTACCAGCTGAGAGAGGAGATCTATGCTGCTTTTGATGGTGTCCCTGATCTCCAGCAGGACAGTGTGGCTCTGCCCCTGTGATCTGGCTCTCTGCCTGCTTTCTGTGGAGGTGGAGCTGGGGGTGGATGTGGGTTGGTCTCTGGTGGAAGTGCCCTCTCCTTGCTCCCACTGCATCAGGGAGCCCTCCATGCACTCCGCCACGGGGAGTGCAGCTGTCGGGGGGGTCTCATGGCACGCTCATCATGGCACGCTCCGCAGATACCTGCCTTGACACAGGAGCTGACTCTCTGCCAGAAGAGGACTGGCTCTCTGCAGGCTGCCTGAGAGAGAGGGTTGTGAGAGGGGCTGATCCTCAGTGGCGGATCTCACCCTCCAAGAAGCTGCACTTGGCCATCACGTAGGTCTCTCAGTCCGTCAGCTTGACCATGGACTGGCCAGATTTCTTGAGGTGCAACTTCCCGTACCAGGTGTGCATGTACTTCCACCACCCGAGGAGGACCTCCGAAGTGTAGCCCAGGCTCTCCGCCTTCTCTCTCCAAGCAGCCTGC
Source organism: Laticauda colubrina (assembly GCA_015471245.1). Lineage (NCBI taxonomy): Eukaryota > Metazoa > Chordata > Lepidosauria > Squamata > Elapidae > Laticauda > Laticauda colubrina. Next base: position 9,903,815 of record BLBF01000073.1, on the reverse strand, counting down.
TTCCTTTTGGTGTCTCAATAGAGCCTGTGTCCCTTCCGCCATAAATACTCGTTCTCCCTCAGCCATTCAAGCACCTCATCCTCATGTTCCTCTTCGATGGAGTATTGCCTCCTCTCCCGTTCATGCGTATGCCTCTTCCTCCCTCTGGCAGGGCCATCTGGGCCCTCATCAGAGGGGCTTCGAGGTTCTTGGGGCTGCTCCACCACACCACCACCACCAGCAGCAGCAACAACAGTAGCAGCAAAAGCAGGACCAGCAGCACCAGCAGCACCAGAAGCACCAGCAGCATCAGCATGACCAGGATCAGCACCAGCAGAGTAAGCACCAGCAGAAGCACCAGCACTAGGAGCAGCGCCAGCAGAAGCTTCAGCATCAGAAGAGTCAGCCCGAGCAGCAGAAGCCCCAGCAGAAGCAGAGTCAGAGCCAGGGGGTGGGATGGTGGCCCTGTCCTTCTTGCCAGGGCTGATAGCAGATGGTAGAGGCTTCCTCTTCTTCCCCATGGTTGTTGGCTGGCTGGAGCTGTGTCTGACATCAGGTCTTTCCTCAGAATGGTGACCTGCTTGCGAGCTGCTTCCCTTTATATCCGTGGACCTGACGCAATGCATCCTCCCCGCATGTGCAGTGAATTCTTTGTATCCACTAGGCATCCGCTAAGCATCCGCTAGACATCCACTAGGCTTCCGCTCTGCATCCGCTTCATCCGCTCTGCATCCGCTCTGCATCCGTTCCTTCCGTTGCACGTCCGCTTTGCTGTGCTCCCCCGGAAGCCCTGCAGATATGCCATCTGCTTCCATCCGCTTCCATCCGCGAGACTTCTGTGGAGCATCTGCTTTACATCCTGGCTACGTTGTCTCCCCGTCCGTTCCTTTCCATTGTTGTCCGGTCTGCTTATGCAAATTCGGGGCACTTTTGAGAGCGGATAACAACGGATGGAACATTTTCTCGTCCGCTGTGTCCTTTTTACATACGTTTTGCATCCGTCGGCCTATGTGACAGGCCCTTAAGAGTGACATGATAGCAGTATTCCAATATCTCAGGGGTTGCTACAAAGAAGAGGGAGTTAAGCTATTCTCCAAAGCACCTGAGGGCAGGACAAGAAGCAACAGGTGATAACTAATCAAGGAGAGAAACAACCTAGAACTAAGGGTGAATTTCCTGACAGCAAGGACAATTAATCAGTGGAACAACTTGCCTCCAGAAGTTAAATATTCTCCAACACTAGAAGTTTTTAAGAAGAAATTGGACAAACATTTTTTTCTGAAATGATATAAGGTTTTATGTCTGAGCAGAAGGTTGGACTAGAAGACCTCCAAAGTCACTTTCAACTCTGCTATTCTCTTCTGTTGCATTCCATTCCGTTCCACTCCACTCCACTCCATTATCTGTTCTGAGAGGTTTGTAAAATAATGATAGATATTCAAAGCAAACATTTACAATGTAAAACAGCAACTACAACCAAGATTAGTGAGAAGAAAACATTGATTGAACGATGTATTTCTGCATAGAATAGGCTCTGGCTCCTGGACATCAGAGCCAAAACATTTTGGCTAGTCTTCAGTAAGTATCAATAGCTAGATGCTGTAATTTATAATTATTACAAAATGATAAAGTCAGCCTGAGTTTTTTAAAAATATGTATTTTAATCCCCTCTCTGCCAACCAACACAATACTTCTCCAGATTGCTTGCTTTCCATATCTGTAATCTCCTTCTGTATCATGTCATACCCTGCTCAATTTTAGACCAATTTGCAATTGCTAGAAGGAACATAGAAATTGCAAGCTTTCCAATAAACCAAGGAGTGTATGCTTTAGGCAACATGATTCAATGAGCATAGCCTTGGCTAGGTGAGAAATACTGCATCTGCTAAAATTCCTCTTTTATATAACTATGGATGATGTAAACTGTTTGCAGTTGGTGTATTTTCCCTGAAATTGATGTCCACTCCTCTTCCTTTCTCTCTCTCTCTCTCCTCTTCAAAGGAATAAGATGCCTTTAAGTATCAAAGATGAACTTTTCAAAATTGGTTTCATTTTTCCTATTCCATAAAACTTGTGTGTTCTTAAGAAGCCATTGCTGAATAATTACCTGTGTCAAGGTTCTGGCGATTGACCTAAATAAATCATGAGCCTCAAGCCAAGCTTCAAAAGAATCCAAATCCATGTTGGCATTATCCCAGTTGAAGCCAACTCTGACACATGTGATTTACAGTCACCTGTGATCCCATTTCCCCCCTCCCCCTTGGTGTGTCATCAATCAGATTCTCCAATGAAGGATTTTCACAGGCAGTAGATTTGTTAGCCTATCTACAATCTTTGTAAGATATGAGTGGAATATACTTCTTGGTTTCCCCCCCCTCTTTTGCTTATTACAACTTGAAAACAGGCATAGGAATTTTTATGAGTTGACAACCTGCTTCATATCAACTGTCCACCAAGGTAAAGCTCTGCCACTGATCTCAACACAGGTATCTGATTAGAAGCATAATTAAGGATATCTAATTTAAAAGTCAAGGGTGAATAGATAAATACCATTTCCTGCTAAGCAGTGAGTGTGTCATATTTTCACTCTGAAACACATTTGATACATTTTAGAGGATCCAAAAAAAAATTATCCATTCCTGGATTTAAATCAATTGATTACATTCAATTCATCAGTGTTTCATGTATTGCTTTGGAGTTCCTCTTTTGAAAATATTTGCAGATGAGAAGAATGGAAATCTTTCTCTAGTCTATATTATATAAGGTAAAAAGATAATTAATAAAATTAATGCTTTTTAAACAGAACTTTCACACAAAAGAGCCATGTTGCATTGCTTGAAAACATATCATGTATTCCTAAATAGAATATTGGCCAGGCTTAATTTTTAAGATGGTTAATTTTTGTGTGTGCGCATTTCAGAAATTGCTCAAAAAGCTTTAGAAGGTGCTACCTCCTGATTAAAAATTGTAAGAGTCATAAAATTTTGGACGTGTCATTTCTAATTACAAGTTTGAATGCAGTCTTGCTCTTTTTTAAAGTATGCCTTTTTAGAAACTTCCAGCATCCCAACATATGTCTTTCAAGAAATATCTGAGCTTATTTCAGCAAAAAGAAAATAAGGATTTTCAGATACAGGCAGTAGAAATGAACTATGTCAATGTGTATTTGCTAACAGAATACAATACAGCAAGTTTTACAGCTGTGCAAGATCTGAATCTCATTAAAACATTTATCATGAATAGAGAATTCAAATCTGGTCATACTTTTTTTTTTAAAGGTTTACTGAAAAATCCACTTCAGTTAGGTTTGATAATAAGCTAATATAAATCACGCAGACACTTTTGAAAAATCATACTGAATAAATTATATTATCACTTTACACCCATATACTCATAAGACTCAGAAGTCAGAAACCAACCTTATGAAAGAGGCAAAAAGAAAAAAAAAGAGGGGTGGAGAATCTTAATGGAAAATTAATAGAGAATAGACTAGTGAGATATGGTGTGAATTGAAATACATACAGTATTTTTTATTTGAACAAAAAATAGTAAGGTATTAAAAATTGTGGGAGAGATGGGAAATAACTTGATGAGAAGTGAGTCACTATGACAGAATTACTGTGAGTCATCTAATCTCCTCAAGATTCTCAAAGAGAGAATCAAGAAATGTTCCCTGTGTTGGAGTCCACCAGTAGAGCGTGAGGGCCCCCAGTTTAGGTTAGCAGTGATTGCAAACTGGCTTGACTGGTTGACAAATGAAGAGATTTAAACTGACGTGATTTCAGACTGGAATTATAAGAAGAAATGCTTTGTATTTTCACTTGTTTGTAAGGCACTGATGATGGGGACTGTATATACATGGGTGGAATTCCACTGGTATAACAACCAGTTTGGTGATCGCATATTTCCCAACAGTCCCAAGGCTGACCTGAAGACTAAGGAGTAAAGTGCCCTACCCCACTTCATAAGACATACTTGGGGACTGAGACTTTAGGAGATGCTGTGGAAAGGGGAGTTTGTCGGGAACAAATGCTATTTGTGTGCCATTGCCAACATTTGGAGTTTGCTGGACTTCTTGTCATATTTCTTGTTTCCTGGGCTTCTTGCCTTGTTCCTTTGCTTCCTGGACTCATTGACTGATTCCCTTCCTCCACTCGACTTCTTGCTTTGAAGCTGTTGTTCTAACAGTATTTTGTTAGACTACTTGCAGCCAGAGGCTGCTGGAAGTGTGTATTAGAGAGAGACCACTTTGCTCTGGGATTTGCCATAAATATGGGGGAGTTTGCAGGAAAGTTAGAGTAATAAAGGGGCATTTTGAACTATCAGCTCATTGTGTTGCCTCTTTGGCCTTGCTCCGAGTCATCACAATTAGATGGATAAATGATCTATTTATTTATCCATCATTATTCACCCAATACCAATTTCCAAGAACAAGTATTAGTATCTTCAAATTGTAACCAACAGCCAAGTTCAACTTCAAGGCATCTTTATCTTTACCATTTTATTTTAATGTCTAGTTATTTCATGTAAAGTGATGCCATAGCAGACGGAACCAAGGAAGGCATTTATTTTTCTGTTTTCTAAAATATGTACCCAATAAATGTTCATACAATATATTAAGTGTGTTTCTGATTGCATATTTCAGCAATTCTTCTAACACACTGCCTTTTCAAGTGAGAAGATTCCTATTGCTTGGGTTACAAAGGATTTGCAACAGTTCGGATATTTTTCTTGCTTTTACTGCAGCAAAATATTTTAAGATTTTACATTTGTACACGCACTAGCAAAATGAATGTTCGCAACAGGGGCCACAATAAACATAATTCATCTATCATGCATTGTATTTGAGAGAGCAACAGAAGACAACTTTTTCATCACCCACAGCTTAAAGCTGAAGTCTGGATATTAATATTTCATTTTGTTTCTATTCTATTATGTAAATTCTTCATTTTGAGCATACAGATGAAATTCTCTGAACTTCATTTTTCTTTTAGCTAATTTCAAAATTCATCGTAAAATACCATTGTTTTACCTTTGTGTGTGTTTTTGTACAGAAATAGCATTATGATATTATTATGATACGATATGGTATGATGATATATAGAATGGTAGATTTGGAAGGGACCTGAGAGATCTTCTAGTCAAACCCCCTGCTTAGGCAGGAAACCCTACACCACTTCAGACAAATGGTTATCCAATATCTTCTTTAAAACTTCCAGTGTTGGAGCATTTACAACTTCTGAAGGTAAGTTGTTACACTGATTAATTGTTCTCACTGAAAGGAAATTTCTCCTTAGTTTTAGGTTGCTTCTCTTCTTGATTAGTTTCCACTCATTGCTTCTTGTCCTGTCCTCTCTGCCCTCTATAAATCCTTGTTTCTGACAGACATTTTAGTATTTGCTATGGTAGGTCCAGCGATCTGATTTTAAATATAACCCACTAGGAATTACCTGGTAAGATCAGCTTTTCCACCACAGAGCAGACATTAAGAATAAGTCTTACTCTTAGTCTAAAAATAACACTGTTTTTTTTTCTGAAAACCCCACCCAAATTATATTTACTGACACATGTATCACCTGCTTGTATTTTTTTTTCTTTGTTTTATCTCCATCTCTCTCTCTCTCCCTCCCTCCTCTCCCTCCCCCCTCTCTTAATTATCTGTTTTTACAACCCATAGGTACATTAATCCATTCAAATAATATGAAGAAAAAATGGATAATTATTTATGTGGTACAGTCACAGCCCAGCCACAATCTGACAACCATGAGAAAAGCTTCAAACATCTGAAAGAGAAATAAGAGTCCTTTCCCAACATACCTACTCAACAGATAACATAAGCATGACTTTTTATTTTGAATGGAAACTGAATGGAACTGAAATTATTTTTAATTAGTACTATTGTCCTAATAAATCTTACCCCCTTCACTTCACTGGAAAATAACAGACTACTTTAAGGCATCTGACAGGATATGTTATCTTGCCCTTAATCCTATATGGTCTTTACTATATAAATTGAGATATTCTGCTTCATAGTTGGTCAAATGTTTAGGATTGGTAGACATTAGTAATGCAACTTGAAAGTACAAAAGCTAAGGAAATTTTGTTGTCTTACCAAATTAAGATTTGGCTTCCCACCTTAAGTTGGTAAATACACACATGCTTTTCAATATCACAGTTCATCTCTGTAATTAACTTGAGACAACAATTTTGGAAGCTTTATTAGACCAATACCCATGACCAATACCACAAATTTAGTTACAATGTCAATAAAAAGACTTTTGGAGCATAACAATTTATTTTTCTTCATTATAAGCATGGGTAATAATGTAACATGATGGTGAATGTCTTCCTAAAAATAGGACCAATCAAAAATGAAATTTCTTTGTCACAATTACAACTGATTTGGATGTAACTTTTCAAACCACAACAATATTATATTAACCAAAACTGCACAAAATAGAATATACCATGGATTCTCAACATCTAAAGCTGTTTCTTAAAATATGACATGTGCTATAATCCTCAGATTTCTAATAATTTAGATATTAGAAGAGACATCTAAATATTTTATTATGACTAATGCAACAGAGACACCAAATTAAATTTATGAAAATATTTTAAAATACTGTATTATGGCACAAAAAGTGCTATAATGTGCAAGGATTGTCATTGCTCTACAGTTTTGGTAACTTTCTCATTTTTGGGTAAATTGGCACAACTATTTGAATTGTCCTGATCCATAGATAATGCTCATTGTGCAATATAAAAGAAAGTGTGTAATTGTCTTCATTCCAACTACGCTGAGAAATTCTAATAATTGGTATTTGATCCATCTAAAATAATTATGACTGAGGACTACAGAGATTAGTTTTGTATGTCAGGAAGTCACCAAAGATACCAAGATTCTGATGAAAACAATCAAATTCATAGACTGAGCAAAAAAGGATGGTACCTCCTAATTGGGAATCACTTCTGAACAATTTAACATGTAGACAGAAGACATTTCCACATCCTGGAAAATTTATTTTTCATGGTGAATTAAAGAGCTGAATTTGCTTGCTAGACATAATACATGCTAACTTGGTCACCATACTCTTCTTTTAACGACCCCATAATACCATGTGGAGTGGTGTCTGAGCAACTGAATGGAGAAAGCAGAGTGTTTTAATGGCTGGATGCTCTTCCTGTCAGTTTTGTTCAGCAGATATATTCTCAGAGTGCCCATAGAGAGAAATATCTGCCTTTACTTAGGATCGAACTCACAGCCTCCTGACTGTGGGCAAGAACTCTACTTCTAGGCTACCATACCACACCCAATCATGCTAACTTGATCTGGGGGAAAAATCTAATTCTCCTGCTTCCTTCCAGAATCTCCATCTGCTTTCTAAACTTATTCTTATTAGAACAAAGGGCATGGTCCATAATGCCTATTCTCTCATAAAACCCAGCAAAGATTAAAGTGTACCCAGTGTGTCTCATTTTATGTAGCATCCTTTCCCTTAAGCTATACTTTTATAGGTTTATTCATATTCATCACACATTTCTTTTTTTCTTCCTATGAGCTTTAGGCAGTGGAATGTTTATGGAGACAAACACTTTAAATAAAGAGTTGTTTAATGTTTGTTCAAGAAAACCGTCTAATTGAGTTTAACATGGTGATACCCAGTGGCTCTGGGCAACTGCATACATTTTGGCGCCAAGCAAAGTCACCAAAAAGCACACTTTGATCCTGAGGAAACATACATTAATCTCATCAAAACATGTGCAGTGTGAAAAAAAACTAGGAAGCTAATGAGAAACTGAATTATGAAATCAGCTCTGAGTCAGTTAATGAATGGTGTCTCTTAGGCTTGGCAAACATTTCACACCATCACAACAAACAGAATCAAGGGAGTAATGAAAACTTCCAGTTGTTCTGACATCTTCATAAACAAATCAAACAAACATCATGATTTCCCTGAAGATACTGTGGTCGGCACCTCCAGATGTCTTTGATGCTTGCTCTCTTCTCCCAGATGAACATGATGTGTTTTCACAAATTGGGTAATAGAAAATTTGGCACCTGCTGGAGATAAAGACTAGGGTCCTTTAAAAGTCTCTGCTTTGCTGAAAATAAACAGTTGGTCTTTTTTTGTAAAGTCAGGGCAATAAGCTGGACTTCCCGGAAATGTGGGTCAGAGAGTAAGAAAAGTATTTTCACTGCCCAGAAAACTAGGATGCTGGTGTGGCTATTAAATTTTTATGTGTTGGTAGAATTTCAGTTTCTGATTCAGGTAGGGCATGCTGGTTGAACATACCTAAGAAAACCACACTCTTATGTGGGGACTAATGAAGAAGATACTTAAACTGTTCGTAAAATACATTTTTAGAACCATTCACACTGTCAGGGATTAAGGTCTGATCATTCAGAAGCATGTGTCCTTTCTAAAGAGGCCCATTAAATTAGAATTTATTCTTGGCCAAGTGTGATTGGACACACAAGGAATTTGTCTCTGGTGCATAAGCTCTCAGTGTATATAGAAGCAACAAGTGATCATAATCATAAAATATATTCATTATAAATCATAAGATACAACACTTGGTGATAGTCATAGGATACTAAATAAGCAATCAACATAAATCATATAAGGATACTAAGTAAAATAATACAAATCATAAGATACAAGCAACAAAGTTATAGTCATAAGAAGATAAGGTAATAGGTAATACAAAAGATGAGAAGTATAATAGTAATGCAGCCCTATTAGGTAGTTTGACAGTCTTGTGGAAATTAGTTGTTAAGCAGAGTGGTGCATGGGGGAACAAAATTGCTAGTTGTTATACTGTCATTTTGAGAATAGAAGTTGAAACAATTTATGTGCAGGATGTGAAGGGTGTGTAGATAATTTCACAGCCCTCTTTTTGACTTGTGAAGTATACAGGTCCTCGATAGAAGGCAGGTTGGTAGCAATTGTTTTTTTCTGAAGTTCTAATGATCCTTTTATGTCTATTTCTGTTTTGTTTGGTTGCAGAGCCAAACCAGACAGTTACAGAGGTGCAAATGACAGGCTCAGAAATTTCTTTGTAGAACTGTATCCATAATGGGCAACCCAAAGATCAATTTTAATATATATTTTTACCCTGTAATTAATTATTGAAAATTAGTAGCTTGGTTTTCTGAAATTTGGAGATGAAAGTAATGAAAGTTTACTCTAAGGCAGTAGATGAGTGGAAAACTCTGGATACTGTTGCAAGGAGAAGAAGGAAGAACTGCGAGGAACAAGAGAAGAAGCGATAACCAAGGCAATAATGAGATAAAAGAAACCTGATTCCAGGTTTCAGTACTGTAACCTGAGAAAACATATCAGATGTTACTGTTCTTAGTTCTTATAACACTAAAAGAAGAAAGGGAGAAAGCAGATTCAGACTTGCAAGATTCTTGTACTTTAACCTTGCAATCAAATCTAAAACCATCCCTATCTATTGGATTGGATGGAGTTTATGCCTACTTCTTAAAAAAACTATCCACTGCCATAGCAGAACCTCTAAGCCTAATCTTTGAAAAATCTTTCAGGACCAGCTCCTTGCCAAAACTATGGTCACAAGCCACAGTCATCCCCATCTTCAAAAAGGGAGACTCCAGCCTAGTTGAAAATTATAGACCAATCTCTTTATGCTGCGTCACCTGTAAAGTCATGGAATCAATTATTAACCAATCCATTATCCTCCACTTAGAGACAAACAACCTACTCTCAAATAAACAATTTGGTTTCAGAAAAAAACTATCCTGTAATCTGCAACTCTTATACTGCAAAAACATATGGACTACACAACTCGATCAGGGCAAAACAATAAACACAATCTATGTAGACTTCTATAAAGCCTTTAATTTAGTGGTATACAACAAACTACTCCTAGAACTAAAAACTTATGGTATATCTGGACACCTGCATAACTGGATAGAAGCATTCCTGTCAAACAGACAACAAATGGTCAAAATTGGGAGTGTCCTATCAAATTCCGTACCTGTCAATAGTGGTGTTCCCCAAGGCAGTGTTCTAGGACCAACTCTCTTCATACTCTGCATAAATGACCTCTGTGATCATATTAAGAGCAACTGTGTTCTCTTCACTGATGATGTAAAGCTGTTCAATACCACAGACAATACTGCTACCCTTCAAAAAGATCTTGACTATGTATCAGAATGGGCAAACAAATAGCAACTTCAAATCTCAACAAATAAATGCTCTGTCTTAATTGGCAAAAAAAAAATCAGAAAATAAAATACAGGCTGTATAGTCAAGACCTTGTTGATGATCCAAGCTCTGTAAAGGAACTTGGAATATTCAATTCTAATGATCTAAGTGCTAGAGCCCACTATATCTACACAGCCAAAAAGGCATTAAGAGTTGTTAACCTAATCCTATCTAGCTTTTTCTTTGGTAATATCACACTATTAACTAGAGCATAGAAAACATTTGCTAGACCAATACTTGAATACAGCTCATCAGTCTGGAACCCACATTACGTATCTGATATTAACACAGTTGAGAAAGTCTAGAAATATTTCACAAGTCTAGAAGTATAGAAATATTCCACTCCTCTACTCATTGTAGAATACCTTATGCCACCAGACTTGAAATTCTAGACCTAGAAAACCTTGAATTACACTGTCTTCGGTCTGATCTAAGTATGGTATGTAAAATCATACATTGTATCAACTTACCTGTCAGTGAATACTTCAATTTCAGACATAATACAAGAGCACACAATAGATACAAACTCAAGGTTAACCATATCAAACTTGATTGCAGGAAATGCAACTTCAGCAACATAGTGGTCAATATCTGGAATATTCTACCTGACTCTGTGGTTTCTTCCCCAAACCCCAAAAATATAACCTTAGACTATCTACTATTAACCTCACACCTTTCCTAAGAAGTCTGTAGGGGGCATACATAAGCTCACCAACGTGCCTACCGTCCCTGTCCTATTGTTTCTTTTATTTTTCTTATATGTACCCATTTCATGTATTCATAGCTATGTATATATTTATGCCTATTATCTTGCAAGCGAATGACAAATCAAATAAATAAATAAAATATATAAATCAGTATTGGCTTGTGTGAGCTATCAATTGCCTATCAAAATGCTGACCAACTCTCTTCTGGATGTAATGTCCATGAGCCTAAGCTATAGCAATCAAGTTTTATCCCTGACAGTGGCATGAACACTTAATCTTTTCTCATTTACATTACAAGGAATGCATTTTCTTGGAAAGGAGTAAGAATGTCCTGTCCTCATTAGGACGTATATAATGGAGTGGTGTGGGAGTGGTTAGAATGCAGTTTTGCAGGCTGATTCTGCTCACTGTCAGGAATTTGATCTTGACCAGCTCAAGGTTGACTTAGCCTTCCATCCTTCCAAGGTTGTTAAAATGATTATTGTGAGCAATATGCTGACTATATAAACTACTGAGAAAAGGCTGCAAAACACTACAAAGTGATATCTAAATTCTATTTCTATGAAGCCAGAGGAAAATGGGAAGTGGGTGGGCAGGCAAACTTTGCCAGCTTTCCATGAATCTGCTCCAAGCCCATTTTAACATGGATATGTCCCTGATCCTTATGGGGGATCCTGAACACCAGATCCATGATTATAAGTCAGTAATGGCTCATGGGAGGTTGGTACACAGACCACTAGTAAAGGTCAAGACCAGGGAAGAACTCACAACCCATCACTCCAAATGCAAACACAAACTTCAGGAGGCAAGAATTCATCTTCTATTACCAAGCCATATTCACAATCTCCCATATCTGATAATTCTATAGGTTGTAGAAAGATGACATAATTGGCAAAAACAGAATTTAGATTTGAGTTGTAACAAATAGTATTTTTCCAGGTTCTGAAACTCAC
>BLBF01000073.1:9850906-9866666 GCA_015471245.1 Laticauda colubrina | reverse complement strand
ACATAACATAACATAACATAACATAACATAACATAACATAACATAACATAACATAACATAACATATTTTGTTGATAAGTACATGAATTTGCTACCCTACAGTTGGCAACAAGGCTTAAAGAAAATTTGGGTGGGATGGGTCCTTCTATTCTAGGCAGAGTGATCCACCATTGAACAGCAGAAAACTTTTTCTAATGTTCAACCTAATTTCATTTCATTAAAGGTGAACAGCAGGATTCATTTTTTTTTAAACTAGTGGTTCTGTGGGTGTGGCTTGGCAGGCATGGCAGGGGAAGGATACTGTAAAATCTCCATTTTGACCCCACTCCAGGAAAGGATACTCTAAAATCCCCTTTCTTGGGGGAAGGTTACTGGAAAATCTCATTCCCTCCTCACCCCGCTAACCTTCTTTCTATCTCCGTTCTCCTGTACAGAGCAATTAAAGAAGACCCAGACAATCAACTGGGACTCAGGAGGCAGAGAACAGATAGTGGCAGGGCCAGTTAGAGGTATTCTTGCAGGTTCTCCAAACTACTCAATATTTCTACTACCGGTTCTTCAGAACTGATCAGAACCTGATGAATACTACCTCTTGTGAACACAATAGATTTCAGGTTTAACCCAAAATATGTCCATCCTCTCCTCCATATGACTTCATTTATAGTAGATATTTAGAGTAGAGTAGATATTTATTTCACATCACCTGTCCTTCTTCTCTTTTGGAAGCTAACTATAGGAGATGAGCATTGTCTAGCAGGTTTTTAAACTATTCATCATATGGTCTGGTTTCTAGATCACTTATCAGACTTAATTGTCCTCTTGAATTTCATGCTTCTTGGGTTCTTATTAAAATATGGAGTCTCAACTTGAAGCACTATTTCCTAGTATTATTTAATTCAGACAAAAATGTATTGGTATTTTAGCCATGGCACACTTGCCCTTTTTCTGTTGACAATTGAGTAGAATTAACCCCTACTTAGAGACATTGCAACCAATTGGGGTCATCAATTCTGAATGCATATATTTGGTTATTTTTGCACCAGCTAGGTTCAGGCTAGTGTTCAGGCTGCTGCATTTGTAAAGGATAATGAGCATTATCCTAAAGTATTTTGCTCGGTATTTAAGCTCATTTCAACTATCATCACTTCCTACTGCTGCTACAAGTATATAGTCAAAATAGAACAATTTACTATTAGTACTACTACTATAAAATACTAAAAATGTCATGGGAATTTAATCATTATATACATTAATACAGATCAACAGCTGCTATGTCCAGAACATGATTCATCCTTTGTGGAGAATTTCTCCAATTCATCCAGTCAATGTGAAGATCAGTCTAGAAACTTTGTTTATCCCTACTTGCCAATAAACATGCATTCAAGCACAAATAAGGAGAAGCTACTGAGCCCACTACATTTGCTATCTTCTATTTCCAGCATCAGGATGCATGATCTGTTCTCTTGAGAATTTCTCCACTTTCTGGAAGGCTTTGGGTGCCTCTGCCAAGATCTGCAATGGAAAAGAATGGAGGGGGGATATCTATTTGCATGGCGATAACCAAATAGAACAGTTTGGATCCAAAGTATGGATTTCAGTGAGGTCCTTTTGTGAGCTGCATTTTGCATTTTATAAAAGGGCATGAAGTGGTTTAGTTTAGCACAAAAAATATGCATGATTGTCAGCCAACTGGAATGATAACTGGTTGGATTTCATTAGAATAAATTTAAAAGCAGTGAGTGGAACATGCTCCATGCCTATCATAGGACAACTGGTCATTTAGGTATAAGTCCAAGATTCTTGGAATCTCCTGGGATTTTGTAGACACTTTCTATGCACAATAAATAAACTGAAAATCATCTCTTATTCATCTTGGGTTCCCAGTTCCCAGTTCAGAGAGTTTGTCCCAAATTTAGGAATACTTACGAGGCAGTGGTGGGATTTAAAAAAAAATTACTACCGGTTCTGTGTGCATGGCTTTGTGGGTGTGGTGTGGCTTGGGTGTAGCTTGATGAGCATGGCAGGGGAAGGATACTGTAAAATCTCTATTCCCATCCCACTCCTGGGAGAAGGTTATTGCAAAATCCTTCCCCAACCCACTAACCTGCTTTCCAGCTCTGTTCTCCTATGCAGGGCAACAAAAGAGACCCAGTCAATCAGCTGGGATTTGGGAAGCGGAGAATAGATGGGGGCATGGCCAGTCAGAGGTGGTGTTTTCCAGTTCTCCAAACTACTCAAAATTTCTGCTACTGGTTCTCCAGAACTGGTCAGAACCTGCTGAAAACCACCTCTGCTATGAGGGATTTTTTTTTTCCATGAGCATTGCTAATCAATAGATGGAAAATGCATATTCAAATTACATATATAGTTGGCCTCCAGTGCAACAGATGATACGTTAGATCCAGAAGAAGGCAACAGAAGGTTGAAGAAAGAAACATAATCAAAGGGAGCTTCAAAAAGTAGTCTTTCTGAAAGTCAGAGAAGAGAGTCTGCTTTATAAAATATGTCCCAGGATTGGAGTAGTTGAGGGACAGTTCTGATATGAGGGAAAAAGTATTGAGAGGGATAAGAAAATTAGGAAGAGTTTTAGGAGGCAGCAGGTAACAAAGCAAAATAAAATTAAATAATATCAGGACATTTCAACTAGATATTTGTTTGAAATGTAGTGCTTTATCCCCTTTTGTACATCTTTTAATTTATACTGTCACTCTATATTGGTAATACCAATTCTATGCTTTTGTCAGTAGAATAGAATAGCAGCAAAAAAACAGAAAATTGTTGAAAATCCCTATCAGTAAATTGCAAATCAGTAATACTTCATAATTAAATTGCAAAAGATAGCTTTATTTGGAACAGTTTACATTCAGTGATTAACCTTTAAACAATTTTTTTTCCATAACAGGTCCTTGGGAAGGACTCAAAAGGTAGAGGATCATGGATTTAAGTATTGAAGATAAAGACGAAGGAGAACCTGGGAAGAAAACTGAAATATATCAATCACAAATCTGTAGCACTTCAGCTACTGTACAGGCTTCTCCTATTTCTTATCCTTTTTTATCACTTTTTCACAAAATTGTTATCCTCTTTTTAAAGTTCAGTTTCTTCTTTAATTTATTCTATAAGGATATTGTAAGCATATAAAAGAAAGCATTCAAAGAGAACATCATGAACTAATAGAGGACTGCTGTGAAATTCAAAAGAGAAAGAAAAATAAAACACTGCAACAGAATCATCATTTTGATGGTATATAATATGATGAAATGAGAACTTAATGCAAAAATGGGTGAATGATAGTTAAGATCAAATCACAAAACAAACATATTAAGGAAAAAAGGATGGGTAAAGAGTAGGAAGAAATGAGAAAGTGTTGGTTGATGAACTCTCTGAGTCACTTTAAATCACAAGATAAGTGGCATATAAATTTGATAAGTAGATAAATCAAAACAATCTCTGCTGTGATATTTCAAAAGAGAAGAAATAGAAGATTAAATAATAAAATGCAATGTGTAACATTGTTGATGAAGACGACAGAAAGACATGGAGTGGGGAATTAGAACAGAACAGAATAACAGAATTGGAAAGGACCTTGGAAGTTTAGAATTTAGAATAATAGAGTTGGAAGGGAATAACAGAGTTGGAGGTCTTCTAGTCTAAAGCCCTTGTCCCACTGCACTTACAGATGCAAAGAGGATGTAAAACGTTAAAAAAAGTTTGCCATCCATTGGAAAACGCTATGCATCCGTTGTGTACTCGTTGCATCTGTTTTTCATACGCTCTATCCATCAAGGAACTGTCCACTGCGATTTCATCCGCGCAAGAAGTTTTGAGCTGCACAAAACTTTGTGAATGGGTGAACTTTCTGCCGTGTACAATGTAAATCCACGACATATGAGCAACAAATGTTCTATGTCCATTTATTATCCGTTAAACGTCCGCTGTATCCTCTCTGCATCCTCTGGGCATCCTCGCAACTCACATCCTCTGCAGCTGAAAACGGAAAGAGGGAGGAAAGAAAGGGTACATGGAATGTCTATACATTGTTAGGAGCACGGAAATAGAAAGAATGCATTTGCATCCGATATACATCCGCGCGGCATCCCCTTTCTTTCCTTTAGGCGTATGTGATACATCCAGTTCATCCACTGTCATCCGCTAGGCTTCCTATGAACATCTGTTTAACATCCCCACTACATACTACCCACGTCCATTCTTTTTTGTTCTTTTCCATTCTGTTTATACAAATTTTCACCACTTTTTGAAGCGGATGACAATGGATGGAGCCACCCCCGAATTTTTGCTCGTCCGCTGTGTCCTTTATGCATACATTTTGCGTCCATCAGCCAGTGGGACCTAGCCTTAACTCCCTGCTTAGGTAGGTAACCCGACACCACTTCAGACAAATGGTTATCTAATCTCTTCATAAAAACTTCCAATGCTGGAGCATTTACAACTTCTGAATGAAAGTTGTTCCACTGATTAATTTTCTCACTGTCAGGAAATTTCTCCTCAGTTCTAAGTTGCTTCTCTCCTTGATTAGTTTTCACTCATTGCTTTTTGTCCTGCCCCTCAGGTGCTTTGGAGAATAGCTTGATTCCCTCTTCTTTGGGGCAGCCTCTGAGATATCAGAACACTGCTGTCATGTCACCCCTAATCCTTCTACCATTGCAGACAAATGGCTATCCAAATCTTTACTTGAAAACCTCCAGTGACTGAACATCTATAACTTCTGAAGTCAAGCCAATTGTCAATTTTCTCACTGTTAGAAAGTTTTATTAATTCTAGGTTGCTTCTCTCCTTTATTAGTTTCCATCCATTCTTTGTTATCTTGCCTTCTGGTGTTCTTCTTTGTGGCAGTCTCTCAAATATAACCAAACAATTAATAACCAAAGCCGAAGAACATAGAAAAGTAGATATTATATTACTGTCATCTTGCTCCAGCCAAAGTCATGCATGAAGTATGAATAGGAATAGAGCATGGATAAATATATTTTGTATGCATGTATTTTGTCTAAGCATTTTGACATTGCAAACTTATACTTTTTCAGTCTTATTTTATTTTTTTATTTTTTTAGTTTTTATTTATTTAGCACATGGCAAGTGCATGAGCTTTTAGTGGTTCAAATGTTAATGTCCAGTTCACCCAGCCATTCAAGGACAGGGTGGTCTATCTTGAAAAAAATCAGACATTGGGCCGATGTAAGCTCTTGATGGGCATTTGGACATAATGCAATGGATATTTGGTCAAGGAGTGCCACACTGAGAGTGTAAGAGACAAGACCCCACTTAAACAATGAGTCCTGGAAGACACCATGATGGGTACAGAGCCTGTTCAGAGTTGACCAATGCTGGCAGGAAGGTCAAAACCTGATACCTTTTGTGTAGGGTCATCTACGAAACTGCCTGTCTCTGGGCATTCAGCAGCCCATTTGACTTTCCACTGTGTGTTGAGGTCAAAGTTGTTAGATAGTTGTTGACCGAGTGCCAGAGAGGGCTTCCTGGATTTAAGCCTGCCAATTGATAGAGAAGAAGGATCAGCGTGCACAGGAAGAAGTGGGTTTCTCGTAGTTTTGTTGTACTGCTTCACTAAAGCTCCCTTCCTTTGTAGAGCTGGTGATTCTATGTGGCTCAAGATGGGTAGCCAACAAGTAGGAGTAGATTTTATGCAGCTGCTTATGATTTATTTGTTATTGTTTGAGAATCACTGGATACCCATTTTGACATATGGGGTATTTGAATGATAGTTCCTTTTTGCATGATAATATATTTCTCTGTTGGGATTATTTTTCCAATCATATTTTAGACAATAGTTTGATTATCTCCTAGAGAATTGTTCTTTTTCTCCTTGGTGTTTATCCTCTTTCTCTTTCTCCTTTTTTAAACTCACTAGAAAGCAGTGCTGACTCAGTCAGTGCCTGTAAGCAGTGAGACTCAATAAAGACTCATCATTGAGCCTTTGTATGTCATATCAGTAAGCGCATCAGTGAAAATATATCTTGACTGAATCAGCCTGAGGTAGACAGTGCTTAATTCTCCACTACAAAATGTCCTAGAATGGAAGAAAAATTCTGCTCAGGGCCATCAATCCTGTTTTTGCGTTATTATCTTAACATACCATGCACTACATTCTGTTTTATCAGTCCAATAAAATAAAAATGTTTGAGTCTCAGTCTCTCTCCCTCTCCCTCCTCCCTCCCTCCCTCTCTCTCTCTCTCTCCCTCACACACACACACACACACACACACACACACACACACACACAAACATCTTTTTCCTTCTATTTACCCATTTAAAATATGCTTATATTTTGGGATGGAGGTGACATTCTGGGCCTACCAAATCTCACTATGGAGGATGTATCAATATAGCAATTCAGCTCCTCCTCCTCCTCTCATCAATTTCTCTATGTCTCTTTGTCCATATCTATCTATCTATCTATCTATCTATCTATCTATCTATCTATCTATCTATCTATCTATCTACCTACCTACCTACCTACCTACCTACCTATCATCTGCCATCCTGGCCATAGCAATGGAAGGATTGTGTTTTAAAGCTCATGAATGTGATTATCTGAAACTTTCCAAGTCTACAGTCTCTTTATTGTATGTAGTCTAACAAGCAGCTGTTCCTACTTAATCTAAAAGCTCATTTACTTTTATATCAAAACTTTTGGCTGATGACCAAATTGTGCCTCTTATAACTAAAAGCACCAACTCATGAAACACTCAGGGAATATAAGTTTCAGGAAATGTACCTCTCAGGCTGAATCTTCCCATTTTAAGTCACTTTCAAGGATTTCAATCCATTCTGAATATCGTCATCATTTTTTCTGCAAGAACTTATTTTCTTTTTCCCCATTTATCCTAGCAACTGCCTCCAAATAGGCTATTATTCACAGTCAGGATTCATATGTCAGATCTTTTCTATATAATGCTCATTATCACCTTTAGGCTGCAGTTTCATCCAGGATGTTGTCATGTGTGGTTAGATTCACGGAAAAGGCCATGGTGTCCTGCATTTACCTACCTCAAAAGAGCTTCTAGGAACAACTGTCTGTGGGATTTCTTTACAAAAAGAACCTGCAGATTAAATTTGATGGATTTCAATCCATGAAAAAGGAAGACATGAAGTTTTAATGTTTGTCTGGAACTAGATTAGGCTCTTCCATTGAAATGACATTAAATTTTGCACCAATGAGTTCTTTCCAACATCCCCCAGCTTGTTTTCAAAAGGTTAGTTCATAAAGTTTAAAAAAAAAAAACTTCAAAAAAGAAGAAATCCAAATAGTGTCATTTCTTTTCAATTTCTCAGATAAAAGTAACTGTTTCAGTGAAAAAATGATGACACCCAAGAAGAATGTAACACTACAGAAGTTTGCCTTTTTATTCCCTATTGTGTTTCATCTCATTTCTGTCTTTAATGACATTACATTTTTATGGCATTGAATTTGGCTTCAGCATTCCTGCCACCACCCCCCTCCCATTCTTGGATTAATTATATAGGTTATCTGAAAAATGTCACTATGCTTCAAAGCTAGCATGAGGAGAAATAGAAAAACAGTCAAGGGGAAGAGAAGCCAATTTCATTGTGTTAACTAACACTCACAAGAAAGGCTCAGATGTCTTTGAATAAAAAGGTGCATTTTCAAAGAAGTGTGTAATGACTCGGGTGTGGCACAAAGGCAGATAATCAGTAGGAGTCCCTTTATTAGCTCCAACTTTGCCCCCAATGTCCTGGTTACCTTCTAGGCTGGAGAAAAACTCTCCCAGGAACAGCCTTTGTCTGCAGAGAATCAAGCCCAAAATGTGGTCAACAAAAACTGTAACTATAAGTCTAATCAAGGCAAGATGATGTAATTAGCCCAGCAGGACAAGAGAAGGAATTCTAGACATGAAGCAATGATAGTAATTCAACATGGTTGGGAGGATGCCAGGAACACAGATAAGAAGATATCAAGTCAACACAAGTTAAACTCACATTTGTTCCCTGAAGACGCCTCACTCAGCATGCATCTCTCTGAAACTCACTTCCCAAATGTGGCTAATGAAGGGAATCAGGGCCCTTTCTTCCCCCATAAGCCATGCAATGCATGTCGCTCTCTCCTCCATTCCTCCCTAAGTGCCCTAGGATAAAGAGGGTGTGGGCCTGGTCTTCCTCTGAAGTCTGTCTTCCTTATTCTACCTCTCCCCTGTTCTGTCCAGCTGGACTTTGCCCTTCTCAGTTTCCTCCACAGCCAACAGAGCCACGTTCCCCCTCCCTGTCAGCTGTGCATCTTCCTCCTTGGATTCAGACTCCAACTATTGTTTCTTCATGTCTGAATTCTTTCTCTTGCCCTGCCTGACTAATTACCTCATCTTGCCATGGTTGGACTTAATAGTTACAATTTTTGTTGGCCACATTTTGGATTTGATTCTCTGCACCCAAGGTCTATTCCTGAAAAGGTAACCAGGACATTGGGAGCAAAGTTGGAGCTAATAAAGGGACTCTTACTGATTATCTGACTGTGTTGCCTTTGTGCCACACCATGGGTCATCACACATTTAATCAGAACTGAAGAAGCTTCTTGGAGGAGAAGTGTTCCATCTGGAAATAAGGTGTGCAAGACCGGGTTCCAACAAACAACTCTTTATTCAAACAGTAAAGTGACTTGTAATGGAACGGAACATTTCCCCAAGCCACAGCAGCCCTTTTTATAGCGGCTTGCTCGTGGCTTGACAGTTGTTTAAGTGTTCCCACCGTCAGGCGAGCCAATCGGAATGGCACTTAAGTAACCAATCCAAGAATGGCCAATCAGTTTAAGGTATTTGGAGTCTACCAAGTTCTATACACAACAAGAAGCAAAATGTCTTCAATGAAAAACAAAGAAAGTCTCTTTTGAAAAAACACCTTTGGGCATGCATATTAACTTGTATTCTCACCATCCTGCTCCTGCTATCCATGCATTCTTCACACACTCTCTGTCATACTCTTGACTTATTCAGCTAAGTCATAGTCACCTTGGACAAAATAAAAATACCCATCCAAACAGATATGACATATTTATTGTTGTGGTCTGTCAGCCACCAGCCCCTCAACAGCCAAATAAGAGGAGTCTGGCTCAGCAACAGGGCAGCCTGGGAGCTCCAAGAAGAAAGAGGGAATGGAAATATCAGACAGAGAGACAGAGGCAGTGCCTGGGCCATCTATCAGCTCTCAACAGCCCCCAGGTCTGGAGGTGACTGATAAGGAACAGGAAGAACAGCTGGGTCCAAGGCCTGACACACAGATACACAGAAGGTAGAGGAGAGAAGAGCAGTGGAAATCCATGGAACAGTTCTTGGGATGAAAGAGCCACTGCTGCTAACAAGGCCTCACCCTAGCTCTGGGGATAAAAGGCAGAGGGTGGAGATGAATAGGTGTGTCAGACAACTATTCATCTTCCAGCTGTTAGTCTGTGAGAGAAACATTTTTCTGGGGCTGCTGGCATTCCTTAAAAAAGGTAATTTTTGAGTTCACATCATAAGAAACCTGCATAATATTTTGATTCTATTTTTTAACTTGGTACTAGTAGTTTTATAGGTTGCATAGAAGACAGCAGCTCAATAAAATAATATTAGGTACTTCATCACCAACTTTTTTTTCCAAAAATTTTATTAGTTTTCAATAAACATGCACAAACAAAACACAAAACATAAAAACATAAAACTTCTTTTTGGAAAGAGGCTTAGTCCCGGGTTACATCTTTTTATACAGACATAAATTAAAAATACATGCTCACTTTTTATCCTATTTCATATCTTATTTACCATTCTACATTTTCTATATAGCTTCTCCCCTCTTTTCACTCTCTTAATTCTATTTTTTTTATTTCATCTCAATTTAAATCATTATGCATATTTCTTTTATCTGTTCTATTTCAATTTTCTATTATCTTTTCTCATTAACACAAAATTTCTCCTGTAATCACTGATTGAAGTCGGACGCCTTTCAATCTTTCCCCTAAATTTAACACATAAAATAATATATACTTTTCATTCTGATTCTGCTTAGTACATTCTAAAGCTACTTACTATATTATAGAATAAAACAGAATAATAAATGTATAATATAATTAAAACAATAATCCATAGCAAATTAAACTCTATTATTAAATCCAGTTTTTTAACATTATTTCAGGTATAAATACAACAATATAATCTTATGTACTTTTGCAGAGTTTCTTTTTTTTAATCATATTTTTACCCACTATTTCTGAATAAATCTTGTTTCTTTACATCTTATTTTAAACCTTTGCAACTTCTCTTCCCTTTTTCCCTTCCTTTCTTCTCTAATCCTACCTTTACCCCTTTGTCTCTTCATATATCTTTTATCTATTCTATTTCAGTTTTCTATTTATCTTTTCTCATTAACACAAAAATTCTCCTGTAGTCACAGATTAAAGTATAACACCTTTAAATCTTTCCCCTAAATTTAACACTTAAATTAATATATACTATTCATTCTGGTTCTGCTTAGTACATTCTGAAACTACTTAAAATAAAAAAGAATAATAAGTTTATAATATAATTAAAATAATAATCCATAGCAAATTAAGCTCTAATATTAAATACAATTTTCTAACATTATTTCAAATATAAATACAACAATACAATCTTACGTACTTTGCAGAATCTCTTTTTTAATCATATTTTTACCCACTATCTCTGAATAGATCTTGTTTCCTTAAGGCCCTGTCACACTGGCCAACGGATGCAAAATATTTGTAAAAAGGACGCAGCGGACGAGCAAAATGTTCCATCCGTTGTTATCCGCTCTCAAAAGTGCCCCGAATTTGCATAAGCAGAGCAGACAACACGGAAAGGAATGGACGGGGGGAGGATGTAGGGCGGATGGAAAGTGGATACTCCACGGAAGCCTAGTGGATGGAAGCGGATGGAAGCAGATGGAAGCGGATAGCACATCCACAAGGCTTCCTGGGGAGCACAGCAAAGCGGACGTGGAACAGAAAGAGCGGATGCAGAGTGGATTCCAAGCGGATGAAATGGATGCACAGCGGATGCCGAGCGGATGAAGCGGATGCAGAGTGGAAGCCCAGGGGATGCCTAGCGGATGCCTAGCAGATGCCTAGCGTTCACTGCGCATGCGGGGAGGATGCATTGCGTCAGCCCCGTGGATATAAAGGGAAGCAGCTCGCAAGCAGGTCACCATTCAGAGGAAAGACCTGCTTCCAGACACAGCTTGCTAGCCAGCCAGCCAGCCAGCCAGCCAGCCAGCCAGCAACCCAACAACCATGCGGAAGAAAAGGAAGCCTCTGTCATTTGTTGCCAGCCCTGGCAAGAGGGACAGGGCCACCCTCCCACCCCTTGGTCCTGACTCTGCTTCTGCTGGGGCTTATGCTGTCCGGGCTCGATCTTCTGGTGCTGGGGCTTCTGCGGATGCTGCTTCTGGAGGTGGTGCTTCTGCTGATGCTGCTTCTGGTGCTGGTGCTTCTGCTGGTGCTTACTCTACTAGCACTGCTCCAGGTTCTGCTGGTCCTCCTGGTGCTTACTCTGCTGGCGCTGCTTCTGGTCCTGCTGGTCCTGCTGGTGCTCCTGGTCCTGCTGGTGCTCCTAGTCCTGCTCCTGGTGCTGCTGGTGCTTCTGGTGCTGCTTCTGCTGCTGCTGGTGGTGGTGGTCCTGCTGGTCCTGCTTTTGCTGCTACTGTTGTTGTTGCAGCTACTGCTGCTAGTGGTGTGGAGGAGCAGCCCCTACAATCTCGAAGCCCCTGTGATGAGGGACCATATGGCCCTGCCAAAGGGAGGAAGAGGCAGACGCGTGAACGGGAGAGGAGGCAATACTCAATAGAAGAGGAACATGAGGAGGAAGTTCTGGAGTGGCTGAGGGAGAATTAATATATTTGGTGGAAGGGACACAGGCTCTATCGAGACACCAAGAGGAAGCAGGCAGCTTGGAGAGAGAAGGTGGAGAGCCTGGGTTACACTTCGGAGGTGCTCCTTGGCTGGTGGAAGCACATGCACACCTGGTACGGGTGTATACACACATGCACACCTGGTACACCTGGTATGGGAAGCTGCACCTCAAGAAATCTGGCTAGGCCACAGTCAAGCTGACGGACAGAGAGACCTACGGGATGGCCAAGTACAGCTTCTTGGAGGGTGAGATCCGTCACTGAGGAGCAGCCCCTCTCACAACCCTCTCTCTCAGGCAGCCTGCTGAGAGCCAGTCCTCTTCTGGCAAAGAGTCAGCTTCTGTGTCCAGGCAGGTATCTGTGGAGCATGCCACGACGGAGACCCCACTGACAGCTGTACTACCCGTGGCGGAGTGCGTGGAGGACCCCCTGATGCAGTGGGAGAAAGGAGATGGCATTTCCACCAGAGACCAACCCACATCCACCCCTAGCTCCACCTCCACAGAAAGGCAGAGAGGCAGACCGGAGGGGCAGAGCCACACTGTCCTGCTGGAGATAAGAGACACCATCAGGAGCAGCGTAGATCTCCTCTCTCAGCTGGTACACACTGATGCCCCATCATCCAACTGCAAGCCATTCCTCACCTATGTCAACCAGACTCTCATGAACATGTCGGAACCCCAGTACCAGGTGGTGAGGGACAGGATCACCGATCTTCTTCACAACCCTCCAGACCAAGATGAACCTGCTCCTCTTCGCCATGGTCGATGCAGACTACAAGTTCATGTACATCGATGCTTCAGGCAATGAGTCATCTTCAGATGCCCAGGTATACAACACCAGTGACCTCAAGGAGGAGCTGGAAGGAAACCTCATGGTGGGCTTCCCAGATCCAGACCCGCTGCCCAACGACAAGCAAGATGTGCCCTACTTCATCATGGGGGATGACGCCAGTGACCTCACAACCTACCTCATGAAGCCCTACATCTCCTAATACCTCACCCGTGAAGAGAGGATCTTCAACTACAGGCTGTTCAGGGCAAGACGGGTGGTGGAGTACGCCTTTGGCATCCTGGCCAACAGGTTCCAGGTACTTCTCACCAACATTCAGCATAGCCCAGAGACCATGAGGAGGATCGTGGAAGCTTTGCTGCATCCTGCACAATCTCATGCGCACCTGCTACCCAGTCTTGCAGAATAGGCTCATGGACCTCCAAAAAGGCAATGGGGACATGGAGCCTGGGGAATGGAGGCAAGGGCAAAACCTGATAGACACTGAGGATGTGCAAGGCCCCAACAGAGCCTCACGTGAGGCGAAGAAGCAGCGCAACCTCCTGAAACACTGGTGCAACTCCCCAGCTGGAGCAGGGGAGTGGCAAGACAGGATGGTAAATACTTAATGGATGCTTCCTTCAGCCTGTCTCATCACACGGATGAGATTGGGCCATGTATGTTTGGTTGGCCTACAATGAACAGGGCATTTAATAAAGAGTTGTGTTTATGTTGACATGTGTGGATAATTATTACATTATTATTGAAAATAATGGGCCATAGGTGTGGCACCTGGGAGGGTGGACCATCCAGTCCCACAATGCTTGCACTGGAGATTTATCTATCCCACAGCTATCCTAACCCATCCCACAGCTATTACCCATCCCACAGGTATCCTAACCCATTCCAAAGCTATCCTTACCCACCCCACAAGCATGCAAAGGCTTAAACCATTTCTAAAAGTTTCCACCAAGACTTTATTAAAAAAAAGAAATGAAGCAAGTGTGTGAATCATAAATAGACTTTGTTAACAACAAGCTATAAAACAAAAATGAGTCTCTGGCACTCCTCTTGGTCACTCAGTCTCAGGGGTGAAGGGTCCAGGTGCTGTGGAGGTGGCTGGTGCTGGAGTGCTTTTCATCAGCCCCTCCAGAAGCAGAAGCAGCAGAAGCCCCAGCCCCAGAAGAGCAAGTCCGTGCTGCAGAAGTCCCAGCAGAACCAGAGTGAGGGCCAGGGGGCGGGATGGTAGCCCTCTCCCTCTTGCAAAGGCTGGCAGAAGATGGCTGAGGCTTGCTGTGCTTCCGCATGGTTGTGGGGTTGCTGGCTGGCAGGAAGGCTGGCAGGCAGACATGAAGCAAGGCTGGCAGGCAGACTGGCTGGCAGACCGGCTGGCAGACTGGCTGGCAGCAAGGCTGGCACCAAGGCTGGTAGCAAGGCTTGCAGGCAGACATACAGGCAGGGTAGGCAAGGCAGCCAATCCGTCTGGCAGCAGGTCTTTCCTCTGAATGGCAACCTGCTTCCGAGCTGCTTAAGTTATATCCGCAGGGCTGACGCAATGCATCCTCCCCACATGCGCAATTAACGCTCGGCATCCGCTAGGCTTCCGCTTTGCATCCGCTGTGCATCCGCTTCATCCATTCGGCGTCCGTTCTGCATCCGCTGTATCCATTCCGTGTCCGCTTTGCTGAGGCCCCCCAGAAGCCCAGCGAATGGGCCATCTGCTCCCATCCGCTTCCATCCGCTGGGCTTCCGTTCCACATCCACTTTTCATCTGCCCTGCATCCTCCCCGCGTCCGTGTTATCCGCTCTGGTGATGCAAATTTTTGCCCCTTTTGAGAGTGGATAACAACGGATGGAACATTTTGCTCGTCCGTTGTGTCCTTTTTGCATCCATTGGGCAGTGTGACATGGGCTTAAACCACTAACATAAACATTTGAAACAGTGATGTGGAGTTATATCAAAGGCCAAGGTCATGATGCATGATGCATGGTGGTCAATCAAACATCCTGGCCATCTTCTAGAAGAAGAATATGATATAAATTTTTTTCCTCCTGATATTCTTTCTCTAGAGATTGCCTTTAATCCCAGAGCAAAGCAATTTGTGACCTTCTTCTCTATAACTTGTTCTGTTCATTCATGGACTAGTTATTAATGTTTCTAATTGCATATGAGATGGGGAACTTTGTGACTCAATGGAATTATTTTGCTGAAAGAGCCTCGCTCATGTTGTAGGAAAGAATCTTACAGAGCTGAAAAATGAAAAATTATGTGAGGCTGTACAGCAGTATTCTACATAGAGAAATGGGCTGACTAAGAAAAAACACACACACAAACATAATTTGGAGAACATTTATGCTGTGATCATAAAGAAATCTGCTTCAGACTAACTGAACTCCACTGGCTAACTCATATTATTTCCTCCCCGTAGAGGTCAGATATTTGTTTTCTTAGGTTTTCGCGGGTACTTACATGTGTGCTGTTTAGCTTCCTTCGGGTATTATTCCACGTCATTGTAGTTTTGTTAAAGTTGTAGCAACGTTTCAGCAGAATCTCATCTGCCATCATCAGGCTTCTGTATGGATGTGGGTCTTACAGCTCCTGGTTTTAAATTTGAGGCTGGTCCATTCTGATTGGCTTGGAGCCTGGACCTGTGTTCATTGGACTTGGAGTTTGATTGATTGGTGTTTCTGGTTTCTTCTGTCTGTTTTATGGCTTTGATTGGCTGGCAACAGTCTGTTCTTGTGTTGGAGGCTTTTAGTGCAGCTTGGCTCTGTGTGAAGGGACGGCTGCTCTTCATTAGCAAGCTGCTCTTCATTAGCAAGCTGGGTTTCACCTGGGTGCCTGGTGGGGGGGTTAGGTTGGAGCTATCAGAGGGAGTCTGTTTTTGCCCAGGTGTTTGCCTGGCTTGTGGCATGGAGATCTTTCTATTTGAGAGTGCAGGCTTCCAAATGATTGACAGTCTGGTGGAATCATCTCTTCTATTCATGCTGTCAGGTCTTTTTTCAATCTCTTTGGCTTCTCTGATGATTCTGTGGCTGGGATTTTCTATAGTGGCCAGGGTTTTGGTGCCATTGAAGTTGATGTTGTGACCTGTGGTTTTCAT
>BLBF01000073.1:9829702-9845906 GCA_015471245.1 Laticauda colubrina | reverse complement strand
GCCACCCACAAACCCAAACTATGGCTAAGATACATCGATGACACATTTGTGATTTGGCCCCATGGAAAAGAAAACCTAAACAATTTCCTAACACACCTAAACAACACACACCCCAAAATCAAGTTCACCATGGAAATGGAAATAAACAAACAACTTCCATTCCTAGCTGTACTAATCTACAAAAGAACAGATGGCACACTGGGACACACCATATACCAAAAGAAAACACAACCGCTACCTCAACGCCCAACCCCACCACCACCCAGCATAGATAAATTCCGTGGCGAAAACACTAATTACCAGAACCAAACGCCTGGCAGACAAGACACATATAAAGACTGAACTATGCACCCTGACTGAAGTATTGACAGCCAATGGCTTCCAAAAAAACAAAATCACCAATTTGATCCACAAAAACACACCAAGACATAACAGAGACCTAGAAGACCAACAGACCTATGGAACAGCTGTCTTGCCCTACATAAGAGGTACTACAGATAAAATCAGTAAGATACTACACAGGCATCACATCAAGACTGCCTTCAAAACAGACAAAAAAATCGCAGCCAATCTGAGAAACCCCAAAGATAAAATTGACCTGGAAAACCAAGGCATATACGAAATTCCCTGTACATCATGCCCGGCCACATACATTGGACAGACCAATAGAAGAATAAGTACCCGCCTAGATGAACACAAAAATGCAGTAAAAAAGCTGGAACACACCTCCTCACTAGTCCAACACATGAAAACCACAGGTCCCAACATTAACTTCAATGGCACTAAAACCCTAGCCACTACAGAAAACTCCAGCAACAGAATCATCAGAGAAGCCATAGAGATTGAAAATAGACCTGAAAGTATGAATAGAAGAGATGATTCCAGCAGACTGTCAATCATTTGGAAACCTGCACTCTCAAATAGAAAGATCTCCATGCCACAAAACAAACACCTGAGCACAAACAGACTCCCTCTGATAGCTCCAACTCAAACACCTCCCACCAGGCACTCAGGTGAAACCTAGCTTGCTGATGAATAGCAGCCGTTCTTTCATGTGAAGCCAAGCTGCACTGAAAGCCTCCAACACAAGAACAGACTGTTGCCAGCCAATCAAAGCCACAAAACAGACAGAAGAAACCAGAAACACCAATCAATCAAACTCCAAGTCCAATGAACACAGACCTAGGCTCCTAGCCAATCAAAATGGACCAGCCTCGAATTTGAAACCAAAAGCTGTGAGACACACATCCATACAGAAGCCTGATGATGGCAGGTCAGATTCTGCTGAAACGTTGCTACAACTTTAACAGAACTACAATGACGTGGGATAATACCCGAAGGAAGCTGAACAGCACACATGTAAGTACCCGCGAAAACTTAAAAAAACAAATATCTATATCTATATCTATATCTATATCTATATCTATATCTATATCTATATCTATATCTATATCTATATCTATCTATCTATCTATCTATCTATCTATCTATCTATCTATCTATCTATGCAACTGTTTTCAGTAACATACTAGATGGATTGCCTAACAACAACAACCACCAACTAAAAGCAAGACAAGAAACAATGGATGGAAATGATCTGAAGAGAGAAGCAACCTAAAAATAAGAAGACATTTCCTAACAGTGAGAACAATTAATAGGAGGAACCACTTGCTTCAGAAGTTGTGGATTCTCTATTACTGGAGGATTTTAAGAAAATACTGGATAGCCACTTTTTATGGAATATTATAGGGTCTCCTGCTTGAACTAGATGACCTCCAAGGTCCCTTCCAACTCTCTAATTCTGTATCTGTTATTCTGTTAAAATAAAAATACCACCTGCTCCTAATCAGTAAAAGTCAATTTAAAAAAAAAAAAAAGTAATAAATCAGGTCTTTTGCAGAAGAGGCTTGAATAATTCTTTAACTAATATTTTATTTCAGAAGTCCATATTCTGAAATTAATAGTAATTATCAAATGGGAAAGGATTTTTCAAGCCAGCAAATTATGCCAATTTTTCAATAAAGAGTGAGGGGTGTATTTATTTTAGATAATGCTACTAAAATGGAGAAACTGAAAGTGGTATAGGTGCAATTTGTGATTGGGAAGAATGTAATGATTTGACTCTTAGTTGATGAAATGTACATGTTTAAAATATCATATATGGAGCATTGGGAATGTTATCCTATACAAACTACAAAAAAGGATAGAAATTCATATACCCATGTTTGGAACTGATAGCCATTTTCTGATTAATATTAAACTATTCAGAACTTTTTGCCATATTTTAGCAACATTGCAGTCTTGATATAACCCTACAGATAGCACCAGTGTTGAAGGCTATGCATTTCCATCTAATTTGGTGAATAACAACTGTGCCCTTCTTTGGAGAATACAGAAATAGCCACAAACAATTCTAGAGCATTCAAACTGTACTATTTACAAACCCACCCATATACTTGCATTGTGTGATGTTACCTTGAAGAATAAAATATATACAGGGTTGCCTCCCATCGACCCTTGACCTATATCAGTTTGCTTATAGGAATAACAGATCCACAGAGGATGCTATTGCCATGGCTCTCCGTGGAGCATAGTGGAAGCTATATAAAGATGCTTTTAGTTTATTACAGCTCAGCTTTTAATTTGATCATTCCAGATATACTGATTAAGAAGTTGCTGGAAATGGGCTTTTCCTCTCACATCTGCTGTTGGATAAAGGACTTTCTTACTAACATACTCCAAACTGTTAGGATTGGCAGCTATTTTTCCTCCAGTGTTGCTGTCAGCACTGGCTCTCCACAGGGCTGTGTGGTGAGCCCCCTTTTGTATTCACTCTAAACCTACGAATACACTCCTTCTTGTCCCACTAACTCTACAATAAAATTTGCAGATGGCACCATGATGGTGGGACTCATATCAGGAGGAGACAAGATGGCCTATAGGTCAGAGGTTTTCAGACTGGTCTTGTGGTGCAAGAGTCATAACCTCACCCTGAACAACAAGAAGACCAAAGAATTGATTATAGACTTCAGAAAATGCAAAAGAGTTTCTACCACTATATATCAATGGAGAATGTGTGGAAAGAGTTCATAGTTTTAAATTTCTAGGAACTCATATTTCTGACAAACTTACTTGCTCGGTCCACACTATGGCCACTGCAAAGGAGGCCCAACAGTGCATGCACTTTCTGAGGCTGCTGAAAAAGAGTGATCTGGGTGAGAAGTTGCTGGTTACTTTTTAGCAATCTACCATCGAGAGCATTTTGGCATAGTGTGTAATGGTGTGGTATGCTGGATGCTCTGCAGTGGATAAGAAGATGCTCAGAGAGTTATAAACACAGCACAAAAAATCATCGGTTGCTCTCTTTCTTCTTTGGAAGAGAGTGCGAAGACCAGAATCCTCTCTAGAGCACTAGAAATCTCCACAGACCGTTCTCATCCTGGACACTCATATTTCGAACTGTTACCATCAGGGAGGCATTAAAAGTATTTTAAAATGAGGACTAATAGATTGAGATATAATTTCCTTTCCAAGGCAATAATTGTGTTGAATCAAACAGTGTATTTGTGATTTATTATTATTATTATTATTATTATTATTATTATTATTATTATTATTATCATCATCATCATCATCGTCGTCATCGTCATTATCATCATCATCATCATCATCATCATCATCATCATTATTTAAATTTTTAAATACTCTGTAGCGTGATTGTGATGTGGTGTTTGGGGCACTGTGCTGGAGTAGCTTTCAAATTTCATTGTATTCATGGAATGCAATGACAATAAAAGTATTCTATTCTATTCTGTTCTGTTCTGTTCTGTTCTATTCTATTCTATTCTGGGGGATTAATGGAAAGGTAACTAAAAACCTTATACCTAGATGTTACCAGGACTAAAGAATAATGTGACATGTAACTGTCATTTTATATATCACTGCAACAATAACCCTAATGCCCAAATATGTTTTCAGGGCCAGACAAAGTGGCAGTGTTAAAGTTACTCCCAACTCACATCCAATCCCAGGTATTTTTAAAAAGCTTCTCATTGACATCTTGTAAAGATGAATGCCATCCCTTCTCTCGAAAAAGAATAGAATATTGATAAAATGCCCATGATTTAGGTTGATTGATTGAGTGTGTTACACAGAAGCTATACTGAAACTGCTTTACATGAGGTGGTTACCAGGGTGTGCAGTGAAATTAGTTATGTATGACAGAGAATATATTCAGAAAACAAGATTAAGTCATAATAACCCAATTCTGAACAAAAGACATCAAATTCCCAACTAGCTTTCCACAAACACCATAGGAGATTCAAGAAATGTTTCATTGATATTGAAATTCATTAAGTGCACTGCTCAATGTTTGCATTAAGGCACTCTTAAGGAACTGAAATTCAAATATCTATGCCATGTATAATTTAAAACATGATTTGTCATGAATTTAGTGCCAGGATTTGAGCAAAACAAAACAAAGCACTATTATCCAAAGAAACTATAAAGTGACAAGTGGAAAACACTATGGCAGAGTGTTTTTCAGTTTACAATTTCCTTTCTGCTAAAAACTACTCCTGCAGCGAAAGTGGCAATGATGTAAAGGTGTGATGCTGGGAGAAACACTTCCCATTTTCTTCTATTATTTGCAGTACAAGACATTTTTCATCAAGTGCATAGCACCACATCTCCTTTCTCTGTACCTTATGTCACTATGGAATTGGAATCTGATTTTTAAATATTTTAAGTACATATGGAAACTTTTAAACTAAAATGACAGATAAATTTTATATCCTCAAATGATGGTCCCAATCTTCATTTTCAACCAGAAGGCTCAACTATGATGTAACAAAACCAGAGTGGCTATCATTCCTGTTTAGTTGGGAATTTTCTTGTGATATTTAATATGGTTGAGGATTTTAGAACATTCTAATGAAGAAATCCCACTGCAGATTCTGAGAAATTACTAATTTTGGAAACATGCACATACTTTAATCAACTTAACTCTTGATAAGACGGGGAAATGTTCAGGCATTCTAACTAGATTATCAATATTTGTGCGAAATTTGTTTCCTCACAAATTAAACCACAGTCTGGTTTTATTACAAGGTGGAAAATATGGTTAATGTATTAATGAGTTTGAATCAGTGAAAGAATGTATGAGGTTATTTTGATCAAAGTAATGAATCTCATCCCTTGGTATCTGATTTATTTCTAAAGTTCTTAAAACATCTTCTCCTTCTCTTCCTTCTCTTTCTTCTTCTCCTCTCCTCCCTTCCCTTCCCTTCCCTTTCCTTTCCTTTTCTTCCTCTCTCTCTACTGCTTTATCTCTTTCTCTCCCTTTCTTCTTTCTATATATTTCATATATGAAATATGAATTTGAAATATATTTGAAGTATGTTTTCTCTAAGGTAAACATAAGACCCTTCAGGAATCCTTTGGAAATGTGGTCTGTGTCATTTGAAGCAGTGGTGGGATTCAAATTGTTTTACCACCGGTTTGGTGGGCATGGCTTGATGGGCATGCTTTGCCTAACCCCAGTGCACAGCTTTCCCCATACCAGCTGAGACCTGCAGCGCCAATCAGCTGAGAGGATAATGAAGAGAAATGTGCAGGAGCTGTTAGGAGCGCCGATGCTGCACTTTTCTCTTCTTTCTCCTCTCAGCTGATTGTTGGAGGATTTTTTTTCCTCCTCTCAGCTGATCATTGGCTTTTTTTTACTATCAGTTCAGCTGCAATGGTCTGAACTGGTGGCATACCACCATTGATTTGAATGCAAAACTGAGAAATGGCTGAAGATATGATCTTGTTTGTAAAATGTAAATCCATAGGTTTGTTGAATCCGATAACATGCGAGCAACCCTCTCTTTGTGCTCCACTGTCAGATTCATTCCACTTCAGCATGGATCATATTGACTAAAGTGAACATGTCCTGTTTTCTTTGCCATTTGTCAAACGCTGCCCAGGTATTCATTTATTCTCTTGCTTGAGCAGGGGGTTGGACTTGAAGACCTTCAAATTCCTTCAACTCGATTATTCTATGTTCTATACGTTTCTTTCTTTCAAGGAGCTTCCTAAGAGACCACCAGGTTTTGACAAATGTTTTCATGGAAACATTCCATTTCAGAAGAAAGGATACGGGAAGCTTTCAAGTTGTGAACTGTACTTTAGCTTGTAGTTCATCATCTAGGTGTTTGAAGGTGGACATGGTATCTATCAGGACTGTGTGAAGCTTCAAGATTTGATCAAAGTAGCCCCTTTAAAGGAGTGCCCTCAATCAAAGTCATGTTTCACTTAGAAGTGCTGATCAGCTGTCAACTTGTATGATATGCAGGGTAGAAGGAGCTGCAACATTTGCAGAGTTCCTTTTCAATTAAAAGAACAACAACTGAACACATCCACCCAGCCTTTTTTTTCTGTTAAAGCAAAGCAGCTGGCCAGATGGAGCCAATCTACTTCAACTCTTTGATTTAAAGGATAAAGGAAATAATTTTGATTTTCCAAGCTGAAACATCAACTCAGTTTGGATGATTGTTCACAGCTCTGGCTGGCCTTTCATTCAAAACCTTATCTTATATTTAAAGACTTGATCCTAAGCTTTCTTGCTATGGAGAAAGTACCCTTGTCTTTCTCTGCATTTCCCAATGCATAAAATAGACCTGAAAGGGGATCTTAAAAAGATGTGCTGAAGATCAATAAATACCTTTCTCTATTCATTTATTTTTATTCTGAGTATCCTGGGAGATCCATTGGTTGTGCGTCCAGCTTTTAAAACACTGATATCTCCATCACAAAAGCATATTAGAAATTCTACTGAATATGTTTCAGACCTCTGTTCCAAATAACTAGAAATTAAAATTTCTAAGCAGGGTATATTTAGACTATAAAACTAAAGATATGCAAATGCCAAGGCACAAAGATTTAAAAAAATAACCCCATTTGACTATTTGGGATTAGTGAAGGTCGTTGCCAGCTGTTGAGTATTTCATTTAACATTTTATATAACAAAGAGAGGTCAAATACAGACAAATGCAAGGATGTGGAAAACCAAAAGCTTTCTGGTTTTGTTTTGTTTTATACAAAAAAAAAAAAACTTTCTTTTTCAACAGGTCACGTCTCTCTTTAGGATACTTTTTGGGAGCCATGATTGAAAAAGTTCTTCAATCAAATGTTCAGTAAAAAAGACTACACCATGTCATTTTGCTACCTGGGACACCCATCTAAGATATTCTGCCTAGTTCAAGAGATGGTCTTGTTGACTTATTTCTGTAGACCAGGGGTGTCAAGCTCAATTTCATTGAGGACCATATCAGGGCTGTGGGTGACCTTGGGAAACTGGGCAGGCATGGCCAACTGGATGGGCATGGCCAGGTTGACAGCACTCCCCAAACTGCTGGCATTGTCAGATCCATGTATCTTGCCATTCTGCAATGGGAGAAAAGGGGGGTTGGATTTGATACAATTAATTCTTTTCCTTTCTATGTATCCTAAATATCCTATTTCTTACAATGGGTGTGTATAACCTTTAACACAATTTATAACTATTTTCTGGCACCCCAGATACCTGGAAAAATATCACCTCTTTGAGGGATGTAAGAGGAGAAGGGCCATATGGATTGCAGCACTGGAAAATAACTCCTGGGAACCTTTCCTTATCTGCTTTCTCAGGGACAGTGGATTGGTGGAATCCAACATTGGATTGTGGGGAGGGATTCTAATTCCCTTTACCTTAGTTGCATGCCTTGAGGGACCTTAGACCCTGCTTTGAATTTTGACTTGCTTTTATCACTCCTCAACAAAAAGATTCCTTCTGAAATACAAAGCCTTCGAGAGTTCATACTTATTTTTTGAAAGGGGAAGAGGCTGGTCCTTACAGGCATGTTTCTTCTTTGCACTGGGTAGACCAGGCTGAAGCTACATTGACGTGATCTCTCCTCTTCACATTGAGTAGCTTGGGCCGAAGCCACACTAGCCCAATTTTTCCTCTTTGCATTGGGTAGACCAGGACGGCCCCATGGGCCAGATCCACGGGCCTTGAATTTGACACCCCTGCTGTAGACCAAACAAAACAAAATGACTGAGCAAGCACAATAACAGGAACTATTGTATTCCAAAGCCTACATTTTAATGTTATCAACAGGAGAAATGACCAATGCTACTATGTATTCATTTATTTATTTAGTTAAAATACAGCTACCCATCCTCTATCAAATCTTGGGTGGCTCCTAACCAACTATATACTACCAATAGCAATAATGCTGTGCACTGTTGTGTCTATTTTTTTAAACAACTCTTTATATGTTGCACTACTTAGAATATTCTTTCATATGCTGGAAAGAAAGTAATCTGAGGATGAAATCACATTTTAAATACTTTGATTATTTTTAAAATGCAATTATTTATAGGCTGATGTTTTATTTGCTGTCCACTGCCTGGCAATATGAAATGTTTGACAATCTGATTCAGCAATATTTTCCTTGTCCCTAGGCTATTGACATTTTTAGGTGGACTAACAGTAAATCATAATTCCCTAGGCTGCTCATTAACTTTTAGAAATAGATATACTAACTTTTAAGTTCAATCTCCTTTGGCTGGCAATGAATTAGGTACATAGAGACTGCACAGGATGTATAGAAAATGTTTCTGTTGGGCAATAAATAATATTGCCCTGAAAACTTAATTTTGCTTTAGCAAACATAATCACCACTGTCACTATTTCCTTCTGGATTCACATGGATGCTTTGCAGACTGCGGAGATCAGAATACTTGTCACTTCAGATGAATTGTATTTTCATTTCAAGCAATGTCATTATCAAGCTGGTAGGTACCATCCATCACCTTAAGATCATGGATCACTGCAGTTAGGATCTGACTCGATTGCAATGCAGGGAGGGAAAGCCAGCTCTGAACTTCTTTGAAGGGTGACATTTTACCTGGAGAAATATAATACCAAAAGGAAGCTATCTACAGCAATAAATGGAAAAGGAATATGCTTGTGAAACAAAGCTGAACTGCAAAAGAAAATAAGCCTTCAGGAAGTCTCTTGATTAATTCATTGCAGGTTGTTTTGCAACATTCATAAAGGGAAAAATGTCCAGGACAAAATTATTATCTCTCAGAGATGTGTTGGGTTTTCTAGTCCTTAAGTCTGAGACAACCTCCCTATTCTGTTTATAAAGTAAAGGTTCCCCTCATACATATGTGCAAGTTGTTTCTGGCTCTAGGGGGCAGTGTTTGTCTCCATTACAAAGCCAAAGACCCAGCACTGTCCGAAGATGTCTCCA
Organism: Laticauda colubrina; assembly: GCA_015471245.1. Taxonomy (NCBI): domain Eukaryota; kingdom Metazoa; phylum Chordata; class Lepidosauria; order Squamata; family Elapidae; genus Laticauda; species Laticauda colubrina. The sequence continues at coordinate 9,836,622 of BLBF01000073.1, read as the reverse complement.
TAGTCATGTGGCCAGCATGACTAAACACCAAAGGCACACAGAACGCTGTTACCTTCCCATCAAAGTGGTCCCTATTTTTCTACTTGCATTTTTACATGCTTTTGAACTGCTAGGTTGGCAGAAGTTGGCACAAGTAATGGGAGCTCACCCCATTACATGGAGCTAGGGATTTAAACCACTGAACTGCTGACCTTTCTGATTGACAAGCTCAGCATCTTAGCCACTGAGGCACTGCATCCCCTGAAAGTTTAGGGCCATGTCCCTTCTGTTTATATGATATCAGTCTTGGATGTCTTGGACCCCAAAAAGTTGACTTGTATTACCTTTCCAACTCTTTCCTTACCAAAGAACATGTAGTATTCATTGCCCTAATTCTGTTTTTCAAAGGGCTTCATATTTCTTTCTTGTTGTTTTCTGGGGGCTGCTAAAGAAGATTCAATGGATAAGTTTCACGAAATCCAACTTTGGGATGTGCTTGAAATTGGGAAAAACAGAAATTTGTCAACTTTTCCAGGACCTACATATACATATTTCTGCCTAACAACTATTTATTGTTTATTCATACCTGATGAGCAGGCCACCTTCCTGCTTTTATAGACAAATTTCAATCCCCCAGTAGGATCAATGCATATGCATCATTTTATTCTGATGTCCAGCATCACAAGGTATTCTTCTGCAAATATATGGTGCCTGCCACTATACTGGTTTGGCTTTGCTATGTCATGTGAAACTTGGTCTTTCTTAGCTCCTGCTGGTTAGTATACCTAGCTTGATGCTTTGATGATTGGAGCAAACATTTTCTCTGGTTACATTCACAAAATTGTATGCTTCATTTGTGTATTCCATTCATGTGCAAAACAAGAACTTCTATACATTCTGAACAGGAAAGCAAGTAGCTCCTTATTCAACATGATTGCAAGCATTTTCTGTTTCACACAATAGTGCAGGATAAGGTGTGACAGAACATGGGGTGGAGTTAGAAGAGGTATTGTCATAGAATCCCTATATAGTCATAAGCAGACTGAATCCAACAACCCCAAATTCTGTTGACTTTATGTCATTCCTAGCAGGTGCTAACTATTAGTTGAGAAGATACCTGCATATAGGAGTTTCAGCAATAAATCAGTTTAATTAGACCTTCACATGTAGGACTTGATCTTTTGCATTCAGCAAAAGCTTTGTTTTCCAAGAGCAACTGTTTCTAATCTCTACCATTACTCAAAAGTATAAGGTGTTATTTTCAGAACAGTTATAAAGCTTTTGCAACACACCACTGGAATCAAATGGGATCAGTGCAATGTGTATGTGTGGGCTGTCCAGGCTTCAAAAATAATCAGAACACTTGCTTTGAACCTCACACAACTGCAGCTATGGAGATTTATTTAGAAAAGCAGCTCTATTGTGTCACTCTTCTGCACAAACCTCAAAAGCCTTGGTTGTTTTAAGGTTGTGTTATGAATCAACTCCTGAGAACAGTGACATCTTGAAAAAAAATTCATTTTTTTAATATTCTGTCCATGAAGAACAGAGAGCAAAATCTATTGCCACACTAATAATTTGGCCACTGATAAGAAGACTTCACTGGTTTTTCTTCAGTCGACAGGCATTTAAACTGCATTCCAGCTTTCCAGACGGCCTGAATTTACAGATAACTAGACATGGATATTAAAAGATCATGAGATGTTCCAGTTCTTCATATCTCTGCAGGCCATCATCTGCTGCTGAACAGGTGCAAAGTATGGTACTATGAATAGCTAAAAATAGCTTAGAGTATCTTCAGAAATGAAATATTCTGCAAGCATTTTCAGGCTAGATTGCAGCTCAGCCTCATCTTGTTCAGGATAAGAGAAAAATCACATGTTTGCTTTTATATGATCCTCTAGGTAAACTGAACTCATATATTTCAACTGTAGGATATTTTCAGAAGCTCAGGCAGGGGAACTGAACCAAAATAAAAGCAACAAAATAAAAATATATGTTTATATTAGATGAAGTTTGAATTGAGAAAGAAAGCTGGAAGAAATAGACAATTTCTAAGAAGCAGCAGAATTAATTTACTTATGCAGACAGATAGACAGGCAAAACTTTATTTTGGACGTCGAGCAAAATCCGTAAAATGAACAATAAAAAATTATTCCTTGACAACAAAAACTGTTAACAACCATTTATGGACAAAGCATATACATGGGAATATATCTAAATACCTTTAGAAAATAAATTATCTTGATTATCTATTATCTTGATTATTGTCCAGAAGTATTTCACAAGAAAAATATTATACTCCTTTGCTCACAACAGAATACTCTATACCACCAGGCTTGAAATTTTGGGCTTGGACAACCTAGAACTATACCACCTATGGTTGGACTTAAGCGTAGTACACAAAATTATCTGTTACAATGTCCTACCAGTCAATTACTACTTCAGCTTCAACCACAATACAAGAGCATGGAACAGTTACAAACTCAATGTAAAGCACTCCAAACTTGATTGCAGAAAGTACAAATTCAGCAACAGTTATCTTATATACAAGTTATCTTGTATGCAATTGACAAATCAAATAAAACCAAATAATAAATAAATAAATAATAATAATAAATAAATAAATAAATAAGTAAGTAAGCAAGTAAGTAAATAAGTAAGTAAGTAAGTAAATAAATCTAAAACAAGTATCAGAGCTCCTGGAAATTTAAATATGAGGGGTACGTGGTGATGAGTGTTCCTATAGTGGTATAGAAGGACATGTGATGTGGTTTCTATCATACCTATATTGCAGGTGCATTGTTGGGTTTTTATGTGGGATTTTTCTATATTTTCCTTCCAGGCTAAACTTGGGAGGTGATAAAAATATGATGTAAGTTAGAAACTAAAATTTTATTATTTATTTATGCATGTGTTTGACTTATTTTTGGCTGACTCAAGCTGCCATATGTAATTAATGCTTCTATTTTCAACAGCAACAAGAGTTCTGTGAAGTGGATTGGACAGAGAGAAAGTGGGGTCCTTGTTCCTCTCCAAGCTTGGAGGTTTTCTTGCAGATGTTTCATAACCAAATGAGGTAACATCATCACTGCTAGCAGCTGCTGATGTTACTTAATTTGGGGAATGAAACAGCTGCAAGAAAACCACCAAGTTCAAAGACAACCAAAGATCCCACAGTTCAACCCTGAACTACCAATATTCTATTCTATTGAAGTATTGAGAGAAAGTGACTGACCCAAAGTCACTCATGCAGCTTTCACTAGCCCAAACACCTGAACCAGTGGTGGGATTCAAAAAATGTTACTACTGGTTCTGTGGGCATGGCTTGGTGGGTGTGGCGTGGTGGGCATGGCAGGAGAAGGAGACTGTAAAATCTCCTTCCCACCCCACTCCAGGGGAAGGATACTGCAAAGTCCCCATTCCGTCCCTACCTCACTAACCTGCTTTCCAGATCCTCTGTCCTGCACAGGGCAACAAAAGAAGACCTAGCCAATCAGCTGAGAGGCAGAAAATAGATGGGGTGGGGAAGGTCAGAAGTGGTACTTGCCAGTTCTCCAAACTACTCAAAATTTCTGCTACCAGCTCTCCAGAACTGGTCAGAACCTGCTGAATACCACTTTTGACTGAACTAATTCTTTTCATACAGCCCTTCAAACTGTTCTGTAGATAAAATCATGGATTCTTGGGGATGGATGCAATTAGAGGCAAATAACATCACATCTGATGTTATTTCCTTTTTTCCAAGATTTGTCTTCCCTCAAATTATTTATTCTGAATCTTAACTACTGAAGTGAGGAATAATTCAACATATAATTAATCATTTGACACAATCTATTATAGCTCTACATATTTCCCAGAAACATTCAGCAGAGTAAGTCGCCACTATACAAAGAACTACAGTCTTATGGTTTCACCAGAGAAAAATAAGCAATTCAAAATGTTCCCCAAACTCTCCTAATGAGCAGAAGCATAGCAGTCTCTATAGCTTCTCATGAAAATCTTAAAAAATGTTCACCTTCTGCTAACATGCTGTGTGATACAACCTTTGAAAATTGCCATCATATTAAGCACCATACAGTATAACAAGATATTCTTTATAGACTCCTTCATTTGTGATTATCAAATTGCAGAAGCTCAGCTGAAAAACAGAGATCCTTGAAGATGTACATTTGCAGAAAAATAAAGATGTGATTTTCCTCAGGGTGCCCTTACCGGATTCCAAACTGCACTCCTCTTTTAAATTTTAAACATGCATAATTGTCAACGGTGCAATTGTCCCACCAGGATTCAATTTATTTGCAGAAGAAAGCTGTCATTATGAAGACGTTCACAGTGGGAATTTGTTTCTAGTTCATTGGAAAATAGTTTCACGTTCTTTCAGCAGTAAATGTTATCCAGCAGGGGAAAAAAAACCAAAAACATTACTTAAACAAAATGTGCTTCACACAGATATTCTAAAGTAAAGGAAATATTATGAAGACTAGGGGTCAGCAACCTGTGGCTCAGGAGCCACATGTGGCTCTTTTATCCCTCTGCTGCAGCTTCCTGTTGCTGGTCGGCTCCATAATTGATAGGTCTTTTGGTTAGGACAGGTGGAGGAAAAAGGACGCCGTGCTAGGAGGAGACTGTATGGTGGGGAAACTGCCTTAGAGTCTCATCAGATCCAGAATTGAATGAAGGCTTCTGGTTAGGACCTTTTGGCTCTTTGAGTGTTTAAAGTTGCTGACCCTGACTTTGACATACTGGATGTATCAGTTCACGAATGTCTGAAAGACTTTTTGGGTGTTCTCTTGAAAATGGCTGTGATTGTCAAAGACAAACCTCACTACTCGCTATTTTATAACAATTGTTACTTCTTCTCAATTACAGAGGGCTACATTTCCTGATTTGTGAGATTGGTGAGTAACTTCACTGTCTCCAACTTTGTCTCATTGGCATCAATGAGAAAGAAGGAAACTGCTGTGAACAGTTGCGCTTGTATTGTTGGACTTCCCTATGTTCCACTTGTAAGGAGTTTTCAGTGAGATTAATTGATCATACTCTTGCATTTGTTAATGATTGAGCCTTATCTGTGGTGACATCTTTACTCAGGGTTAACCATATCCTAAAGTCCATGAAATTTCAACTATTCCCATTTTTAGGTCTCTTCAACCCTTTAGGAAGATTGAAGAAGTTTTTGTTTTCTTTTTCTCTGTTCAGTTCATGTTTCTACAATTTGCTACCCAAGCACTCTTTCATATTCATCAGAGGAATAATAAGAAATTTGATGTCCTCTAGATATTTTGTATCACTCTAGATATTTTAACTACTTAGCATAGGGGTGGAGGAAAAAGAATTTTAAATCCAAGTTGAATGTCACTTGGCTGTATCTTCTTGGTTTCATAAGAGCTATGATTATGGTCGTATGAGTACCAGGCCCAAATTAAGTCAAGCTATGTTTCTTCCAATTGATCCGACCCAACTCTATTGGTTTATTCTTCTTGGGAATCAGATACGGTTTCAGATAATCCATTTCCTGGCCCGTATCCCAGGAAATATATAATTTAAAGACCCCAGCATGAATAAAGGAACTGGGGTCAATTATTCTCCCCCTCTTTTGTTATGGAAAACGAGAAATGTAGGAATGTCTGACTTGAGTTACTGAACAGCAACAGCACACAATTTAAAGCTGGTGATCATGTGCATCTGGTTATTTAATAAAAGCAATGGCCTTTCAGAGTAAAATCATATACACTTACTCCACTTATCATGGTACATTTTAAAAAATGTCAGTCTTTCTATGGGAGCTAATTAACATTTGGCCTCCTGGTTCCCCCACAGATCAACAAACCAATTAAAGTAACTCCCCCCCCCCCATTTCTTCTGTTTTGGATGAAATTGGTTCTTTTCTTTAGGCCTGGAATGCATCTCTCAGCAACATAAGGAAATTAATAAAATCTGTCTTCTTCTTTGAAGGGTAGATTATCTGTTTGATCAATGGCCATTATACCTATTAACATTAATAGGACTAATGAGACCACAGTAGAAACATAGAAGTTTCCTTTAACATGTGTAACATATTTTTAATATATATATAATAGGGATATTTCTTTCTTCTGAAGTTTCAAAACAGCAAAGTTGTCAAATTTGCCAGTGTTACTAGTTCACAATTCATATTTTATATTAAAAATAATACATTTTTCAGACACATATTTTAAAATGTGCTGTTCTCTTTCAAGAACATTTGTTGTAGTTATCACACTTAATGTACAACTGTGCCTGTTTTATCTGTATATCACATGAGATTTTTTTAAATAGAAAGCATTTTGGTACATGTAGGTGGTTACATGTATATTTCATATGTTTTCTTTCCAAATTGTGTATCAAATTTTGTACACATTTAAATTTGGAAGATTTTGTATTGGGTATTTTGCATCATATATGGTTGCATAAGTATTACAGTAGAAAGTATCACATAATACTGCTGCACTGCATGTATTCTGTAGTGTGGCATGATATTGTATATACTTCATTATAAATAACAACAATAACATTGCTGTCTGATGATCACAATTGTTGATGAAGGACATAATTCAGAAAAGAATCTACTTCAACCTAGACTCAAGGAAATATTAAATCTCATTCACTCCATTCTGATCTTTTCCTTCCTTCTGTTCTTGCATTTTATGATGCAAGGATAGTTGAAGTAAGGAGCAAGGAGCTTGTAAGGAGCAAGCAAATGAAACATAAAGCATTCCGATGGTGCTAATTCAGTCAATCACCTGGAAAAAAGTAACATCACAGTCAAGAGCCATGGAACCTTATTCAAAGGGATCCAGTTTTTGATTTGTTTGGATGTGAGTCATGACCCCATTTTGAAATACCTGGGAGGGTGGGTGGATGGATGGATAGATAGATAGATAGATAGATAGATAGATAGATAGATAGATAGATAGATA
>BLBF01000073.1:9806654-9826339 GCA_015471245.1 Laticauda colubrina | reverse complement strand
TAATAATAATAATAATAATAATAATAATAATAATAATAATAATAATACCAACAACAACAATAGTCTAAAATTTATCTAAAGCATTTAGTAAGTTAAATAGTTTAAAAATGCCACTATATACATAGAACTAAATCACAAATGCACTGTTTGATTCAAGACAATTACTACCTTGGAAAAGAAACTGTTTCTCAATCATTTTAAGACACCTATAATGTCTCCCTGATGGTAACAGTTCAAAATTTGAGTGTCCAGGATGAGAACGGTCTGTGGAGATTTTCAGTGTTCTAGAGAGGATTCTGGTCTTTGCAATCTCTTCCAAAGAAGAAAGAGAACAACCCTTGATTTTTTTGTGCTGTGTTTATCACTGTCTGGAGCATCTTCTTATCCACTGCAGAGCATCCAGAATAACACACCATTTACACAGTATGCCAAAATGCTCTAGAGGCACCTGAAGGCCAGACAAGGAATAATGGACGGAAACTGTTCAAAGAGAGATTCAACCCAGAAATAAGGAGACATTTCTGGCAGTTAGAACTTGGAGCTTGCCTTCAGAAGTTGTGGGTGCCCCCTCACTGGAGGCTTTCAAGAAGAGACTTGACAGCCACTTATCAGAAATGGTATCGGGTCACTTGCTGGAACTGCAGGTTGGACTAGATAACCTCCAAGATCCCTTCCAAATCTGATATTCTGTTATTTCCTAAAGTGAATTTTATTAGCCTTCCCATATGACCTTAATGGATCAAGGGAAAGTTAAGAATTCAAGTTACCTCATAAAACAAAGAAAGCTAATTCTTGAAAGAAAATGGGGAAAGTTGGTTGGACCTTCCAACTTACACAGAAACTTTCAAAACAATGTAAGAAACTCATGAAATACATGCTTTCTCATTAAAATTGAAAGGCAGCTTTAGTAATGAAGTTTAATGGATATTTTATTTTAGGAAAGATTCATAGCAGAGAAGTTTGCAGGATCATTATAAATTAATGTGGTGCAATGTTAATGTTAAATTCAAAACACACCATGTAATAAACTCTTGAAAAATAATTTAGAGATTTCCATCATTTTATGTACATTATTCACCACAAATTATTCTCCTATTGAAAAGTCAGCAGAAGGTGAATGATAAACAGCCTGAATTGATTCAATTCATTCCTGGCATTATCAAGATTCAGACTGAAAGGAGTCCAGTTTACAACTCACAGAGATGTGAGTAAAAAAAGTTAGATGTTTTCAAAAATGAAAGCCCTCTGCAACCAATTTTGAAAGTGAGATCACATCCTCACACACTGTTGTTTGGAAGCCTTATCTTCAATCCCAGGTGATGGCTCTGCTTTGTGGTGACAGTAATGAAACCTGATTAATTGTAACTCTCTTAATATATCTGTAAAAAGGATAGGTCAGATGACAACATTAAAAATAACATTAAGTAGAAATTATACAGTACAATCCACAAAAGTATGATAAAGAAACAATTTCATATGGATCTGAACGGGTGACCAAAATCTGCTTCTGGAGACATTCAGCCAGTTTTTCAATTCCACAGATAACTTGCCAAAGACAAGTGTGAAAGTTGCTTCCTCAGTCTTGTTGACTGTTTGCACACCAGGGACATTAAGAGGAGAGCTAACAAGGAAGGGATTTCATTTTACTGTTTTGATAGTCTGTCCTTGTCTTCTCTCTGATCAGAAGATGGATTTGTCTCATTCATTCTAATTCCTACAGAAAGCATAAAACACTTTCTTCTTTTCCCCCAGTGAGAAGACAAAGTTCAGAGATGCAAGCTTTTCACCACAGCATGTTGCTTTTTCGATAAATCTCTCTTCTTCTCTTAATATATAAATACTCTTAATAGCCTTAGTTCTAGACCACAATTCTGCTCTGCTAAATGCAAACACTATAAATGAACCACAGGAGTCCAGTCGGGATAATTTTGGCTTCGCTTCCCCTAGGGTTACTTGCTAGAATCTAACAAATTTATGAACAGAGAAGCATAACTGTCAACTAGCTCAGGAAGTAGCAATTGCCATACTAAAGCACTATAAAAGACACCAAACGATCTATAAAAGGACAGTGTTTGTTGGTGTATATAGTTCATGAACTGGATTAGACATGGCAACAGGTCAGCCAATGGGGGACTGTTTGGAAACTGAAACATAGTATTTGTTTTGTATGATGCTATAAGAGACAGTTAGGATGGTATGGCTTTGACTTGAGTTGAGTTGGTTTGGCCTCTGTAAATCTAGGCCTGTTGGCCTCTATATGTCTCCACTCTGTAATGACTTGCTTCATGAATATTTCTTCCATGTCCTGAATTTGTATGCTGCCTTCTACTATATGGTATTATATATAAAGAAGTTTCTTTTGTAAATGAATCCTGCAGAATTATTTCCTTGTGTGCTGGTCAGATGTGCTGTACAAACTTTGACAGTATTCTCATCTTATCCTCAAGCTGAAGAGTCTAGGCAAAATTAGCAGTTTATTGTTATGGTTGTTTGCACAGTCAGGATTATTATGGTTGTTTGCACAGTCAGGATTTGGCATTTTTGTCCATCTATGGACTCCTTCCCAAGGACCTTTGATAAGCAGATATTGCTGCTGGATGCTGTTAAAGATATTGTCACCGGATATAAACTGTTCCAGGTAAACCTTCCTTCTGCAATTGACTGCTGGTGAGTTTGTCAATGCCAATGGTGTTCAAGGGATGCTCCAGTTTTTTGAGGATTGCATTGAAGATGTCTGTTACTATTGGTACTCTCTTTGCTCAAATTGTTCACATTTTGCAAGGAAGAAAAATAATCTATTTCTTTTGTATGAAGATTATCTATTTATTTCAACTTTTGCTTAAAAAAGGATTAACAAAGAAACAATCTTCACTTCTATCTTAACATACAGCAGGATTTTAGTGATTCTACCTGCACTGACCCACTACAGCTGCTTTCCACAAATAACAGCTTCCAGCATAACTCAACATTGCTTCATATCACATGCTGAGTTTTTCATTTCCAAACCAAAGGAATACAATCAATTGCAAACCTGTTCTTCTTAGCTTTTGGGGGCTCTTTTTCCCTCTCACTTCATATATAAGGCCCCATTAGTTGGCAATTGCTGATGTTCAGTCAGTTACCCTGAAACACATATATTATGAATAATTTAATTAAAGGCTGTTTTTCAACAATGAAATTATTTCTTTTTTAACCTGGTGAGACAGAACATCAATGGCGCTTCAGTGAATATCCAATCATAAATGCCTTTTGGTTTATTGAAATACTTTCTCTGTCAACCAGGCAAAGATAATATGGGAAAGGAAACATTACAATTATATCCTGACATTGTTTAATTCTTACATAGCCTGGAAATCAATTGGATTCTTGATCCTTCCTAAGCTTGGTTGTTTTCCTGAAGATGTTTCATTATCAAGCTAGATTACATCAACAGTACAAAGAAGAGGGGTTTAATGGCCATTTATGTAATGAAACCCTCCCTGGCAGTCTTAGACATCTTCTTAATTGTATTGCTTAGAATATTGCTTCCTCTTTGACATTATTTGCTGTTATTTCATGCTAAAATCTCGGTGTTTGCTGAATGTACACAATGCTGTTTGTTTCACTCCTGGGTTTTGGACTATATTTGTCATTCCCCTGTCAGAGTCTGAATCCAGGGAGGAAGATGAACAACTGACAGGGAGTTGGAGTGTGGCTCCGTTGGCTGTGTAGGAAATTGGAGAAGGGCAAAGTCTGGTTGGACAGAGCAGGGAAGAGATAGAACAAGGGAGAGGGAATGCAGAGGAAGACCCAAGCCCACCCTCTCTTTATCAGAGGGAGGAATGGAGAAGCGAGCAACATGGGTTGCATGGCTTATGGGGAGGAAATGGCCCTGATTCCCTTCATTAGCTGCAGCTGGGAATGAGAGTTTAAAAGAGATGCATGCTGAGTGCAGCAGCTGCTGGGAGCAAATGTGAGTTTATATTGTGTTGATTTTAGTTATCTGTGTTCCTGACATCTTGCCAACTGTGTTGAGTTATTTCCATGCCTTCACATCTGGAATTCTTGCTCCTGCCCTGCCGAACTAATTACTTCATTTTGCCTTGATTAGATTTATAGTTATAGTTTTTGTTCACCATGTTTTGGACTTGATTCTCTGTAGCCAAAGGCTGTTCCTGGGAGAATTTTTCTCCAGGCCAGAAGGTAACCAGGTCATTGGGGGCAAAGTTGGAGCTAATAAAGGGACTCCTACTGATTATCTGACTGGGTTGCCTTTGTGCACTCCCCTGGTCATCATAGTATTCTTCAAATGGCACATAAATGGAATTTGTCTCTGTGTGTCTATTGATGATGGATTCATCTGAATGTCAAAATCTTAAGAATTCCATATCATTTTTGGATGTGGCTTGGTCTATGATATCAAGATGTGGTTTGATCTCCAGCAGAAACTGTAAGTCTCTCTGTGTGTTCTATTGGAATTACTGCATCAGTTGTGCTGGTACAATTCAACAGATCTAATCAAATTCAATTATTTAATTGTAGCAGCTGTTTGGTTGCAGAGACTCACAACATAAAATGATCCTCACCAGTTTAGTTCACTTAGACAAACCCAAAAGATGTGAATGATATTGGTGACATGATTCTGAAAATTGCTGTGTGAGACAATTGTGGATGTTTTGCCAGACATATGCAAGCTTCTTTGGAACAAATTTGAAACATGTCTTGGCAGCAGAAATCATATCTTTAGTGTACACATTTAGTTACTGATCTCCATATAGGAAACAGCTGATAATCTTCCCCCTTCCCTATTTAAACTATTTGAATGTTGATACATTTTTGATATCTTCATCATCATTCTCAAAAAAATATCTCTTACATCATATTATGTTCTCTAAGTCCATTGATTGAAGCTTTCCAATGATCATCTTATAATAATTGTCCTACAGCATTGAACTATCATTCATTTCGTATTCTTTAACTCTGCATCCTATAGAATATTCAGTTTGTTAAATGTAATTGCTTCAAATTTGACAGTTTAATGAGTTCCTCCTTGTTTCTTAGCTCAGAGAGAACTCTTGATGATGTTATAGATGTACTGCATCTGCAGCATCAGGATTAAAAACTAAACACCTATACAAAGACATTTTGAACTAAAATAAATGGATTGTTGAACCCAATCAGCTAGCTGTCTGAAATGGTCAAACACAATCTCCCAGTTTCATATATTTTTTAAATTTATTGGAGCCAGTCTTTTAATCCAACTTGATATACAGTAACTACTCTACAGTAAAGAATGCTGATAGGTCTTATTTGATTTGGGATATCTGTTGAAAAAAACACATGGATCTCCAGATGGAACAAAGGGGCTCATCTTATATAGAACTTAAGATGCAGATTAGGGAAAATGATTCCTTTGGGAGTGTCATAAATTTTATGATGCTGCTTTTCCTTCCATGTTCCTTTTCTTGAATAATAATTGTCAAGAGTACACATGGGGAAAAAAGGCTTAGTGTTCATTGATAATAAAAAAAACAACAGAATAAAGAGTTGGAAGGTACCTTGGAGTCTTCTCGTCTAACCCTCTTCTCAATCAGGAAACCCTATAGCATTTCAGACAAATGGCTATCCAATCTCTTCTTTAAAACTTCCAATGTTGGAGCATTTACAACTTCTGAAGGCAAGTTGTTCCACTGATTAATTGTTCTCACTGAAAGGAAATGTCTCCTTAGTTTTAGGTTGCTTCTCTTCTTCATTAGTTTCCACTCATTGCTTCTGTCAGGAAATTTCTCCTTAATTATATATTGGTTCTTCCCTTGATCCATTGCTTCTTATCCAACTTCAAGTGCATTGGAGAATAGATTTTGGAACATATTGGAACACAGCTATCATGTCACTCCTAGTCCTTCTTTTCATTAAACTAGACATACCCAATTCCCGCAACTTTCTTCATATGTTTTGGCATCTAGTCCACTAATCATCTTTGTTGCTCTTTTCTCCCCACTCATTAGCAAAACTGAACCTGGCTGTGTACCTTTTGATTCACGCAATCAAAAGCCAGCTTTTCTTTCAGGCTTTTGTAGGAGGGTGGCATCATGATCCCCCCCCCCCGGCACACCCATGCCATCTTCTTGGCAATCTTACAGGAATTCCTTGCTTTTGTCTTTTTCCAGATGGTGTCAGCACCAGCATTAATTTCAATTCTCTACTGGAGCTGCAATTTGTTCTTCAGATTAATCTTGTTCCTGCTGTCGAGAGACTGTTTTAATTGATCATTTTAATTGATCCATTTATTTCTTTATGAGGTTAGCATAAACCATGTTAGAATTCATTTTACATGCTATACTGTACTTGGCTGAAGCATTTAGATGATAGTTAAAAATATGTTTATGATAATGATTGTAAACTGCCTTGCAAAATTATAAAAGAAGGTAAGAAATATGTTCATCAGTATGATATATCTTCCCCACCCAAGACAAAGAAAAGCAAAATAAAAATATTCTCTCTCCACCCAAGAAAAAATAAGATGGGTTATTATAAAATTATATAATTGTCCCCATAGTGCTTTTAAAACTATTATGAAGTACTCAGAATGCTTCCCTAAGACACATGAGAAACAATAACCTGAATGATAGCTGCAGTCAGACTTAAGAGAGACTGCCAATGACAATATATAATTTCTAATATATTGCTGCTGAAATGAAAATGACACTTGATAAATGCTTAATTCAAAAACTTATCCTCAATGATTGTTTTCCATATTGTAATGCCATTTTTCCTTCCCCAGTGTATTTCTGCTGGCTATTATTAAATAAATTTTCTATATTTTTCCATAAATCTCCTAGGAAACTTCATCTAGAATATGGGAAAAAAATGTCTCCAGAGTGTAATCTGAAAGGAATGTTTTGACATTTAGTGTTTGAAGAAAGTTCATCTTGTTTCATAAAGAAGGATAAGATGTGGTATTCAAAGCTACTTAAAAGGTGTGGACTTAGAATAACTTTATTGTCACTTTGAATGTACACAAATTGGCATACATTAAAATGAAATTTCATAGCATACAGCTCTCAAAGGGTCTCCACCTCATACACTACGTAAACATGACTAAATAATAAAAAAATAAATTATGGAAAGAGAGAGAGAGAGAGAGAGAGACAGCAGACAGTTCTTGTATGCTTTTAACTGATTACAGAAATGTTCATCTCTAGAATACACAAAATGTTTCTTGAATACTATGTACTTCTAGTGCAGTTCAAATCCTCCAATGGGAATTGAACTGATGGGACAGTGCACTTTAGATGACCTCATGGAGTATATCAGCTTTGGATAATGTATAGGTGGCACATAGATTCTGTTGTTCAATGTCTCAAGAAAAGCTACACACATTTTATTCTTTAGAATAAAATATGTTGATTACATTTTTTCTTAAGGTATAAGACCTCACACACGGGGGGGGGGGATAATACTTTTCAACAGATTTATATATGATTGAGAAAAGTTGGGAAAAACTTATGTCTACAGTGTATGTTTGAAGAATGACTTCCATTAAAAGAAAAAAAAAAAATCACTATTTTCTATAAGATCCCTTTTCTTCCCTTTCTTCAGGTCAAAAGAATCACCTGTGAGAAACCAAAGAGAAGGAGAGGAGAAAAATCTATGTGGGGACCCTAAAATCCTTAACACTGAATGAGATGCATAAAATGATCAATTACATAACCAAAACAGGGCAGTTGATACACAGCAAAACATTAAACCAACCATGTCTCTCTCCAAATATGATGGGATGTCCATAATAGCTGTAGGGTGACCTTGCAGAATATGAGTTGTGCTATTCCCTTTGACAGTTTAGGAAAAGTGCATTTTTATTTCCCTGATGGTCTAGAACTTTCATGTGTTGTATTAGTTGAAAAACTTACTTTTATCCTTTTGGGATTATTTTTATTTTTACTGTTGGTGACCCAAATGCCATAAGGTGACAGACATAGTTTTAAAGTGCTGTGAAAATAAACCTTCTCTTGGAATAACATTGTCAACTACCTTGATGGACTTCCTAGGTCACAAATTCCATTAAGTGCAAGGGATTTGAAAATCTTTTGACTGTAAGACCTGAAGTGAAGACAGCCTTGCATCCAATATACGCATGGGGACATACACACACACACACACACTCACTCACTCACACACACACACACACACACACACACACACAGTATGTACCAACCTTGATGACTTTGCTAATATCTAGAAATAATTGGCAACTTTTCAATGACTAAAATATGTTCCCTTTTTTGCATGACTTTTATGGACATATATATTTTTCCGTAGAAGGAGGAAAAGATAGTATGAATCATAAAAGTTTATATTAAGATATTAAGATAACACTGACTGAAAAGGAAAGTGAGAAAATGTATAACATAAAACATTATATATATAAATGGATAACATAAAACAAAAACAAAAAGCAAACCACTTATTACCTTTGACTTTCAGCTGGAGAGTACATGTCTGTGTGCACACACACACACAGACGTGCACATATAAATACACAGACATACAACACACACATAGAATTATAGTAATTAGACCCAAGAGTTGGTTTTCAAAAAATGAAAACTTTCCCTTAAAATAAAAAGCAGTTTCTACTGCTTGAGAACTTATGCCTGAGAGCTTGAGATGCTGCCCAAGGTTTCTTGCATTCTATGATCCTATAGTCATTCCCAATGGAAAATAAAATGTGAATAACATTTTTTTTAAAAAATGCCCAAGACTTTTAGTGGTCAAAGTAAAGATCTTCATATCATTTGAAAGATAATAAATTAGCCAATATAATTTTATTAAAGTCTTTATACGTTTTAAATGTTTGTCTTTAAAGGTATACAAGCAATTTTGCAAGGGAAAAATTATTAATGATTCTAACAAAGATTCAGCCATCTCTTTCTCTCCCTCCCTCCCTTCCTCCTTCCTTCCTTTTTCTTTATTTTAACTTTCTCCCATCTATTTTTGAAGTGGTTTACAAATAACATGCTTGACAAAGCCTGGGAAAATTGATAAAATTCTAAGGCAATGTGGCAGTTTAATAAGATGTTCAAACATGACATGAGAATTGGCTTATCCCATATTTTTTCTAAGTACATCAGGTGACATTTCTAATGCTGTGTTTTGAAATCTGAATATTTAAACAATACTTGCTTTTCAGGTATCCCTGAATGGATTCAAATGGCAAGGAAATTGCACGATAGATGCAGCCTTGCTTTAGACAGAAAAAAGACCAAAGAAGAATGTGTTTGTGGTTTAGTTAGTAAAAGAAATGAATTCAAATTCAAAAAGAAAAAATACATTTATCTGACTTATTTTCTTCTGATCCCTTGATTTATATGAAGGTGAAATTCACTGTATACGCAGGATTTTTTGTTTTCTGTGTCAGGTAAGACACAGCAGGGGATGAAACGAATTCATCTTCCTGTCTCCGAGTAAACTAAAAGCAATTTTCGTCTTCCCATGTGGTCATTTGTGGCTCTTGTCATGTTCAAGCTAATGATATCAACCCCCCTTAGATTGTTTAAGTATTCATGAAGTAATTAAATTCTCATTAACATATAAATAAAAGAAAACTGAAAACAAGTTTAGCAGGCACCTAACATCTGTTCTAATGCCTTTAAGTATTAAAAATGTGCCGTATACATAAGGTAAAGCATAGTTTGTTCAATGATGTATTTTTATATGGATTATTTATAGAAATTCTCACTAAACAGATTAGGCATATTAAGGAAAAACTAAATTAGAAAATACAAATTAGATGTCTTATTACAATTCCATTGCATAAATAAGGAATTTTCAAATCAAAGGAAGAATTGACATGACTTATTTATGTTTTTGCTTTCAAATTCAGATAAATTTAAGTTGAAAATTGGATGCACCTACATATATTGTTACTTTATGCAAATATACTTCACTAACAATTAATGATGTTGGAAAAACTGATCAGGAATAACTTATATGGTTACTGTTTCAGAGAAAGTTCACCAGAAAGTCCCAGAGATATCAGTTAGACTGGATATGAAGTAAAGTAAAATAAAATTATTTAAAAAAAAAAAATCAGTGACACATGACCTGAAAGAAACCAGTGATAAATGATAAGCCTACTATTGTTCAGAAAATTACAGAGCTATGAAATCATGAAAAAAAAAATACTTCAACTTGACAGTGACTTTAACTCTCCAATAGAAATCTTTGGTAATTTGAAGAGATTTGTGTTTATTCTGTTCCCTGCTGTTTAGTAAAGTTGTGTAACACTCTGGATTTGAAAGCAAAAAGGTGATTTGAAACAGGTGAGTTGCAAACAGAACATTGATTTACAACTGCATCTTTTCAAATGACCAGCAATATTAGAAGAAGACATCTTGATTCAAGGTCTTCCTGACAGAAACTCCAAATCACATTTGGTCATTCTGACCAATATATCTAGGGACCTTCCTTATAAATAGCAGTATTTCCTATCAATCAAATTGGGTATGTCTATTTTGTGGAAAGGGAAGACAGTAGTGTCACTCAAACAGGAAAAGCCCAAGGGGAACATCAGGTCAGCCATAAAACAAACTTACAGGGGAAAAGGAATCAAATAAAAGGTATTAAAGAATCCCTGTAGACAAAACCCTAAGTAATTAAGAAAACTAGACAAATAACAAAAGGAAACCCTTACAAACACAGGACATATCAAATAAGCAAAACAAACAGACAAAAGACACAAAAAATATAAATTACAAAAGAGACAGGAGATTGCCACAAAAGAAATATGAAAAAAAAAAAAACATTATAAAGCTAAAATAGAACCGATAATACAATCTAATCACCCTGCGGAGTTTGCCTTCCGCACCCTGCGGAATTTGCCCTCTGGCGAGAATAAAGACGAACTCAAACAGATTTTGAAACATGAAGCACAAATACAAACATTTACACAAAATCAACTCACAAAGGGAGAAAAGGGTATAAAAACCGGGACTTACCATAAGAAGCCAGCTTGCCCAGGAATGCAGACTTCTTGCTGTCCCCTGCCTTCCTGAAAAATAAAAAGATCCAGCTTTCAAGCAGTTGTCCGTATCCTTGCGCCAGAGCTCTCCCAGTGGGAAAATCAAATCCTCAAAGGAAAGGCATTTTGACACCTTTCAACAATTAAATGAAAAGAAGGATTAGTGGTGACACAATAGCAGTGTTCCAATATCTAAGGGACTACAACAAAGAAGAGGAAGTCAGCCTATTTTCCAAAGCACCTGAAGGGAGGACAAAAAGCAATTAATGGAAACTAATCAAGGAGAGAAGAAATTTAACAGATAACAGATTATCAGAGTTGGAAGGGACCTTGTAGGTCATCTACCCTACACCATTTCTGATAAATGGCAGTCCAATCTCTTCTTGAAAGTTTCAAGTATTGGTGCTCCCACAACCTCCGGGGGCAAGGTGTTCCATTGGTTGATTATTCTCGCTGTCAGAAAGTTTCTCCTTATTTCCAGGTTAAATCTTTCCTTGTTCAGAAACTAATCATCTAGAAACTAAGGAGAGATTTTCTAACACAACAATGATATAATGGGACAATTTGACTTCAGAAGTTGTGGGTGCTTCAACACTGGAGGTTTTTAAGAAGAGACTGGACAGCCATTTGTCTGAAATAGCATAGGAATTCCTGCCTGAGCAGGTAGACTAGAAGAATTCTAAGTTTCCTTCCAAATCTTTTACTCTGATGAGTGAATTAATGGTCAAAATGAACTTCAACCATTTATTCACAGCTCAGTTTTCATTTTAGTCTGTTAATACTTTAATATAACTTCTTAAAATAGTGTAAAACAGACACATTAAAAACAGTAATATATTTGTAATATAAATTTACAAATATATACCATCAAGTTATAAATCAGAATGTTGTCATAGCTGTAAATATTAAAAGCATACTCAAAGTTTCATTTTCACTCATTTATTGGTAAATATCCCAGGAATGTTAAAAGACACCTTGAGTATTGTTACCCCTCCAAGATATAACACCTTTAGTTGTAGTGTTTCTTTTCTATCCATTCCCTGAAGCTTCACTACTGATTTTTATGCAACAGAGCTGGCTAAAGAAAATCTAATAATATTTCATTGCCAATTTTAGATTGATGGGTTGGCAGAAAGGAAGAGGCAGATAAAAGAATCTCCAGAATAAGTTAAATTATTTTTTCAAATGGATGTGGCAAGAGAAGAATGTATTACTTACACAGAGACTGATTAAAATGCAGTTTGGAGAATCAGCACAATGTGGACATACTCTGCAGAGTACAATGAAATACTTCACAAAGGTGAAGTTCACGGAATAAACCAAAACTCAAGCATTTTTCCCCATTTTATATAGATCAAACCATTATTGGAATATATTGGACTCTCACTTCCTGTACATAAATTGTTTCAATGTTTCCCCTTAGGATTCTGCTATAGGGCATTGCATGCCAAAACTAGACACAAAAATAGTTTTTCCCCTGTGCCAAACACCTGCCAAACACCTATTTTTCACAGCATTGTCTTAGGCCTAAAGCTATCTACCCAAATAAAAGGCTGAAGTGCTATTATCCTCCTCATTTTCTCATCTTTCTCATCATCTCATCTTTCCTCATTTCTCATCTTTTCTCATCTTCTATTGGTACATGATGACTTATCCCTTGTTTATATCTTATGATTAATTATTGTAACTATGATTTATAATCTATGATGTATCACTTGTAGTTTGTATGGACACTGAGAGCTTATGCACTGGAGAGAAATTTCTTGTGTGTCCAATTAAACTTGGCTAATAAAGAATTCTATTCTGTTCTGTTCTGTTTTGTTCTATTCTAAAAAAGACCCAGGAAATGGAATAAGCAGGGGGTTGGACTAGAAGACCTCCTAGATCCCTTCCAACTCTGTCATTCTATTCTGTTCTTTTCTGTTCCATTCCGTTCCATTATCAATATAATTTAGAGTACAACTCAAAATGTAGATTCATGCTTGGGTAGATAAATAGACAGATGAAGTGCTGTACCAATTTATAAGGACCAGCAATCCAAATTCCACTTTATTTCCATGATGAAAACTTCAGAGAGAATAAAGGTGTTTTGTTTTTTTTCCTAAGCAGAGAATTAGATTGTGTTTTTTTTAAAAAAACCTAAAATACAGAAGCAGGTCCAAAGTGTATAAAAGAGCTCAAATTGTTAAATGATTGCAATCTTACATTGTTATAGAATAAACTTGTAGAAATAAGCTAGTAAGTTCATTTAATACTTATAAAGCTTTGAGATTGTTAAGGAATAACTTAAATGTATACAAGGAAACAGAACGTGGTATATTTGAAGTGATTGTGTTTCTTCCAACAAGGTCTTCAGTAGGATGGATAGTCTGATAAATCAGGGACAGGGATATTTGTGGTGGAAGGGTATCAGAATCTGAAAAATGGTCAGCACAACATCATTAGTCAAACTCCATCTATTTTTATGTGCATTTGGCATCAATGCACACACAGCAAAGGGATGGGAATTAGATCACAATGCCATGTCTGCAATCTTACAAATTTTGAGCTTTGTTCTCATCTTGTTGTTTTTCAAAATGGAGAATTTGACAAGCCTCCAATTTATGTAAGTGTTTCTTCTTGCACATACAACACAAAACAGATACATATATATTTCCAAACAATGCTTTATGTCCATCCATTTTAAATGTCTTGCACAAGATACTTTTTTATTGGATCCATCTCCTCTTAAATCTGTTTCAATTAACTGAGCTTCCCTGGAAATACCTGAGTTGAAATACAACTGTGTACATGAAAACAAAACAAAACATGTGTACCATTTGAAAACTGCATATGTCTATATCTTTTTATATGTTTGTATTTCCATTTAAATTGAGGAAAAGTTAAACAAAAATGTGTGTCAAGGCTAGGTCCCACTGGCCGACGGACGCAAAACGTATGCATAAAGGACACAGTGGACGAGCAAAATTTTGGGGGTGGCTCCATCTGTTGTTATCCGCTCCAAAAAGTGGCAAAAATTTGCATAAACAGAACAGAAAAGAACGAAAAAGAATGGACATGGGTAGTATGTAGCGGGGATGTTAAATGGATGTTCATAGGAAGCCTAGCGGATGAAAGCGGATGGAAGCGGATGACATATCCAAAGGGGTTCCGGGGGAGAATTATGAAGCAGACGCATAACCAAAGGGGCGGATGCATAGCGGATGAAGTGGATGCATCACGGACGCCTATAGGAAACAAAGCAGATGCCGCGCGGATGTATATCGGATGGAAAGCATTCACTGCGCATGCAGGGAGTATGAATTGTGTCAGCTCCGCGGATATAAAAGGATGCAGCATGCATGCAGTCAGCATACAGGGGAAAGACGTGCTACCACATACATCTGGCAAGAACACCATGTTCGTCAGTCAGGCAAGAAGAGGAAGCTGGTGCCTACTCGTTCCAGCCCTGGCAAGAAGGCCAGAACCAGCATCCCACCCCCTGGCACAGACTCTGAAGCTGCTGCTGCTGCTGCTGCTGCTGTGGTGGACCATCCCCAAGGCCCTCAAAGCCCTGCTGCTGAAGGGCCTGTTGCTCAAGCCCCTGAAGGCCCTGCTGCTCAAGCCCCTGAAGGCCCTGAGGAAAGCCCCTGCCAGAGGGAGGAAGAGGCAAGGGAAAGAGAATGGAGAAAGGAAACAGTACACCGTTTCCAAGGAGCATGAGGATGAGGTGCTGGAATGGCTGAGGGAGAATGAGTACCTCTGGAGAAAGGGCCATAGACTCTATCGCGACACCAAGAAGAAGCAGGCAGCTTGGAGAGACAAGGCAGAGAGCCTGGGGTACACTGCAGAAGTACTCCTGGGATGGTGGAAGCACATGCACACCTGGTATGGCAAGCTACACATCAAGAAATCCGGGCAGGCCACTGTCAATCTCACTGACTGGGAGATGTATGTCATGGCCAAGTGCAGTTTCCTGGAGGGTGAGATCCGTCACCGAGGAGCAGCCCCTTTGACACCCCTCAGGCAGCCCACAGACAGCCAATCCTCTTCCAGCCAGGAGCCAGCTACCCTGTCCAGGCAGGTGTCTTCAGAGGGCCCCACGGCAGAGACCCCCCCAACAGCTGCACTCCCCATGCCGGCAGACTTGGAGGATCCCGTGGGTGATGACGCCCTGCTGTCACAAATGGAGGAAGAAGCAGCAGCCACCAGAGGCCAACCCACCCCCACCCCCAGGGGGTGGAACACCTTCATCACCTACGTGAGCCAGACCCTGGGGGACCTGCCTGAGGCCCAGTACCAGGTGATGAAGCAGAAGATCACAGCACTTCTGCACAACTCTCAAGAACCAGCTGAAGCTGCTCCTACCCAGTCCAGGTCTGCTCCTCCACCCCAGGCGAGGTCACAGCCCTTCCACAGCTTTCAACAGCCCCTCACCTTCCAAGGCTACGACTACCTGGACTTCCCACAGCAAAAACAGACCTTCCCAGTCCAGGCCCAGGTTCATCGCACACCACAGATGCCACTCCTCACCCAGCTGCAGACCAGACAGTCCCACAACATTCCTACTTCCTACACCCCACAGCCAAGCCCGTCAATGGACAATCTGTCATCAGTATTGGGCCTGACATCTCAAGTCCTTGATCAAGGGCCTCTCAACCTCACAGGACTGAGTCAGCTCTCGGACAGCTTACTGAACACACCATCCCCTGTTGTACCCTCGGGGCCAAGCACCCAAATGACGCCTCAGACCAGCACTCAAGCCACAGCCACCTCCACAGTCCCTGCCTGCTTAACAGCTGAGACCATGGACATGATTCATAGTGACTGAGAATAGTGTCAGAGACTGAGTTATTTACTTGTTAAGTTTATCTTTGCTTAAGACACTTTACTTGGTTCATTTTGTTTTTTAATGAAGTCATAAAGTTTACCTAAGAAAGTTAATAAAGGTTATCTTTGCTTAAGACACTTGGTTCATTTTGTTTACTTAATAAAGTGTTGGTGAAAACTTTGAAAAAATGGTTAAGCTTTTGCATGCTTGTGGGATAGATAAGGATAATTGTGAGATAGATAAATCTCCAGTGCAAGCATCGTGGGACTGTATGGTCCACCATCCCAGCTGCCACACATATGGACCTTTCTTATCAATAACAATTTATTCATTGATCAACACATTTTAAAATAAACAAAGCTCTTTATTAATGCCCTGTTCATTGTAGGACCACTCAACATACATGGCACAATCTCATCAGTATTATGCGACAGGCTCAAGGAAGCATCCATTAATCATCTATCATCCTGTCTTGCCACTCCACTGCTCCAGCTGGGGAGTTGCACCAGTGTCTCAGGAGGTTGTGCTACTTCTTCCCTTCACATAAAGCTCTGTTGTGGCCTTGTACATCCACAGTGTCTATCAGGTTTCATCCTTGCCTCCATTCACCAGGCTCCATGTCCCCATTCCCTTGTTGATGGTCGACAAGTCTGTTCTGCAACACTGGATAGCGGGTGCGCATGAGATTGTGCAGGATGCAGCAAGCTTCCACGATGCTCCTCACACTTTGTGCCTCATGCTGCATGGTGGTGAGAAGTATCTGGAACCTGTTGGCCAGGATTCCAAAGGCGTTTTCCACCACCCTTCTTGTCCTGGAAAGCCTGTAGTTGAAGATCCTCTCTTCATGGGTGAGGTCTCTTGAAGTGTAGGGCTTCATGAGGTAGGTTCTGAGGGAGAAGGTGTCATCACCAATGATGAAGTAGGGTACATCTTGTGTGTCATTGGGTAGGGAGTCTGGATCTGGAAAACCCATGATGAGGTTGCGTTCCAGCCCATCCTTTAGGTCACTTGCGTTGTATACCTGGCCATCTGAAGCTGACCCGTTGCCTGAAGCATCGATATACATGAACTTGTAGTCAGTCAGCATCAACCATGGCAAAGAGGATGATGCTGAAGAAGCCCTTGTAGTTGTGATAAGTGGACCCTGAGTTGGCTGGAGCTTTGCAGGCCACGTGCTTCCCATCTATGGCTCCAATTGTGTGGGGAAAGTTCCACCTCTGATACCACTCTTCTGCAAGTTTTCTCCAGCCTTCTTCAGTGGTGGGGCACTTGAGGAACTCCTCCATGTATTCTTTGATGATGGCCTGCACCACTTCTCTGACCACTTTGCTGATACTGTTGTGTGGCACCATCCATGCATACTGCATGTTTCTGTATGTGGTTCCAGAGGCCAGGTGCTGCAGAGTCAGTGCCTCCTTCAGTCTGGGGTCCAGGTTGGGATGGAAGTTGATGCTAGGCTTGGTCAACCTGGGTCTCAGACGCTGTACAAGTTCATCAAACATGGCTGGTGGCATCCTCATGAAGTGATGGAATGCACAAGGGTCTTCATTCCTCAGCTCCACCATCAACTGGTCATACAGTCCAAACTCCATTCTTCTCACGATCCATCCTTGGACCCACACAGCTCTTGGACATCTCCTTCTGTATAAAAGGTGAAACAGTCTGAACAGGTTTTGGTTCTGGTGATGAATGAGTACAGCTGTCATACGGACTGTGTCATGATCCATGGTGGAGAACAATTGATGATTTGGAAGACCAAGACCAAGGGTGAAGAGGTCTGTACACCACGGCTGCTGGACTCATACTAAGATCCAGATGATTTTCTCCCCCTTTTTATGGGAAATATCGGTAGTCCACTAGGTGTCCTTCTACATACTCTAGACATACTGCAGACATACTAAATATCCGAGATACATCCCAGATACAAACGTTTTGTCCATTTTAATCCTTTATGTACAAGATGCATATGCTTACATCCTTTCTATTTCCGTGCTACTAACGCTGTGTAGAAGTTCCATGTACCTTTTGTTTCCTCCCTCTTTCCATTTTCAGCTGCAGTGGATGTGAGTTGAAGGGATGGCCAGAGGATGCAGAGAGGATACAGCGGACCTTTAACGGATGATAACAGACATAGAACGTTTGTTGCCCGTATATGTCGCGGATGTACATCGTATGCAGCGGAAAGTTCATCCATTCACAAAGTTTTGTGCAGCTCAAAACTTCTTGTGCAGATGAAATAGCAGTGGATGGATGCTCGAGGGATAGAGCATATGAA
Organism: Laticauda colubrina; assembly: GCA_015471245.1. NCBI lineage: Eukaryota > Metazoa > Chordata > Lepidosauria > Squamata > Elapidae > Laticauda > Laticauda colubrina. The sequence goes on along the minus strand of BLBF01000073.1, from coordinate 9,808,252 downwards.
ACATGTACACAGTGAGTTCACAACAGATGCATAGCGTTTTCCAACGGATGGCAAGCTTTTTTTAACATTTTACATCCTCTTTGTATCCGTAAGTGCAGTGGGACCGGGGCTTTAACTCAAGTTTACATTTATAGACATTGTGTGGCAAGAAAATGAGATTATTACTTTATTTTATAAATGACAAAAAGTTATAATTATTGAAAAATATGTTTATTAAGGACAGCCTAGCTCTCTGTTAAATTGTTCGTAAGTTCTTAGCCAATACAGAAGAACTGACTTAGTAGCCCTGAAGATTTTCAATGATGCTAACAATATGTGAATACATTTTAACATTTTTTTTTAAAAAAAAGTCTTTTTTTCATTCTCCCGCCCCCTCATCAATAACTACATTTTGGTGTGGTTTCTTCTGTCCATTATTTTCTGTATCTACATTATTTTATGATGAGCTGGCATGTCTATTAGTTTTATATTCTATGTTCATTTTTACAGTGATTTTATTGTATGTTATTATGCTACTTTTATAGTTGCAATTATAGTGCAGAGTGCCAAGAGAAATTGATTTTATGAAACATTAAATAAATTAGTTATATCAATAATAATGGCTTCTAACACACTGGAAAAATGAAGAATGTTAGATTCCTTTCTTCTCTCTCTCCACTTCTTTCTTTCTTTCTTTTCTACTTCCTTCCTTCCTTCCCTCATGCCCTCCTTATTTCTTTTTTAATCTTGTTCTTCCTTTCTTTTCCTTCCTTCCTTCCTCTCTACTTCCTTCCTTCCTTTTTGAAATATTTTTGAAATATTTTACTTGATTTTCTCTTCAATTTCTGATTCTTTGAAAGATGAAATCTTTAATATTCTTTTAATAACTGTTGATATTGCTTTTGTGTATAGAAGTTGTGTGATGTTTCTTTGTTCCCTTGTAGAGTTTTCTGAATTACTAAATCTAACTTCTTATCAACTTTTGTTGCATTAAGCTCAAATAATTCTAGGAAACTGTACAAGGCATTTCTATGAATCTTCCAAGAAAATTTGGCTATCATGGAATTCTGATATGAGTCAAACCACTCAAGATTTAGGCATTGTTATGGAAGCAAGTTCATGTAGTTACAGCTCGGTGTATGATGTTGAAGATGCTGGTGTAGGAGACAGTGAGTTTTAGCCTCATATTAAATAGGAAAACTGACTGGTTGAGTTAGATCAATCCCCAGAAGACCATGAGTTCTAATTCTATCTTTAGGGATGAAAGCCAAATGGGTAACTTTGGGCCAGTCACAAAGTTCTCTGCCCATCCCATCCCTGCCCATCCCACCACACAGGATAGTTATTGTAGGGAAAACAGGAAAAAGGAGTATTAGGTATGTTTGCCAGCTTGATTTGTAGATGAAAAAGAAGCAGAATCTAAATCTAAATTATCTAAATCACCTCAATCTCAATCATCTAAGTCTGAAAAAATCTAAATCTACATCTAAATCTATCCATCTCTAATCATAGTGTCTGTCTGTCTGTCTGTCTGTCTGTCTGTCTGTCTGTCTATCTATCTATCTATCTATCTATCTATCTATCTATCTATCTATCTATCTATCTATCTATCTATCTAT
>BLBF01000073.1:9738146-9764352 GCA_015471245.1 Laticauda colubrina | reverse complement strand
GATGGATGGATGGATGGATGGATGGATGGATGGATGGATGGATGGATGGATAGATAGATAGATAGATAGATAGATAGATAGATAGATAGATTGATTGATTTACTATTTCTGGAAAAATGTGCGGGCATGTATACATGCATTTTAATTGACAATGGGTCATTTTCAATTTCCTTGGAGTTCTCCAATGCATTTCTAGCCATCATATAAAGATAAGACAAAACACACAGATCTCAGGGTTCCAGATGAATGAAGAGTTTCCACTTTCATCCAAGGAATCATGATGCTTTCTATCAATAGTAACATTTTCTGTAATCTCTTGACTATTATGCAAATGTTATTTAGAGAGCAGCATTATGGTCATGGAACCATGTGAGAAGAAAAACAATGTCATATTTGAATGTATTTGCAGCCTTGTAATGGCAGGAATCTTTTCTCTTCATGCTCCACCAGGTTTTAATTCCACCCTCTAAAATGTATTTAATTTAGCAAGCCATTCTGTTTACTATATATATATCCTCTGTAACTTTTGTTTAATTCTTCCAGTTTCTTGTAATTGCTTTGTCCCTAGTTTCAATTTTGAAGGAAGAACTTTACTGCTTTGTAAGAACAATAACTAAGTCTATGCATTACAAAAAGCCATGGTTCATGATTTAGTATCTTGTGTAAAAACAGCCTGTATTACAGTAACAGGTCTATCCAATGCATTTTTTATTTGTTTTATATTATCCCATCTTCATTAATTGATGAAGTCAAAGTGGTTAGATACCTCATAGCTCCTATTTTCTATACAGCAACAACTCAGGTGGGTTGGACTTTTGTGCAAAAGGGAGAACTTGCTATTAGAGCTATGGGCAAAGTAGCAAAGATGTTAAATATGGACCAGGGACCAGGAAGACACTGATTCAAATCCATGTTCAACAAAAAAGAATCAGTGATGACTTTGGACCTGTTGCTAGCTCCTCATTTAAGATAACCCACAAAGTTCTTGCTGTGGACAAACAACAACAATAACAAAAAGAAGAACAAAAACAATAACATAGATTTTGGAATGTGATTATATTCTATTTGAAGTCCAGGAAAATCAGGTCAGGTAACCATGGAATGGTCTTCTAAGTACAGGAATTTCTGATCATAGAAGTTCAGATAAGTCCTTTGGCAAGGATGCACAAAAAGAAATGCAGAAAATGTCCATTCTTTCTGAAGAAATGTAATTAACCAGGAGCCAACATTTCTTTCACAATGGTCATGCTGAACACCAGCCCAGTGCTAGTGTAGAAATTCAGACCTTTGGAGGACTGATCAATAGAAAGATTCAGAAGTCTCTACATCTCTCACAAGAAATTGCCCTTTCTTTCCATTTTTAAGAACTTTGAAATTTATACTTTTTCTAGCTCATTGAAAATAAACATCAAAAGTTTCATGAATCTGATAATTGTTTAGTCTTGAACATTACTGATGGGAAATATCAAAATGGTGAAATACTCAAAAGGCAGTGAGGTCCTTCCCCAAGTTTTATTTCAGTCTAGTATGTCTTCAATTAAAGGGGTAATCATAAGAGGAAGAGAAGGAAAATATACATAAAAAATAAACTAATACAATTTCTTTCAAGAAACCTGTGGGCATTCTTTGTTTTTTTCTTAATATTTCCCCCTATGATATTTCAAGGAAATTGTACATATATTGGAAGAACTGTTTCGTCCAGGGAACAAGAATAGAGTTAGGAATTAATAAGATTTTAGAATTTCTTACTTGGAAAGAAACTATGAAATACTGCTTATCACTACTCAGAGGCTCCTCTACCAGTTAATTTATTTGTACCAGGGACCTGTGTAAAACACATATCACTTGGCTGAAACGAAAGTTTAATTAAGACCAACCATCTGCCTTATGCATGTGATATGTACGTCTGGGTATGTTTTGAATAACTGTAATTTGTTTCTCTTTTTCATTTAACAATACTGCTGAATCCTGAATTTAAGCCTCCTTAAGGCAATGACACCAAAAATAAACTCTAAAAAAAAAAAAAAAGCTATCTTGTAACCAAGTTTGTTTGGGTTTTTTTGAAAAGAGTATCAAAATTACACCTAACAGACAAGTGTTTAATGAAAGTAATGTGATTTGCCCTAAGGGTGCCATACTTCAATGCGTGGAATGTACTCCTGTTTTAATTTTCACATCAAAGTACTGCTGAGAGGAGAAACAATATTTCTCAGAAATCCCATTATATATTGGATACTGATGATTAGATCCTGTTTAGTTCATCTGCTTCCCCATCTGTTATGGCTTCAGTGTTTACACACTGAACACTAACACACATACATACAGATGTTTTCATCACGGAAAGTAAATTAACCCTGTTGAAACCAAAAATGCTCATTCCACAGGTGATCCTAAACAATCAGTGAGCACAGGACACATCAGTGGGAGATGTAGATGAGATGAGAGAGACGTAGATATGGAAAAGTTTTGATTAGATTATGGACAAAACAAAGATATTTATGGTGCAGTTCAGCATTTTAACTACAGAAACATTTTCTCCACTTCTAAAGCAATTTCTGAAACTCACGGGAAACCTTATAACAGTAACAATGTCCAGCAAATCTACAATCCATCCCACTTTCAATTTAACTGAAGTGTATTTTTCTGATTATGATTGACCCTGTTTTATAATCTGTCTTAAACTAAATAAGATTACACATTCAGATACTGTATGCTTTTCATGTTTTTTTTTCAATTCAAATATTTCATAGAATTTTATTATTGGAGCACATTAACTTTCTTTTATTCTGCTTTACAGCTGGCAACTTTTTAAAAAAATGAATGTTTCTGCTTTGATTTTAATGATGTTCGGTTAAACCATTTTTTACACAGGACAGTTAGGCCAAGTAGATTTTTCAGCTGACAAATTGTGGTCAAAAAATATTTATATCGATGGCAGATCTACACAGTAATTATGAAATGGAAAGGCTCCTTTAGAGTCATATTCTCCTTTGTTTCTTAGACACGAAATCTATATGCTCTTCTGATATTATTTCCAAGTTACAGCCTGTATAAGAGCGATTTCAAGATGTAACTAAATAAAAGTCAGTTCTAGCTAATTTTAAGATGAAATAATATATAAGTCTGAAAAATTAGTGATTTTAACAAATCCTGGCTTGGGCATTTCAGAAGGAAGGCAGGGAGGCAGGGGGGAGGAAGAAAAGGAGGGGATGGAAGGGGGAGGGAGAGATTAAAGTAAGTAAGTCAGGAAGGAAGAAAGGAGGGAGGGAGAGGGGGAGGGAGGAAGGAAGGAAATCTGAAATTTACATCTTTCAATCTAATAACTTCTAGTTGTAGGTTTAACTTGGATAAAAACATTTCTTTGTTATCTAAGTAAAAATGTGATTGAGGCAATATAAGACAAGAAATATGTAGTTTGGCCAGGTTATGATAATAGTGCATTGATTTAATATCACTGATTTTATTTAAAGTGTATGAGCAGAAATGATTTAGAAGTTACAAAAAAAAAAAGAAGGAAAAAGATTATGAATGTTTTCTGCTTACAGAATGTACAACATCCCACAATTGCATTATTCTTAAACAGTTAATGAAACCAACCATTTAATTCAAATTAAAACCCCTGTCACACTGCACCAATGGATGGAAAGAGGATGTAAAATGGTGAAAAACACTTGCCATCCGTTGGTTAACGCGATGCTTCCGTTCTGTACTCACTGCCTCCGTTTTGCTTCCTCTCTATCCATCCAGCATCCGTCTATTGACATTTCATCCGCTCAGAAGGTTTTGAGCTGCTCAAAACTTTTGAGTGGAAAATGTATCCAATGCATCCATTCTGCATCCGCTAGGCATACGGGGGACATCCGTTCTGCATCCGTTACGCATCTGCTATATCCTCTAGGCATCCGCTGCGCATCCACGCAACTCAAATCTGTTTCAGTGGTAAACGGACGCAGGGAGGAAGCGGAACGGATGCGCAACATTAGTAGCACGGACGGAGAAAGGATGAAAGCGGATGCAAATTGCATCTGCATCATCCGCTACGCATCCGCTCTGCATCCGCTCTGCATCCGCTCTGCATCCTCTACGCATCCGCTCTGCATCTGCTCTGCATCCGCTCTGCATCCGCTTCCATCCGCTTCCATCTGCTAGGCTTCCGTTCCGCATCCGCTTTCCATCCGCTCTGCGTCTTCCCCCCATCCATTCCTTTCTGTGTTATCCGTTCTGCTTATGCAAATTTTTGCCCCTTTTGAGAGTGGATAACAACGGATGGAACATTTTTCTCGTCCGCTGTGTTCTTTTTACAAACGTTTTGCATCCATTGGGCAGTGTGACAAGGCCTTAAAGTGTTATTGTATACCAAAATAAAATGAATTTTGATGGCATTAATAAAGAAAGGTTATTCAACACACCTTTGATAACACACACACACACATACACAGAAACAGACACAAATTCAACTGTGCATGTTATTTATCATTAGATCTATGTCCTAATAAAAACATTAAACTCACAAAAAGTTGGAAGATTTAACTGGTGCTTGGCAAAATAACTATAGTGGTTTGATTTGTATGCCAATTAATGGTCTTAAAATTAGCATGTTAATAGGCATTTATTTTATTAGAGCAGAACTATCTAACCAGTTACTAATTAGAAGTACTTAAAACATCCTTTTAGATGTTTGTGCAAAGAAATGATACATTTATGACCTACTGAATTTTGGGATAATGATTTAGTAGATTGATTTATGTTTTCAGTGTACTAGATTTGAGCTTTTAGAGCAATTTTAATATACTGACTAATTTTTATTTAAGGAAATCTCAAGGTAGGCCAGAACGCGTCATGCACTCAAATAGAATTACAAAAAAAAGAAAAGAAAAGAAAAATGCCACTGTGTTTTCCTTGCTGCTTAATAATATATGGAATACATGTCAACATGTCCTATGCTTTGTAGGTAGTCTTTGACTTACAACAGTTCACTTAGTGACCGTTCAAAATTACAACATCACTGAAAAATGTGATTTATGATCATTTTTCACAGTTAGGACTTTTGCAGCATCCTTGTAATCATTATCATCTTTTAATGACCCCATAATTCTTTGTGGGGTGGAGTCTGGGCAACTAATTAAAATAATTTAATCCATTCAATTAAAAGAATGGATCTATCAGACTGTTGAATGGCCGGATGCCCTTCCTGTTGCCAATGCAGAGCTTTGTTCAGCAGATGTATTCTCAACTTTCCCAGAGAGAGAAATATCTGCCTCTACCTAGGATATAATTCCTGATTGTGAGGCAAGAACTCCAACTCTAGGCCATGCACCACTCTGTAGCATCCTCTTAATCCTGTGATCAAAATTCAGAGTCTTGGCAACTGGTTCATGATTCCAACAGTTGCTGTGCCCCAAGGTCATGTAATTCCCTTTTTGCAACCTTCTGAGAAGCAAAATCAATGGGGAAGCCAGATTCACTTAACAACTAAGTTACTATGTCAAGGTCCTCACTGACGAACCCAACCAAGCAAGCAGACTAGAAACTTTCCGGTCTCTTTCTACTAAACTTTATGGGATACATCATATCAGCATGAATTGAAGCAAAACCAACTCTAATTAATCCTTGTGGTTTTTGCATAAAGAATCTAATTCCCCTCCCCTCATTAGTTTGAATCACATTGTCCAATTAGCAGTCCAAATATTGTTTTAGCAACAGTCTTAGTAACCCAGATGGTTGAATGACCTTGGTTCCACAGAACTGGATTCTTGTTGTTGTCTGCCTCCCTACAATCTCTGTGGCAATTGACAACCAGCAACAGTTGAAATCAGCACAATTTTGCTTTCATAGGAAGGGTCATCGGAAATCAATTCTGTATTGGCAAGAAAATTTACATGGAAGACTGAAATTTTGAAACTCGGGTGTTGAAGTTGACATACTAACTTATCAACAGCAGTAACTCAGTTAACAACTGTGGCAAGAAAGGCCATAAAATAGGGCAAAACTCACTTAAAGAATGTATCCCTTAACAAAAGAAATGTTAGGCTCAGTTGTAGTAGGAAGTCAAGGACTAGCAATCGTATTAACACTTATATACTACTTTACAGTGCTTTATAGCCCTTTCTATGCGGTTTACAGAATCAGCATACTGCCTCCAACAATTTGGGCCCTCATTTTACCGACCTCAGAAGGATGGAAGGCTGAGTCAACCTTGTCCCTGCTGAGATTTGAACTGTCAAATTTCAAGTAGCCAGCAGCCAGTACAAGTAGCCTGCAGTATTGCACTCTAACCACTGTGTCACCATGGCTCAGACTATCTGTACATTGTTTTTCTCCTTCATTGTCAAACCCATTCTAAATTTTGTCTGAATGCTGAATTTCCACTTGGTAAGCTTACTTGTAGTGGAGATGTTGCTGTGGGGTTTTTGGTGCTAAGAGGTTGCTGCTAGTTTGATCTAGGAAGCCCCCTGTGAAATGAGCTAAGCAGCTCTCTGCAGCAGGAACCTGTTAGCTGTTATTCCTACAGGTTTGTTATAATGGTCCCTGAGATAGTATTTATGTCACTGTTCAGAAACTTTTCAGGATGTCCTCTTGTCAACTGAAGCAGTTTTATTATAGAATGTCATAGCAGATGGCAGCACCTCGCTGATCTTGACTGATCTCAAAAAAAAAAGTACAACACAACAATGGGTTTCGACAGTAGAAGTTGAACAAATTATGAAGTTCCTGGGAAGATACATAAACACATTCATAGGAAGGGTTATCAGAAACCATTTCTGTATTGGCAAGAAAATTTACATGGAAGACTGAAATTTTGAAACTAGGGTGTGAAAAGACATGGATCTTGGATTGTATTCGGTAACGGTTTACCAGAAATTTATCCTCTTCAGTTAATTTATTCCATTCATCTCCTTGCTGATTCAGGTTTAGAGTTTACTTTAAAAATTAAAATAAATCAATAAACAATGAAATATCACTTGCAATCCTGCAAAAGAGTAGCATTTCCCAAGCCTGTAGGTACATGTTAACTGCGCTCAGATTAATAAACATTGGCTGTGTTTTTAAAATGGGACGTAGTGGTTCAGTGGCTAAGACGTTGAGTTTGTCGATCAGAAAGGTCAGCAGTTCAGCGGTTTGAATCCCTAGCGCCACGTCACGGACTGAGCTCCCATTACTTGTCCCGGCTTCTGCCAATCTAGCAGTTCAAAAGCATGTAAAAATGCAAATAGAAAAATAGGGACCACTGTGATGGGAAAGGTAACAGCATTCCGTGTGCCTTTGGTGTTTAGTCATGCTGGCCACATGACCATGGAGACATCTTCAGATGGCGCTGGGTCTTTGGTTTTGTAATGGAGACAAACACTGCCCTCTATAGCCAGAAATGATTAGCACATATGTGCAAGGGGAACCTTTACACTTTTAAATGCATTTCTGATTTCAAGTGTAAGATGTAGCTTGGCAATGTGTCTATGGAGATTCTCAGTTATCCAAGTCATATTTGTCCCAAAGGTGCTTCTTCAAGAAGCACCTTTTTTGTGAGGACTTCATTGTTTTCTTTGAAGATGCTTCGCTTCTCATCTGAGAAGCTTCTTCAGTTTGGCAAGGAAATTAGCTTTCTTGTATCAGGAATTATTTTTTCTGGATGTGGAATCAGAGTATATAAATACATTTAAAAAGCAGTATATATGTTCTTCCTGCTGATGATGTCAGGGGCAATGTCTCAGATTATTTTTCTCCACTTTTTCACAAAGCTTCTAATCTAGACCAAGAATTAAATGACCTTTCATTAGCCTTTGATTGCTTTTTGTCTTTCTGTCAGATCCCACACACTGTTGACCTTTTACAGAATTAGAAGCAATGGTCAAGCTTATGCCAGAAATAACTTAATGAACATATTTCTAAACATAATCTTGGTTATTTCTATCTGTGGACATTTTCAATCATCCAGGTCATAGTTGCCTCAAAGGTCCTTTATTTTTACAAACGGCAACCAGACTTCCTTTCTTTTTTCCTTGAAAATATTTCACTTTTCATCCAAGAAACTTTTGCAGTTCTTCAGAACTAAAGAAGCTTCTTGGATGAGTAGTGAAATGCCTTCAAAGAAAAAACAAAGGAAGTTCACTCATGCACACACACACACAGAGAGAGACAGACAGACAGACAGACAGACATTCTATTGGAAATCTATGGAGATTCTCAGCCATCACCTGTCCCAAAGGTGCTTTTTCAAGAGACCACTGGACTTTCTGGTTTTTCTTTGAAGCCAAGGAGTATAAATATTTCCATTCCCCATCATCCAGTCAGAGCTGAAGAAGCTTTTTGGATGAGAAGCAAAACTTCTTCAAAGAAAAAACACAAAGTCCAGTGGCCTCTTGAAAAAGCTCCTTTGAGACATGCTTATTTCTATTCACATAAATCAGCTACACTAATTTCTTGTTTCAACATGAGCAACATCCTAGTCTAGACGTATGGATTTGGAAAGATCAGCAGTTGGAGCTGAATTTTTAATGAATGAACAGCTGAGTGATTTGCCAGACTCCAGTGAAGATGGCAGGACTCAAAAAATTGCTGGCATTTTCAAGCCCACCAGGTAACATCAAGCTCAACTATATCAATCTATTTCTGCATAGAAGAAAATAGATCATACTCATATTTTTTTAAAATACTTTAAATGGAGTACATTGCCCTGAGGAAACAAAAAAGTGCCTTCTATTTTATAATGTGTACAGTTATATAGAAATTGAATAAAGGAAGGGGAAAAGATTTATAACAGTTAGTTAACTGCCTGTTAAAATGTAATTATGATCTGCTTTTCATTAATCTTTTGATTTATGATACTGAACAAGGGCTATGAACTTTGCAAAACTCTAAATTTAGAGTCAGTTTAATCTACCTAAATCTATATTGAGAGAGAGAGAGAGACAGAAAGAGACAGAGACAGAAAGAGACAGAGACAGAGAGACAGAGAGAGACAAAGAGACAGAGAGAAAGAGAATTGGTTTCCTTCCCAGTATTAGTAAATTGATGTTTCACAGAATCAGTGTAAAGTTCAGTATTAAATGTCAGATGGAAGGTAGGAGAGAGAGAGAGAAAGAGAGACAGACAGACAGACAGACAGACAGACAGACAGACGATCAGGATTTAATAACTGGTAAAACCAGGAGTGTACACCTAATACTGTAAAACATCCTGATCAGCAGTAAGGATAGCTAAGTGAACTTTTAATATATGGCAACACGAAGTACAAAAACATTTCCCTTATTGGGATGTGGCCTTCAACAAATCTTTGTCTGCATTGCATGTTCAGCTCTTTTTTTTTTTTTTTTTGAAACTTCTATTGGAAGATTTACCATTGACCTTGGAATTAACCTGCAAGGGTATCACATTATACTGCTGTATATATCAACTCACTTGGGCTATTGGCGTTATATTTAAATAAAATGATAGCATAGACTTAGCAAATGGAAGGCTGCCATGGAAAAAGAGCTCTCTTCTTGTTATAAAATGAGATATATAGAGAAAGGCATCTCCATCCTTGGCACAGGATTGGTTGAGAAGATCAGAATTCTATAAGCAACAGTTATGGAAATTTGCACTGTGGAATAGTGAGGGGAAAAAAATGAAGGAGTAGGAGTTCAACACCAATAATTTATCACCCTAAGTGGAACAGTTCTAGTCTAACCTAAGCAGAAGAATTAGTAGAGCCACACACATTTTAATCAGTAGATTAAGCAACTGATCTCTTAGCTGAATAATTGTTGCAGGCCAGTTTTAATCAGTAATTACAACATTTATTTGAAAAGGTTCTGAGTCAAGGATACACACTGATTCATTTTTTTGAATTGTATTTTGAAAGAAAACAAAGAGAACATTGGTTTTAATGCTGAAGTGGAAAAATGTAAGAGCAGTTGTCATAGAAGTGAAGAATAAGTTAACAAGAAAAAAAAAAACTTCCTGTATTGGATAGATAATAGCTGTTCCTCACATATTTTATTTCATTGAATTCATTTTATTTCATTGAAAAAAAATCTATGTTTCCAGTACTGAAAATCTGTTCTTTGTTATTCCCTTTCTTGAAAGATGGATTCAAAATTCAAGTTCATTGTGTCATTATTAGAAAAGAACAGAACGGAACGGAACAGAATAGAATAGAATAGAACAGAATAGAACAGAATAGACTAGACCTTAGAGGTTTTCTAGTCCAGCTCCCTGCTTTAGCAGGAGAATTTATACCATTTCAGATAAGTGACTATCTTATCTCTTCTTTAAAATCTCCAGGGATGGAACCCACAATTTTTGAAGGAAGCTGTTCCACTGGTTAATTATCCTCACTGTTAGGAAGTTTCTCCCTAATTCCAGGTTGCTTCACTCTTTGATTGGTTTCCAGCCATTGTTTCTTATTCTGCCCTCTGGTGCTTTGGAAAACAATTGGACCTCCCTTTTCCTTGTGGCAGTCCCTCAAATACTGGAAGACTGCTATCATGTCAACCCTAATTCTTCTTTTCTTGAGAGTAGCCAAACCCAAAGCATACAGCTGTTCTTCATATGTTTTAGTCTCCAGGCCTTTGATCATCCTAGTTGCTCTTCTCTGAATTTTTTTCCAAGGTATCAACATCTTTTTGTAGTATGATGACCAAAATTGGTTTCAGTACACCAGGCATGATCTCTTCCTTATTTTAGCCTTCTGGTCTCCCCCACATACCTCTGATGAATGGTATCAATAGTTTCAACAGGGGCTGGCAACATTAAGCTGACAATGTGGAGTAGATGGTCATTGAATAAAATTGTTGTACCCATTTATTGATTTTATGCTTTTCTTTTGGGAGGGAATCATCTTAATTTAAGGGCCATTGACTTGTGGGATGACTACTTCAGATACATTTAAGCCAAATTATATCATTTACACTTCTGCAGAAATTATGAAGAATTGGTATATAGCTTATATAAATTATCAGGTTCAAGAATATATCATAATGTAATTGTTTTCCATGTTGTAAGAAGAAGGCTAAACAACAATATCTTATTTTTTCATTGAACGCCAGAACAATTTGTTTATTCCTTTTTCTATACCTCTCTCACAATCCAGTTTTCATGGTTATCAGTGTATGTTCATGGTTTGCAACACATAATTCCCCTTTTCTTCAAGGAGCTATGAGTGGTCCAAAAATATCAATAGAATGTGACTGGGATTTTTTAGCTAGAAGAAATTTTGCAATTGTCACAGCTTCAAACTCAGTAAACAAAAGCCACCCCTGAAAATTAATAAAGGCTTTCATGGAAATATATGATAATCATACTGTTCTAATCACTGCATATCATAGAGGCTCTATGTTGCCTTGTACAAATGCATTAAAAAAGAGAAGGAGGATACAATTAGTATATAAGCCGATTAAAGCTTTAACAGGGCAATATTTAATTAAATGTCTTGGACTATTCAAAAGTATTAGAAGTACATCTCAATTAAATATAATTAAGAAGGTAAGTTAAAGTAGTCAGATCAGTCACAAGTAAATTAGAAACAAATAGTCCATGTGAAGAGACTATGTTGAGGTGATGCCCTTAAGTGCATGTCATTGCTAACTTGTCTTGACAAAAGAAAGACAAACATGACTTTGTAACTTCTTCAATATGGTCATCTCAGGAGAAGAGAAAAATGCATACAACAATGCAACACTTTTTTCAGTGTCAGATAGTATAAAGCTATTATATAGGATAAATTATATGTGTGAATAGATTCAGTAAGCCTGCCTGCCTTCCTTCCTTCCTTCCTTTCTTCTTGCCTTCCTTCCTTCCTTCCTTCCTGCCATGCCCCTAGTGGAGACTGACTCTGAGGGAACAGCGATAGGGAGTGGAAGTGTGGCTCTGGAGGTTGTGGATGAGGCTGGGGAAGGGCACAGGCTGGCTGAGTAAAAGGAGGACCCAGGCCCATCCTTATCCATCCTAGGGCACACAGGGAGGAGAGGATAAGGGAGAGATGTGATCTACTCAGTAGGAGGGGGCCTTGATTCTTTTGATGGGCTGCAGCTGTGACAACTGAATATGAGTATGGACCTGCGTACTGGCGAATGCTGGAAACAAAGTGTGTAAATATTTCTAGTTTATAGTTCCTCTCTGAGTTTGGTGTTATCTGGTGAAATCCTCCAGTCCTTATCTTGCCTGGTTCGTGTTGCTTTTTTCCATCTTCATGTAAAGGCTAGGTCACATCAGCCAACGGTTGCAAAACGTATGTAAAAAGGACACAGCGGACGAGCAAATTTTCCATCCGTTGTTATCCGCTCTCAAAAGTGCCCCAAATTTGCATAAAGAGAACAGACAACAATGGAAAGGAACGGACGTGGGGAGGACGCAGCGAGGATGTTAAGCGGATGCTCAACGGAAGCCTAGCAGATGGAAGCGGATGACACATCCGCAGGGCTTCCGTGGGAGAACAGTGAAGCGGACGCACAGCGGAAGGAGTGGATGCCGAGCGGATGCCAAGCAGATGACGCGGATGCATCATGGACACCTAGCAGATACAAAGCGTTCACTGCGCATGCGGGGAGGATGCATTGCGTCAGCCCCGCGGATATAAAAGGATGCAGCTCGCAAGCAGATCACCATTCAGAGGAAAGACCTGCTGCCAGACACATCTTCAGACAACAACCATGGAGAAGAAGAAGAGCCTGTGCCTACTCATGCCAACCCTGGCAGGAAGGACAGGACCATCATCCCACCCCCGGCGCTGACACTGCTTCTGCTGGGGCTTCTGCTGCTGGTGTTGCTGGTGCTGCTTCTTCTTCTTCTGCTGCTGATTCTGCTGGTGCTGCTGCTTCTTCTGCTGCTGCTGACTCTGCTGGTGCTGGTGCTTCTGCTGGTGCTGACTCTTCTGCTGCTGGTGGTGGTGCTACTGCTGCTGCTGGTGGTGGTATGGTGGACCAGCCATTAGAACCTCAAAGCCCTGCTGATGAGGGCCCAGAAGGCCCTGCCAGAGGGAAGAAGAGGCAATCACGTGAAAAGGGGGAAAGGAGAAAGTACTCCATTGCAGAGGAACATGAGGAGCAGGTGCTCGAATGGCTGAGGGAGAATGAGTACCTCTGGAGGAAGGGACACAGGCTCTATCGAGACACCAAGCAGAAGCAGGCAGCTTGGAGAGAGAAGGCAGAGAGCCTGGGCTACATTTTGGATATCCTCCTGGGGTGGTGGAAGCACATGCACACCTGGTACGGGTAGCTGCACCTGAAGAAGTCTGGCCAGGCTGCGGTCAAGCTCACCAACCGGGAGACCTATGTCATGGCAAAGTGCAGCTTCTTGGAAGGTGAGATCTGCCACCCAGAAGCAGCCCCTCTGTCAACCCTCTCTCTCAGGCAGCCCACAGACAGCCAGTCCTTCTTCTTCTGGCCAAGAGTCAGCTCCTGTGTCCAGGCAGGTATCTTTGGAGCGCCCCCCGATGGAACCCCCCCCCCCGACAGCTGTACATCCCATGCCGGAGCATATGGACACAGATGGAGCAAGAAGAGGCCTCAGCCACCAGAGACCAACCCTCCCCCACCCCCAGCTCCACCTCCACAGAAAGCAGGCAGAGAGGCAGACCAGAGGGACAGAGCCACACTGTCCTCTTGGAGATCAGGGACACCATCAAGAGCAGCGTAGATCTCCTCTCTCAGCTGGTACATTTTAAGATTCCATCCTCTAACAGAAAGCCCTTCCTCACCTACGTGAACCAGACCCTCATGGAAATGCCCGAAGCCCAGTACCAGGTGATTAAGGAGAGGATCACAGGTCTTCTGCACCACCCTCCAGGCCCAGCTGAACCTGCTCTGACCCACTCCAGGTCTGCTCCTCCAGCCCAGGCGATGTCACAGCCCTTCCAAGGCTTTCAACAGCCCCTCACCTACCAAGGCTATGGCTACCAGGAGTTTCAGCAGCACAGGCAGCCCTTCCCAGTCCAGGCACAGGTACATCGCACAACACAGGTGCCACCAATGCCACTGATACCACCGATACCACCGATGCCACCGATGCCACCGATGCCACCGATGCCACCGATGCCACCGATGCCACCTATGCCACAGATGCCACCAATGCCACAGATGCCACCGACACCTCACCTCGCTCAGCTGCAGACCAGACAGCCCCACTACACTCCTCCTTCCTCCACCCCACAGTCAAGCCCGGCCTCAGAACATCTGTCATCGGTCTTGGGACTGACATCCCATGTCATGGAGGAAGGGCCTCTCAACATCACAGGACTGAGCCAGCACTCTGAGAGCTTCCTGCACACACCATCCCCTGTTGTCCTCTCGGGGCCAGGCACCCCAATGGTGCCTCAAACCAACACTCCAACCACTGTGACCTCCACAGCCCCTGGACCCTTCACCCCTGAGACCATGGGCATGCCTCAGAGTAACTGAGAAGAGTGCCAGAGACTGGGTTGCTACCTGTTGACTTTATCTTTGCTTGGGACACTTTTCTTGGTCCATTTTGCTTTTTTAATAAAGTCCTACAGTTTGTTATTAATAAAGGTTTTCTTTGCTTCACACACTTGGTTCAATTTTTTTTACTAAATAAAGTCTTGGTGGAAACTTTTAGAAATGGTTTAAGCCTTTGCATGCTTGTGGGATGGGTAAAGATAGCTGTGGGATGGATAGCTGTGGGATGGGTAAGGAGAGCTGTGGGATGGATAAGGAGAGCTGTGGGATGGGTAATAGCTGTGGGATAGGTAATAGCTGTGGGATAGATAAACCTCCAGTGCAAGCATAGTGGGACTGTATGGTCCACCCTCCCAGGGGCCACACATATGGCCCTTGATTATCAATAACAATTTAATCATTCATCAACACATTTCAACATAAACACAACTCTTTATTAAATGCCCTGTTCATTGTAGGGCCACTCAACATACATGGCACAATCTCATCAGTGTGATGAGACAGGCTGAAGGAAGCATCCATTAAGCATCTATCATCCTGTCTTGACACTCCACTGCTCCAGCTAGGGAGTTTCACCAGTGTTTCAGGAGGTTGCGTTGCTTCTTCCCTTCACGTGAAGCTCTGTTGGGGTCTTGCACATCCACAGTGTCTATCAGGTTTAGTCCTTGCCTCCATTCACCAGGCTCCATGTCCCCATTCCCTTGTTGGCGATCCACAAGCCTGTTCTGCAACACTGGGTAGTGGGTGCGCATGAGATTGTGCAGGATGCAGCAAGCTTCCACGATGTTCCTCACGGTCTCTGGGCGATGCTGTATGGTGGTGAGAAGTACCTGGAACCTGTTGGCCAGGATGCCAAAGGCATTCTCCACCACCCGTCTTGCCCTGGACAGGCTGTAGTTGAAGATCCTCTCTTCACGGATGAGGTATCTGGAAGTGTAGGGCTTCATGAGGTAGGTTCTGAGGGAGAAGGCATCATCCCCCACAATGAAGTACGGCACATCTTGTGTGTCATTGGTCAGGGGTCTGGATCTGGGAAGCCCATGATGAAGTTGCATTCCAGCCCTTCCTTGAGGTCACTGGTGTTGTATACCTGGGCATCTGAAGATGACCCGTTGCCTGAAGCATCGATGTACATGAATTTGTAGTCAGCATCAACCATGGCAAAGAGGATGATGCTGAGGAAGCCCTTGTCGTTATGATAAGAGGACCCTGAGTTGGCTGGAGCTTTGCAGGCCACGTGCTTCCCATCTATGGCTCCAATGGTGTGGGGGAAGTTCCACCTCTGATACCACTCTTCTGCAACTTTCTTCCAGTCTTCTTCAGTGGTGGGGCACTGGAGGAGCTCCTCCTTGTATTCTTCGATGATGGCCTGCACCACTTCTCTGACCACAAAGCTGATGGTTTTGTGTGGCACCCTCCAGGCGTACTGCATGTTCCTGTACATGGTCCCAGAGGCCAGGCGACGCAAAGTCAGTGCCACCTTCAGCCCAGGGTCCAGGCTGGGCCAGAAGTTGGTGTTTGCCTTGGTCAACCTGGGTCTCAGCCACTCCACAACTTCGTCAAACATGGCTGGTGGCATCCTCATGAAGTGCTGGAATGTATGAGGGTCTTCGTTCCTCAGCTCCACCATCAGCTTGTCATACAGTCCATACTCCGCTCTTCTTGCGATCCATCTTCGGACCGACACACTTCTTGGCTGCCTCCTTTTCCTTGCGTAGAACAGGTGAAAGAGCCTGAAGAGGGCTTGGCACTGCTGTAGAATGATGGCAGCTACCAAAAGGAGTGTGCGACGATCCATGGTGGAGATGACTGGATGATGTGGAAGAGCAAGAGCAAGATGAAGGCTGAAGAGGTCTGCACCACAGGGCTGCTGGACTAAAAGTGAGATCCAGGTGATTTCCTCCCCCTTTTTATAGAAAATATAGGTTTTCCACTAGGTGTCCTTCCGCATACTCTAGACATCCTCCAGACATCCTAAATATCCGAGATACGTCCCCTATACGAATGTTTTTTCCATTTTAATGCTTTATATGCGAGCTGCATCCGCTTTCATCCTTTCTATGTCCGTGCTACTAATGCTGCGCAGACATTCTACGTCCATTTCGCTTCCTCCCTCTTTCCATTTTCCATTGGAGCAGATGCGAGTTGTGTGGATATGCAGTGGATGCCGAGCGGATACAGCGGACATGTAACGGATGTAGAACATTTGTTCCCCATATGTGTAGCGGATGTAGAACAGATGCGCCAGAAAGTTCATCCGCTCAAAAAGTTTTGTGCAGCTCAAAAAGTTTTGTGCAGCTCAAAACTTTTTGAGCGGATGAAATCTCAGTAGACGGATGTTCGACGGATAGAACGCATGAATCACGCACGCAGTAAGTACAGAACGGAAGCATCGCGTTAACCAATGGATGGCAAGCGTTTTTCTCCATTTTACATCCTCTTTCCATCCGTTGGTGCAGTGTGACATGGGCTTAACTGTTTGTGTGGGAATATTTTTGTCTTCTGTCAAAGATATTCAGAGCTTGGAAGCAAAATGATGGAATAAAAGGGGCTTCCCCTGTTTTCTGTGACTGTGTTTGTTTTATATCCCACCCTAAGTCATCACACTTCCTTTTTTTCCTTCTTCCTTCCTTCCTTCCTTCCTTCTTTCCTTCCTTCCTTCCATACATCCTTCCTTCCATCCTTCCTTCCTTCCTTCCTTCCTTCCTTCCTTCCTTCCTTCCTTCCTTTCTTGCTTCCTTCAATCCTTTCTTCATCCCTTTACCTTACCTAAAATTAAAATCTGAGGAAAACCATAACATGGAAAAAACAATTCATTGTTCAACGAACCACTGTTTCATTATAGAGAAAGATAATCACAATAAAAGAGAGGTAAAGATAAAGCTTTCTCCTGTCCAGCCATGCACAACTTTAGGGTATGGTAATCATCTCTGTGCCTTGATCGAGGGTGTCAGAGTTGACTGAAGACTTTTCTGTGGTCATGTGGTACACCAAGGTGCACAAATCCTTCCCACCAAAGTGGGGCCTATTTATCTACTTGCATTTGCATGCTTTTAAACTGCTAGGTTTAAAAGCATGCTAGGAGCTGTGATAGGAATGGGAGCTCACTCCTTTGTGTAGTACCGAGATCTTGAATCAAGCTACCACCATTCCAGCTGAAAAGCTCAGTGTCTTAAACTGCTAAGCAACCATGACCCCATCCCCAACTCTAGATTATAATGAGGTTATTGAAAGTATGGTTAGATTCATTGTATGTGCCCTTACAAAAGAATAACATTTTCTCCATAAGTATCTTATGCAACCATCTGCCTGAAGTCAATTCTTGAGTATTAATTTATATTCTAGATGAGGTAGTACTTAATAAGACTCTTTTAAAAATAAATAAATAAAATGTATTTTGTTAAATTCAGCACGAAAGGTCTTATTTCAAAGATTGTTTATGCAACAGTCACCTGAAGCTAAACTAACACTTTGTAAAATAAATGTAAACTCACATTAACATATGGTTCAGCATTTGAGATACATTTGTTTAAATGACAAACAAGTTATTATTTTGTTTCAAAAGGGTAACAGATAAATATAAAAGGCTTACAATGAGCAAGGCTTGTTTTCTAATGCAATGCTGCATTTTCTTGATGGCATTATCTTTTGTTGTGATTAATAACAGAAGTTGCTGAACAGCTAATATGCCTCTCCACAAGAGCTTCATTTTTAATGAACAAGCCTCATTTTTGTCTCTTCCTCTCATGAAGGTCGAAAAAAATATTCCTTTTATTCTCCCTGCCAGTCACAAGATTTTACAATGTAGTACATGAAAGGGAACTTACTCATGTCCACATAGTTTTCAGTGAGCTACAATGTGGGTCATTAATCAGTTGTGTATTTCCTCAGAAAAGCAGCACAATTTACACCAGCTGAAAATTAATGAATATCAACCACTGATAAGATGTGGTACTAAAATATCATTCATATTTGGCATAATGGACAGACGTGGATGGCATAATGATTTGTCATGTCATCTCTTAGTCTAAGATGACTTTCATTAGCAGATTCAAAACCGTATCTTATTAATCAACCCAAGGTTTCTTATCATACTATATCTACCTGCCAATTCAGCAACTGTATGTGAGAATTTTGGTTTTGCTACAACATCCTTTTTAATTTATTTTAATTTTTTTTAATTTTCTGTCATGTTTTATCCCTTTATCCTCTTTCCTTCTCATTAGTTGATTTATTTCATGGAATTTATCCTTGCTGAAATCCAAACAAGTACTCAGTGGTTAAGAACAAACACAAACAAAAGCAAACACAAATACAAAGTATACAAATGGAAACATCTTCTGTCGGAACTTAAAACAAAAATTGCTTTTACAGTGCAGATTCTGTTCACAAAACTCCATACATCTGATTAAATGAGATGCTATCCAAGAAGTTCAGTTCTAAATGCGGTCCCAAAGATTTCCATGAGGTTTTCCAATGAAGAGTGCAAAATTAAATTTCCTCTCTCTTCTGGATTAATATTTAAGTCCTGGTTTACAAATCTAATATTTTTTGACATTCCTCCATTTAAGCACTAACTAGTCCAGCTTTGATGAGTTTTTCAACTTCAGTCAAGTTTAACTTGCTGTGATGACCCAGAGTATAACACAAACATAACAAAATCCAAAACATAAATAAATGTCCTTTAATGCCTCCAATTTAGCCCCACTGTTCAATAATACTCAAAAATAGTCTTCGAAAGAAAGCAATGCAGTACGAATTTAATGAGCAGAGAGAGGTGAAATAAAAAACAAAACAAACTACAATGATGAAATTTCCACAATGGAACAAGAGAAGTATTTACCAAATTCAAGGAGATAACAAAGCACAGTCTGTTGGAAGGATGCCAACCAAGATAATTTCAGACCAAAATAAAACACGCTTTGTTTCCAGCATTTGCCAGTACGCAGGTCCAAACTCTTATTCAGTTGTCACACCTGCATCCCATGAAGAGGATCAAGACCCTCTCCTCCTGAGGAGACCATGTCTCTCCCTTATCCTCTCCTCCCTGCGTGCCCTAGGATGGAAAAGGGCTGAGCCTGGGTCCTCTCTGATTGCTCAGCTGGCCTCTGGCCTTCCCCAGCCTCCTCCACAACCTTCAGAGCCACATTTCCACTCCCTGTCGGCTATTCCTCCTCTCCCTCAGAGTCAGTCTCCACCAGGGACATGACACTAGCTGTTAAAGATGTTGAGCTTCTCAACTGACAGCTTGAGTTCGAGCCCCAAGTCTAGCACATGGATTGAGCTCCTATTTCTGTCTCAGCTCCTGCCCACCTCGCAGCTTGAAAGCATGCAAATTTGAGTAGATTAATAGGTATCTCTTCAGTGGGAAGGTAACAGTGTTCTGTGTGCCTTTGGTGTATAACCATGCTGGTTACATGACCAGATAAAATGTCTTCAGACAACACTGATTCCCTTGGCCATGAGACAGAGATGATCCTAGAATCGGACATGACTGGACAGAGAAACCTTTACCTTTTAGTCCAGTTCAGCTGAGTTTTTCAACTTCATTCAAGTTTAACTCTCCATTACAGTTTAGCTTACACAATAATAAAATTCTTTAAAGTGCCCTACAACTCTTCATTTTTTAATAAATACCTCTGTCCAGTTAAAGATAAAATTAAGAACAACCTTGTAAAATTCACATACTTATTTTTTTTTTTTTTGCAGATGTTCTGAACTAATTTCAGATTAAATCAGAAATACCAGTGAAAAACATCAGAAACAAAATGTTGAGGGATCATATAGTGTATAAACTTGTAATTGTAGGGAGAAAAACTGAAGCGAACTATCAAAGAGTTTTCTTTATTCTTTGAAAGCTGTATCTAAAAATATTGAGGCACACATGCAAGATACTTGTGGCACCATGAAATAGCCAGAGTCCATTTTCCATTCTATCAAAAAGTTATGCTGTTCTCATTTCCAAGTTTTTTTGTTTTGTTTTGTTTGATTTCGCTTTTTACTGCCCATGCCTGTTAAAGCATTTTACAGCTATGCTTGGACAGAAACAAATAAATGTGTTTCCCTTCACTGTGTGAGAAGTAAAATAATAACTTTTGAGTAGGGCAAAAGAACAATTTCTTCATGTAGCTCTGGCTACATGATCAGAAATGATCATGGACATGAATAAAAGAAGAGTTAAAAGGGTTACAGAGACCAGACTAAACATATATATCTATATATCTATATATCTATATATCTATATATCTATATATATATCTATATATCTATATATCTATATATCTATATCTATATATCTATATCTATATCTATATATCTATATCTGTATCTATATCTATATCTATCTATCTATCTATCTATCTATCTATCTATCTATCTATCTATAAATAAATAAATGAGGAACTATAAATATTAAGAATGAAATCTTGATCCAATCCATATGCATAATAAAGCTTAATCAAAGTTTTCTTTGCATGGAAGGAATTCAGAGTAGACAGAATGGGAAGATAATAATAGAATAGAGTAGAATAGAGTAGAATAGCAATAGCAATAGAATAAAACAGAAAGAATAGAACAGAACAGAACAGAATAACAGTTGAAAGGGACCTTGGCCGTCTTCCAGACCAACCCCTTTGCTCAGGCAGGAAATCCTATTCCATTTCAGACAAATTATTGTCCAATCTTGTCTTAAAAACATCCAGTATTGAAACATTCACAACTTCTGGAAGCAAGCTGTTCCATTGATTAATTGTTCTAACTGTCAGGAATATTGAAATATTGAATACTGAAATATTACCCACCTCCAAACAGACTCCTCTGTTTGGACATAAATATATCACTTTCTTCTCTAAAGATTTTGACAGCATTGGATACTTGTTTGCCTCTTAAGTTCTTGAACTTAATGTCTTAGCACTTCTAGGAATATCTAGAAGTACATCCTAAATGGAGTCAATGGGAACTTGGCAAGTCCAAAATAATCAGACTGCAGGCTCAGAGCATTAAGTCATATGGCAAACAGATCTGAAGTGTAAAGTTCAGCCTGACCCCTTGAGCTGTAGTGGCACAGTGGTTAGAATGCAGTACTGCAGGCTAATTCTGCTGACTGCTGGCTGCCAGCAGTTTGGCAGTTCGATTCTCACTGGTTCAAGGTTGACTCAGTGTCAGCCTTCAAGATTTTCTCCCTTTGCTTTACATCTTTTGGCTGTCATAAGTAATGGGGGGAGGAGGGGGGCATGATTGTGGGAGTGAGCTGGAGGTGTTACAAACCAGAACTGTATAAGCTGGGGGGGTGGTGTACATTCTTGCTTAGGTTTCTATCCTATGTGCAACTCTTTATCAAAATATGTCAAGGACAGAGGCCTCATCACCACCTATAGATGCCCACATGATGATCTATACAACTTTTAATTGGATGAGCCAATTGAACTATTGGGGGTGGGAACGTTGCTATTACTTTGTATATGTGATTTACATGCCCATTTTCTCATATTCAGAATTCTTTTGTTGCTACCATTTGATTTCCAGTAAAATATATTTTTTCTCTGATTAAAGGAGTCTAAGTATCTTTTTCTTGGATTTTGAATGGAGCGCCAGCTGACACTCAGCCTTCCATCCTTTGGAGGTTGGTAAAATGAGGACTCAATTTGTGGGGGACAATATGCTGACTCTTTAAAAGTACTTGGAGAGGGCTATAAAGCACTGTAAAGCAGTATATAAATCTAAGTGCCATTGTTATTGATGGTTTCTAAAGACCAGATCCAGTGTCAAATTTAAAAGAAGATAGGTATATGGTAGATCACTTGAGTCCAGTTCCCTCACTGGGCAGTGAGCATATCAGTTTTGCAAGAAATACATGATCAATTTTTGCTGAATAAATATATGAAGTGGTGAACATTCAATTAATCTTGCAAATATTGATGGCTTGTATATTGTAGCTCACCACAGACTACCACAGTCCGCAAAGTCTCTTGGTCATGGATAGCAGCCATTCCTGAAGATTTCCTCTTTGTATTTTTATTGCTTAGCAACCTCAACGTCCTCCTTCCATTTCTCTTCCCCCCCCCAAAAAAAATCAAATATGAAAACACTATAAATTTGGTTTGAATGCATATTTATGCCAGTTAAACATCTCTCCCACTCAGTTGCTTGTTTGATATTAAATTATTGCCCTTGGTCAGAAAAGTGTGTGTTCTGTCTTACCAAGACATGTTTTTTCCTTGTCAGAACTTTCCAAGAAGCAAAGGTGTTTGACATTTTTTAGATGCTCCAGATTTTTCAAGCAATGTCAGCTACAATCTACAGGGGGTTCTTTTCCTATCATAATAAACTATTTCAATGTTTATTCCCCCCAAAGACTGTCTTTCTGTTGTTGATCTGTTTGCCCTCATGGCTGGTCAGAGTCTGAAGCAGTATTTTATTTTATTTTTTGGGTAGTGTGATTGAACAGATGCTCCATCTGTTAGAGTACTCCTCAAAGTAGGGTGGCCAAGTGGGATAACCTATTGAATGTAAAAGATTGTAGTTGAATGGTGTGGAGAAGGAGGGAAGGGAGGGAGGAAGGAAGGGGAAGAAGGAGAAGGAGAGAGAGAGGGAGAGAAGGAAGGAATGAGGGAAAGAGGGAGGAAGGAGGGAAGAATGGGGAGAGGAGAGAAGGAAGGAGGGAAGATGAGAGGAAGGAAGGAGGGAGGGAGGAATGGGGAGAGGGAGAAGGAGAAGGAGAGAAAGTGGGAGAGAAGGAAGTAAATTAAATGAAGTGAAATAATGAAATGAAATGAAATTCTTAAGAATCTCTGCATGTATGAAGTTGAATAACTTCATTCATTGGAAAGTGGCTTCAACTGTGATGTATAGCCCACTTATTGGAGAAAAATAAGTGATCCTGCACCATGGTCAGTCTATCATTCCTTGCATGGTTGTCATGGCAAAAATCAGTCCATAATGACTGATTCCTATAATATCTAACTAAGATATAAACACTTTTATACCATTAAAATATCCTGAATCCATATGATCTGTGCCAGGAACTAGACCCTGCTGTTCTTTATCTCTTGCAGCTTCCAAGTTATTGAATGTTGTGATTGATGCAAATATTTACACACGGTCCTCTTTCCCAAAGGACTCAAGTAGCTGTTTACAATGCAAAGAAATAAAAAGCACCAACAATTTAAGCTAAGACGAAATTCCTCCAGTACTGAAACCCTTACAGAATAAGACAATGTTTAAGCTCTTCCCAAAAATCAAGAGATTGAGGCTGTTCCTTGTATCAAGAGATAGCACATGTGCTGTGGCCCACCAGCTGCCAGTGGAGCTGGCAGCAGACTCGGACAGTGAGGAAGTTGGGGAGGAACATGGGCCAGACCTGGGGTCTAGGGAAGGCTCCGATGAGTGTTCTGTATCAGAGGCAGAGATGGAGCCAGGGCCACCCAACATTTATCAGATGCCTTTGGAATCAGAGATAAATGGGGAATAAGGATAGCTGGAGCCTGTTACAGCTCTGTGCGTATGCACAGAGCTGTCAGGAGAAGGGAACAACTAAGGAACGGGGTCAACTCAGAAGAAAAGGCTCAAGTGGATGCTGAATAGCCCCTCCCATAGGGAATAAATAGGAGCAAAAGGGGAGGGGTGTTTTCAGGAGACAATTAGTTCACATTATTGTGAAGATTTGCTTATTTGAGTTTGTGCTTCACAGAGACTCCTTGCCAAGTATTTCCTTTTCCAGCATTGCAACTGGAAGCTCTCGGCCTGGCAACTATCCAAGGACTGTTAAGGTCTGTTCTTGCACATAAACCTGGTTGTCGGACTTTTTTGGGTGTGAATGCCAGGAATTCACATTAAGCAAATAAAAAGTGTTTTTTGGGGGTGGGACAGTTTCGTGATTCTGTTTAGTCTGGGTCAGAACAACATGCTTAACAACACAGAGAAGTATTGAGTCAGTAACTCTGAATAGTTGATCCTCCATACAAAGATGATGGAATAAAAATTTATCAGAAGAAGCTGGCAAAAAAAATACTTTATGTGTTTGTGTCTATGTTCCTTTATTAACATTGGTTTGATTTCAAATAATGATTGCACAATTATAATTGAAATCTTCCTAGCGTATTCCCATTAGTGCAGGATCCACTTTTCAGATCTTTGAACACCACTTTGCATGGTTAGCTGTGTTTCCATATCTTGTATACCTTTGTTGATGGTGTCTTGCCATCTCTGTTTTGGACGCCCAGGAGGTCACCTACCATTGACTTCTACTTGGTAGGCAGTTTTGGCCAAGGTGGAAGGTGCTGCCCTCAAGATATGTCCATACCAGTGGAGTCAGCCTTATGTCATCTTCTCTGTAATTGGTGCCACACCAAAATGTTGTCAAATGTTATCATTGTGATGTGGTCAAGAAGGGAGATGCCTGATATTCAATGGAGAGAGCTTCCTGTTCCTGTCCTTGCTATCCAGCATTCAGTGTCATATAATGCAACAGGGAAGATGGTTGTCTTGTTTACAGAGATTAAGTGTTTCCATTTTTTTTTTAAAAAAAAACCCATATTTATTGTACATTGTCAGGGGTATTTATTCTAAAGGTTCAAATCATTTACTCCACCCCCCTTTTTTTAAAATGGAAAATGGGAGAGTGATTTTGGAATCTTATATTTTCTGGATATTTCTTTTTTACATAGTTTATTGAAATAACAGTTGAAGTTACAAGACATTAATGCTACAGAGAGTCAGCTGCTAATCCAAAGATAAGCTTCCAGAATCTAAAAAATAATAAAAATTGATATTCAAAAACATTCAGCTAATCCAATTTTACAATGACCTAGACAGACCAGTATTTCCCTCTGAGAATAATTCAATTTCTAGAAGACAGTTAGGCTAACATATACAAGATTTATGTGGTCCACCACAGTGCTAAAGGAGTGTTTCTAAAAACAAATCTAGTGTGACAGGAAGCTGCTATTATTTATAGGCCAAAACATAATTCTCAGTAGGCCTTCTCACATTCAATTCTGAATTTATCAGAATCTCTCGGTTGCAATATTTATTATTTTAATCATTGTATCTAATCATCGCTACTACTTTCCTGTACTTGAGCTACCCAACAGAGAAAAAAGATCAGGTTTGAAATACAAGCATCCAGATATGGTGGAAGTATATATTTCCAACAGCAAGGGACTACTGTGAAAAATGACACCTCTGCATGAAAATATCTCTTTCTAAATTGAGATTTTCAGTCATCCAGGTCATGTTTGTCCCAAATGTGCTTTTTCAAGAGGCAACTAGACTTTCTGGCTTTTCTTTGAAAATGTTTTGCTTCTCAACCAAGAAGCTTCTTCAGCTCTTTTTATAGTTTTTTTTTAAATTATTATTATTCAAATCATTTGTTTCCACTGACAAGTGTACAGAAATTTAGGATGCTGTTAGATCATTTTTAACTGAACTGGACTTTAGCTGAGACTCATTTGTTACATGATGAACAAATTTTATAATACGTTCTTCATAAATTTTCAAAATATTTCCTAATTTCATGGCATCGCCCATTAAAATGTCATCAGAAGATAGATTGATAGACGATAGATAGATAGATGATAGACAGAAACAGAGCAACAAAACTACAGAGACAGACAGAAAAACAGACAGACAGACAGATAGATGATAGAAACAGTATTGTACAGATGAGTAGGAGTAGGAAAAAGAAGAAGAGGAAGAAGAAGAAGAAGAAGAAGAAGAAGAAGAAGAAGAAGAAGAAGAAGAAGAAGAAGAAGAAGAAGAAGAAGAAGAAGAAGAAGAAGAAGAAGAAGAAGAGGAGGAGGAGGAGGAGGAGGAGG
>BLBF01000073.1:9684284-9705867 GCA_015471245.1 Laticauda colubrina | reverse complement strand
AGGCAGACAGCAAGGCTGGCAGGGAGGCTGGCAGCAAGGCTGGCAGGGAGGCTGGCTGAAAGGCTGGCAGAAAGGCTTGCAGCAAGGCTGGCAGCAAGGCTTTCAGGCAGACATGAAGGCAGACATGCAGGCAGGACAGGCAAGGCAGTCGATGTGTCTGGAAGCAGGTCTTTCCTCTGAATGGCGACCTGCTTCTGAGCTGCTTCCATTATATCCACGGGGCTGACGCAATGCATCCTCCCCGCATGTGCAATTAACGCTGTGCATCCGCTAGGCTTCCGCTGTATCCGTTCCGCGTCCACTTTGCTGAGGCCCCCCGGAAGGCCTGCGGATGTGCCATCCACTCCCATCTGCTTCCATCCGCTCTGCGTCCTCCCCGCGTCAGTGTTATCCGCTCCGGTTATGCAAATTTTTGCCCCTTTTGAGAGCAGATAACAACGGATGGAACATTTTGTTCATCCATTGTATCCATTTTGCATTCACTGGGCAGTGTGACAGGGCCTTAAGCCTTGCATATTTTGATGTTGTTGATATGTACAGCTGTGCATTGCTATTTAGAGAGCAAAAATATTGAGGTAAACTGTTACATATATTTTGAAATCGAATATTTACTGAAAATCAGTGAAAAGGGAATTCTAGAAAGTATCTTCTCCACATGAACTGAGAATCTCAAAGGAAAATCAGTGAAATTTTAGGTTCTTTAGATTCTCATGGAAACCTTCCATAGACTGTTCAAAGATTACTACTAATTATAATTTTGATGTGATGAAAACAATATTTGACAAATTATTGCATGAGCTGTATTTCATTGAGTTGATTTCACTTTTTAACTAAGGCCATTAAAATTTGGCTCCACCTACCTCTTTGCCAGAAACATCCCCATGTATTGTAGAAACATAGTTTTCTATATATCCCTCAGGTAGTAGGAAATGCCTAAATAAGTAACCAGTTTAAAGCCATGTATTAGTGTCATCAGCCTAGAACTAGGATTATGGTTACTTTATACTGACTTTTACATTGAACTTTTTCTTAACATCTAAGCCTAATATCTAATATAGTGTTTTTACAACTGTGTGATGACCCAGGGCATGGCAAAAGGCAATCCAGCCATATAATAAGTATAGGTCCCTTTATTAGCTCCAACTTTGCCCCCAATGGTCCAGTTACCTTCGGTCTGGAGAAAAACTCTCCCAGGAACCTGCAATAGCCTTTGGCTGCAGATATTCCAATCCAAAACAGTGTAAACAGAAAACTTTAAACTATAAATCCAACAAAGCAAGATAAGGTAATAAATCCGGCTGGGCAAGATAAAGAGTTCCAGAAGTGAAATAGCACGGCAGTAAATTAAACCAGTTGGGAGGATGCCACGAACTCAGATAACAGCAGCCAACATTAGATAAACTCAACGTTTGTTCCTGACAAACATCCCTCCCAACTGGTTCTCCTTTAAACTCCCTCCCCAGGTGTGCCTTGTGAAGGGAATCAGGCCCCTTTCCTTCCTCATGAGCCAAAAAACCCACATTGCTCTCTTCTCCATTCTTCCCTGTGTGCCCTAGGATGAAGTGGGGGTGGGCCTTGGTCTTCCTCTGAACCCTCGGTTTTCAGAAGTGGCCATGATTTCCAAAAGACTTGGAAGATATGTGTAAGAAAAGTGAGATGAAGATTCACTGAAATTGAATTTTTTTGGTTTTCTTTGTCTCAGATTTCTTTTTAAAAACTCTCCATCCTTCTTACCAAGAACTGATTAATTTTGAGAAAATGAACCAAATGGCATTCTCAGTCACTCATGTCTAAAGTGTTTGCTTGCTTTCATCAAATCTCATTTCAACCAATATGCTAGTCAATCAGGGCTACCCTAGGGGTGTCAAACTGGCAGTCCATGGGCTGGATATGTCATGCACAGGCCACATCCATCCCAGCTCTGTGAAATGGAAAAACATCATGAAACATCATGTGACGGCAACATGATGCAATGAGTTTGTCACCTGTGCTCTGAGAGAATACAGTGTTTCTGGAGAAGAACAATTGAAATCCCTTTCCATCCACCAATGTTGTGTATATAAATCCAACTGACTGCGTAGGCACCCTTTAAAACTGGTAGTGTTACCATTATTCCTCTTCCCCAGATGTTTTTTGCTGATGCCAACAGAATCTGCTAACTCCTGCAGCTATTTAACTTCAGGTAATCTTAGGTTTGTCAAGAAGAACAAATAACTTCTAAGGTTTCTGAACAGCCTTATTGCACTAGACCATATTAAATAGCTCTCTGTTCATATTTATGATACTCTCAGAAGCTGAAACTTATTTCAAAAGTATGGCATGTAATCCTGATAATCAGGTTGCTGAAAAATTATCTCACGGAATATACCCAGAGATTTGTTTCATTTTAGTTTCCTTTAGTTTTTCAGCTGCTCTAATTACAATGAAGGAGGAAAACACACACAGCTCAAGTTCATTAGCTGATTAAAATAAATAGGTAAAATAGACACAACAGCGGTAGAAGTACTTGGGTAGTGAACAACATGATCTAAGATGAAAGCAGAATCATAATAATGACTGATTCTGTTCACTGTTACAGGAATTGCTCAATGCGTGGCTCGTATATATGCATAGCTTGTAGTAATTTAGTATAACAGTGTAACAGAATTGGAAGGAACTGGTAGTAAATTGGGAATAATACCACATTTTTCTTTCTTTGGTTTTCTTCCTCTTTTTCCTTTTGACAATTTGCTTGGCACTTTGAATAATCTGCCGTTTTAATTATGCATGCAATTCAGGCTAAACTAATACACAGTACACTTTCTGTGACAACATGCTAAATATTAAAAGGGAAAGTTTTGAAAAAGTAAAAGTCTGCTTCAAGGAACTAACTAATGTAAACAATGGTGTGTGTGTGTGTGTGTATACACCCATAATTTCATATTAAAGTAGAATTAAATTTGACTCAGATTTAGACAGAATAAAATTGTGACTTTGATCTTTGCAGTGGAAATCTGCAGAAATAGGTTATCTGTCCTCATTAAAAAAAGAAAAAAACTGTATATTTGATATAAAAGTGAAGTAAGAAGCAAACTGTAGTTCATATTTGCCTAATTGTTTTTTTTTTTTTTAATAAAACTGTCATGAACAGATTTTATTATGATTTATGTCCATGTAAATGCTGCTGAGAATATTGCCGATACTCATTTATTTGTGCATACAAATTAGTGGTCAAAAAAAAGATCTAGGAATGCCTAAGGATATTTTTTTGGGGGGGAGGTGAGCAGTATTTAGTGCTTCACCTGACCATCTACTTCATAGAATTATTGAGCCATCTTCAGAAATAGAAACTTAGAATGACAACGTTCCATTCAGCCTCTTGCACAATTGGCTCCAATTCATAGTCCTAAATAATCTCTTTCCTGCTTTCATGGAGAAGCATAAACTGGCTAGGAAAAGGGGGGGAAACCCAGTAGTGTAATTAAATTCTGAATGGGATGCCTTTAATTTACTTTTATTTATTTTTGCATATACTTATTAAAATTCTGAAATGTGCTGAGCCTAAAAATTAAGGGAAAAGAAGATTCGGATGATTTCATAACATGGGAACTATTCTATAAATGGTTAAATGGCAGATATTGAGGTTAGAGGATATTGAGGTTAGAATTAGGTGAAATATGGTTTATAGGAAAAAGAAAAAAACAGATAAGTAAATATGTCTGACAGTTATGTAATTGATATTATAATGGAAGATAAAAATTGATGTTATCTTATTTGTTTATATATTATTGCATACTTGTTTATATATATATATATATATATATATATATATATATATATATATATATATAATCATAATGATGATGATGATGTTTGTATGTTTATATGTTAACACTTTGGACACTTCGAGAGCATACTGCTCAACATAGAAAGGAAATGTATGATATAAAACAATAAAAATATTTCAAAAAAATATGTATCAATCCTTTTGCAGCCTTGGGGACCATCAATGCACAATAATTGAATCAATCCAAATCTAAAAATAATTGAATCAATCCAAATCTAAAACTCATCCAGGAATTTCTGTAGTAGGATGGAATATGCTGTCAATGTTAGAGATTTCCTGTCTCCATCATTTCTTATTTTCTCCTTATCATTTCCATACATCCAGTTTTTAGCTTTGCAGAATGCAGAATAGTAGAGTTGGAAGGGACCTTGGAGATTTTCTAGTCCAACCCTGTGATGACCCGGGGTGTGACACAGAGGCAACACAGTCAGATAATCATTAGGAATCCCTCTATTAGCTCCAACTTTGCCCCCAATGTCCTGGTTACCTTCTAGGCTGGAGAAAAACTCTCCCAGGAACAGTCTTTGGCTGCAGAGAATCAAGTCCAAAATGTGGTCAACAAAAACTGTAACTATAAATCTAATTAAGGCAAGAGGACATAATTAGTCTGGCAGTGCAAGTGAAGGAATTCCAGACATGAAGGAACGGCAGTAATTCAACCTGGTTGGGAGGATAAACGTGAGTTTATCTTGTGTTGACTTTGGTTATCTCCAGGAACGGAGATAACCAAAGTCAACACAAGATAAACTCAGGTTTGTTCCCAGCAGATGCCACGCTTGGCTTGTATCTCTTTTAAATTCTTATTCCCAGGTGTGGCTAATGAAGGGAATCAGGGCCCTTTCTTCCCCCATAAGTCATGCAACCCATATTGCTCTCTTCTCCATTCCTTCCTGCGTGCCCTAGGTGGGCCAGGGTCTTCTTCTGAACTCCCTCTCCCTTGTTCTATCTTTTCCCTGCTCTGCCCAGCTGGACTTTGACCTTCCCCAGTTTCCTCCACAGCAATGGAACCACACTCCCATTCCATGTCAGCTGTTCATCTTCCTCCTTGGATACAGACTCCAACAGTGGCATGACAAACTTTTTGCTCAAGCAGGAGACCTTATATCATTTCAGACAAGTGTCTGTCTTGCTTCTTCTTAAATGCCTCCAGTGTTGAAGCACCCACAATGTCTGAAGGCAAACCATTCCATATTGACCAGAGGTGTCAAACTCAATGCCCAGGGGCCAGATCTGGCCCATGGGGGTGCTTAAATCTGGCCCATGGGGCTGCCCTGGAAACGATGAAGGACCGGCGCACGGTGCTTCTGCCAGCAAAAATGGAGCTCACAAGGGCTGTGTGCAGCCCTCCTGAGCTATGTTTTCACTGGCAGTGAGTTGCAGGAGACCATCCAAACCAAAAACAGGACTCAAAAGGGCTGCACATGGCCCCTTCGAGCTCCATTTTTGCTGGCAGAGGCTTGCAAGAGCCATCACAGCTGAAAACGGAGCTTGGGAGCCCTTATTCTCTGGCAGAGTGCTCGGGTCAACACAGCCACCTCCCACACAAGTGATGCCATGTTGGCCATGCCCCCTGTCCCCCCAAGGTTAAACACAACCCTGATGCAGCCCTCAATGAAATTGAGTTTGACACCCCTGATATAGACATTTTCTTTCCTTTCCATTCCTGGCAACCACATATCAACAGTATTGAACCTCTTGGGAGTCTTTGAAAAAGATCACCACTTTCAGCATCTAACTTTTTGGGAGAATGAGATTGAATTGTCAGTGGTAACTGGTGTTGCCTCTACTGTTCAGAGAATATACAGTTGAAATTACTGTGGAGTCCTTGGTGATCTGTGAACTTGGTTCTTTTCTTGCAGGTGTTTCATTACCAAACTATATAACATAATCAATGCTGTTTGGCAAAAAGTCTCAGCATCTTCCTTGATCTCCTCTTGATAAATGTATTTTCACATTAGATGTCACTTCTTGATCACTGTCATTATGGTACCAAGCATGAGCTGAATAAACCAATAATGCTCTTTCAAAAGCTCTTAGCACAGAAGTGATCCCTGGGCAAGACACATTGTTCAAGCAAGGCATAAAAAGGCCAACCTGCATTTGCATCTAAACCAACAAAGGTGTGGAATGGAGAGTCACAATCCATATCTAGCAGAGCCAGAGAAGGAAAGGACCATCTGTCTTGTTTGCTGCTACCTGCCAAACAAACTGCTTTGAAATATTCATGGCTTGCATTGTTCTGTCAAGCACCCAGCATCCTTGTTAACATTTTGCTATAATTTAGGGCATATTTCATAAGTGCAACCGTTAAATATTGATGACTAATATTCATTACTTAAAAAGCGCTTCACATATACATCCTTGGTTTAATTATTAATACAGAGAGTTTGGACAGACCTTGTTTTTATAGCTCTGCACTTCTGAAAATTAACTTCTCATCTATTTTGATATTAATATCCCTAGATGCCAAGCTGACCTAAGAGGAAATGTAAATCAGAAGGGACTCAATTAGATTAACTCTTCAAATTCAGCAACAACAGCAGACATGAGAACTGGAAACCCAGTTAGGCTTGTCCACAATGGTAGCCATCTTGCCTTCCTCCATTTCCTTGGACTGCAATTCCCATCAGTTCCATTCTGACTCAGAAATATTAGAAAAGCAAGAAATTCTAGAGGAGTAGAGGTATAAGCAATAAAGGCAGGGACTCAGGAACATGTTCCTCTCTGATAGGCCATGTGAAATCAGCAATCAAACAAATTATTTTCTAGTGTCTAAAATGTGGCATGCCTTTTCTTAAAACAAACCTAATCATTTACAGAAGGGGTGTCAAAGTCACATCTGTCAACTCATAAATCATTCCTATGCCTGTTTCTGAGTTGCCAGAAGAAGGAGAGGAGGGGAAGTCCTGAGGGAGCTGTGTTCCACACTTATCTTGTGGAGATTGTAGCCTAGGCTACTTTCTGCCCATGAAAATCCTTCATTGGAGAGTGTGATTGGTGATGACACCCAGCCCGTGAATGTGTTTCACTAGAGAATCTGATTTGTGACACAACCAGGGGGGTGAGGGGAAACAGGGTCACAGGTGACAGTAAATTATGTGTCTCAGAGTTGGCTTCATATGGGTTAGTGCCAGACATGTTGCTTCTAATAATTCTTTTGGATTCTTTTGAAGCCTGGCTCGAGGGTCATGATTTAATTAGGGCAATAGTTGGAACCCTGACAACGTTGTCATGGTAGTGTCACATGATGTATAGGGATTTTTCCCCTTTGTTAAACTAGGTGGAGGCAGGACCAGTCTCTGACACACCTGGCCCATGACCTATGAGTTTGACACTCTTGATCTACAGGAATTCATCTTCATTTTGATGCTTAAATAAAATTAAACAAAAGGGAAGATGCTCATGGGATAGAATATTTAGCTCTGTCTTTGTTTTTGAAAGTATAGCATTTATTTACCTTAAATTGTGGTCAAAAAAGCTGCTGCATTTGATAGAACCCTGGCTATTTCAATTTAGAAAAAAGAAAAGAGGAGAGGAGAGGAGAGAAGAGACAAAAAAAGGAACAGAAAAAAAGAAAGGAAAAGAAAAGAATATTATGGATGCGTCATTGCTCCACAAAGGTTCATAATCAGGACCATTGATCAAAAAAGGTGTGTGTGTGTGTGTGTGTGTGTGTGTGTGTGTGCATGCACACGTGTGTGTGTGTGTGTGACTTATCCAGTTCTGACAGCAACAGAATATGTATTCTCTAATTGCAATTGTCCTCAAAATAGAAAACCGTCTCAGGGCATGTTATGAAGAGTTGAAACCCAGTGCTGTGAAATTGTATGTTAAACATAGCACCCAGGCTAGAATTGTCAACACATTTTTTTATTCAGAATGACTTGTTGGATTCATTCTGGATGCAATTCTCAGTACCCAAAAGATCAATGGTGAATGCTGGCCAACTTTGATCTTTCTCTCTTCAGAGCATAAATCCATGGGAACCTCATTTGTTTTTGCACTTGTATTTCAAATCAATATGTTTAACATTGATTTTTGTTATCTTTGCTTTACCGACATGCTCTTTATTTTCTTATTTTCTTTTTTTAATACTCCAAGCAAACTCAAACTCAGAACTAAAGGAGCCTGTTTGCCATCTTCAAGTAGCAAAGAAAGGCAAATAAATAAAATATAAGAAATGTAGACTAAATCCAATTAAATGGAGACTCCCTCACACTTTGTTACAAAGGTTGGGACTAGTTTTCCATTTTTACAATAATCTTTAACTGAATGTAAAGGCTAAGTCACACTGGTCGACAGATGCAAAACGTATGCAAAAAGGACGAGCACCATGGACGAGCAAAATTTTGGGGGTGGCTCCATCCGTTGTTATCTGCTCTCAAAAGTGGTGAAAATTTGCATAAACAGAATGGAAAACAATGGAAAGGAACGGACTGGGGTAGTATGTAGCGAGGATGTTAAGCGGATGTTCGTAGGAAGCCTAGCGGATGGAAGCGGATGGAAGCGGATGATACATCTGCAGGGCTTCTGGGGGAGAATAGCGAAGCGGACGCGTAGTGGAAGGAGCGGATGCATAGCAGATGACGCGGATGCATCATGGACACCTATAGGATGCATAGCAGATGCGTAGCGGATGCGTAGCGGATGCATAGTGGATGCGTAGCGGATGCATAGTGGATGTAAAGTGTTCACTGCGCATGTGGGGAGGATGAATTACATCAGCTCCGTGGATATAAAAGGATGCAGCTCACAAGCAATCACCATTCAGAGGAAAGACCTGCTGCCAGATACATCTTGAAAGAACACCATGGTTCGTCAGTCAGGGAAGAAGAGAAAGCCTGTGCCTACTCCTGCCAGCCCTGGCAAGAAGGACAGAACCACCATCCCACCCCCTGGCACTGACTCTGAAGCTGCTGGTGCTTCTGCTGCTGCTGCTGGTGGTGGTGGTGCTGCTGGTGGTGCTGCTGCTGGTGCTTCTCCTGCTGGTGCTGTTGGTGCTTCTCCCGGTGGTGCTGATGGTGCTGCTGGTGCTGCTGGTGCTTCTCCTGCTGGTGCTGCTGGTGCTTCTCCTGCTGGTGCTGCTGGTGCTGCTGGTGCTACTGGTGCTACTGGTGCTGCTGGTGCTTCTCCTGCTAGTGCTGCTGGTGCTCCTCCTGCTGCTGCTGGTGGTGGTGGTGGTGGTGGTGGTGCTGCTGGTGCTTCTCCTGCTGGTGCTTCTGCTTCTGGTGCTTCTCCTGCTGGTGCTGCTGGTGCTGCTGCTGTGGTGGACCAGCCCCAAGGCCCTCAAAGCCCTGATGCTGAAGGCCCTGAAGCCCCTGCCAGAGGGAGGAAGAGAAAAGGCAAGGAGAAGGGAGAGAGGAAACAGTACTCCATTTCCGAGGACCATGAGGAGGAGGTGCTGGAATGGCTGAGGAAGAACAAGTACTTGTGGAGAAAGGGCTACAGACTCTATCACGACACCAAGAGAAAGCAGGCAGCGTGGAGAGACATGGCAGAGAGCCTGGGCTACAATTCAGATGTACTCCTGGGATGGTGGAAGCACATGCAAACCTGGTATGGCAAGCTGTACCTCAAGAAATCTGGGCAGGCCGCTGTCAAGCTCACTGACTGGGAGATGTACATCATGGCCAAGTGCAGCTTCCTGGAGGGTGAGGTCCACCACAGAGGAGCAGCCCCTCTGTCAACCCTCTCCCTCAGACAGCCCACAGACAGCCATTCCTCTTCCAGCCAGGAGACAGCGACCGTGTCCAGGCAGGTGTCTTTGGAGGGCCCCACAGCAGAGACCCCCCAACAGCTGCACTCCCCATGCCAGAGGACGTGGAGGATCCCCTGTCTCAAACAGAGCAAGAAGAAGCAGAAACCAGAGACCAAACCACCCCCACCCCCAGCTCTACCTCCACAGAAAGCAGGCAGAGAGGCAGATTGGAGGGCAAGAGCCACACTGTCCTGCTGGAGATCAGGGACACCATCAAGACCAGCACAGATCTTTTCTCTCAGCTGGTCCACAGTGATATACCATCCTCAAACTGCAAGCCCTTCATCACATACGTGAGCCAGACCCTCATGGACCTGCCCAAGGCCCAGTACCAGGTGATGAAGGAGAAAATCACAGCACTGCTGCACCACCCTCCAGGCCCAGCTGAACCTGCTCCAACCCAGTCCAGGACTGCTCCTCCACCCCAGGCGATGTCACAGGCCTTCCATGGCTTTCAACAGCCCCTCATCTACCAAGGCTAAGAGTACCAGGACTTCCCACAGCAGAGGCAGCCCTTCCCAGTCCAGGCCCAGGTACATCGCAGGCCACAGACGGCTCGCCTGACCCAGCTGCAGACCAGACAGCCCCACTACACTCCACTTTCCTCCACCCCACAGCCAAGCCCCTCAACAGAAAATCTATCATCCCAGGTCCTTGAGAAGGACCTCTCAACCTCACGGGACTGAGTCAGCTCTCTGAGAGCTTCCTGAACACACCATCCCCTGTTGTACTCTCAGGGCCAAGCACCCCAATGATGGCTCAGACCAGCACTCCAGCCACAGCCACCTCCACAGTCCCTGGCCGCTTGACAGTTGAGACCATGGACATGCCTCAGAGTGACTGAGAATAGTGCCAGAGACTTGAGTTGTTACCTGTTCACTTTATCTTTGCTTAAAGACACTTTACTTGGTTCATTTTGCTTTTTTAATAAAGTCATACAGTTTACTTAAGACAGTTATTAATAAAGGTTATCTTTCCTTCACACACTTGGTTCATTTTATTTACTTAATAAAGTGTTGGTGAAAACTTTGAAAAAATGGGAAAGCCTTTGCATGCTTGTGGGATGGCTAAGGATAGTTGTGGGATGGATAAGGATAGTTGTGGGATAGGTAAGGATAGTTGTGGGATGGGTAAGGATAGTTGTGGGATGGGTAAGGATAGCTGTGGGATAGGTAAGGATAGTTGTGGGATGGGTAAGGATAGGTGTGGGATTGATAAACCTCCAGTGCAAACATAGTGGGACTGTATGGTCCACCCTCCCAGCTGCCACACATATGGCCCTTTTTTATCAATAACAATTTATTCATTGATCAACACATTTCAAAATAAACAAAGGTCTTTATTAATGCCCTATTCATTGTAGGGCCACTCAACATACATGGCACAATCTCATCAGTGTTATGAGACAGGCTCAAGGAAGCATCCGTTAAGCATCAACCATCCTGTCTTGCCGTTCCACTGCCCAGCTGGGGAGTTGCACCAGTGTTTCAGGAGGTTGTGCTGCTTCTTCCCTTCATGTGAAGCTCTGTTGGAGCCTTGTACATCCACAGTGTCAATCAGGTTTTGCCCTTGCCTCCATTCCCCAGCCTCCATGTCCCCATTGCCTTGTTCACGGTCCATAAGCCTGTTCTGCAACACCGGGTGCACATGAGATTGTGCAGGATGCAGCAAGCTTCCATGATGCTCCTCACAGTCCCTGGGTGATGCTGCATGATGGTGAGAAGTACCTGGAACCTGTTGGCCAGGATGCCAAAGGCTTTCTCCACCACCCGCCTTGCCCTGGAGAGCCTGTAATTGAAGATCCTCTCTTCACGGGTGAGGTATCTTGATGTGTAGGGCTTCATGAGGTAGATTCTGAGGGAGAAGGCGTCATTCCCCACGATGAAGTAGGGCACATCTTGCGTGTCATTGGGCAGGGGGTCTGGATCTGGGAAGCCCATGATGAGGTTGCGTTCCAGCCTACCCTTGAGGTCACTGGCGTTGTATACCTGGGCAT
The DNA here is from genome assembly GCA_015471245.1 of Laticauda colubrina. NCBI lineage: Eukaryota > Metazoa > Chordata > Lepidosauria > Squamata > Elapidae > Laticauda > Laticauda colubrina. The sequence goes on along the minus strand of BLBF01000073.1, from coordinate 9,694,287 downwards.
CTGAAGCTGACCCATTGCCTGAAGCATCGATGTACATGAACTTGTCATCGGCATCGACCATGGCAAAGAGGATGATGCTGAAGAAGCCCTTGTAGTTGAAATAAGTGGACCCTGACTTGGCTGGAACTTTGCAGGCCACGTGCTTCCCATCTATGGCTCCAATGGTGCGTGGGAAGTTCCACCTCTGATACCACTGCTCTGCAACTTTCTTCCAGCCTTCTTCAGTGGAGGAGCATTGGAGGAGCTCCTCCAGGTATGCTTCGATGATGGCCTACACCACTTCTCTGACCACAATGCTGATGCTGTTATGTGGCACCCTCCATGCACACTGCATGTTTCTCTATGTGGTTCCAGAGACCAGGTGGCGCAGAGTCAGTGCCACCTTCAGTCCAGGGTCCAGGCTGGGATGGAAGTTGGTGCTCAGCTTGGTCAACCTGGGTCTCAGACGCTCAACAATTTCATCAAACATGGCTGGTGGCATCCTCATTAAGTGCTGGAATGCACGAATGTCTTCATTCCTCAGCTCCACCATCAGCTTGTCATACAGTCCAAACTCCATTCTTCTCACAATCCATCCTCGGACCCACACAGCTCTTGAACATCTCCTTCTTCTCCTTGTGTAGAAAAGGTGAAACAGTCTGAACAGGGCTTGGTTCTAGTGTTGAATGATGGCAGCTACTATAAGGAGTGTGTGATGATCCATGGTGGAGATCTTGGATGATGTGGAAGAGCAAGACCAAGGGTGAAGAGGTGTGTACACCACGGCTGCTGGACTCATACTGAGATCCAGGTTGTTTCCTCCCCCTTTTCATAGGAAGTATCGGTTTTGTTAGGGATAACATTGTTTACCCTAACTGGTTTAGGTGAAATAATAACTGTGAATCATAGTTAGTGTATGTTAGAGTGTATGCAGCTTTAACTGTGAAATAGCAACTGTGGGAGTGGTTATGAAAAACACTATAAAAAAAGCAAGGCTACAGCTTGCTCGCGCTCTCTCTCTCTGGCTTTGATGATCCCTGATTACTGCTTGGAATCAAGACTGCATTGCTCGAACGGGAGAGACAACAAAGGACTGATTTATACGTGAACTGACATAGGATATTCTACATGGACTTTTGCTAACTGAATATCCCTGAATGGACTGACTACATGGTAAATGAATAATGGACTGTTTTTGACTATGCTATAAACTTATACTGGAATAAAATATATTCTTGATAGCACAAGCGTATCTGTTATTTTTACTGTATGTTAATAAACATACAAGCTTAGCTCACTCATTTATCTGTGTGCCTATCTGACTAACGCTGCACATTCTGTTTAGCTTGTCTACCTAACCCTGGTTGGGGAACCCAGGCTTAACACTGGTTATGGGCCCAGAGGCTGCAAAGTCAGTTTAAATAGGATAAAACAGATTTATGTAAAAAGTGAGAGTTTGTATTGTTATACATTACAGTAAACAGACAGCTGTGTTTTATTAATTATATTTTTATATCCATATAAGAAAATATGGCACAAGTCAATTTACAAAGTTTGTCCCTTATATCCAAGCTGGATGGAACAAACTATGTATCATGGTCTACAAAATGTAGTCTACTTCTACAAAGAGAAGGTCTGTGGAACATAATTGAAAATCCACCAAACGTAGAAGAATGGGATCCAGAGAATGAGGAAGACAGACTAAAGATAGAAGAATTTAAGCATAAAAATCAACAAGCCATTTGCATAATTGCATTAACCTTAACTGATCAACAGCTTGTTTATATCCACGGAGAGAAAACGGCTTTTGGCTGTTGGCAGAAGCTGAAGAGGATTTATGTCCGAGATAAGGTTGGTGCACACATAAATCTAACACGGAAGCTTTTCAGGACACATCTCCAAACAAATGGTGATATGCAGAGTCATTTAAAAACTATGCAAAGCATTTTCCAAGAATTAAACGAGAAAGAACTTATTTTTTCTGAACAACATCAAGTTTATATAATTCTATCTTCCCTTAATGAAAGTTATGATAACTACGTAACTTCACTTGAAATTTTGCAAAAGGAAAATTTAACTTTAACTGATATAACTGGCAGATTGATTGAAGAGGCCAGAAGAAGGCATGAAAGAGATGAATTAAGGAGGGAGCAACCTCAAAAAGAAGATAATAAACCTCCTACTGCATACGCAATTAAAAAGTGTTTTAATTGTGGAAGAAGAGGACATTTGGCAAGATTTTGTAAAAAGGCAAAGCGCCAGAACGCTGGCCAGAACACTAAAAATCATCAAAAGATAAATAAACATTTAAAGTTAGCCATGTATACTAACGGAGCTGTAAAAAATAATTTATGGGTGGTTGACAGTGGGGCATCCCATTGTATAACAAATGATAACAAAAAGTTTATAAAAATGACCCAGAGTAAACAGCAGATATCGTTAGCCAATGGCTGGAAACTGAAGGCTAAAGGTGAAGGTATAGCATATTGTTCTTTTATAAAAGAGAATGTAAAAATGTTATATGTACCACAACTTAAGTTTAATTTAATTTCAGTTAGAATTTTGGTTAAACTAGGATATGTAGTTACATTTAAGGGAGATAACCGCATACTTGAAAAAGAAGATAAGAAAATTACTGCATCTTTAAGAGATGGATTATATGTGTTAAATGATGATGGTTTAAAGGTGGCTAACACAATTTATGATAATAAGAAACCTCATGACGAATGTATTCACTTGTTACATCGAAGGCTAGGGCATTTAAATTTTAAAATGCTTAAGAAAACTGTTGAATTGTCTAAGGGAATAAGTTTGAAACCTTGTAATAAGTATTTGCAATGTAATGCCTGTAATCAAAATAAGAGCAGGGTCATACCGGCTAATAGAATTGATGGATTTACTACTAAAGAGCCTTTAGAAGTAGTATTTGCTGATTTAATAGGTCGGAAAAAACCAAGTGTAGGAGGAGCTCGCTACATACTAAGTATAATGGACCAGTATTCTAGATATGGGTTTTGCTATTTAATGAAGAGCAAAACTGAAACATATCAAAATCTATTTAATTGGCTAAAATTCGCTGAAAGAAAAACCAAAAGGAAATTAGTAACTCTCATCACTGATAATGGCACAGAATTCACAAATCATAAATTTAAAAACAGACTAAGACAGTTGGGTATTCAACATAAAATGTCTGCACCATATAGGCCACAACATAATGCCTTTATAGAGAGAAGAGGCCAAACATTACAATCAATGGCACAAACTATGATGTCTGATTCAGGATTACCTGACAATTTATGGGGAGAAGCAATAATGTGTGGTAATCATATATTAAATAATGTTGTTAATTCAACAACAGGTGAATTACCATTCACACTGTGGCATGGTACAAAACCTGATTTAAGTTACATGCACACATTTGGAGCACCAGCATGGGTGCATATCCCTACACAACTTAGATACAAAGGACAGCATAGAGCTAAAAGATTGATTTTTGTAGGTTACACCTCTAATCATCGATCTTATAGATTCTGGGAACCAGGTACATCTAGAGTTTACACCAGTGCTAGTGCAAAATTCCTAGAACATGTAGGATGGAATAGATTAGAACAAGATTCAAATAATGAAGTATTTATTGAACCCTACAAAAGGCAGAAAGATGAAATTTGCTATAAGAAGAGTCCAATTAAAGAAGAAGTCCACGAAGAGCAAATAGGACCAAAACAAGAGGAAATAGTTGATCAGGAAGAGTTACATGATCAAGAACAATTAATAGAGGAAAGTCCACCTGCAAGTCCTATAATACCTAGACGTACTACACGTGTAACTAGACCACCTGATAGGTATCAAGCAAGTATAGTTTGCCAAGTAACTAAAGTTCCAACTAGTGTAGATGAACTTAGGATGTATCCTGCTAAGGATCAGGAGAATTGGCAAAAGGCAATGGAAAAAGAACTAAATTCATTAAAGGTAATGAAAGTGTATGAAGATGCCAAATTACCTCCAGGAGAAAAATCCATTGGGTGCAAATGGATATTTAAAGTAAAAACTGGAAATGATGGGACTGTTACCCATAAAGCTACGTTAGTAGCTCAAGGATTTAATCAAACTGCATCTGATTACGATGAAGTTTTCGCGCCAAGCCTTAAAGCTACATCTCTAAGAACAGCATTAGTGTGGGCAGCTAAGAAAAACTATATCATTAACCATTTAGATGTAGAAACTGCTTATCTACATGCACCATTGCAGCACACTATATATTTAAGAAAACCAATTGGCATACATGACAATAATGTAAATAGCAATGATTGTTGGAAACTCAAAAAGAGTCTTTACGGGTTAAAACAATCTGGGTTTGAGTGGAACCAATATATTGTGAAAGAGTTAAACAATATAGGTTTTAAATCTGGTTTAGCAGATCCGTGTGTGTTTAAAAGAGAAAATAATGGAACGGTGTCATTATTATTATTATTCACTGATGATATTGCTTTAATAACTAAGACTAATAATGAAGCTAATGAAATTATATCATTATTAGCCAAAAAGATAAAAATAAAGCATTTAGGTGAAATTAAAAAGTATCTAGGATTGACAATAAATAAAACAAATAATGGTTTTAAGATATCTCAAGAAGATAAAATTTGCCAATTACTTAAAAATTATAAGATGGAACTTTGTAAACCGGCAAAGACTCCAATGAGTCAAGAAGTTTTCCAAATTAATGATCAAAGTCCCAAATTTGATAAGTCCATATATCAATCTTTGATTGGTAGCTTATCATATATAAGCAATTGGTCAAGGCCAGATATAGCTTATAGTGTAAATCAGCTGGCACGTTTTAATTCAGATCCAAAAGAATATCATTGGAAATCCTTAAAAAGAATACTGAGATATCTTAAGGGAACAATAAACCATGCATTATATATAGAACCAAAGGGTGATTTGAGTCTTAGTGCTTATGCAGATGCAAGTTTTGCAACTGATATAAACACTAGAAAATCAACATCTGGGATGGCTATATTATTTGGTAAGACACTAATAGGATGGAGGTCAATCAGACAACAGCATATTAGCTTATCTACGATGGAAGCAGAATTTTCATGTCTATCATTATTATGCACTGATTTGATTTTCTACAAACAGTTGTTGTTGGACATGGGTATAACTATAAAAGATTCCATTATGGTATATGAGGATAACCAATCAGCTATAAAGTTAGCTACTAGTATTGCTGTAAAAACTAGATCAAAACATACTGACCTAAGATATTTGAATGTAAGAGAAGCAGTGAAGAATGAACTGATAAGATTGGAATACTGCATGTCAGAAGAAAACATTGCAGACCAATTTACAAAAGCTCAAGGAGCAACTAAGTTTAAAGAAAGTTGCGAAAAATATTTTCTAAAGATGTAAATGATTCATAGTTATTATGTAACCTAAAAGGGGAGAATGTTAGGGATAACATTGTTTACCCTAACTGGTTTAGGTGAAATAATAACTGTGAATCATAGTTAGTGTATGTTAGAGTGTATGCAGCTTTAACTGTGAAATAGCAACTGTGGGAGTGGTTGTGAAAAACACTATAAAAGTAGCAAGGCTACAGCTTGCTCGCGCTCTCTCTCTCTGGCTTTGATGATCCCTGATTACTGCTTGGAATCAAGACTGCATTGCTCGAACGGGAGAGACAACAAAGGACTGATTTATACGTGAACTGACATAGGATATTCTACATGGACTTTTGCTAACTGAATATCCCTGAATGGACTGACTACATGGTAAATGAATAATGGACTGTTTTTGACTATGCTATAAACTTATACTGGAATAAAATATATTCTTGATAGCACAAGCGTATCTGTTATTTTTACTGTATGTTAATAAACATACAAGCTTAGCTCACTCATTTATCTGTGTGCCTATCTGACTAATGCTGCACATTCTGTTTAGCTTGTCTACCTAACCCTGGTTGGGAAACCCAGGCTTAACAGGTTTTCTGCTTGGTGTCCTTTCACATACTCTAGGCATACTCCAGATATCCTAAATATCCGAGATACATCCCATATACAAACGTTTTGTCCATTTTAATGCTTTATATACGAGATGCATACGCTTACATCCTTTCTATTTCTGTGCTACTAACGCTGTGTGGACATTCCGTGTACCTTTCATTTCCTCCCTCTTTCCGCTTTCAGCTGCAGCGGATGTGAGTTGAGGGGATGGCCAGAGGATGGCCAGAGGATACAGCGGATGTGAAACGGATGACAACGGACGTAGAACATTTGTTGCCCGTATGTGTCGCAGATGTACATCGTACGCGGTGGACAGTTCATCCACTCAAAAAGTTTTGTGAAGCTCAAAACTTTTTGAGCAGATGAAATAGCAGTAGACGGATGTTTGATGGATAGAGTGTATGAAACACGTATGCAGTGAGTACACAATGGATGCATTGCGTTTTCCAACGGATGGCAAGCTTTTTTGTCCATTTTACATCCTCTTTGCATCCGTTGGTGCAGTGGGACATGGGCTTAAATAAACAGATGATGGAATCATCACACAAGCACATCAATGAGGATTTTTATGCGCATTTCCCAAGTGAGACATTTTTATGCGCATTTCCCAAGTGAGACATTCTTGCTTTCTAATTTTTCTCCGATGGTGCTATAAATTTAGCAGCGGGCTTGAAACTCTGCTCAAATGATTTCCCAACATCTTTTATTTCTAACCTGCTGTTTTAAGATAATATTAACCCTATTCATGCATTTCACTGACCACCTAGAAGGCTTCACCTGGATGAAGAATTGAGCCCACAGCAATCCTGTGTCTTATTCTCTGAAATATCCATGTATTAAGGAAGATGTATAGCACTAGCAATAACATTTTAGATTTCACAGTGTTTTCATAGCCCTCCCTAAGCAGTTAACGGAGTCACCATATTGCCCCAGACAATCTGGATCCTCATTTTACCAACTGTTCTGTCCTAAGCTTCCCCAGAAAACACTAAGAGGACTCTTTGTTCTGACCAAACACCTTTTATTAAACAGTAAATGTAAATTTCTTGCATTCACATTCAGCCAACAGCCTGGCAAACAGTCTTTTAAGGATATAATTGGGAGCTCAAATCTTATCTAACTTGGAAAGCTGCCCAGTAAATATTTCCAAATGCAGTGCTGACAAAGAAGGGCTTAGCACAGAGTCTCTAGGATGTACAGACAAATCTTTACAATGATGGAATGAACAAATTGTTTCCTGCAGTGGTGGGATTCAAAATTGTTTACTACCAGTTCTGTGGGCATGGCTTAATAGTTCTTCCATGAGTTTTGTTTTTTCTAGCAAAAAAGAAAGAATGAGTGTTGGGAAAGAAGACAGGTTAATGAGGCAAAGAAACTTAAATGTATTTTATTTTATTTTTATTTTTTTAATTTGATTTTATTGAAACCAAAAACACTTATTGTCCCCAGAAACATAGTAGCATAACTATGAGGGTTGAGACACCAATTTCTATTGTGTTGGAAGTAAAATCTGGTCCAGTTGCAAGCTGGGAAAAAGATGCTGGGAAAATGATCTGCAGGCAGTCGACATTTTTGAAAGAATTAGGGTTAGAGCTTTGTGACTGAGATGCTTGTTCCTGTAACAAGAATGTATCCTTTAATATTTTTATAGCTGTTCCCAGATCCCTATGGGGTAATGCAGGGGTAGGATTCAAAAAAAATAGCAACCAGTTCTCTGCCCAGTTGCTGGGTTGGCGTGGCCATCCAGGTGGGTGTGGCTTAGTTGGCCTCTTGCTCCATGGTGGGGGAGGCATTTTCACTCTCCTCAGGCTCTGGACACTCTCTGGAGGCTGGAAATGGGTCCATTTCCGGCCTTTCAGAACTTCCGGGAGGCCCATTTTTTGCCCTGCCAGGGCCCCAAAGGCTTTTGTCAGGCCTCTGGTAGGGCAAAAATGGCATCCCCGGACTCCAGAGTCCCTCCAGAGGCTGGAAACAGGCCCATTCCTGGCCTTCCAGAACTCTAGGAAGGCCCATTTCTTGCCTTCCCCAGGTTTCACACAGGTCCTGGAGCCTTAACTGGCATCCAAAATGGGCTTCATGGGGACTCCTGGGAGGAGAGGGACGGAGTGAGGCAAAGCCAGCCTGTCATTGAAACTACCAGTTTGCCGAACCAGATGTAAAATTAACATCCGGTTCTCCCCAACCAATCCGAATTGGCTGAATCCCACCCCTGGAGGCTCTACAGGCAAAAGGACAAATGCAAGTGCTAAGGTCTTTTGTTTGTCTGAGATAATCTTGTTAGTTTTGGCTCTTTGCCTTTTGTGTTGCTTATTATTTTAACTGCTTTATGTTTCTGAATAGAATGGCCCAGCTTTCTGAACGGAGACAAAATATTGATTCCTAAAGACTCTTCTGCTTGAGACTGTTTTCCTATGGCAAAAAGACTGGAGCTGCCTTCTGCTTTTAAGAAGATGTTTCTCCTCTTCTCTTTTAGGGGAAATATAATATTCTGCCTCTTTTTAATATTAAGAATAAAGAATATCTTATTCTGGGAAGGGCGGCTTTCATATAATAGGAAAAGTGCTATAATGTATTAAAACACTGAAGTGGCAAAATTCTGTGTTTTGTATGCTAATTTGAAAGAGATGAAGTTCTTCCATGCCTTTGGGATTGTAGAGCAGAGACAGTTGACAGTTAAATCTCCTTCATTTCAGCTCCCAATGACTTTAAATTTCATTGGCTTCATTGTTTTCCTCGCACTATTACAAAATGCTTTGCCATGGACTTCCATTATTTTTCTGACAAGGAGAAATGCAAGGTTTAATTTCACCGCAAATAGTATAATTCATATTATTTCTACTTCAAAGCTATATTCATGGGGAAAAAAGAACATGTCCCTATTTTATTTTATTTTTCTTGAACCATAAGCATTTAAAAATGTATTTCAGTTTATATTATGCTGGAACTATTATAGAATTGAAATAGTCAAGAAAACCAATCTTTGAGCATAGAACAATATTCAGCATCATTAACCAAACAAGGATCAGTTTGAATAATAACATACAACTGGATTTTCATATGTATCCATGAATTCGGTCTTTCATAGTGTTTTGTTTTTTTTTAATATTGCCATAGTTAGTACAAATGTTGTACTGGTGATTATACTGCTACAGCTGTACTATAAGCAGGATTTGATCATCCCTCTTATTAACTTATTTCACTTGTAATGGTCTATAGCAATATCATTACTATTTTCTCTTGAAAAATCTTGATCAATTAGCTGTAGAATTGCATTTGGCATGCACACACAAACACAGACATTGTTGAAAATCTCCCTAGATCTCATAATAACAGAGTTGTAATGAACCTTGGTGGTCTTCCAGTTCAACCCCCTATACCATTTTAGACAATTGGTTGTCCAATCTCTTTGTAACAACCTCCAGTGTTGGAGCACCCACAACTTCTGGATACAAGCCATTTTACTGGTTTATTCTTCTCACTTCTCACTGTTAGGAAGTTTCTCCTTAGTTACAGGTTGCTTCTCTCCTTGATAAATTTCCATCCATTGCTTCTTGTCCTCTCTTTGAGTGCTTTGGATAATTTCTTTGTGGCAGCCCCTTAGATATTTGAAGACTGTTATCATATCACCCCTAGTTCTGCTCTTTGTTAAAGTAGAGCAGTATGCCCATAAAGTATGCCCAATCCCTGCATCCATTCTTGATATTTTGGTCTCTGCTCCTCTTATCATCTTTGTCACTCTTTTTTGCACTCTTCCCAGGGTTTCAATATTCTTTTTTTATATATTTTGGCAACCAAAACTGGATGCAATATCCCAAGTAGAGTCTTACCAAGGCATTATATAGTGATACTAACACTTCATGTGCTCTTCATTCTAATCCCCCTGTTAACACAGCCTAGGACAATGTTAGTCCTAGAGAAATAGAGGATCTCTCTTTATTTCTCTTCTATCATCTATCTATCTATCTATCTATCTATCTATCTATCTATCTATCTATCTATCTATCTATCTATCTATC
>BLBF01000073.1:9644693-9663245 GCA_015471245.1 Laticauda colubrina | reverse complement strand
TAGATAGATAGATAGATAGATAGATAGATAGATAGATAGATAGATAGATAGACAGAGAGAGAGAGGAGAGAGAGAGGAGAGAGAGAGAAAGAAGAGAGGGCAGGAGAGAAGAGTAAGAGAGAGAGAGAGAGAGAGAGAGAGAGAGAGTTATGCTGCCAACCATTTCTTGAAGATTCAGCCCCTGCAGTGAATTGCCCATTCCAAGAGTTATGCACAGCTATTAAGAAACAAATGTTCTTTTGATAAATTCCTGACCTCTAATTCACAGTAATGAAGCCAGCCAAGTTCACAGGAATATATTTGTTTCAGCTGAGCATCTCTTTTATCTAATGTAGAGGAGAAGTCACATGCAAACATTAGGTTGTCCTTAAAAAGAAAACTATAAATGAAACAATGCTTGCATCACAGATTAAATAAGATAAAAATAATACAATTTTTTAGTTTTGATTACCAGCACCCTAAAGAATAATCTTGCTTCTGGTTGGATAATTTCTCAATAGAATAGAATAGAATAGAATAGAATAGAATAGAATAGAATAGGGGAGGGGAGGGGAGGGTAGAGGGGGAGGGGAGGGTAGAGGAGAAGAGTTGAAAGGGACTTTGGAGGTCTTCTAGTCCAATCCCCTGCTGAAACAGGAAATCCTATAACATTTCAAACAAATGGTTATCCAAATATGCACGAGTCATAAAGCCCATGTCACACTGAACCAACGGATGCAAAGAGGATGTAAAATGGACAAAAAACCTTGCCATCCGTTGGTTAACGCGATGTATCCGTTCTGTACTCACTGCCTCCCTTTTGCTTCCACTCTATCCGTCCAGCATCCGTTTATGGACATTTCATCCGCTCCAAAAGTTTTGGGCTGCCTAAAACTTTTGCGCAGAAAATGTATCCAGTTCATCCGTTCTATATCCGCTACGCATCCGCTACACATCTGCTATATCCGCTAGGCATCCGCTGTGCATCCGCGCAACTCGCATCCACCCGGACGCAGGGAGGAAGCAGAACGGAGGCAGAACGGATGCAGAATGGATGCCTAGCGGATGCAGAACGGAAACAAAGCATTTAAAGCAGAAAAAATGTTCGCAGAGGGGACCTATCTCGGATATTAAGGATGTCTAGAGGATGCCTAGAGGATGCCTAGAGGATGCCTAGTGGAAAACCTATACTGCCTATAAAAAAGGGGAGCAACTCGCCTGCATATCACTTTCAGAACAGCAGCCCAGCGGTGCAGACCTCTGCAGCCTTCATCTGGCTCTTCCTCTTCCATAGCATCCAGTCATGTCCACCGTGGATTGTAACAAAGTCCTTTCGGCAGCCACCATCCTTCTGCAACAGTGCGAAACCATCTAAAGGCTCTGTGAACTCTACTACGGGAAGAAAAGGAGGCACCTAAAAAGAGTCTGGGTCCAAAGATGGTTTGCCAGAAGAGCAGAGGATGGACTGTACAACAAGCTGATGGTGGAGCTCAGGAGCGAAGACACTCGGGCATTCCAGAACTTCATGAGGATGCCTCCAGCCATGTTTGACGAACTTGTGCAGCGCCTGACACCCAGGTTGAGCAAGACAAACACCAACTTCCTGCCCAGCCTGGAACCTGGGCTCAAGGTGGCACTCACTCTGCGCCACCTGGCTTCAGGGACCACCTACAGGAGCATGCAGTACGGCTGGAGGGTGCCACCCAGCACCATCAGCTTTGTGGTCAGAGAAGTGGTGCAGGCCATCATTGAAGAGTACATGGAGGAGCTCCTCCAGTTCCCCTCCACTGAAGAAGGATGGAAGAAAGTTGCAGAGAAGTGGTATCAGAAGTGGAACTTCCCCCACACTGTTGGAGCCATAGATGGCAAGCTCGTGGCCTGCAAAGCGCCAGCCAAGTCGGGGTCCACTTATCACAACTACAAGGGCTTCTTCAGCATCATCCTCTTCACCATGGTCGATGCTGACTACAAGTTGCTGACTTGTAGACGATGCTGACTACATGTACATCGATGTTTCAGGCAACGGCTCATCTTCAGATGCCCAGGTATACAATGCCAGTCACCTCAAGGAGGGGCTGGAACACAACCTCATGGTGGGCTTCTCAGATCCAGACCTGCTGCCCAATGACACACAAGATGTGCCCTACTTCATCGTGGGGGATGACGCCTTCTCCCTCACAACCTACCTCATGAAGTCCTACACCTCCAAATACCTCACCTGTGAAGAGAGGATCTTCAACTACAGGCTGTCCAGGGCAAGGCGGGTGGTGGAGAACGCCTTTGGCATCCTGGCCAACAGGTTCCAGGTACTTCTCACCACCATACAGCATAGCCCAGAGACCAGGAGGAGGATCGTGGAAGCTTGCTGCATCCTGCACAATCTCATGCGCACCCGCTACCCAGTCTTGCAGAACAGGCTTGTGGACCATCAACAAGGCAATGGAGACATGGAGCCTGGGGAATGGAGGCAAGGGCAAAACCTGATCGACACTCAGGATGTGCAAGGCCCCAACAGAGCCTCATGTGAGGCGAAGAAGCAGCGCAACCTCCTGAAACACTGGTGCAACTCCCCAGCTGGAGCAGCGGAGTGGCAAGACAGGGTGGTAAATGCTTAATGGATGATTCCTTCAGCCTGTCTCCTCACACGGATGAGATTGGGCCATGTATGTTGAGTGGCCCTACAATGAACAGGGCATTTAATAAAGAGTTGTGTTTATGTTGACATGTGTGGATGATTGATTATATTGTTATTGATAATAAAGGGCCATAGGTGTGGCACCTGGGAGGGTGGACCATACAGTCCCACTATGCTTGCACTGGAGGTTTATCTATCCCACAGCTATTACACATCCCAAAGGTATCCCTGCCCATCCCACAGGTATCTCTGCCCATCCCACAGCTATCTTAAACCATCCCACAAGCATGCAAAGGCTTAAACCATGTCTAAAAGTTTCCACCAAGACTTTATTAAAAAAAAGAAATGAAAAAGTGTGTGAATCATAAATAGACTTTATTAACAACAAGCTATAAGACAAAAATGAGTCTCTGGCACTCCTCTCGGTCGCTCAGTCCCAGGGGTGAAGGGTGCAGGTGCTGTGGAGGTGGCTGGTGCTGCAGTGCTTGTCATCAGCTCCTCCAGAAGCAGAAGCAGCAGAAGCCCCAGCCCCACGAAGAGCGAGCCCATGCTGCAGAAGCCCCAGCAGAACCAGAGTGAGGGCCAGGGGGCGGGATGGTAGCCCTGTCCCTCTTGCAAGGGCTGGCAGCAGATGGCTGAGGCTTGCTGTGCTTCCGCATGGTTGTGGGGTTGCTGGCTGGCAGGGAGGCTGGCAGCAAGACTGGTAGCAAGGCTGGCAGGCAGACATGCAGGCAGGACAGGCAAGGCAGTCGATGTGTCCGGCAGCAGGTCTTTCCTCTGAATGGCGACCTGCTTCCGAGCTGCTTCCGTTATATCCGCGGGGCTGATGCAATGCATCCTCCCCGCATGCACAATTAATGCCAGGCATCCGCTAGGCTTCTGTTGTGCATCCGCTGTGCATCCGCTGTGCATCCGCTTTATTCGTTCGGCGTCCACTCTGCATCCGCTGTATCCATTCCACGTCCGCTTTGCTGAGACCCCCGGAAGCCCAGCAGATGCGCCATCCGCTCCCATCCGCTTCCATCTGCTGGGCTTCCGTTCCGCATCCGCTTTGCATCCGCCCTGCGTCCTCCCCGCGTCCGTGTTATCCCCTCCGGTTATTCAAATTTTTGCTCCTTTTGAGAGCAGATAACAATGGATGGAACATTTTGCTCGTCTGCTGTGTCCTTTTTTCATCCGTTGGCCAGTGTGACATGGGCTTTACCTATCCATATTCTATTTATTACCTACTCCAATTTTGAGATTTATTACCCACTTCAATTGTGAAATTAGGTGTGATTTGTCTCCCAAATTGTTCCTGGACTTGGCTGCAATGAGTATTCCCATTCCGGTTGGCTTGCAGACATTTCACCATCCAACTAGTTAACATCATCAGATAGCAGTTTAACCCTGTGGAGCTTTCATCTATTGGAACACACACACAAACAAACACACACAGACATGGGGGGGGGGGGAAGGAGAGAGGGAGAGGGAGAGGGAGTGGGAGGGAGGGAGGGAGGGAGAGAGAGAGAGAGAGATTCTATTGAAAGTATATGGAAATTCTCAGTCATCACCTTCTTTTTCAAGAGTCAAGTGGACTTTCTGATTTTTCTTTGAAGCCATGGAGTATAAATCCTTCCATTCCCTATCCTCCAGCCAGAGCTGAAGAAGCTTCTTGGATGAGAAGTGAAATAGCTTAAAAGAAAAACCAGAAAGTCCAGTTGACTCTTGAAAAAGTACCTCTGGGACATTCTATTGGAAGCAGAAATTTGTTGATAAATTCTGCTCCATGACGTGGCTGTATCACCATTTGAGAACAGGAATGGAATCACAGAATTGTCAATTCCGTTGCAGAAAGGATACCAGAAGGTTGTGGTGTTACCATTTTACATGCAACTGATCTGCCTGCCATTGTAATTGGAGTTGCTGAACAGCTTCTTCTTCCTCCCACCGATAGATTTCATTCTGACGTAGATTCATTGATGTGCATAATCTTCCATTCATTGAGGTTAATAACACTACAAAAGTTTAATCTCAGCATGTAATTAATACAATTTACATTGCTCATTTGTTTTGATCAGGATACTTTGGCCGTTTCAGAACTGTGATCGCAAGCACTGTGGTTGGTAGAAGTATTAGCTTTCCTTCCTCGCTAATATTTCTCTGTCAAAAAATTACCACAATATACAGACAGCAAATCAATCAAAACATGGCTCAGGAGGAAAATTCTCCCCAGTTCTCCCTCCCTCACTGATATGAAATATAGACTAAACAAAAGCCATTCTAAAGAGAAATTAAATCAGCATCGATGAGCTTGAAACAATATTACTTGCATTTATCCCAGGAAATATATAGGTAATAGTTCAAACCTGCAACCAACAGCACCAACTAAGTAAGCCAAGATTTTGAGGTATTGCCTTCATTAAGCAAAACAAATCTTGGAATTGGCTGTCTAAATATAGATTTTATTCAAGCTGCTAGTAAAAATGTAATCCTAAGCATACCTTATCAGAGAGAAGCTTCATTGAATAACCTGGCAATGGAGAGCACTGCCAATTACATGGTTTCAGCATGAACAGAATATTAGAATAAGAGTTGAAACAGACATTGGGGATCTTCTAGTCCAACCCTGTACCATTCCAGACAATTGGATGTCCAGTGTCTTCTTAAAAACCTCCACTAATGGAGTATCCACAAATTCTGGAGGATCCATTCCACTGTTTAATTGTTCTCACTGTCAGGAAATTTCTCCTCCTGCCTAAGTTAGTTCTCTCCTTAATTAATTTCCATTTATTGCTTCTTGTTGTCAACCCTGAAGTGAGACTTCAGTGACCCTGACACTTGTCTTGCCTTCAAGTGATTTGGAGAATGGTTTGACCCCCTCTTCCTGATAATTGTCCCTCAAATTTTGGGATGCTGCTAGCATGTCCCCCTAGCTCTTCTTTTCATCAGATTAGACATGCCCAATGCCTGCATTGAACATTTCATTTTGGATCCTTTTCCTGTTGCTTCTCAAATCTATCTCCCTCTCTCCCTCCCCTCACCCTCTTAGTTTGCCTTTTTGCATCCAACTCCTGGATTCAAGCAATGAAAACATGCAATGGAAACATGTCCAACTTTCTGGTCATCCACCTCATGCATGAGAAAGCATTGCCAACAAAAACAATATCTATGCCAATTTATTGCAGAGACTGTGTCTGTTAAAGCAGGTGGAAGCTTGGTACTGTTACCTGGCTTGGCTGCTTGCTGAAGGGCTGTTTTCTTGGTCCTTGAGGGTTTAATTTTTGTTTAGAAAGCCATTTATAATTCTTGTAAGGAGTGTATCAGGAGTCTTATTTTTTCTTCAGAATTTGAGAATCTAGTCCCAAGGAAAGTTATCTTGAGGAATGGCTTTTTGTATAATTTGCGTTGAGGGAAGAAAACCAGAAAATGCTACCCACTGGGAAAGGGGTGTAATTTTTTTAAAGAGAAATTATGTTCTCAATTAGAAACTTATAACAAACATGAGAAATCATGACTAAGAAGAGAACATTCAAGGGGAAATGGCATGATTTAAGTGTTGTAAGCTGTTCTGAAAATCCTATGTTAGTGTGTTGAAGATGTGAATAGGAATATGAATAAGAATATGAAGATGAGTATAACTGAAACGATTTTTACCAAGACCCAAAGATGCTTTTTTCGAAAGTCCAAAGGCAACTGGACTTTCTTAAGGAAAGGGTTTATTTGATTTTTTTTTTAACTTCTCATCAGGGGTGGGATTCAAATTGTTTAACAACTGGTTCTGTGGGCGTGTCTTAGTTGATTGTGTGGCTTGGTGGTCATGTGACTGAATGGACGTGGCTTGGTGGTCATGTAATTGGCTGGGCGTGACCAACTCAATATCACTCACATCGAGGCACGCATCTCCTCGTCTGGCCTCTCAGGACTGTGGGGATTCTGCAACAGTCATAAGTGTGAAAAATGGTCATAAGTCACTTTTTTCAGTGCCATTGTAACTGTGAATGGTCACTCCACACAAGCAAAGGAGGGGAAAAAACCTCCAGAGAAGTTCCTGAGACAGGAAGTCTAGTCCTGCCAAGAACATAATAAGGGTTAATGGAGAGGCACTTTCTGTAAGCAACACCAGAATGTTTCCTTCCTGCCTTCCTTACAGGATTAGGCCAGTAAGTTCTTCTAACAACCGGTTCTCCGAACTGCTTAGAATGTTAGCAACCGGTTCTAGCGAATAGGTGCGAACTGGTGAAATCCCACCCCTGCTTCTCATCCAAGAAACTTCTGAACTATTTTCCAAAGCCCCAGAAGGCAAGACAAGAAACAATGGGTGGAAACTAATCAAGAAGAGAAGCAACTGGAACTGAGGAGAAATTTCTAACAGTGAGAACAATTAACCAGTGAAATGGCTTATCCTCAGAAGTTGTAGGAGCTCCATCACCGGAGAGTTTCAAAAAGAGACTGGATAGCCGTTTGTCTGAATTGGTATAGGATCTCCTGCTTAAACGGGCGTTGAATTGGAAAATCTTTGAAGTTCCTTCCAACTCTGTTATTCTGGTCTGCTCTGAATTACAAATTTCCTTGGGAGACTAGTCTAGATATTTAACCATTCTGAACTTCTTTCTGAACAGAACTGAACACCCACTAGATCTTGATAGAAATGTTTTCAATATAAATATTCAGTGATTATGTATTAAGACTGATTGATAAAAAGTCATTTGCAAAGCTGTAAGCAATCATTTAATGGAAAATATTTTATTTTCCTCTTTAAATATGACAAAGAGATTACTCATCTGAATACAGATGGACCCATTGAAAACATACAGCAACACTGCTCTACAGTAGCAACATTAATTGGCTTTGTGTTCTTGTTGTCCAAGCATCAATGTGCAGTTACCTCTGCTACACTTTTGTGTTTGCAAATATTTCTTCATGCTTCTGTGTGATATTTTTCAAGGTGTTTCCAGCTGGCTGCCATTTCATATCTCACTGGTGTACTGCAAGGGTGATATCCTTGCTGCTGGCAAAGGCATTTTCACTTGATAA
This sequence comes from Laticauda colubrina, assembly GCA_015471245.1. Classification (NCBI taxonomy): domain Eukaryota; kingdom Metazoa; phylum Chordata; class Lepidosauria; order Squamata; family Elapidae; genus Laticauda; species Laticauda colubrina. Next base: position 9,655,615 of record BLBF01000073.1, on the reverse strand, counting down.
ACTTGCTGCTTCTGCTATCTGTAACCCAACACAGATTCTGATTTGCACCAAAAAAGAGTTTACATCATGTAGTTCAGCCGTGCACTTCTCTCCCTCCTCACAGTCTCTCAGAAATGTTTTGATTATTGTGATGCTATCTCCATCAAATACAATTCAGTAACAGTCCTTGTCATTAATCTACTGCTTTCTATCTAATACACAATCTTTTTTAAAAACATCAGTTTGCAGATTTAACAAAGTTGTACTTCTGTATTGCAGGAATGTTCATCTCAGCTTCATGAAAAGATTGACTTTAATTGTGACACAATTAAATAACAGATAGATGAATGAATGAATGAATGATAGTGACAAAGACATAGATAGAGATAGATAGAGAGAAAGAGACAAAGACACACAGAGGGAGAAAAAGAGAGAGAGAGAAAGAAAGAGAGAGAAAAAAAGAAAGAAAGGAAGGAAGGAAGGGGGAGGGAGGGAGGGAGGGAGAGAGAGAGAGAGAGAGAGAGAGAGAGAGAACTGGAAGGAGTAAGCAGTAAGTATTTCTAATTTGAGAGACCACAGATTAAACTTCTGACTTCTTGGTCAAAAAAGAATTTCAGTGATGTGGTGATTTTTACCAGGTGAGCTAAATATTTGGATCAACTATTAAGATGCAATCTACATATAGACTTCTGTAAAGCCTTTGATTCAGTGGTACATGACAAACTATTCCTAAAACTAAAATCTTATGGTATATCTGGATACCTGCATAACTGGACAGAAGCATTCCTGTCAAACAGCCAACAAATGGTCAAAATTGGGAGTGTCCTATTAAATTCTGTATCTGTCAACAGTGGTGTCCCCCAAGGCAGTGTTCAAGGACCATCTCTCTTCATACTCTACATAAATGACCATTGTGATCATATAAAGAGCAACTGAGTTCTCTTCGGTGTTGATGTAAAGCTATTCAACACCACAGACAATACTGCTACCCTTCAAAAAGACCTCAACTATTGTATCAGAATGGCCAAACAAAGGGCAATTTTAAATCTCAACAAATAAATGCTTTGTCCTACATATTGGCAAAAAAAAAATCAGAAAATAAAATACAGGCTGAAGAGTCAAGATCTTGTTGATCCAAACTGTCAAGGATCTTGGAGTAATCATCTCAAATGACCTAAGTGCTAGAGCCCGTTGTAATTACATAGCCAAAAAGGCGTTAAGAGTTGTTAACCTAATCTTATGTAGCTTTTTCTCTGGTAATATTACACTCTAACTAGAGCATACAAAACATTTGCAAGACTAATATTTGAATACAGCTTATCAGTCTGGAACCCACATTACCTATCTGATATTAACACAGTTGAGAAAAGTCCAGAAATGTTTCACAAGAAGAGTTCTCCACTCCTCTACTCATTGCAGAATACCTTATGCCACCAGCCTCGAAATTCTAGAGCTAGAAAATCAAGAACTACGCTGCCTTTGGTCCGATCTAAGTATAGTATATAAAATCATACATTGCAATGTTCTACCTGTCAATGAATACTTCAGCTTCAACCATAACAATACAAGAGCAAAGAATAGATCCAAATTCAAGATTTATCACACCAAACTTGATTGCAGGAAATACAACTTTAGCAACAGAGTGGTCAATGTCTGGAATACTCTACCTAACTCTGTGGTTTCTTCCCCAAACCCCAAAAACTTTAACCTCTACTATTGACCTCATTCCTTTCCTAAGAGGTCTGTAGGGGGTGTGCATAAGCGCACCAACGTGCCTACCATCTCTGTCCTATTGTTTCTTTTATTTGTATTTTTTATTTTTCTTATATGTATCCCTGTATTCATAACTATGTTTTTACTTATACCTATTTTCTTGGAAGCAATTGACAAATAAAAAATAAAATAAAAATGCCCCCAAAAGCAAAATCAGTTCTAAAACAAGCTTCTAAAAATCAGCCATCTAAAGAACTATGAAGAAGTCCATACAAATCTCTGCATCAGGGAAGTGAGCATCAAAATCCAAAATATTATGCAACATGAGTTTAACTTCTCACAAAAACTAAAGAGATTTTGCGTAATAATGATTTATGTGAAGGGGTAATGGTAAGCAGTTCAATGAAGGCATCAACAATGCAAGCATTCAGTGTCAGAAAGGCCAAAAGAATATTAAGGATACGAAGAAGCTGTATTCAAAATAGAGATGTCAGTATAATAATGGCTTTATATAAATCAGTGGTGTAACTTGATCTGGAATATTAGACAAAGTTCTGGTTGTTTCACTTCAAATATCATAGTGGAGCTAGAAGTCTAGAAGATGGTAATGAAGATGATCAAGAGGCTGGAATGGGATCCTTATGAGGAAAGATTTCAACATTAAGGACATTTAGTCTACAAGGAAGGGGCTCAGTTGATTATGCATGGAGTGTTTAAAATTGACAAGGAGAAGCTCTTTTCCTCTTTCGAAAATATTAGAACCAGAGATCACCCAGTGGAATTGAATGCTGGAAGAATCAAGATAGACACAAAGATGTCTATGGAAATTCTTAGCCATCTAGGTCATGGTTGTCCCAAAGGTGCTTTTTCCAGAAGGCAACTGGGCTTTCTTGTTTTTTCTTTGAAGATGCTTTACTTCTCATCCAAGAAGCTTCTTCACCTCTGACTGAATGGTGGGGAATAAAAGGATAAGGCACAAACACTTTTTAACATTTTTATTTTCTTTATTTGTAATGCAATAGGTGTATACATTTTGGAATTCATTATCATGATATGTGGGACTACTACCTTAACTTCAAAAAAGAGTTGGACCAATTCATGGAAATCATGGAGATAAATGACTACTAGACTTGATGGCAGTGAGATTGTCTTTGAAGTTCATTTGCTGGGTTGATGGCCTTTAAATGTGTCATTGGTTGTCTATGAATGGTCTGGGGTACAATATGGCAGGTTACTGATTATGTTCTTATTTTGATGTCCTTGTACGTGTGGCATCACTTGCCCCTCCCCATACTGATGAAATTAGCACATACAGGTACTATGATCTTACCATCCATGTTGATTTATGATTGGGACAACTGATTGTGGCAATCATTATATATTTGCATATGGACTCTTAAATTTATACTTTTCCACCTTTCCCACTCTCCTTGAGCAAGAGTCCTAAATTCCATTTTTGGTATAAATTGTTCTCTGGTCTCCATACTCCTGCAATGATTTTGAGTTTAAAAAAGGAGAATTAGATACCTGAGTTTCACCTTGAATGACCGGAAAAATTGCCTTCTTCCATTAATCCTATCTGTCAATCACAGCACAGTCCCAAAGTAATCTTGAAAACTGAGATATGCTTTGCAGGCTTAATTTATTTTCCTCACTTGTAGCTCATTCAACATCCTCAGTGCTGAGAACACTTAAAAAATAAGTTTGTCATATAACACAATTGTGTCTTTCAACAGATTTCAGGGATTATTTGTTGGCTGGACAGCAACATTTTTTTTTGTTTTGTTTTATGACACAAACAAATGCAATTGCCTTTCTATTTGTATTAAATTTTAATCATTTGCTTCACTGCCCATAATACACTTGCTCATTTTGTCTTTTATTTAATCTTCCTAAGGTGCAAATCACCTTACATTTAGCGTAACCATGTTGAAAGGCTTAAAATTAGGAAAACTGATAATGTAGCAGGCTATTAATTTTGTCTTTAGTTTGAAAAATAAAAATATGAGATTGCACACTTCATTCGGTCTGATTTTCATGGCAGACCTATGCTGGATGTGTGTTGTTGGAAATGTTGAATGTGTTGTCAACATGCAGTGAAAAATGAACACAGTCTGGTGATGGAATAAAATGAAATTCAAAGGATGGAAATGGTAGAGAGGAGGGGAAGGGAGTTTATTTTGAAATCTGAGAAAACTTTTGGACTTTTTTTTTTGCTGTTTCTGTTTTGTTTTTAAGATTTCATAATAAAAATTTTTCTCATATACTTATCTGCATGAAATGACTGATGAATTTTGTTTCTTCAAAGCTTACTAAACTTTAGATAGATAGATAGATAGATAGATAGATAGATAGATAGATAGATAGATAGATAGATAGATAGATAGATAGATAATTGAGAAAAATAGATGAAGATAGATAGATGCTATTTGTGAATAGATAATGGCTATATAGAGATAGATGGAAATGATATATAGAGAGAGAAACATAGAGAAAGAGATCTAGATAGATAGATAAGATAGATAGATAGATAGATAGATAGATAGATAGATAGATAGATAGAAAGAGTAAAATTTTACTTTTCCATTTTAATGTTACTAACAGAATATTTCAATCCTTCTAATGTTACATACTTTTTCATACTCTAGATACATAATATATCATTGCAATACTAACTATTTAAGTCATTAACTCTCAACTTCAGACAATTTAATAGAAGTATCCCGAGTTTGCTATTTCTGTTGCTTTTTTTTTAAGTTACAAGCTTCCAAATACATCATATTTACTTTACAATACAATTGTCTTTAAAAAGAAAAGACAATGCTTTCTAGTTATTTTCGGAAACTGTAATCTGGATCATACAAAATAGCCTCATCCCTTTTGGGAATTACATTCCCCAATCACTTCTTCAAGCTGCTATAATTCTTTAATAGCCATCCACAAGTTCAACTTCCCTACTCCCCAATTCCCATTTTCCATACACAAGAGTTAATGAGGTTATAATTTTATAATTAAAGTAGATCATTTTAATTTCTCCTATGATTCTTTATTAGGATAATATTGTGAAGAGGAGGGCATTCATTTGTTGCCATATGTGATCATTCAGCTTTCACAGAATTTGCATCTACTACTGAAGTTCTAAATAATTAAACAATAAATGTTCCAGTTTGCAACAATCTAATTCTAAAGAAAGATTTAAGTATCTTCGGTGATTTGGGATGTGGAAAGATAGTTTGCATAACTGGCATAATAAAATGCCTAACTTCTGAAGGCATGAAATACATTTTTGGTTAATAAGTATTAAGCTATAAACACCCGATAATTTAAAAGCCACAATTTAGGGCTGGAATTTGGACTTGAAAATTGTAGGGTTTGGAACACAACGCCTATCTGTAACTTGCAACCTCTTAAAGCAGCCACATATTTTCCCTAAAATCTTGCAGAATCCTCTGCCAGGAAACACAGTTCTTAAAAATATGTCGGCAAAGTCTACATTCGCTTTTCTAAAATTTCTTCTAGGCATCGCACAAGCCTTATTATACAATGAAACTATGTTTCCATGATTTTTGACTTTTCTCAGACTATACTCTTCTTCAGATGCATTATATTGCTGTTCATTACAACCGGTACTTCAAGGTACTTGAAGTATTCTTGAAGTACTTAAAGTACACTTAAAATAAAGCAAGTTGAAAGAACATGTGTTTTTGACTTATTCACCAGTTGCCAACATATTGAAAATTAATATGAAGGATGTATTGTCATCATCAACATCACAATCAAAACATCTTTATTCTGTGTTGTTGTGTTGTTATATTCACCAGTTACTAATGCAAGAAAGAGTTGTGTTAGAACCTTAATGTTAAAGCAGTAAAAAGAAAAAGATTGAAAAACCTTCCATTGTACAGCTACTGAATTCTATTTGTGTGTGTGTATGTAAAAAATATAGTAAATTCATGACATAAAAAAGACCCACTGGTCCCTTTGAATCTTTTCTTTTAAAATATGTATTATTTTTAATTATTATTTTTATACTTTTAAATTTTTGATGGATGACAGACAATTATGTATCCCAAGCATGTTTCAAATCAGTTCCTGGTATTTTTGTTCTTTTTCAAACCCACCATGTTTTGTCTCTATTTCAAGCCAAAAATATTGGTTCTGAACAACCTCTATAGATAGATTTTCTTTTTGATTAGTAAATGACATAAGCTCCTAAGATAACAATCAGCATTGTATAATGGCAATAAGGAGAATAGCTAAACAACTTGCTTAACTTTATTGGTATTCAAATATTCCAAATATCCTAAACTAAATTGACAATATCAAAAAGAGCTAAGAAAAGTACATACAAAGTTTAGCTGAAAGACAATGTTAAATCAGAAGCTGCTAAAAGTCTAGATATATATTACCTTTATCATAGCCCTCCAGCATTGTACCCAACAAAAATATTTCTGGTTTCAGATCTATATGTTGCTTGATCATCTTTTCCAACCATGTATGGATTTTCATCTAATATTTTCTTGCTTTTATACAAGTCCACCACATATCATAATAAGTGCCTAGGGGGGTCTGATTAAACTTCCAACACTTGGCAGACATATTGCTAAACATTTTTGCAAAATAAAACAACAACACTCTTATACTGCATTCCATGTTTCCTTCTTCCACTAAAGCAATTTATAGAACTAATGTCAATGCTAGAGTATGACACGAACATGTCTTTTATCCTGTGGCTTTTAAATAAGCTAACGCTCTTGCTAATGTTGTAGAGAATGAAGGCAAATGAGTCTGCTTCTTTAAAATAAATGTGGCATTTGATAATATGATATATTTGTAATATGGGAATCAGGAGAAGAATCCCTAGTGTAATTTCATTCTATTGAGAACAATAAAGTGTCTTGGTGAAGAGCTTACCCACGTGGTTGCAGAATAAATTGAATATGACTCCCATATAAAGACTATTAAGCACAATTTCACAGGAGTTGTGTTAACACTGTGAGGAATGCAAAGACTTCAGTGCTTTGTACAAAGTAGCTTTCGAAATTTTGTTTGGGTGTGCCCTATTTTTAAAAGGATGAATGGAAAACACTTGTCAATTTAGCACATGCAATAATTACAACAATTACCAATGGGGGAAAAAAGAAGTTATTAGCTTTTTGAAATATGAAACGGGGCATTTTCTAGAAGTCAAAATGTTTCACTATTTCATGCCATGATGTTGGGTTCTCATTGGATCCTGGGGTACTGAAATTTTCTTTTTGATAAGACATGAATCACTTCAGGCTGCAGCAGGGGTTTCAAACTCAAGGCCTGGGGCCAGATCTGGCCTATATAGGGTGCTTAGATCTAGCTTCAAGGCTGCCTGGAAACAGAAGGACTGGCCTGTAGTGCCTCTGCCAAAAAAACACAGAGCTCGGAAGTGCAGCCCTCTTGAGCTCTATTTTCACTGGTAGAGGGTTTCAGGAGGCCATTGCAGCCAAAAATGGAGCTTGCGAGGGCCACAAACGACATCCCATGCTGCATTTTTGCTGGCAGAGGGATGCAGGAGGCCATCACAGCTGAAACAGAGCTCAGGGCCCTGTTTTCATTGGCAGAGTACTTGGGCTACCACAGGCGCCCCCAACATGAGTGACATTGAGCTGGCCATGCCCAATCTAGCCATGCCCACCCTGCCCCCCAAGGTTAAACACAACCCTGATGTGGCACTCAGTGAAATCAAGTTTGACACACCTAGGCTAGAGAATCACCACTAATTCCCCACTGTTATTCTAGAGGCATCAAGGTAGATCCTGTTGCTGATCAATGATGGTTATGCCCCAGATTGCAGCCAACTCTGCCCATGTTTTTGAAGTTTTCCTACTCACAACTCATAACTTTCCTACTCATAAAAAGTCATCTTGTTTCTCCTCTAGGATTTGCTGGCCTTGAATAAAATATGCTTTAAAGGGAAGATCAGAAATTGTATTCAGGTCAAACTCTTTATATTGTACAAAATTCTTACTCCATATTCCTCATTAACATACACAGCCTTTTTAAAATACTTTTTTTTTTTAATGCATAGTATAGGCTGCCCCATTTCTTTATCTCATCCACTACATTCCTCTCCTCTGGAAACATAGATTTGTAAAAACCACAGCACTGGAAGATGCTACCAAAGACACAGGAGCCAACTCCCTGGTCTATGCTGAAGTCCAAATTGAAGTATCCCTGACAGATGGTTGTCCAGCTTTTACATGCACACATCCAGGAAAGGGAGCCCATCAGCTCTTTCAGTAATTGGTTCCATTGCTGAACTGCCTTTCCTGTCAGGCTATTCCCCTCATAACAAACTTGGTTATTACTAAGCCAAGTTTCTTCTAAGGAGATTAAGGCATTTTCCCAAGGCTTGGATTGGCAAACACCGGCACAATTTCCCCACCATTTATTGCAAAAAGCACATGCAAACAGTGACAGAATGAGAAAGCCATGTTTGCAGGGAAGAAACCAAGGCACCAAACAACATTCCGTAGGAAGATGCTCCATGCTAAACCCCTTCGCTGGCTTGCTTAATTCATTCTTACATCCCTATGGAATGATGGGGGGGGAAAAAACACCCTCCATAGGATCAACTTTTCTTTTAACCCCAGCCAATGTTTTTCTATTGGAATACGGTGGCCAATTTCTGTACAGCATGAATAAACGTTGCACGTACTATAGGGTTCAACTGTGAGACAACCCACTTACTCTCAGATCATCTTGGTGCTACAGGGTTGCTACAGTTAGATAATTTGGCCAACTGAGTTCTGACTCAGCAGCAACAACAGCAGAGGTGGAATATCTGTAAATTCCAGGCTGCAAGCAAAAACACCAGAGCTTGAACACAGAATGGCTCCCCTTGGCAGAATTGCTATCCTTGCTGAACCATTGGCTTGCCCACTGAATAAAGATGATGTAGAGTTATTAAACCTTTGTCCAATTATTTCAAAGTGAGTCAGGGATGGCCTGGTCCTCACATGAGCCAAAAGTTGGTTGCCTCCTTGGTTGGTGCTGTTGATTTAATTGTTGAAAAAAATAAATGCTACGTAAACCTAGGATAAAGTTGGGAACAGAATACTAGGTGGAAACAAGTATCAGAGTCTCTTTGTACTCCATTACAACATATAACTAACTTCTTCCTTTCTTTCTTTGCTTTCTTCTTTTCTTCCTTCCTTCCTTTCTCCCTCCCTCCCTCCTTCTTTGTTTTTAGAACAAAAGATTGAATTCAACATAATATACAAGCCTATGCATTCCTAGGTCAGTGTATGCATATGGAGTTTTCTCTCTCTTTTCATATGGGCTGGAACTTTATTTATTTTGATTTTTCAATCGCTTACAAGATAATAGGTATAAATATATACATAGTTATGAAGACATGAAATGGGTACATATGAGAAAAATAAAAGAAACAATAGGACAGGGACGGTAGGCACGTTGGTGCGTTTATGCACGCCCCCTACAGACCTCTTAGGAAAGGGGTGAGGTCAATAGTAGACAGTCTAAGGTTAAAGTTTTTGGGGTTTGGGGAAGAAACCACAGAGTCAGGTAGAGTATTCCAGACATTGACCATTCTGTTGCTGAAGTCATATTTCCTGCAATCAAGTTTGGTGCAGTTAACCTTGAGTTTGTATATATTGTGTGCTCTTGTGTTTTTAGGGACTCTCGTGTTCCTAAAAAACCCTCAATGCATTCAGAAAAGAGGTCCCATCACCCTCAGGCAGTGGGACAGTGTTTCTAGTCCACTATATTGATTATTGGTTCAAGAAAAGTGTGGCATAGGATTGGAGTTTGGTCATTTATGGAAGTGGTTTTCCTTATTATTGCCTGATTAAAGCATGCAGTGATTCAGAGAAGCTGAGGTCGCTTGGTTTTAAATGTCTTTGACTGTTTTTTCTTCTGCATCCAATTCATTCTCAGATTTCTGAAAATTATAATTTGAAAACTTTTAACTAATTTCCCAAAGCACTACAAGGCAAGGCAAGATACAATGGATTAAATTAAGCAAGGAGAGAAGCAACCTGGAATTAAGAAGAACCTTTCTAACAGTGAGGAAAATCAACCAGTGGAACAGAGGTTGTGTTCCTTCAGAAGCTGTGGGTGCTTCATGACTGGAGGTTTTTAGGAAGAGACTAGCTTGCCACCTATCTGAAATGAAATAGGTCTCCTGATTGAGCAGGGGGTTGGGCTAGAAGACCTCCAAAGCCCCTTCCAGCTCTATTCCAATTATTAAGAAGGCAACAACATAGAAGGCACTGCAGTTAAAGAAATACAGTTCAACTTGGTGAAGTTTTCATAAATCCATTGTAAGAAATGTACACTGAATGATCCTGAAATTAGGCTGCTTAAAGCTAAGGCTCGAGATAAGCCTTTATAGATAAAGCTGGTGGTAGATAAGAAAATAGATTAAGGACAGTCAGTGAAAATGCTTTCCTAGAAAAGAGCAGCACCTACTGATCAATATTCTCATCCACATCTGGAAAGCACCTGTGGATCTACTTCTGAAAGAAATGTCTCTACAAGCAGTAATTAGAAACAGATGTGATGGTCCCACCTGAGATGTAACAGTGAAGGAATGCTGAGCCAAGCCTAAACAGATAAGTAAGATGTATACATATATTAGAGAGGGTTGTAGATCTATTGGGGGTTGTGGATGGGGAGATTGGAAGATGAAACAATAAAGGTTATATGAAGCATGCTTGCAATGCAAATTAGGTATTTGAACCTGTCACAAGCAAGACTATTGAAGTGATTAAAATGCTTCAAGGTCAATAGGTTTTAAGTCCATTATGTTTCTCCTAGGGTTGGTATAGCTACAGTGATCTCACCCGAAGTGAACCAGAATGCTCCATTAAATTATTAATGGGAATAATTAGAGTATTCTGATTACAAAGTGGACATTCAAATTGTGCTGCTTCTAGTAAGATAAAACCTATTGATGCTGATGCTGAAACCCTCCCAGTGAAGTTCAAAATCCATATCATGGGTGTCAGAGTTGAAACATTTCATCTTCAAAATATTTTGCATATATCTACAAAGACAATTTATATATTTACCTTAAATAACCTTTAAAAAATTACTCTGATCCTTATTTCCTGCTACAAACTCCCTTATAGTTTGTAGAAGGATGATAATGTGATTTTCCTTCCTTCCTTCTTCCTTCCTTCCTTCCTTCCTTCCTTCCTTCCTTCCTTCCTTCCTTCCTTCCTTCCTTCCTT
>BLBF01000073.1:9633189-9644683 GCA_015471245.1 Laticauda colubrina | reverse complement strand
CTTCCTTCCTTCCTTCCTTCCTTCCTTCCTTCCTTCCTTCCTTCCTTTCTCTCTCTCTCTTTTCCTTCCCTCCCTCCCTCCCTCTTATTTTTCATTGTATAACATTTGCAACTTATATTTTGCTAACTTTTTATTTCCTAAACCCTGGACTTAACACATTTCACCAATAACCTACCTTTTTCATTGATTTATGTTCATATTTATTTATATTTATGCACACATCATAGTTAGAGAGCATGGTAGCCTATTAGTTAATATGTTGAGCTTGTTGAACAGAAGGCTGGCAGTTTGAGACTGAAGTATCATGTGATAGCATGAGCTCCTGTTCCTTGCTCCAGCTGTTTCCCATCTAGCAGTTTGAAAGCACGCAAATGCAAGTAGATAAATAGGTATCACCTCAGTGGGAAAGTAACAGCATTCCATGCATCTCAGCATGTAATCATACTAGCCATGGAAGCATCTTGAGACATTGCTGGCTCCCTTGGCTAGGAAACATATATGAACACTGGCCCCTAGAGTCAGATACAACAGTAGATACAACAGTACAGAGGGAAACCATTTTTTTTTTTTAAGGTCATATTATGTACTTCAAAGTAACTTTAGCTACTTGATTAGTTTACCCAGCTGACAAAAATAACTGTATCACTAAAACCATTTTGTGGCAATATTAATGCCACTCTCTGCCATTGTTTGACTAATGTATTTCTCATAAAATGCAGCTGGAACTCGGAGGTTTAGTCAGTTTCTACAATACTGTCACTGAATACAATACAATAAAATACAATACAATACCGTCACTGAAGATTTGAGAAAATACTTTGTCTGTTCTTCTTAATGAACTGTAGCAGGCTGAGCTCCGGGGCCAGTGGCACTGTCAGTGGTTTACTGTCATTAAGTTTACTGAGCTGAAGGTTACATTTATTTTTATGCAAATGCAATAAAAAGGCACAATTCTGTGATTATAAAGCCATTCCCTGAATAGAAGGATGGGACAGAGGTAACATTGAGTCTTTAAATATTAATAAGCAAATCCACAAGTGATGCTTAAATAAAAGAGGCCAATTTAGAGATATATGTTTTACAGTATATCCCCTGCCACCACTTAACTGGCTGCTTGATAATGCAGAGCTCCTAGTGACTTAATTACACATGTCGATGAAGGATACAATCCCATATTTCAGATACTCCAGCTGGGAAGCTTTCAGACATTGGGGAAGCCCTCTCCATCAGACATACTGTCAGCATTCCAACTAACAACTCCAACCCAATAAACTCCAAGACCAGCATTTTCTCAAAGTTACATTTAATTAGAGTTGTCATATTGGCACATCTGGAAAAACTCAAATCTGAGAGTTCCAGGTTTTCCCTTGGTAATTGATTTTTCAAAACCACATTCACTGCACCTATCAATCCATCACATGGCCCAATCACCATCCATCCCAATTGGAGATCTTTCTCAAACCACATCATTTCCAGGTGTCGGATGACATGTCCTTGACTGAGAATAAGAATGTGGTTTTGACTCACTACCTCCATTTTATGAAATCTCCCCTCCCAATTTTCCAGGCACTGGAATGTGGCAGCATGGAAGCTTCTGAGGCTCATATGGCTTCCAAAACTCACAGATACGCTGTGGCCAGAAAAATGCAAGAATGTGTCATCAGAAATATATCTCATGCTTGAAATGTGTTTGAATATTAGTAGCTTGGGTTGGTAATTAGGTAGTTAGTCCAGTCCATCAACTCACAAGAAATTGGACCATGTCTCAGTAACAATAGCCAGCCACTCAAACTATCAAACAAACTGAAAACTAGACCAGGAATCAAAAGCATGTAGACAAACAACTGTAATCCTAATCTGCATCACACAGATGATACTTAACTATAGCCCAGCAATAACAGCCAACCAATCAAACAGTCCTAAATCAGACCATGACTCAGAAATATCTGAACAAACAACATTCAGGCTAATTTGCATCTCATAAAAAGATCTGTGTTCAGACAGACAAGCACAATTCAAAATGCACTGACAAAGTCTCCTCGAATGGTGACGAAACGTTTGCATGCAAATTGCCAAGCTTGGAGCTCAAACCAACAGCATATCTCATGCATTCACTTCTTTTTTTCCTGTTTAGAAAAAAAACATTGTCCTAGATTGCTTTATAATTCCCTGCTGTGATTTTTTTCTTTTTTCTTTTTGAAATATTTTTTATTGTTTTATGTCATACATTTCCTTTCTATGTTGAACAGTGTGCTCTCTATGTGTCCAAAGATTTCCCAATTTGGTACGATAATATGAAGTGTTAGCAGTAAATAAATCAACAATCTGTGATATCAGGGAACTTAGTAAGATATAGTTTGCACATCTTTGCAATTATAACTTTGCAGTTAGATTGAGGGACCCTTGATCCATAACTCTTTGATTGAAGTCCAGTTGAGTAGGCTGAGCAACTATTTTGTATTTCAAAGGAATGTTTCTTATTTGATGCATCTTTTGAATTTTCCTCTCTGACATGGTCATGGCATGAGTCCTAGTTACTTGAAACACCAGCTATCTCCCAAAGTATCTGCCTGGCCAAATTGATCTGGCATGGTTGGCATGCACCTACTCCCTTTGATTTAATTGTGCCATCTATAGGAACCTTAGAAGTACACTTTCTCTGTTGCACCACCTGCCCTTTGGAACAAAGTTCTCCCTGAGATCTGGATGACACCTATTCTGATGATGTTTCAAAGATCTGGAATACTGGGTCTTATCCAAAGCATTTGTTGAGGATGAGTCAAGCCTTCATGGATTGTGTCCATTGCTTTCCCTTTTTCTTCTTGTCTGTGTCTCTACCATCTTAAATGGTTTGTCATGCAGTCAGCCAAAGTACAGAGTGGATTTGGCATTTTTATCAACCTATCAAGTCCTTCTCAAGGATTTTGGACAGGCAGATACCTTTAATTTAGATACAGATGCAGATTAACAGAGTTGGAAGGGACTTCTAGTAGGTCATCTAGTCCAACGCCCTGTCCAAGCAGATTGTACACAATTTCTGACAGATGGCAGTCCAGTCTCTTCCTGAAAGCTTTCAGTAATGAAGCTCTCACAACTTCTGAAGGCAACTTCTGTTCCATTGGTTGATTGCTCTCACCATTAGAAAATTCCTCCTTATTTCCAGGTTGAATCTCTCCTTGTTCAATTTCCATCCATTATTCCTTGAATGGCCTTCAGGTGCTTTGCAAAATAGCTTGACTCCCTCCTCTCTGTGGCAGCCCTTCAAATACTGGAACAGTGCTATCATGGTCCTTCTCTTTGCTTGATGAGCCATGCCCAGTTCCTGCAACTGTGTTTGATGATGTTAAAGTTATTGTTGTGGGAAGTAAACTGTTATTATTATTTTATTTATCTGTCTCTCTGTCTCTCAAATATTTTATTTGTGAGCCACCAAGAATCACTGGGAGTCATGTGACATACAAATGTAATAAATTCAATGTGAGGTAATTAGCACAACTGATGAATTTGAGAATCACAGTAGGGATAAATATATTCAGAAGAGGCTATAATATTATCCAGATAAACTATTTATATATGGATTATTAGAACATTTCATGTATCTTTGTCTCTCAAGGCATAATACTGTAAGATCAGATGAAAAAAAAAACATCAGTTTTGCCTGTCAGAACAAACTCTTTCATTCTTGGTTTTCAGACTCCACCTAACTTACAGTAGGGTCAAAAATTGGTTTAGATCAGTCAAAATTACAGCTTTAATTGGGATAGCTACATTGATTTGACTTGCTGACCTTCATGGTTCCTTCCAAGTGCACAATTCTATTACTTGATATTGGTATTTCCACTCCTTAAGTTTTTGAGAGAGAAAGGATGTAAGAAATTGGATAATAGGAAACTACACCTTCCAACAAATCTGATTAAAGTTGGCACCTGTAATATGCATTTTAAGAACAAAGAAACCCCAGAAGTAATTTGCAGCAGTGTGAATAATTGATTGAATGATCTGATTGGAAAAATGAAACACTGACCAAAAAGAAAAAAGAAAGACAAATTAACAATTCTCAACCATAGAAATATTTGTGAAACAAACAAAAAATAGTTTTAACAGAATAACAAGAGTTAGAAGGGACTTTGGAGGTCTTCTAGTCTAACCCTCCTGCTCAAGTCAGACAAATGACTGTCCAGTCTTTTCTCAAAAACCTCCAGAAATGGAGCACCCACAATTTCTAAACGCAAGACGTTCCAATGATTGATTGTTCTAACTTCCAGGAAATTTCTCCTTAGTTCTAGGTTGCTTCTCTTCTTGATTAATTTCCATCCATTGCTTCTTGTCCTACCCTCAGGTGTTTTGGAGAACTGGTTGACTTCTCTCCTCTGTGGCAGTCTCTTAGATATTAGAACACTGCTATTATGTCACCCCTAGTCCTTCTTTCATTAAGCTAGACATACTCAGTTTCTGTTGCTGTTCTTCATATGTTTTAGTCTTCAGTCCCCTAATCATCTTTGTTACTCTTATCTGCACTCTTTCTGTAATCTCAACATTTTTTTTATATAAAGGTGACCAAAACTGGATGCAGTATTCCAACTTTGGTCTTATTATTCCAACTTTGGTCACATTATTATCACACATCACATGATCTTGATTCTATCCTTCTGTTAATGCAACCTAAGATTGTGTTATGTTTTTTGATAACTGAAGCACATTTTATATCAAATGATAATCCAGAGGACAACTATGAATTAAATGGAGTCCTTGGTGGTCTTTGAGCATGATGGCTTGCTTGGAAATATTCCATTAACTGACCAAGTAACAACATTGCTGAAGTTGTTACTTTGTTGGGAGATGAAATGTCTGTAAAGCCCATGTCCCACTGCACCAACGGATGCAAAGAGGATGTAAAACGGACAAAAAAACTTGCCATCCATTGGAAAACGCAATGCATCCGTTGTGTACTCACTGCGTACGTGTTTCATACGCTCTATCCGTTGAGCATCCTTCCACTGAGATTTCATCCACGCAAGAAGTTTTGAGCTGCACAAAACTTTTTGAGCGGATGAACTTTCCACCGCGTACGATGTACATCCGCAACACATACGGACAACAAATGTTCTATGTCCGTAATCATCTGTTAAACGTCCACAGTATCCTCTCGCCATCCTCTGGACATCCCCTCAACTCACATCCACTTCAGCTGAAAACGGAAAGAGGGAGGAAACAAAAGGTACACGGAATGTCCACACAGCGTTAGTAGCACGGAAATAGAAAGGATATAAGCATATGCATCTCGTATATAAAGCATTAAAATGGACAAAATGTTTGTATATGCGATGTATCTTGGATATTTAGGATGTCTGCAGTATGTCTAGAGTATGTGGAAGGACACCTAGTGGAAAACTGATATTTCCGATAAAAAGGGGGAGGAAATCACTTGGATCTCAGTATGAGTCCAGCAGCCATGGTGTACAGACCTCTTCACCCTTGGTCTTGCTCTTCCATATCATCCATTGTTCTCCACCATGGATCATCATACAGTCCTTATGGTAGCTGTGATCATTCAACACCAGAACCAAGCCCTGTTCAGACTGTTTCACCTTTTCTACACAAGGAGAAGAAGGAGATGTTCAAGAGCTGTGTGGGTCCGAGGATGGATTGTGAGAAGAATGGAGTTTGGACTGTATGACAAGCTGATGGTGGAGCTGAGGAATGAAGACATTTGTGCATTCCAGCACTTAATGAGGATGCCACCAGCCATGTTTGACGAAATTGTAGAGCATCTGAGACCCAGGATGACAAAGCCAAGCAACAACTTCCATCCCAACCTGGACTCTGGACTGAAGGTGGCACTGACTCTGTAGCAACTGGCCTCTGGAACCACATACAGAAACATGCAGTATGCCTGGAGAGTGCCACACAACACCATCAGCATTGTGGTCAGAGAAGTGGTGCAGGCCATCATCGAAGAATACAAGGAGAAGCTCCTCCAGTGCCCCACCACTGAAGAAGGCTGGAGGAAAGTTGCAGAACAGTGGTATCAGAGGTGGAACTTTCCCCACACCGTTGGAGCCATAGATGGGAAGTCCGTGGCCTACAAAGCTCCAGCCAACTCAGGGTCCTCTTATTACAACTACAAGGGCTTCTTCAGTATCATCCTCTTTGCCATGGTTGATGCTGACTACAAGTTCATTTACATCGATGCTTCAGGCAACGGGTCAGCTTCAGATGCACAGGTATACAATGCCAGTGACCTCAAGGATGGGCTGGAACGCAACCTCATCATGGGTTTTCCAGATCCAGACTCCCTACCCAATGACACACAAGATGTGCCCTATTTCATCGTGGGGGATGACGCCTTCTCCCTCACAACCTACCTCATGAAGCCCTACACATCAAGATACCTCACCCGTGAAGAGAGGATCTTCAACTACAGCCTGTCCAGGGCAAGGCGGGTGGTGGGGAACACTTTGGCATCCTGGCCAACAGGTTCCAGATACTTCTCACCACCATGCAGCATCACCCAGAGACTGTGAGGAGGATCATGGAAGCCTGCTGCATCCTGCACAATCTCATGCGCACCCACTACCCAGTGTTACAGAACAGACTTGTGGACCGTCAACAAGGGAATGGGGACATGAAGCCTGGTGAATGGAGGCAAGGACGAAACCTGATAGACACTGTGGATGTACAAGCCCCAAACAGAGCTTCACGTGAAGGAAAGAAGCAGCACAACCTACTGAGATACTGGTGCAACTCCCCAGCTGGAGCAGTGGAATGGCAAGACAGGATGATAGATGTTTAATGGATGCTTCCTTGAGCCTGTCTCATAACACTGATGAGATTGTGCCATGTATGTTGAGTGGCCCTACAATGAATAGGGCATTAATAAAGACCTTTGTTTATTCTGAAATGTGTTGATCAATGAATAAATTGTTATTGATAAAAAAAGGCCATATGTGTGGCAGCTGGAAGGGTGGACCATACAGTCCCATTATGCTTGCACTGGAGGTTTATCTATCCCACAGCTACCCTTACCTATCCCACAACTATCCTTACCCATCCCACAACTATCCTTACCTATCCCACAACTATCCTTACCTATCCCACAACTATCCTTACTCATCCCACAAGCATGCAAAGGATTAACCAGTTTTTCAAAGTTTTCACCAACACTTTATTAAATAAAAAAAAATGAACCCAGTGTGTGAAGCAAAGATAACCTTAATTAATAACTGTCTTAAGTAAACTGTATGACTTTATTAAAAAAGCAAAATGAACCTAGTAAAGTGTCTTAAGCAAAGATAAAGTGAACAGGTAACAACTCAGTCTCTGGCACTATTCTCAGTCACTCTGAGGCATGTCCATGGTCTCAGCTGTTAAGCGGCCAGGGACTGTGGAGGTGGCTGTGGTTGGAGTGCTGGTCTGAGGCACCATTGGGGTGCTTGGCCCTGAGAGTACAACAGGAGATGGTGTGTTCAGGAAGCTCTCAGAGAGCTGACTCAGTCCCGTGAGGTTGAGAGGCCCTTCATCAAAGACCTGGGATGTGAGGCCCAAGATTGATAACAGATTGTCCGTTGAGGGGTTTGGCTGTGGGGTGGAGGAAGGAGGAGTGTAGTGGGGCTGTCTGGTCTTCAGCTGGTCGAGGTGCGGCATCTGTGGCGTGCGATGAACCTGGGCCTGGACTGGGAAGGTCTGCCTCTGCTGTGGGAAGTCCTGGAACTCCTAGCCTTGGTAGGTAAGGGGCTGTTGAAATCCGTGGAAAAGCGGTGACATCACCTGGGGTGGAGGAGCAGTCCTGGACTGGGTAGGAGCAGCTTCAGCTGGGCCTTGAGGGTTGTGCAGAAGTGCAGTGATTTTCTCCTTCTTCACATGGTACCGGGTCTCTGGCAAGTCCATGAGGGTCTGGCTCACATAGGTGATGAAGGGCTTCCGGTTCGAAGATGGTATGTTGCTGTGGACCAGCTGAGAGAGAAGATCTGTGCTGGTCTTTATTGTGTCCCTGATCTCCGACAGGACACTATGGCTTTGGCCCTCCAGTCTGCCTCTCTGCCTGTATCCTGTGGAGCTGGGTGTGGGTGTGGGTGTGGGTTGGTTTCTGGTGGCTGCTTCTTCTTGCTCCATTTGTGACAGGGGATCCTCTACGTCCTCCAGCATGGTGAATGCAGCTGTCGGGGGATTCTCTGCTGTGGGGCCCTCCAAAGACACCTGCTTGGACAGTGTAGCTGTCTCCTGGCTGGAAGAGGACTGGCTGTCTGTGGGCTGTCTGAGGGAGAGGATTGTCAGAGGGGCTGCTCCTCAGTGGTGGATCTCATCCTCCAGGAAGGTGCACTTGGCCATGACGTAAATCTCCTGATCAGTGAGCTTGACAGCAGCCTGCCCAGATTTCTTGAGGTGTAGCTTGCCATACGAGGTGTGCATGTGCTTCCACCATCCCAGGAGGACATCTGCAGTGTAGCTCAGGCTCTCTGCCTTGTCTCTCCAAGCTGCCTGTTTTTTCTTGGTGTCGCGATAGAGTCTGTGGCCCTTTCTCCACAGGTACTCATTCTCCCTCAGCCATTCCAGCACCTCCTCCTCATGCTCCTCGGAAAGGGTGTACTGTTTCCTCTCTCCCTACTCCTCCCCTTGCCTCTTCCTCCCTCTGGCAGTGGCTTCAGCAGCAAGGCCTTCAAGGGCTTCAGCAGCAGGGCTTTGAGGGCCTTAGGGCTGGTCCACCACAGCAGCAGCAGCACCTCCACCACCAGCAGCAGAAGCACCACCAGCAGCAATACCACCAGCAGCAGCAACAGCAGGAGAAGCACCGCCAGCAGCACCAGCAGCTTCAGAGTCAGTGCCAGGGGGTGGGATGGTGGTTCTGTCCTTCTTGCCAGGGCTGGCAGGAGTAGGCACAGGCTTTCTCTTCTTCCCTGACTGACGAACCATGGTGTTATTCGAAGATATCTGTGGTAGCACGTCTTTCCTCTGAATGCTGACTGCTTGCGAGATGCATCCTTTTATATCCGCGGAGCTGATGCAATTCATACTCCCCACATGCGCAGTGAACATTTTGCATCCGCTATGCATCTGCTATGTATCCTCTTTGCTTCCTCTAGGCGTCCGTGATGCATCCACATCATCAGCTACACATCCGCTACTTCCGCTATGCGTCCGCTTCGCAATTCTCCCCCGGAAGCCCTTCAGATATGTCATCCGCTTCCATCCTCTTTCATCCGCTAGGCTTCCTGTGAACATCCGTTTAACATCCCCGCTACATACTACCCCTGTCCATTCCATTCCTTTCCTTCTGTTCTGTTTATGCAATTTTGGGGCACCTTTTGGAGCGGATAACAATGGATGGAGCCACCCCCGAAATTTTGCTCATCCGCTGTGTCCTTTATGCATACGTTTTGCATCCGTCGGCTAGTGGGACCTAGCCTTAAGAAAACCACCAAACTCAGAGAGCACCAAGGACCCCACAGTTCAATCCTGAGCTAGAAATATTTTCTTCTGTTGGAATAGTGAGTTAACCATGTGTTGGAAGTTAAAACTCACCCCTCTACTAGAAAAATAAAATATTTTAGGATATGCTAAAAAGACAGATTATTTCCCCTAAAAGAGAAGTGGAAACTCAGAGAGACAGAAACTCACCCCTGTTTGTTGATGAACCATTAAGGCCTGGGCTGTTCCATTCTACATAACAAAGATCTATCTCCTTCAGGCAGATCCATTCAATTGCTCTTCACTGTACCACCCAGCTAGTGTCAACCAAACTTAGCACATAGACAACCTACAAAGCTAGCTATGACCTCTGACAGCAACCAATCAGAATATTCTTCCTGTGCCCCAGGAAGTTCAAAGCCAGAGAGGGTATAAAACCCAGGGACTCTCAGCATTTCTTCCCTTTTATTTGCCCAAGAGCTCCAAGGCTTGTGATCCTGTTCATCAGTAAACCATCTTTCCAAACACTCTCCATGTTTCCAGAGTCTTTCTCCCCACTTGGAACTGAACCCAGATGGATATTTCTTCCAACAATTGTAATAGGAAGAAACAAATAAATTCATATTATTTGAACAGATCACCACAACCTTATTTGGCAAACTTTTCATTTTGTGTTAATCTTAATGGAGGTATTTCAGAATTGATACAGAAGTCTTTGGAAAAAGAAAAAAAAAAACAATGAAGGCAAAAGTCAGACAGTATTGTCACTAAAACAAAAACAAAAAACTTTCCATTGGGCTTAAATAAAAGTAAAAGGTCTGTTGAAAAGGTAATTAAGATAGCTTTGTAGCTCCTGAAATCAGAAGCTCAGAATTATAGATTTTCTCAGGAATAGATCTTCTCTTTGAAATCAAAGAAGAAAACCCCCAATAATAAGCAAAGCTTAGCCATAAAGAAGCAAAAAAAGGGGGACATAACTTTCAAGACGAATGTAGTGATGAAGAAAGAAAGGAACAAAAATGAGGCAGTAAAACTGAACTTTCTGTTGTCGGCTGCAAAGCAGTTTTCACATTAATGGCTCCTTAAAGGACATTTTCTGACACTCAAACTTCTACAATAAAATGATATTAAAATCTTGAAAAGGGTAGAAAATCCTATGGTTACTCAGCAAAAAAAAAAAAAAAGCTTGCTTTGAAAAAAAAATACAAAGGAACCTGTTTGGCAGGCATACACTGCCACCTTCTGGATGTTCAATCGTGAGATGAGCCAGCCAACCCTATTATGACAGCATTGGCTTTGACTTCACACCCCATGAAGTGAATGTTCTCCTAGGGAAAGAAAAAAATGCATTCCAGGTCTAAAGCAAATCTAGGCTTTATCATACAAACAAAATGTCTTTTTGCCTTTCTGGATTGGCTATGAACGTAAGTCTGGATTCCATCCAGAATCCTCTTGAGCATCAGATCTCTTTGCTTGGAAGAACAGAATGGCTTTAAAGAGCTAGGAAGACAGATGGAGTGCTCTCAAGCACCTTCAGGTATGAAAAAATATGAAAATAATGCTTAGACTGTAGACCACCCAAAGAGTGCTAAAGCACTATGGAGGGGTATATAAGCCTAAACACTATTGTTATTGCTCTCTTTTACTGTAAATGCACAATTAGTTATCTGGAACAGTAGATCTTTGCACAAAATGTGTAAACATCATCAGAATCATCCTTGAAGGGGTGAACATCAAAGAATAAGCCTTGTATGATATATCTGATGTACCTTATGATTCTTGACTCTTGACAAATGTATCTTTTCTTTGGTGCATTTGCACCAAAGACAAATTCCTTGGCCAAAAAAGAATTTTATTCTATTCTGTTCTGTTCTGTTCTGCTCTGCTCTGTTCTATTCTCTCCTATATTCTATTCTCTCCTGTTTTCTCCTGCTCTACTCTACTCTACTTACTCTACTCTACGCATACAGACAGGATGTTATACAACTTGCCTCGTGGTGTAACTGGAACAATCTGGTACTGAACACCTATTCTATTCTATTCTATTCTATTCTATTCTATTCTATTCTATTCTATTCTATTCTATTCT
>BLBF01000073.1:9580767-9594530 GCA_015471245.1 Laticauda colubrina | reverse complement strand
AGGAAGGAAGGAAGGAAGGAAGGAAGGAAGGAAGGAAGGAAGGAAGGAAGGAAGGAAGGGAGAGTGGGTGAAAGGAAAGAAGGAAGGAGGGAGGGAGGGGGGAGGAAAAAGAGGGAGGGAGGAAGGAAGAAGGGAAGGAAGGTTCTATGAATCAGTTTGCTAAATACAGGAGATGAACGTACCCAGGATCTGATTAAATTTCAGGCTGTAATTTACCAAAGGTTGAGTGTGTGGAGAAAGGATATACATATCACAAACAGTATTTTAATATTATTTGGGCAGTTTGGGCAAGTTGTCCAATTTGCCACCGCTACATGCTCTTTAAAGACTTGTGCCCATGACAAAAAAAAATAAAATAAAACATCTATTTTTGAAATTTCATCCATGGCCCATAGTCCCATGACATTCCTTTTACTGTTGGGAATTAGTATCATCCCAGGGAACTAAACAAAGAAAATGTCATTGTCTGTTCTTTAAATGTTTTTGTATGTTTGTAGTTGCTGAAGTAAACCCCAAAGTTTAGGTCTGAAGAGAGAAGATTTTAGCGACATTTTTTATTTGCTGGATAAACATATTTTTCAAATACGACTTAGCAGCAGTTCCCTTCACGAACATTTGCAAGCATTTGTTTATTTTTTATTTATTTATTTTATTTTGTCAAGCAATTATAAGATAAGAGGTATAAATATAAACATAGTTATGAATACACGAAATGGATATTTATAAAAAAAATAAAAGAAACAATAGGACAGGGACGGTAGGCATATTGATAGTGCGCTTATGCATTCCCCCTACAGACATCTTAGGAAAGGGGTGACGTCAATAGTAGACAGTCTATGGTTAAAGTTTTTGGGGTTTGGGGAAGAAACTACAGAGTCAGGTAGAGTATTCCAGACATTGACCACTCTGTTGTATTTCCTGCAGTCAAGTTTGGTGCAGTTAACCTTGAGTTTGTATCTGTTGTGTGCTCTTGTATTGTTATGGTTGAAACTGAAGTATTCATTGACAGGTAGGACATTGCAATATATAATTTTATATACTATTCTTAGATTTGTAAGATATAAGTTCACAACAGAGAAGCCTTTCACTTTGTCAAAGACTAAGATCCACAAAATGGAATTACTGGATGTTAGGCAGATTCTGATCTCCATCCATAATACTTATTTTTACAGGAAAATAGCCTAAGGCCCCATCTCCTTTTAATATCATCTCTCTTACTGTCAGAGGCTGCCTAGTGGATATAGAGAGAAGAATTATTCCAGCAAGCTATTATCAATGCTTTAATAAAAGAGCTCTTTAAATCATGCCGAGTTCATAACACCTCTTGGTGCTTTAGCTTCAGGCCTCCTAAAATGACTTAATCTCATCAAAGATGAGCATTATAAAGGAATTAATTTCAGTGGCAGATTCAGATCAAGTAAGGACATCTGAAAGAGAAATCAACAGGCTGTTGGTGTGCCTGAATTGTATCTTGCATTGTAAACAATCCAAAGAATATTTGCTAATCTGCAGAACACAGTTAAATTAAGGAGAATGTGTTCATTTTCTTTTTAATTAGATAAGCCCTGCTCTTGTCATGAACCTGACTTTCAGAACAGTAAGAATGTTTTACCTGTAATTCAGCTCCTTGAAGCATTAATGAGCACAAAGTCCATCATCCTCATAACAAGGAGAAACAGGTACATTCCTGTGTTGCCTCTCTTTCTGTAAAGTATTTTAATCATATGCTTCAGCAGTCATAATTACTTTTGTGACCTTCTTAATTTAACAGATTTGACTTCCTCTAGTTGTAATTTTGCAGGAATAATTGGATAACTAGGCATTGCATGTACCCAAACAAATAAGTCTTTTTTTTTAAAAAAAAAAGGCAAAAAGAAAAAAAGTAGTGTGATTATTCACAGTTCATTAGAGAAAAGGTGCAGTTCCGAACTCTTCACAATCATTATTGTTAATTGTCATCCAAAAATAATATTATGATAGTTGTTAAAATCATCAGAATTTGAGAAAAAGTTTAGAGGAGAAGGAGAAAGAGGAGAAAGAGGAGGAGAGAAGGAGAAGGAGGAGGAAAAGGAGGAGGAAGAGGAGGAGAAAGAGAAAGAGAAAGAGGAGAAGGGGGAAGAGGAGAAGGAGAAAGAGGAGGAGGAGGAGGAGGAGGAGGAGGAGGAGGAGGAGGAGGAGGAGAGCTAAAGTTATATAAGTAGTTATTCAAGCCCAATTAAGATTCCTTGGAAATAATGTTGAAGGCGATGCAAATGTTGAGAACTAGAGCATGCACAAAGTAAAAAAAGCAAAGGTAAAGATGTTATTGTCCAGTAATTTCTGATTTTAGGGCATGGTGCTTATCTCCATTCCTTGGTTGAAGGAACCAATCTTATCCAAAGACATTTTCCATGATGATGTGGCCAGCCTGACTATATGCAAAGTTATCTATCAAATCCCTGAGGCATCCCCATGTTTTTCTAGCCTTACCCACTTGCTCCAGAAGATGCCATGACCTCCAAATGTCTGTTTATGCATGACCAATTTGCTTCGCTCATTTTGTGCAAGAAAGGGGGAAAGTATTAATTTAAATTTAAAATGATTTTAAAAACTTTAATAAAATTTTAAATTTATACAGCTCTAGCCCAATGCCAAGCTTCATTGATTGTGTGTGTGTGTGTGTGTGTGTGTGTGTGTGTGTGTGAAATATTTCCAACCAGCCAGTCATTCTGTGTGCATGTCGGTCCCAGGGGGCATTTAAAAGATGCATAGTTGATTGAATAGTGTTGCATTCACACTAAATATTCTTTGCTTCACTGAAGAAAATATATTAATAGCTTTATCTTATTATTTCAATGTGGGAATAAACAATACATAAAGCCCCTGTCACACTGCACCAATGGATGCAAAGAGGATGTAAAACGGACAAAAAAGCTTGCCATCCATTGGTTAACGCGATGTACTCACTGCCTCCGTTATACTTCCTCTCTATCTGTCCAGCATCCGTCTATTGATGTTTCATCCACTCAAAAAGTTTTGGGCTGCTCAAAACTTTTGCGCAGAAAATGTATCCAATTTTCCGTTCTGCATCCGCTAGGCATCTGCTAGGCATCTGTTCTGCATCCGTTATGCATCCGCTATATCCGCTAGGCATCTGTTCCGCATCCACGCAACTCGCATCCGCTCGGACACAGGGAGGAAGCAGAACGGATGCAGAACGGATTCAGAACGGATGCAGAACGGATGCCTAGCGGATGCAGTACGGAAACAAAGCATTTAAAATGGAAAAAACGTTCGCAGAGGGGACCTTTCTCAGATATTAAGGATGTCTAGAGGATGCCTAGAGATATGCAAAGGGACACGTAGGGGAAAACCTATACTGCCTATAAAAAGGGGGAGCAACTCATCTGGATCTCACTTTCAGAACAGCAGCCATGAGGTGCAGACCTCTGCAGCCTTCATCTGACTCTTCCTCTTCCACAACATCTAGTCATGTCCACCGTGGATTGTAACAAAGTCCTTTTGGCAGCCACCATCGTTCTGCAACAGTGTGAAGCTATCTACAGGCTCTGTGACCTCTACTACAGGAAGAAAAAGAGGTGGCCAAGAAGTGTCTGGGTATGAAGATGGTTCACCAGAAGAGCAGAGGACAGACTGTACAACAAGCTGATGGTGGAGCTCAGGAGCGAAGACACTCGGGCGTTCCAGAACTTCATGAGGATGCCTCCAGCCATGTTTGACGAAGTTGTGCAGCGGCTGACACACAGGTTGACCAAGGCAAACACCAACTTCGGGCCCAGCCTGGAACCTGGGCTCAAGGTGGCACTCACTCTGCACCATCTGGCCTCAGGGACCACATACATGAGCATGCAGTACGCATGGAGGGTGCCACACAACACCATCAGCATTGTGGTCAGAGAAGTGGTGCAGGCCATCATCGAAGAATACAAGGAGGAGCTCCTCCAGTACCCCTCCACTGAAGAAGGATGGAAGAAAGTTGCAGAGCAGTGGTATCAGAGGTGGAACTTTCCCCACACCGTTGGAGCCATCGATGGCAAGCGCGTGGCCTGCAAAGCGCCAGCCAACTCAGGGTCTTCTTATCACAACTACAAGGGCTTCTTCAGCATCATCTTCTTCGCCATGGTCGATGCTGACTACAAGTTCATGTACATCGATGCTTCAGGCAACGGCTCATCTTCAGATGCCCAGGTATACAACGCCAGTCACCTCAAGGAGGGGCTGGAAGGCAACCTCATGGTGGGCTTCCCAGATCCAGACCCCCTGCCCAACGACACACAAAATGTGCCCTACTTCATCATGGGGGATGATGCCTTCTCCCTCACAACCTACCTCATGAAGCCCTACACCTCCAGATGACTCACCCGTGAAGAGAGGATCTTCAACTACAGGCTGTTCAGGGCAAGGCAGGTGGTGGAGAACGCCTTTGGCATCCTGGCCAACAGGTTCCAGGTACTTCTCAACACCATGCAGCATCACCCAGAGACTGTGAGGAGCATTGTGAAAGCTTGCTGCATCCTGCACAATCTCATGCACACCTGCTACCCAGTCTTGCAGAACAGGCTCGTGGGCCTCCAGCAAGATAATGGGGACATGGAGCCTGGTGAATGGAGGCAAGGGCAAAACCTGATAGACGCTGAGGATGTGCAAGGCCCCAACAGAGCCTCACGTGAAGGGAAGAAGCAGAGCAACCTCCTGAGACACTGGTGCAACTCCCCAGCTGGAGCAGTGGAGTGGCAAGACAGGATGGTAGATCCTTAATGGATGCTTCCTTCAGCCTGTCTCATCACACAGACGAGATTCGGCTAAGTATGTTGAGTAGCCCTACAATGAACAGGGCATTTAATAAAGAGTTGTGTTTATGTTGACATGTGTGGATGATTGATTATATTGTTATTGATAATAAAGGTCATAGGTGTGGCACCTGGGAGGGTGGACCATCCAGTCCCACTATGCTTGCACTGGAGGTTTATCTATCCCACAGCTACTACCCATCCCAGAAGTATCCCTGCCCATCCCACAGCTATTCCCCATCCCAAAGGTATCCCTGCCCACCCCACTGCTATCTTAACCCATCCCACAAGCATGCAAAGGCTTACACCATTTCTAAAAGTTTCCAGCAAGACTTTATTAAAAAAAAGAAATGAAGCAATTGTGTGAGTCAAAAATAGACTTTATTAACAACAAGCTATAAGACAAAAATGTTTTAAACACTCCTCTTGGTCGCTCAGTCTCAGGGGTGAAGGGTCCAGATGCTGTGGAGGTGGCTGGTGCTGGAGTGCTTGTCATCAGCTCCTCCAGAAGCAGAAGCAGCAGAAGCGCCAGCCCCAGAAGAGCGAGCCCATGCTGCAGAAGCCCCAGGAGAACCAGAGTGAGGGCCAGGGGGCGGGATGGTAGCCCTGTCCCTCTTGCAAGGGCTGGCAGCAGATGGCTGAGGCTTGCTGTTCTTCCGCATGGTTGTGGGGTTGCTTGGCTGGCAGGGAGGCTGGCAGGGAGGCAGGCACCAAGGCTGGCAGAAAGGCTGGCAGGCAGGCAGGGAGGCACCAAGGCTGGCAGGCAGGCATGCAGCAAGGATGGCAGGAAGGCTCGCACCAAGGCTTGCAGGAAGGCTGGCAGGGAGGCAGGCACCAAGGCTGGCAGGAAGGCTGGCAGGCAGGCAGACAGCAAGGCTGGCAGGGAGGCTGGCAGCAAGGCTGGCAGGCAGGCAGACAGCAAGGCTGGCAGGGAGGCTGGCAGCAAGGCTTGCAGGCAGGCATGCAGGCAGGGCAGGCAGGGCTGTCAATCCGTCTGGCAGCAGGTCTTTCCTCTGAATGGTAACCTGCTTCCGAGCTGCTTCCCTTATATCCACGGGGCTTACGCAATGCATCCTCCCCGTATGTGCAATTAACGCTAGGCATCTGTTAGGCTTCCGCTGTGCATCCGCGAGGCTTCCGCTGTGCATCCACTTCATCCACTTGGCGTCCGCTCTGCATCCGCTGTATCCGTTCCGTGTCCACTTTGCTGCGGTCCCCCGGAAGCCTTGCCGATGTGCCATCCACTCCCATCCGCTTCCATCCGCTGGGCTTCCGTTCCGCATCCGCTTTCCATCCGCTCTGCATCCTCCCCGCGTCCGTTCCTTTCTGTGTTATCTGCTCTGGTTATGCAAATTTTCGCCCCTTCTGAGAGTGGATAACAACGGATGGAACATTTTTCTCATCCGTTGTGTCCTTTTTACTAACGTTTTGCATCCGTTGGGCAGTGTGACAGGGCCTTAAACTAGTTGATTTTGTACTATTCAGTGGTAATATAAGGAACTTCTTTCATTTTCCTATTTCCCCGCTTTACGGATTAATGCAATACAAATTGCTGAGTTTGTTGTATTTCCTGTATTCATACTCATGTTTATTCTTATACCTATTATCTTGTAAGCAGTTGACAACTCAGACAAATAAATAAATAAATAAATAAACAAACAAACAAACAACCAAACAAACAAACAAACAAACAAATAAATAAATAAATAAATAGATAAATAAATAATTTTCTAACTGACCCAGAAGAGGAAGGGGATATTTTATCAAGTACTTATCATGTCAGTGTAACGGCAAAATACTTGTCAGGTTTGCTGGGTTGTAAGGTATCAGTGTACTTTCTGAAAGAAACAAGTGCAGATGGAGAAATGAAGCGGAAGAATAATAAGGGTATAAATAAAAAGAAATAAAAGCAGTCAGTAAAGTGAAGCAGAACTTCAGCTGCCATCATTAAGGAAATGGTTTGTTATTATCTTATTCTAGGAATAACAATGACAATGATAATGACTCCAAGGGTACCCTATAATTTTAATCTTTTCTAGAGTTCTCCAATTCTTTCCTAACCATTTCCCATTCTTTTTTTCCAGTATTCTTCATCTTCTGGTTCTGGTTGCTCAATCAACCGTCCTGAATCCTGTATTCCAGAGGTGGGTATTCAGCAGATTCTGACCAGTTCTGGAGAACCAGTAGTAGAAATTTTGAGTAGTTCAAAGAACTGGCAAATACCACCTCTGACTGTCCCCATCCCCATCTCTTTTCTGCCTCCCAAGTCCCAGCTGATTGGCTGGGTCTTCTTTGGTTCCCCTGCACAGGAGAACAGAAATTGAAAGCAGGTTAGTGGGGTGGGGAGGGAATAGGATTTTCCAGAAACCTTCCCCCAGGAATGGGGACTGAATAGGGATTTTGCAGTATCCTTCCTCTGCCATGCCCACCAAGCCACACCATGCCCACAAGCCACACCCACAAAACCAGTAGTAAAAATGTTGAATCCCACCACTGCTGTACTCCAATTGACACCAGATGTCCAGACTACAGAAACTACAACCATTAGCCTGGTCCTTGCTGACCCAGTATGAATTTCTGGAAATTACTTCTCACCATGTTATTTATGGGAGGAACATTATTCATCTGGCTCCTTTGATGTGATCTGTCCAGTTGAGCGGAATCAACAAGAAACAACTTGAAAACATAGTCAGAAATCAGGACTTGAAAAACAAACTGCAGAGAATCTGGCATAAACCAGTGCAGGTGGTTTCAGTGGTACTCGGCACACTGGTTGCTGTGCCTAAAGACCTAGGCAAGCACTTAAAAACAATTGGTGCTGACAAGATCACCATTGGTCAGTGCAGAAAGCCACCGTACTGGGATTTGCTCACATAATCCGCCGATACATCACACAATCCTAAACGCTTGGGAAGTGTTCGACTAGTGATTTGTGATATGAAACCCAGCATAGTCATCTCGTTTGCTGTGTATACCATTGTTTTTTGTGTATAATACTAATACTAATAATACTAACAATCATAACAATAATAATACTAATACCAATGATGCTGCTACTACTACTACTTCTACTACTGCTACTACTTCTACTACTACTACTACTAATAATAATAATAATAGTTGTTGTTGATATTATGGTAACCCACACCAAAATATTCTGGACAGCTCACAACATCAAATAAGAATTTTGTTCTCATTAGGTGGTAAGTATAAAATGTAGACTGCTATATATGAACAAGAGGTCACGCCCTTCATGTCACTATGATTTTCTACATCTGACTATGACTTAAATTCCACAGATATTGTTACTGTTGTTAGGATCATTATTTAGAAAAGGAATTCTATGGTAACTAAAGTTATACATGAATACACCCCATTCTTTTCACTATTCAGAATACTTGGCACTGGGTGTTCAAAATATTAAAGAAATGAGGCACCCATGAGATCTACAGGAAAAAAATATCTAATAATAACCTACAAAAATGATAGAGCTTTGCAGTGATATTTGACAACGTCAGTTCTCTATGAATAATCCTCCTCCTGAAGATTAAAGATCACACACACTTAGATGACAGAATTAGTGAAGATTATATACATTATACATCTTGTTTGCTATAGAGAACTGATCTAATTTGAACAGCTGAAATGCGAGCACATAACACTTATTAGAGGGTGTGATTTCATTTGGTCACTGAGGTGTCTTTTTGACAAATGATATCCCATACCAAGAAGACCAGAATACATGACTAATTTATCTAATGGCAACACACACTTGTGGGATAAATTTGTTTTTCAAATTAAAACAACAGGTTACTCAACCAAGCAAAGCTGGAGTCACTTGCTAGTTTTCTGACCTACATTCATCTCCCTCTTGCTGATTCCAAACACACACACAATGGGAACCTGGTCTCAGTTAGTATAAAATAGCAACACACTGGTCATTGTTAATCTTCTATCTGCAACAGGACATGCAGTGAGTTCAATGAAAGGATCTCCAGTCCAAGCATCTCCACCATTACACCAAGTGGGCTCTCCTTGGTAACACCTTCTACAATATACAAATTAAATATTTGTTCATGGTATATGTTTTATATTTGTGAACTATAAACATTGTTGTTAGGTTCCTTAGCTTGCAAGCATTGCCAGTTTAAAGGTTCCAGAAAAAAAATTCCTCCCCATGTTCTGACCATGTTCCCATGATCATGAAGCAAACTCCTTGTCCTGATAAAGCCCCTTTTATTTTGGTTAAAGTGAATTCCTCTCCAGCAAAGTCCCAGCAAACACTCTTTCATGAGATTACACAACTGCAGACCTTTATCAGGCTTGGAGAGTTGCCAGGCTGATATCTTCCAAACACCACGCTGTAGCAGAAATTACTTGGCAAGAAGTCAGGAACAGATCTTCACCCTAATGAATTGAACTAATTGTCTCCTGCAAACGCCACTCCCCTTTCACTCCTCTTTATCTCCTATAGGAGGGCCAATTCACTGTCCACCTGTGCCTCTACCCTTGTTCCTTAACTGTTCCCTTCTTCTGTCAGCTCTGTGCATGCGCACACTGGGAACAGGCTCCAGCTGTTCTTCTGCTACACTGATCTCCAACTTCAAAGGCAGCTGATAATTATCAGATGGCCCTGGCCCCATCTCTGTCTCTGATGCAAAGTACTTGACTGAGCTTTCCCCAGACTCCAGGACTGGCCCATGTTCCTCCCCAACCTCCTCACTGTCTGATTCTGCCCTTACCTCCTCTGGCTGCTGGCGGGTCACAACACCCCAGTCCAAAAAACATGATAGTGAGAAATATTCCTCGTCTCATGATGTAGGAAGGCAGATCTATATGTTAACAAGATATTTTACATGCATGCATACAATAAAGATGAAATATCCCTGTAATTCCATATTTCAATTCCAGGTACAGGTAATCCTCAACTTATAACCACAATTGAGCCCAAATTTTATGTTGCTAAAGGAGAAATTTGTTAAGTGAGTTTTGCCCCATTTCATGACTTTTCTTGACATATTCGTTAAGCGAATCTCTGCAATTGTTAAGTTAGGAACATGCTGTTAAGTGAGTTTCCCTGTCAGAAGGTCGCATAAGATCACATAACCTTGGCACACTATAACCATTGTAAATATGAACCAGTTGTTGAGGATCTGGATGTAAATATTGTGGCCACCGGGATGTTGCAATCGTCATATGTGAAAAATGGTTTTAAGTCACTTTTTTCAGTACCGTTATAACTTTGAATGGTTACTGTTGTAAGCTGAGGACTAGTTGTACATATTGATATCCTAGGGCCATTTATATGACCTTGGAAACAATGAACTTGAATGCTCTGTCATGTAGAGCACAAAAATTGATTCCAATTATCTTAATAGCAATAGCACTTAGACTTATATACCTTCTTTACAGTGATTTACAGCCCTCTCTAAGCAACTTACAGAGTCAGCTTATTGCCTGCAACAATCTGAGTCCTTATTTTACCGACATCAGAAGGATGGAAGGCTGAGTTAACCTTGAGCCTAGTGAGATTTGAACTGCCAAATTGCAGTCAGCTGGCAGGTAGCAGAAGTAGCCTGAAGTACTGCACTCAAACCACTGCACCACCATGGCTCATGACTTAAAGTGATCATAGTTTGGAAATAAAGGCTTGGATCCAGAGCATGATCTGGAAAGGTGGACTAGAATCACTCTGCTCATATGGTTTATGGCTATGATCCTTGGTGGCATATTGGTTAGAATGTACTATAGTAGGCTGACTGCCAGCAGTTCGATCCTGACTGGCTTAAGGTTGACTCAGCCTTCCTTCCTTCTGAAAATTGTTGGGGGCAATGCTGTATGCTGACTCTGTAAACTGCTTAGAGAAGGCTGTAAAGCACTATGAAATGGTATATAAGTCTAACTGCTATTGCTCTTTAGTATTATTCTTTCATTGTTACATTTGGGATTGACATCAACAGGGCTATCAACATAAATTCCTGAATGTTAAGGATTCCTATTTTCTTCTTGATTATCTTAGATTCTGGCAAAATACCATGAGTTGTAAATTCAGAGTCACTGGGTTTAGGTCAAGTACCTGACCTGCAGCAATGAATTTTTTATAAGTAATATATATCAGAATTTGAATTAGTCTTCCCATCACCCTTAAAAGGGTCAAGGAAGAAAATGTAAAGCAAGTTCTTGGAGTTCCTCTTTTCATTACCAAATAAATTGTTCTTTATCTTCCCCCGTAATTGCTACATTTATGAATTTAGAACTTGCATTGCTGCCTTGCACTTTTCTTTTGTTGATTAGTGAAGCCAAATAAGATAAAATAAAGCAGGGAGGTGATTTCTTTCATGAAGTCCAAAACTCCTCTTTCAACATTTTATTTTAAAGTGCACACAGCCAATTTCCTGACCTTGTTTACTTCATTGCAATAACACATGAATATTAATGCACACATATTTTTTATTGGTGACCTCTTCAAGTTAATACAAGCTGACAGTTTAACAGGATAAACAAATGTTTTATTTGTACATTGTGGAATATTTTACCAATGATTGGATATGTATTTTATAATGGCTGGTGTGCTACATATGCTAGGTAGAATATGTGCTAGGTGACCTATTAATCTGTTGATTCATTGGTTCTGTGTTGTAATTGAAAGGTCAGGCCTATCCATTAAACTTATCAACATGGCACAAGATAGTTTAAATATATAAAAAATGTTTCTGTTTGAACTTCAT
Source organism: Laticauda colubrina (assembly GCA_015471245.1). Taxonomy (NCBI): domain Eukaryota; kingdom Metazoa; phylum Chordata; class Lepidosauria; order Squamata; family Elapidae; genus Laticauda; species Laticauda colubrina. The sequence continues at coordinate 9,583,012 of BLBF01000073.1, read as the reverse complement.
TAATTCTATGACATTAGCGTTTAAACAACAATGAGAAAAGTTAATTCTTCCAAATGGACAAATTAAAGCCAGTGAACTGTCAACATGAGAAAGAGTTGTAGATAGTCTAAAAGAAATAAAATAGTTTTCCAGGAATATATTCCTTTCTCTAAGAATATTTGCCACATCTACTGCACTCTTCAATCAAGGGTGATCTTGAATGTGGCCACAATCAAGACCACACTTGGAATACTGCATCCATTTTTGATCACCATGATAGATAGATAGATAGATAGGCAGATAGATAGATGGATATAGAGATAGAGATAGAGAAAAGATAATGACATAAAAATGTTGAGGATCTGGAAAGATTGCATAAAGCAAGAACAACAAGAATGATTAAGGAACTAGAATGTAAAACATACAAAAACAGTTACAAGAATAGAGTATTTTAATGAAAAAAGGACTAGGGGAGATAGGATAGCAATGTTCCAATATTTGAGGGGCTCCTACAAAGATGAGAGGGTCAAATTATTTTCCAAAACACCAAAAGACAAGACAAGAAACAATGGATGGAAACTAACTAAGGAGGGAAGCAAGCAAGAACTAAGGATAAATTTCTTAATAGTGAGCAATCAACCAATGGAACAGCTTGCCTTTAGAAGTTGAGCTCCGTCACTGGATGCTGTCAAAAACAGATTGGACATTTATCTGAGATGGTATGGGATAGCAATAGCGACAACACTTATACACTGCTTCACAGTGCAGCCTTCTCTAAGTGGTTTACAGAATCAGCATATTGCCCCCAACATCCTGGGTCCTTATTTCACTGACCTTGGAAGGATGGAAGGCTAAGTGAACCTTGAGCTGATCAGAATTGAAGAAATCAAACTCCTGGCACTGTGAGGAGTTAGCTTCAATACTGTCTTCTAATCACTGTGCCACCCGATCTCTTAGGATCTCCTGCTTGGGCTGGGGATTGGACTAGAAGACCTCCATGGTCCCATCCAACTCTATTATTCTTTGTTCTTGTTCTTTTCTCAAATGTGATTACAGTTCATTTTAGAAGAACAATATGTTCTTCATTTTATTAAGATACGGGAGGAAGCAAATATCTAGTTTCCTACCTTGTCCAAGAACTAGTATTTCTTGCATTTTTGCTCAAGTTCCTCTACTTTGTAGATGACTTTATGGCAGTGTGATGAGTAGCCAGGAAGTGTTCTGGGATTTTCACCATGTGAGATTGATTTCTTATGCCCCTAAATAGAAAGTCAAAATTTTATTGATAGTCATGGCCATGTTTCAACAAATATTCGGCTCTTTGATGTCTTTACAATGCTTACTCAGTTTTTTTAATCTTTGTAAGGCATCTTTTCTGCCCTTTCTATAATACTATATATGGACATGTTATATATCCTTCCTATACTACCAGCAATCACTCTGGAATCAAGTTATGATGTTCTCTGTTTCTTTCATGTGATTTTTTTTTCTTTCTCCCATGCACCTTAAGTTGCATATCAAAAAAATCTCAAGTATATATGCCAAGGAAAGAAGAAAAAACTCTTCTTCATAAACTGGACATCTGGATGTTGACACATGTGTCTGAGAGACAGCAAAATCTTGGATATGAGATAACAAAAATACCCAAGGAGAATAGTTGGAAGCCCTAAGTTTTCAAGATCCAGATGATAGAGTTGGCATTTTCCTTCTATTTTAAAGAATCACATAATCTCAAAAATATATGGATCTTAGATTTTATTTTGTTTTGCTTAATCATCACAATGCAATTTTGTTGGAAACCATAACCCATTGCATATTGTGGTGTTTTACTTCTGAATAGATAGATGATAGATGATAGACAGACAGACAGAAAGAGTAGATACATAGATAGGATAGATAGACAATACAAACTAGATATGATAGATAGATAGATAGATAGATAGATAGATAGATAGATAGATAGATGATAGAAATAAATAGATGATAGCTAGATAGCTAGATAGATAGCTAGATAGCTAGATAGATACATAGACAGGCAGACAAACAGATAGACAGACAGAATATAATAGATGATAGCTAGATAAATAGATGATAGAATAGAATAGATAGAACAGATGATAGCAAAAAAATAGACGATGGATGATGGAATATAATAGAATAAATAGATGATAGCTAGCTTGCTAGAATAGATAGAGATAGATAAATTAGGGGTATTTAGCAGATAGATAGATAGATAGATAGATAGATAGATAGATAGATAGATAGA
>BLBF01000073.1:9559828-9573866 GCA_015471245.1 Laticauda colubrina | reverse complement strand
CATGGGGCTGTAGTTGTTTTGCTAAGTATTTAGCTAGGTTTTGTAATATATATACACACACACACAACCCAACGCTAATAGAAGGAACAACATAATCAGATCAATCAGTCAACCGGATCCTACTTCTTTATTAAAATTTCATGTTACAAATTACATATTACAAATAACCATATTTGTTTTTTCACATTTATCATATTATGGGCTTCATGGCTAAAGTCTCCAATCTTAAGGGTGCATCCTTATATTAAAGAGTAATTAGGTTTTATAAATATAGCTATAATCTCGACTTAGTTTTCATAATGCTGCTGCATAGGAAAAGAAAAATTAACAATGGCTATGTTGAGTGCAGTTAATGTACAGTGAATACATTTTTATAAAGGAACAAATTATTCAGCTTTCATGAACTGCAAACATGTTAATCTGGCAGAATAATTAAATAAATGCCAGTATGAAGCACTTCAGTGCAACAAAGAAAGGGTTGGTTATCTTTCATTAGCAGGCATAGATCTTAAAACTGAATGCTGGTAAACTCATCTTAGTTAAAACAAAACAAAAAACACTTAGTCATGCAGCCAAAAAAAAAGACTGTTTGAAAAACTTCTGAAGCTGTTTTGGAAGAATGAGTTAAAACAATGAGGAAAACTCTCAGTAATTTGGTCAGAGAGGAGAAAGTTTCTCCATTTTTATCAAAAAATGCAATTATTTCTAAGACAGAACTGCTCTTTCAGAACATACTTTATATCTTTCCCTCCCAAATGTCAGCTTTTGCTGCAAAACATGAACCCCATGAAAATTCAACTTAACCTCATTTTTATATCCCAAAGACTATTTTATGATGGAGGACTGTAGAGGAATAACTAATCTGATGATTATTGCTAGTGATTCAATGGCTAGCAATGAGAGTTTCGTGCAGGTGTTTTATTACTGCGGTAATCAAAACATGATGTCTTATCAATGATGAATACAATATGCAGCAGAAGATAAAAGTCAAGATTCCCACCCACCCATCCCAAATTAAGCTCCATTACAAACATTTGGTGTCACAGGGATGTATAATTTAATCTCCTTGGTGAAACAACTTTCCATAAATCTCCCAGATTCAATGGCTGGAATATCAAATTTAGGAAAATCCCTGCCCAGTAAGTACTTATTGGTGCAGAAATGTCACTTCCACATCAAGGTAAAATGCAGTGGTGGGATTCAAATTTTTTTACAACAGGTTACAACAGGTTCTGTTGACTCAGCCTTCCATCTTTCCAAGGTCAGTAAAATGAGGACCCAGTTTGTTAGAGAAAATATGCTGACTTTGTAAACCACTTAGAGAATGTTGTAAAGTACTATGAAATGCAACCGCAGAATACACTGGTGGAATTTAAATATTTTTACTACTGGTTTTGTGGGTGTGGCTAGATGGGTGTGGCTTGGTGGGCATGGCAGGGGAAGATACTATACATTCTCCATTCCCACCCCACTCTTGGGGGAAGGTTACTGCGAAATCTCATTCCCTCCACACCCCACTAACCTCCTTTCCAGCTCTGTTCTCCTGTGCAGGTCAACAAAAGAGGATCCAGCCAATCAACTGGGACTCGGGAGACAGAGAATAGATGGGGGAGGCCAGTCAGAAGCGATATTTGTCGGTTCTCCAAATGACTCAAAATTTCTGCTACCAATTCTCTGGAACTGGTCAGAACCTGCTGAATACCACCTCTGCTCGGAAGGATGGAAGGCTGAGTCCACCTTTAGCCGGTCAGGATCGAACTCTTGGCAATGGATGGCAAAAACCTGCAATATTGCATTCTAACCACTGCTCCCCTATAGCTCCTAAATTTATCAAGACATCTGACTTCATAAGACATGGGGAAGGTTGGTGAACTTGGCTGACTAATTTATGTGTGAGTCAGTTAAATATATATTGGAAACCTCAGTAAACTTAGTGTTTTACATGTGCAGCTATTCAACTTGTGGTTAGTCAATGTCCCCATTTGCTGATTCTATGGGCAACAATCCAGAAATATTTGTGGAGAACACTGACAGTGAGCCTACATTGTGGCTGTTGAAAATAGTGCCCATGTTCTGTTAACACATTTTGGAGAGTAGAATGTCCCAGGGTTTCCAAATTCTGACCCCAAGTTAAAACTGTGTTGAGTTTGTGACAGTTGAAATTGTCTGCTGGCAAGCACAAACAGCCAATTTTGAAATTGCTTCCAGTGTTGGGATCCCGTAAAATGCTGCCACTCAAATCACTGTGCTTTTTTTTTTTTTTTTGATCTTGAACAAACACTTTGGAATATTTGTTCAAGCTGGAAGGCTGAAAGGAACCTTTCAGGATCAAAACACACTGAATACTTCTGGGAAACCCTGTAACTTATCTTTTTGCCTTGATTCTGTCCATTCTATGAATACCTGTAGTGCAATGTTTAGTAAGTAGGTCATCTTACTACTTTTCTGTAAAATATGTACTGATTTTTACACTCTGGACAATCATGTAATTGCTATCCAAGTACAGGCAGATACCTGAATTCCTGAAAATTACAGAAACAAGTTGACCCTTATGGGCAATTTGGTCAAACATAGCTTCCATAACCTTTAAGAAATGTCTCCAATTTTCAACTTACACTTGTGATTTATGCTTATCCTCTTAAAGTTTCAATGGAAGCAACTATGTCCTTCTTCGGTTTCTAGACAATTGTTTCCTGAGTAGAAAAAAGTGCTTTACTCAATCCTAAAAAAGAGCAATCTTTTTTCATAAAGTACCAAATCTACCCTACAAGGCTGAAGGTTTCGTCCACAAGGCTGAACTCAAGATGTTTAGAATAATTCTAAAGATAAATGATTATGTAAATGAACAAATTAATGACCATCAATTTTAACTAAAAATCCATTTAAGTTTAGGAAGAAAGTGGAAAGAAACTCAAGAAAATATCCTATATCCCATCATTGCTATCTGATGTTAATATGAACCCGGGATGGTGGAAATCTTGTTTAGTACATCACTGATTGCATAAAAGGATTATTCCTCGGAAGAATCAAGCAAAATGATGTCACTGATAGATGGAAGCACAGAACTACCCCTCAACACAACTGAACTGTGAATACACAGGATTGAAAATCTGATTAGTTGAGCTGAAAAATATCACTGAGTCCAGAAGCAGTTTCACAAAAACTATTCAAAACCTTGAAGAGGAATCCTATTTCAGTTTTCTACATTTTTTTTCTTCTTCTAAGGGCAGAAATTAAAAAAAAAAAAAAAATTCCCCACTTTATGGATATATGTGAAACAATGGGAAAACTCCTGCCAAACTCAACTATGAATTCTACTTGTCCTTATGGACTGAAACCATAGAATGAATCTCTTTGCATAAATCCTCAAGTTTTTTTTCAGCCACAAACTGTGTATCCTGAAACCTAGCATTTTGCTAATTGCATATAAAAGAAACCCAGGAGAAGAAACACAAGCTGTATTTATATTATGAGATTACCATTAAGGGATGCCAATGTTTTCCTTACCATTTTCTAAATTTCAAGGGAGGGAGTTCACACTGTGTGTCCTCTGTCTACAGAGCACCAAGTCCTTATTAGTATTAATTGGAGCTATGCATGTTTGCGCCAGCAGAGATTATTATGAAAATGTTATGGGAGTGGAGATTTGCATGTTAAAATAGTGTATATATAGTCTCCACTAACCATTATTAACTGAATCTTAAATAGGAAAGCACTTTCTACTATTAATACCTTGTTTTCCTCAAAGTAAGATCTATCAAAAAAAAAAAAAAAAAAAAAAGCCCTAGCAAGTTTTTACGCATGCATCTAATAGAAGCCCCCCTCCAAAATAAACCATACTTCAGTGCCTCTGCAACTGGTTGGCTGCCCATTCTATCTGGTTGCTTGTGATGCTGCCAACATGAGGTACGGAGAGGTGGGGAGCTGCCCCATGCACCCCACACTGGCTTACCTCAGAACCAGGCCATTTATGCCAACTGCTTTGTGATCACAACACTGGCAATTCACTTGGTCTCCTGCTCTGTTGTGGCTGCAAGCAAACAGAAGAAATGGGCAGCAATCACATGGAGTCCTGCTGGATGGGGTTGGTGGAGCTGCTGCCAGGAGGAGAGCCAAATGTTGGGGCATGGGCGGATTGGCTGCAGGGGCCATGAGGTAAGCCAGTACATGGCACATGGAGCAGCTCCATCACCCCCTGCTTCATGGTGGCAGCACCGGCATGCTATGCAGCCTCCTGTGCCACCACGAGCAAGCAGAAGTGGGCTCCCATACATGGAAAAATAAAAGACATCCCCTGAAAATAAGCCTTTGTGCTTATTTCAGAACCCAAAAGAAAATAAGACTAGGTCTTATTTTTAGAGAAACACCAGTAGGTCAGTAGGGCAGAAAAAGAGCTGGAGCCTCTTCCCAGTGTGTGCATGCACAGAACTGCCAGGAAAAGGAAACAGTTAAAGCCCACATCACACTGGCCAACGGATGCAAAAAGGACACAGCGGAGGAGCAAAATGTTCCATCCGTTGTTATCCGCTCTCAAAAGGGGCAAAAATTTGCATAATTGGAGTGGATAACACAGACGCGGGGAGGACGCAGGGCGGATGCAAAGTGGATGCGGAAGGGAAGCCTAGCGGATGGAAGTAGATGGGAGTGGATGGCGCAACTCCAGGGCTTCCGGGGGGCCTCAGCGAAGCGGACGCGGAACGGATAAAGCGGATGCAGAATGGACGCCGAATGGATGAAGCGGATGCACAGCGGATGCACAGCAGATAAAGCGGATGCACAGCAGAAGCCGAGTGGATGCACAGCAGAAGCCGAGTGGATGCACAGCGGAAGCGGAACAGATGCCTAGCGTTAATTGCGCATGCGGGGGGGAAGTATTACGTAAGCCCCCCAGATATAAAGGGAAGCAGCTCGCACGTGGCCAGCATTCTGAGGAAAGACTGCTGCTGGACACTTCGAGTTCCTTGCCTGCCCTGCCAGCCTGCCTTCCAGCCAGCCTTGGTGCCTGCCTGCCTTCCTGCCAGGCTTTCTGCCAGCCTTCCTTCCAGGCTTCCTGCCAGCCTTCCTGCCAGCCTTGGTGCCTGCCAGCCTCCCTGCCAGCCAGCAACCCCACAACCATGGGGAGGAAGCGAAAGCCTCAGCAGCCTGCCGCCATCCCTGGCAAGAGGGACAGGTCCAACCTCCTGCCCCCTGCCCCTGACTCTGCTTCTGCTGGGGCTTCTCCTGAAGCTCCTCCTGGCAGTGGAGCTTCTGCTGGTGCTTATTCTGTTGAAGCTGCTCCTGGTCCTGCTCGACCTGCTCGTGCTCCTGGTCTTGCTCATCCTGCTCGTCCTGCTCGTGCTCCTGGTCCTGCTCATGCTCCTGGACTTGCTGGCCCTGCTGGTGCTTACTCTACTGCTGCTGATCGTGGTCCTGCTGGTCATAATGCTGCTGCTGATCCTGCTGCCACTGCTGCTGCTGCTGCTGATGATGATCCTGCTGCTGCTGCTGCTGCTGCTGCTGATGATGATGATGATGATTCTGCTGGTGCTGCTGCTGCTGCTGGTGGTGTGGAGGAGCAGCCCCTACTACCTGGGAGCCCCTCTGATGAGGGCCCATCTGGACCAGCCAAAGGGAGGAAGAGGCGTATGCGACAACGGGAGAGGAGGCAATACTGTATTGAGGAGGTGCACGAGTATGAGGTGCAGGAGTGGCTGAGAGAGAACGACTATCTGTGGCAGAAGGGACACCGGCTGTACAGAGACACCAAGCGGAAGCAGGCTGCTTGAAGAGAGAGGGCAAAGAGTATGGGTTACACTTCCTCGGCTGGTGGAAGCACATGCACACCTGGTACGGGAAGCTGCACCTGAAGAAATCTGGCCAGGCCACTGTGAAGCTGACAGACAGAGAGACCTACGTCATGGCCAAGTGCAGCTTCCTAGAGGGTGAGGTCCGCCACCGAGGAGCACCAGCAGCCCCTCTAACTCCGGCAGCCTGCTGAAAGCCAGTCCTCTTCCGGCCGAGAGTCAGTCCCTGTCTGCAGGCAGGGTTTCTGTGGAGCATGACATGGTGGAGAACCCGCGGACAGGTGTGGTAAGCGTGGTGGAGTGCGTAGAGTACTCCCTGGTGCGGTGGGAGAAAGGAGACATCGAGTCCACCACAGTCCTAGCCGCATCCACCCCCCCCCAGATCCGCCTCTGCCTCCACACTGTCCTGCTGGAGATCAGGGACACCATCTGCATCAGCATAGATCTCCTCTCTCAGCTGGTCCACCCCGACTCCTCATCCTCCGACTGCAAGCCCTTCCTCACCTATGTCAACCACACCCTCAAGGAAATGGCAGATCCACAGTACCAGCCGGTGAATGACCTGATCACCAAGCTGCTTCACAACCCTCCAGACCCAGAGGAACCTGCTCCCACCCATTCCAGGTCTGCTCCTCCACCCCAGGTGATGTCCCTCCCATTCCAAGGCTTCCCACAGGCCCTCACCTACCAGGGCTACGGCTATCAGGAGGTTCAGCAGCACAGGCAGCAGCCCTTCCCAGTCCAGACACAGAGTCATCGGATGACACCATTGCCACCTGTTTCACTGATGCCACCGATGCCACCCACGCCAACGATGCCACCGACGACAGCGATGCCACCCACGCCAATGATGCCACCCACGCCAGTCCTCACCCAGCTGCAGACCAGACAGCCCCACTACACTACTCCTTCCTCCACCCCACAGCCAAGCCCAGCCTCAGTACATCTGTCATCAGTACTGGGGCTGAAACCCTATGGCATGGAGGAAGGACCTCTCAGCATCACGGGGCTGAGCCAGCTGTCTGAGAGCTTTCTCAACACACCGTCCCCTGTTGTCCTCTTGAGGCCAGGCATTCCAGCACCACCCACCACCACAGTACCTGGACGCTTCACCCCTGAGACTGGGCACACCTCCGAGGTAGGTTCTGAGGGAGAAGGCGTCATCCCCCACGATGAAGTAGGGCACATCTTGCGTGTCGTTGGGCAAGGGGTCTGGATCAGGGAAGCCCACCATGAGGTTGCCTTCCAGCCCCTCCTTGAGGTGACTGGCGTTGTATACCTGGGCATCTGAAGATGAGTCGTAGCCTGAAGCATCGATGTACATGAACATGTAGTCAGCATCAACCATGGTGAAGAGGACGATGCTGAAGAAGCCCTTGTAGTTGAAATAAGTGGACCCCGACTTGGCTGGAGCTTTGCAGGCCACGTGCTTGCCATCTATGGCTCCAATGGTGTGGGGGAAGTTCCACCTCTGATACCACTGCTCTGCAACTTTCTTTCATCTTTCTTCAGTGGAGGGGCACTGGAGGAGCTCCTCCTTGTATTCTTCGATGATGGCCTGCACCACTTCTCTGACCACAATGCTGATGGTGTTGTGTGGCACCCTCCAGCCGTACTGCATGCTTTTGTAGGTGGTCCCTGAGGCCAGGTGGCGCAGAGTGAGTGCCACCTTGAGCCCAGGTTCCAGGCTGGGCCGGAAGTTGGTGTTTGCCTTGGTCAACCTGGGTGTCAGCTGCTGCACAACTTCATCAAACATGGCTGGAGCCATCCTCATGAAGTTCTGGAACGCCTGAGTGTCTTCGCTCCTGAGCTCCACCATCAGCTTGTTGTACAGTCCGTACTCTGCTCTTCTCCCGATCCATTTTCAGACCCAGACGCTTCTTGGCTGCCTCTTTTTCTTCCTGTAGTAGAGTTCACAGAGCCTGTAGATGGCTTCGTACTGTTGCAGAAGGATGGTGGCTGCCAAAAGGACTGTGGTACGATCCACGGTGGACATGACTGGATGCTGTGGAAGAGGAAGAGTCAGATGAAGGCTGCAGAGGTCTGCACAGGTGGGCTGCTGGGCTGAAAGTCAGATGCAGATGAGTTGCTCCCCCTTTTTATAGGCAGTATAGGTGTCCCTTTGCATCCTCTAGGCATCCTCTAGGCATCCTCTAGACATCCTTAATATCCGAGATAGGTCCCCTCTGCGGACGTTTTTTCCGCTTTAAACACTTTGTTTCCATGCTGCATCTGTTCTGCATCCGTTCTGCATCTGTTCCGCGTCCGTTCCGCTTCCTCCTTGCATCCAGGCGGATGCGAGTTGCGCGGATGCGCAGCAGACACCAAGCGGATATAGCGGATGCGTAACGGATGCGTAATGGATGCGTAGCGGATGCAGAACGGATGAACTGGATACATTTTCCGCGCAAAAGTTTTTGGCAGCCCAAAACTTTCTGAGTGGATGAAACGTCAATAAACGGATGCTGGACAGATAGAGAGGAAGCAAAACGGAGGCAGTGAGTACATCACGTTTTCGAACGGATGGCAAGGTTTTTATTCCGTTTTACAACCTCTTTGCATCCGTTGGTTCAGTGTGACATGGGCTTTAGGAACAAGAGTCGACTCGGGAGTAAAGGCTCGGGTGGACAGTGAATAGCCTCTCCCACAGGGAATAAAGATGAGTGAAAGGGGATTGGTGTTTGCAGAAGACAATTAGTTCAATTCATTAGGGTGAAAATCTGTTCCTGACTTCTTGCCAAATAATTGCTATTACAGTGTGGTGTTTGTAAGATATTGTCCTGGCAACTCTCCAAGCCTGATTAAGGTCTGTTGTTATGAAACCTCATGAAAGACAGTTTGCTGGGACTTTACTTGATAGAAATTCCCTTTAACTTAAATAAAAGGGGTTTTATCAGGACAAGGAGTCTACTTCATGACTTTGGAAAGCCTAGGTCAAAACAATTCTCTAAAAACACGGGGAGTTTGGTTCCAGTCCTTTTAAACCAGAGTTTAAATTTAAATAGCATCATTCCAAATATTTTGGCTTAATCGTGATAAAGAGAGAATTGCATCAGGCAGAGATGTGTTTCTGGGAAATTTAAAAACAGCAACAACAACAATCCTTCTTTCACGACAAAAAAATGGAGGGAAATGCAAAGAACTTTAGATCAGAGGCACATCAATTCACATATTATTTCTGACATGTTCCAATTCTAAGGATATAGTTGGTTGCTTTGCATTGCATTTGGCTTTCAAGGCCAATCTTGGACACAGTCAGTTGAGTTTTGAGTAACAACAGGGTCGCTGGAATAAATTGTAGCAATATTTTTCTAACCTTGCAATGTCTTTTCATGATGATTATATGTACACTACCAAATATGCAGCTGGCAAACTAATCATAATGAATCTCCTGTGCCTGAGCCAGAAAAGGGAGGGAAGAAGAAAGTTAAAAATGCATTATTGTGGAATAGTAAAGGGGAAAAACCAACTTCCAGGTTGAAAGGATTGGTTGGTGACATGATCATTATCTGTGGGACACCAAGTTGAGGACTCCTTTCATGTCCCAAGCAGGAGCTAGAGTGAAGGATGGGAGCTCACCATGCCCTCATGGCAGCATTCAGATCTCAAACATGGACTTGTTAACCTCCTTCATTTTGTCTCTTCACTTCCTTCAGTTTTTGAGCTAGAAGTCTTCTCAAAGCAAGACAGCAGATTACTGCATTCAGGTTCTTAGTAAAATTGGTCAACAAGCAAGCAGTTTATATTATTCTTAGAGCATGGCTTTATTTGAAAGGGGAAATATGCCTGAAGAATTTCACATTTTAATACTGCCTACCTCTGTGGGCACATTATATTGCTTTAAATATTTGAGGACCATTGAGGTACTTTATTATCTGGAAATTCTAGCGCTGTAGCTGTATTGAGAAATCATCCATCATTCCAGTGGAAGACAATAGGAAACATATGCTTCCATATATTTGTCAACAAAATTAGTCACCAGAAGGCAAAGATAAGCTGGGTCCTTCCTTCCTTCCCCCTCTCTCCTTCCCTTCCCTTCTCTTCCTTTCCTCTCCCTCCCTTCATTCCTATAGCCTTCATACTGTAATATCAAGTAAACTGAATATGAATGATTTCCTTTTTAATGACACTATAACTCCAGTTTGGCGCCAATCAATAAATAAACAAAAAATTAACAATAAACATACACTTTAAATTTTATTGCATTGTAACTTTCATTTAGTCACATTTTGAAATAAAATTAAACCCTATATCCAGTGGAAACTTTTTATTTTTTTCTCCTCTCCTTTCCTCCTCTTCCCCCCCCCTTCCATTATTCTTTTTCCTCTTCATTTTTCTCTGCTTCTTTTTTCTTAATAACTTGGAGACCCCTTTTAGGCATCAGTAAATCTGGAACAATACCATTCAGGTTGTGTTGAGCCTGGAATATTCACTGCAGGAAGACTGTGGTTTTTAATCTATCTCTCAAATAATGCATTCTGGTACATTCTGGTACACTGAGCATGACTGCTTACAGCATTGCAGGCAAGAGGCAGGAAGTATGTCCAACTTCACACTTTCCTATAAGATAAAGTATGCCCCAATTCAATTTTCCCCATGTTGCTTGGCTCCCACAATTGTCACACATCTTCCATTGCAAAGGAGAGGCAGAAAATATTCGCCCTTCCCTGGATGTTAATTTATTGTTCTAAAGAGGTTAAGAAAGTCAATATGGACATACCATATTGGCCAGAATGCAAATCAGCCATGCTATACAATGCCTCTTTATTAGGCAAGTATGAGAACTGAGCTTAAACAGCTAGGTGCATTTTTTCCCTCCCATCTAGATTGCAACTCTTCTACCAGTAATAAAAAGCCATTCTATATTTCTACCCAATTGTTACCATAATTTACATTTTCCAAGTTGCTTGCAATTCCAAGGAATCCCAGTTTCTTGATTTATTTTTTGCCTGATAAAGTGAATGTCAGAGTAATCTATTTAGTCATTTGCAAAGAGAATGTAATTTGCTTGGCAACGGCATCTTATATGGCCGAGAAAAGAAAAGAAAAATCATATTTGCTATCAACTTCTCAGACTGTTCTAATTATATCTGGTCAGCATTGCCCTTTTTCTCCTTTTATGGATATTTCCCATTTTAAGCAAGCAGCAAATGATGAATCACCCTTCTGACAAATAATGATAATAATAATAAAAAACATAGTTGTTTACAGAAGTTGTGTACTTTAATTAATCTGCTCAAAACAATCTGTGTCTTCAAAACAATAAATAATTCATCCTGGCACCAAAGAAATTGTTTGCTTTTCTTTTTAAAGTTTGGCTCCCTGTTTATTAAATTTCAGCATAAGGTGTTTAAAGGCCTTTTCTTACCTGACTAGTTTCCCAAAACATTGTTCTTCTTGCTATATACATGATGATTATCAAGCTTTTTTTTTTTTGCAGTCAGCAATTACTGCTACAGCAAACAAGCCAAAACACACGTAGGAGCCCATTTTTAACACATTTACCTGGATGTAAGTTCTAATGAGTTCAACAGGGTTTTCGCCTTGACAAATATGGTAGGGTTGCAAAAGAAGCCACAATTAAGATTTTTAGGAGAAAGAAAACCACAAACAAGCAGAAACATCGCTAGCTAAGTCTGGACTGCAATCTTTGTAATGCAGACAAAGAATGTGTTAATAAGGGGGAAATGTAGGCCATCCTATATTAATTAAAAAGTGTGTCTTAATTGCCTGGCATGAAAAGGTACAGTCCAGCACTTTTGGAACAACAACTTTAAGCATTAAAGGAAAATGGATTGTACACATAACCTAATAAATTCTACACAATTTTTTTTAGAGTCACCTATAGGTTAGATGGCAGCCCACAAATCTAACATATAAATATAAATAAACAAATACAAATACTATTAGGTGCCATTGTATATAGCAATAGCAGACTTATATATCGCTTCACCGTGCTTTTACAGCCCTCCTTACATGGTTTACAGTCAGCCTATTGCCCTCAACAATCTGGGTCCTCTCATTTTACCCACCTTGGAAGGATGGAAGGCTGAGTCAAACTTTGAGCCTGGTATGATTCAAATTGACAAATTGGAGGTGGCTGGAAGGCAGCAGGAGTAGTCTATAGTACTGAATTCTAACAGTCATCTGAAGGGCAACAGTCAATGAGTTCAGTTCCTGGTAGACAGTTTCAACCCTATAAACAAAATAACAGAATAATACAGTTGGAAGGGACCTTGGAGGTCTTCTAGTCCAAACCCCTGCTCAAACAGGAGACCCTATACAATATCTGGCTGTATATGGTGAATCTGAATAAAGATGAAATAAATTGTGGTACTGCCTACTGCCTACTAGTTCAGAAGCCATGATTCCAGCTCTTAAATTTCTTGGGTCTCTTTTCTTTGGCTGATATTTATTTTACATTATACTATTTATATGCATTGTATACATGAATTAATGTGTGCAATTAAAGTATTCTAAAGTTAAATTAAATAAATTAAATAAATCAATTAAAGTATACATTAAATGAATGTATATTATAAAATAATTCAAAATATTGAACAATCACAAAGTAATTTACTGAGCAATGGGGAAGACGAGGTTGCCTTAAATAAAACCATCATAGTAAACTCTTATATTATTGTAAATTAACTTGGGCATTAAAAAGACAAATAAGTGGCCTATTATTGTTATACATATTGTATTGTTTTATTCTTTTTAACATTGTAAGCTATGTCACCTTGTGGTGAGATGGGTGGCAAATATATTTAATAAATGAAATAACATGGAAAACAAAGCAAAAGAAATACATTAAAGCAGGATTTAACACATCACAAATTAAAAAATCTTTTAAAAATTTAAAAGTTCACTTTAAGAAGATGATTTTTAAGACAGTCAGGAATAAATGCCCCGGTAATAAATTATTGTCTTTTGGGGAAGAAGAGTGAAAGGGCCAAATATCAGAAATGGTATAGGGTCTCCTGCTTGGGTGGGGGGATGGACTAGATGACGTACAAGGTCCCTTCCAACTCTGATTATATGTTTTCTGTTAACTGTCATGGAGGGATGAATTCTATAGTTGGAGTGCTGTCACATCAAACATAATTTCTTTAGACCAGTGTTCTCAACCTTGATAATTCTAGGGTGTGTGGACTTCAACTCCCAGAATTCCCCAGCCAGCACATCTTTTATTTCATGAAAAGATTGATGCTGCTGTTGTTCTTCTCACTTCTTGGCTGTCACACATGGCCAAGAGATGGATAGATCAACCATCATCATATATTATACCTTCAAGTTCTTCCAACCTTCAGATTTCTCTGCTTGCAAACTGGGCAACCTAGCCAGCTCTGGCTCATCAAAGTGATTTGCCTCCCTTGGCAGCAAGTTGAGATAATTGCAGAAGGCAACATCAAAAGCCACTGAGAAGTTGTAAAAAAAAAAAAGAAGAAGCACAAAAGTTCTGGCATGTCATGAGTTACTGTCCTTTAATTCACAGCCAGCACCAAGTAGAGGGGGGGGGGGAATTGCTCTGTTTCCATTGTGATTGACATTGCTTGTGGAGCCAAAATGTCATCTCTCAAGCAGAAGAAGGAAATTTCAAAAAAAAAAAAAAAAACCTGAGAGAAAGTACAGACTTGCTGAAGAAAAGTAAACTTAATAAGCAACTCCTGAATGGTTTCATGCTCTGCAGCTACAGAGCTCTGATGCCTAGATGAGGAAAGAAAAATGAAGAGCATTGTCATGTATGAATACCATGGGGAAAGGCATTTACAGTGACTGAAATGCTAATCGGAAGCATTCTGATCTACATTTATTTTTTCCTTATAAAGTCCCAATTATCCAAGTTAACCTTTCAATCATCTTTTGAGGCTGAATGATAACTAGGACAGCTCCTTTCTTACTCCTGTAATCCAACATGACTGCACTCTGGTTAGAGGGACCTCTCTCCTTCCTGAAAGTTTTCTGTAGAAATCACACTCATCTTCCCTCTAATGGTTCCTATTTGAAATGTTAATCTTTGATTTAGGACTTGCTGTTCCAAACTTTCAGGCTGATTTATTTGTGAATTCTGGGAGAGTTCTGCATCCTCATTTTCTTTCCTATTTCACTGGCAAGTTTACTTAAAAGAGATGGCCACAGGCATAATAATAAAATTTATAACTAATTATGCAAGGTATACACAATAGATGATAGATAGATAGATAGATAGATAGATAGATAGATAGATAGATAGATAGATAGATAGATAGATAGAT
>BLBF01000073.1:9531354-9557579 GCA_015471245.1 Laticauda colubrina | reverse complement strand
TATATTATATTATATTATATTATATTATATTATATTATATTATATTAATTTATTTGATTCTTTTTTATTAGTTTTATTGTTTTAAATGAGGTTTTATATTCTGTAAGCTGCCTTGAGTCACCACATGTGTATCGGTGCTAATATAAATTCAATAAATAAATAAACTCCTACTGAGTTGCATTTCAAATTCTGAATTGTGGTGATTTTAGAGTTCAGTATCTTATCTCTAATCCTGCATTTGTGGTGTGACTGCTTCTCAAGTAAGCTCCTGTTCAAACTCTAATCAGGAAATGTGTTTCTCTTGATTCTGCAGGGCATTGATTCTTTTTATTTGGGTAGTGGGAGGACTCCCCTAGACACAAACACACATTTTGGGACACCAGCTGTCACTTTGATCTAGGCCTGTCTCTGAGAACCAAGAAGAGTCATCTTCGCTTGCATATATTAAACACTTCAGATGACATACAACCTGCTTTATTTATGAGGGTATTTTGAAGGAGTCTTTGATCTACCTATAACTCACCATAACCAATGAGTCACACTCTGATCCAGCAACCTATGCTGAGATGAAACAATGCTATTTCAGCCAACAAAGCTAGTTCAATATTCAGCAAGGGAATCTGGAAAAACCCTTGCTCACGGTCACATAAGATAAGTGTCCTGCATACAAAAAGCTAGTAAATCTTTATCCCTGCTGAACTGATGTCCATCTTCAAGATGTTCAATTTTGTTTTAGAAATCCCTTTATGCATTTTGAATGGTTTCAGTCTCTCTTTCTGGGCATTTAAACTGGCCCTTAAGCCCCTGGGAAAATAATGTTTCTGTATTTTTTTTTTCCAGCCCTGTATTTCAAGCTGCTGATTTTTATGCCATTTTCAAAAATGAATAAAATATGTAGAAAACTAAAGCTAAGATGATAATTCCAACTGTTCTAAAATTATCCCGACAAGCTTACCAGATAGCATTGCTAATTAGGAAATTTAATTGTAACATCCATCTTTCATTTTATTCCTTGAGTTTTAAGTGACAATCTGAAATAAGCTCATCCATCATATCAAGATAGGTCATCTTTCTCCTTGACTATTGCATGAGGTGCAATTAGAGTGCATGTGCGTGCAGGCACACACACACACACACACACACACACACAAGATAAAATGTCATAGTTGGTCATCTAACATAACAACTTTTATATTTAATATATGTAGATACAAGTTTTCTCCTACTTTCTAATTTCATTAACAGCATTCAAGTTCACATACTCATCACTAAATCCCATCAGAATCAAAATTTTTGAGAAACTTATTGTTCAAAAATTCAATTTGAAACTGGGAATCTTCCAGTTTCAATTCCAGGGAATCTTCTTTTTAAAAAAAAATAGAATTACTAAATTGATGTGATGTTCAAATCAACTTGGTAATTCTATAAAAACAGAAGATTCCCTTGAATCAGTTTCAAATTGAATTTTTGAATAGTATCTTGTTCAAATCAACTCAGGAAGAAGAAGGAGAAGAAGAAGGAGGAGAAGGAGAAGGAGAAGGAGAAGGAGAAGGAGAAGGAGAAGGAGAAGGAGAAGGAGAAGGAGAAGAGGAAGGAGGAGGAGGAGGAGAAGGAGAAGGAGAAGGAGAAAAGGGCAACAAAGATGGTCAGGGATCCCTTACAGACCTTTTACGAACAGGGTGAGGTCAACAGGAGACAGTCTAAGGTTAAATTTTTGGGGTTTGGGGAAGAAACCACAGAGTCAGGGAGAGTATTCCAGACATTGACCACTCTGTTCCTGAAGTCATATTTCCTGCAATCAAGTTCGGTGCGGTTTTCCTTGAATTTGTATCTATTGTGTGCTTGTGTATTGTTATGGTTGAAGCTGAAGTAGTCATTGACAGGTAGGACATTGTAATAGATAATTTAATATACTACACTTAGGTTGGACTGGAGGCAGTGTAGTTCTAGGTTGTCTAAGCCTAACATTTTAAATTTGGTGGCATAAGGTATTCTGTAGAGGAGGGGAAGACTTTTCTCATGATATATCTCTGGACTTTCTCAACTATATTAATATCTGATTAGCAATGTGGGTTCCAGACAGATGAGCTGTATTTGAGAATTAGTCTAGCAAATGTTTTGTATGCTTTTGTTACTGAGCTCAGTTTAGCATGGATTCGCTGCTGTTCGGATCAAAAATTAACTAAGTCTGACCTGCAGAGATGGCAATCTTGCAAGGTTTTAATTTTTCTTTGCTTTAGTAGAGCTCAGTACATTTATCATACACTTAATTGTAGTTTGTTCCTACTATCTTTTAACCAACAGTGATGATAATAATTCCAGGAAGAGTTTGTTACCTAAGGTTAAATTGCTACAGTTAGATCTAAAACCAGCTTACTTTCAATGTCTATCCTTGGATTTCATCGCTCTCTTTCTCACTTAATTCATCTTCATATATTCACGTTTAAGCCTTTCTCATACCATTTTGTACTTCCATTTGTGGTGAAGTAAACAGGGATTATTTAATGTAAATGCATATTTAAAGAAGAGTCTTTCAAATATATTTTGTCTCAGACCATATTTTTTCAATATATTCTGTAAAAATGTTACCCTATCCTAAATACATGTTTTTCAATGCTTGGGTGATTTTTCCCCCCAACTGTATTATTTGAACCAGAAAGCACAAGACCTGTAGCATAATTATTTCCTGAATGTTACATTATGTGAAAAAAAATGTATTCCAACTGTTTTAAGTTGACATTGGAACATGAAAGTATTCTCAATATATTATTTTATATCAATATATTGTTTGATCAATATCAATATATAATATCAATTTATGTCAATACATTACTTTATTTTATATTTTATTTTAATTTCATTTCATTTTTATTTCAGCCCTGTCCTGTAGCATTTGATGCACCACCATAATAACATTTTATTCCTATTTTTAAAACCTGATTTCACAAACCTGTTTGTGAATTACTGGATTTGTGATAGGAAATATATCATTGTGTTAAAATATAATCTCTCCCTGGGTGAAAATGGCCATTCAAATCCCTAGCGCCGTTTAACAGAGTGAACTCTCATTACTTGTCCCAGCTTCTGCCAACCTATCAGTTCAAAAGCATGTAAAAATGCAAATAGAAAAATTGGAACCACTTTGGTGGAAAGGTAAATATGTTCCATGCAACTTTGGCATTTAGACATGCCAGCCACATGACCACAAAGATGTCTTCAGACAGCACTGGCTCTTTGGCTTTGTAATGGAGATGAGCACTGCTCCCGAGACCCAGAAACGACTAGCGTGTATGTGTGAGGGGAACTACTATCATTACCTGTTACAGGTATGTTGAGGTCTCTCATGGGTCTAGCCAGCCCCAAAGGTGCATGATCTTCTGTTTCCCTTATGTAAGGCCACACATCCATGTTTTAACACCTTTGTGGAGGCAACGAGATTAAGGGCTTTTCTCACCTCTGGGGGAAGAATGCAGGGTAGGCAAAAGGAAAGGTCTTTTCCTAGACTCCCATCAGGTGAAATTTCTTGACTGATGTTTGATTGATGGTTTCTGCAGCATCCCTTACCTGCTTGAAAGACTGAGATGGGCTGATGTGATAGGGAGAAGCTGCTTTTGTATGTAACCTGGCCCTAAGGTATGTAGAGCTTTACAACACCTTGCATAGAAACTTGAAGTAAAGATTCTGGAAAGGGGACAGGTAGAGTACTCATTAAGAGGTCAAAATTTAGAAGAGGACAGTGAGAAAGCTCTCCCAGAAGTGATGAAAGAGTTACTGTTGGGTGCTCTAGAGACTTGACAGCAAGAGATAGATGTGGAGGCAAGTGGAATAGGTAGACTAAATATGAGTGGTGTAAAGGAATACAAGAGCCCAAGGGTGGAGCATGGGACCTTTGTTAAAAAGTTAATAAGAATTGAAATACTAAAAAGGGCAAAATATGATGATTAGATAAATAATACCCCTTAATATAGAAATAGCCTTGCTAGGTGTTAGAAATAATAGGTAAAAAGTAAAAATTTGAAAAATATTATTATGTATACAGTTACATAAAATAACACATTATGATTACAATGTATATGTAAATATTAGAAGTTGAAAGATTATTATCATGTATACCTAAATAATATTATTATATATGTAAAATTATATATGTATGGTATTCAGCTTTGTTCAGGTATTTTCCCACGTCATCATAGTTGTGCTTTTAAAATTGTAGCAACGTTTTGGCAGAATCCCATCTGCCATCATCAGGCTTCTGTATTGAGTTTGTATATATATTATATCAGGGTGGGCTTCAAATTTTTTAGCAACTGGTTCTCTGCCCAGTTGCTGGGTGGATGTGGCTATGATGGGTGTGGCCTAGTCGGCCTCCTGCACCATGGTGTGGGGCCCGTTTTCACCCTCCGGGCTCCAAAGGCCCTCTGGAGGCCGGAAATAGCCCTGGTTCCGGCCTTCTGGAGTCTCCGGGAGGCCCATTTTTCACCTTTCTTGAGCCTCCACGTGGGCCCTGCACTTACCTTGCATCCAAAATGGGCCACGTAGAGACTCCTGGGAGACTCCTGGGAGGGCAGGGTGGAAGGTGGGGGACAGCCAGTGGTGGGATTTGCCAGTTCGCTGACCTGCCCCTAAAATTAGAATAAGACCGGTAGCAGCCCACCCCTGATAAATCAAGGAAAAACAGCGAACTGTTCCATGCATTTCAGACTTTAGAGATCTGAATTCCAAAATTGAATAATTTGAAACATTTAATGTCGGGTCTGAGCCACATAAATGTTGGTTAACTAAGCAACAGTTTGTTTATTGTGCTTCTCAACTTTTTTAATGATAATTGGCCTGATTTATTAATATAAAAAATTATCTCAGTTCTCCCATACCTTGTAATTTCACTTTTAATTGCAATGTATTATTTTATACATTCCATTCAATATTCCCATATTTTTCACATACATAAACATTAAACTCTTGTACGCTGCACTCATTTCAGTTTGTCTCATTTTTTATTCATGTCGAAAACAATATCCCTTGAATTGGCTGCATAGTTTCAAGTCTCCAGTATAACTTAATTTAGTGCCACCTCCAGTTATGGCTGAGTTAACATAAGCGTAACATAAGACAAATAAAAACTATTAATGCTGTCACATGGTTGAAAATAAGAATAATGGGAAATAAAAAGAAAGTTGTGTTTACATACATTATTTAAAAACAAGGAAGGGAGAATATAGTGATTGATGGCTTCTCAGTTCTGGAAGGCAGGCAAACCATCAGAATATCTCCCAGCTCTTCCACAATTAATTAGCATATAAATATTAGTGTTTACCTATTTAGCAGGGGCACGAATCTTAGATGAACCCATGGAATGGTGCATGCATAGAAGAGATGAACAAAATTATACACATTATTTCCATTTGATGATCGATTGATGTACTGAAGTGGTGGCACATTTTTTTTTTCTGTTTGATTAAATGCAGTAAATATAGGTGTTACATCGCAATGGGATTTAATATCATAGTGGGACATGTTTCTGCTAGCGATTGCTTCATTTTATTTGTTCAACCTCACATTTTGTGATGTTTTCAGTAAACAAGAACATCAGTTTTTTTCCCCCACATTTTACATACATGCATACTGCAGAACAATGATTTGAGCTGAAGAGATGTGCATTTAAGTTCTTGACTAGTCCTCAAGCTAGAAGAAGTACAGAAGAGGGGAATCACTCTTGTTCTGACCAAGGCTTCCAGAGACCGTAATTAAGCACATGCTTAGTTCAAACAACTCTTGTTTTATTTCAACGCTGGGAATTATGTTCATTCCCAGCCTGTAAATGAGTCTCAAATAGTCCCTCGAGATAAGCACCCACCTTTCTCTCCTTTGAATTGCTGCAAACAACTAAAGTGCCAAATGAACTATAAAAAAAAAACCAAACGAAGTATAAAGTCTACACAGAGCTACAAGTATTAATCTGAACAAACGACAGATTATAAAGGTTTCTTCACTTTTGACTGTCCTTTATATCTTATGGGAGGGGCAATCACCTCCAAGCCTTACTGACTCCCAAGTCACACCTTTTGTCTCAGCTGCTCTTGCCTTCTAGCAGCTCTGTGCACACGTACTGGGAACATGCTCCCCTTGTTCCTCTGTCTCGCTGCTGCCAAACTCCAGAGGCTCCAGAATCAGCACCACACTCTCAGATGGTCCTGACCTCTTCTCTGCAACAGATGCAGGACCATCATCCGAGTCCTCTCCAGACTTCCAGAATGGTCCTTGTTCTTCCCCACTGTCCGATTTTGCTGCTGTCTGCACAGGCTGCTGGCGAACCACAACAACCTCAGAGCCATGGTAGCACAGTGGTTAGAATGCAGTACTGCAAGCTACTTCTACTGACTGTTGGCTGCTTGCAATTTGGCAGTTCGAATCTCACCAGGCTCAAGGTTGACTCAGCCTTCCATCCTTTCAAGGTCAGTAAAATGAGGACCCAGATTGTTGGGTAAAATATGCTGTCTCTGTAAACCACTTAGAGAGAGGTGTAAATCGCTGTGAAATGGTATATAATTCTAAGTCCTATTGCTATTGGGCTGTGTGAGTTAGGATAGTAGTGGTAGCTAATTAATGCACCCTACTTCTTCCATATGTATTGTAGGAGACAAATTCATACTGAGATGGAGAGAGCTTCAGTTATCTTCACTAATTTTATCATCAAAGAAGTAGTGCAAGAGCAGAAGAGATGCAGAGACCTGGCCCATATAGTCTCCAAGAGTCATACTTAACTGAATTTGGTCTGATATGATCTGGTTTGGTTGCCAATAAATTCTAGAAAGAGCGCAGAGAAGAGCAACAAAGGGGATTAGGGAACTGGAGACTAAAACATGTAAAGAACAGTTGCTGGAACTGGGTATGTCTGATGAAAAGAAGGACTAGGGGTGACATGATAGCAGTGTTCCGATATCTCATGAGTTGCCACAAGGAAGAGGGAGTCAACCTATTCTCCAAAGCATCTGAAGGCAGGACAAGAAGCAAAGGATGGAAACTAATCAAGGAGAGAACCAACTTAGAACTAAGGAGAAATTTCCTAACAGCTAAAACAATTATTCAATGGAACCACTTGTCTTCAGAAGTTGTGGGTGCTCCATCACTGGAGGTTTTTAATAAGAGATTTGATATCATCATCATCAATTTTATCATATATGTCACCTTTACAAACACACACACACACACACACACACACACACTGTCCAAGGTTAATGCTAATCTGAAATACAAGATGGCCAATTAATTTTCTAAGAATCATGGGAATGGATTTAAAATAGAATGACAAAAAAAAAACAACCCCCAAACTTTTTATACACATCTGTGGTTCATCCTCAGTTGTGGTTCTGGCCTCCACATTTGAAAATCCATACAAGAAAAAGGGCCAAAAAAGACAAGCCAAGAAATCAGATGACTAAGATGGACTTTTTCATGTCAAAAAGCTAAAACATTTGGAACACATTGCTTGGAAAAGCAAAACTAGAGAAGAGAAAATCAATTAAATTATCATAGGGAGAGAATTGATGGGCAAAAAAATATCTTCCTTTCTTGGAACCTCAGAGACATCTAATGAAACTGATTAGAAATATACTGTATTTAAAATAGACAAAGGGAAGTAACTTCTTCAGCCAATGCACCAATGTTCAGGTAGCCATAAACTCTAATAGATCTCCTCCTCCTTCTCCTCCTCCTTCTTCCTAGCGTATTCCTGCAGGTGCAAGGTCCACTTTTCGGATCATTGAATGCCACTTTTCACAGTCATCTGGGTCTCCAGGGCACAGGCCCATGGCTTGCATATCTTTCTTGATGGTGTCTTGCCATCTCTGTTTTGAATGCCCACAAGATTGCTGGCCATTGAGTTCTAGTTGGTAAGAAGTCTTGACTATGTTGGAAGATGCTGCTCTCTGGACATGTCCATAACAGCAGAGTTGGCCTTCTTTCATCTTCTCTATAATTGGTCCCACACCAAAATGTTGTTGAATGGTGTCATTTGTGATGTGGTCAAGAAGGGAGATATCCAAAGGAGCATTTGCATTTCCATGGCACGGAGATAGCTTTCAATCCCTGTTGTTACTTCCCAGCATTCAGTGCCATGCAGTGCATCAGGGTAGATGGTTCTCTAGTAAATCTTAGATTTAAGATGGATTAACATTCATCTGTCACATAACACACCTGCGAGTACTCACCAACTAATTCTAATAGGTGTTTTAAAGGATACTGTTTTACTTGGTGGAGAACAGTGCTGAAGACTTCAGAGCATGCCAACAATGAGAACTTTTGGAAATTGGCCTGGCTTCATCATCTTGACAGAGCACCATAGACGTATCTGTACCTTGTATTAGAAACAAAGTTTAAAGTTATCTTGAGCCTTGACTTGATACAACAAAGCTTCCCTTAGGTACTCAAATTGTGAAATATTTTGGGAGGGTGAAAAACACAGAAAAATATGAATAAAGGGTGACATTGGCTGCAACTGATAAACTTTCTGTCTACTGAAATTCATTTCCATAGATTAAAGTAAGATTGGAGTTGAGGTTTACAAAAGAATTAGTGGAACAGATTATATGAATAAAGATAATTTTATTCACTGGAAAGAAAACTACCAAAGTTAATGAAGTAAGAGTTTGAACTAACAAAGCATGCAAGGAAGTATTTTCAAATAAGGTCTAAAAAGTACACAATTAATATTCATTAAACTTTTTTTAATTTTTAAACTTCATGCTTAATTTATGTAATCCCATTTCTGATGAGAAAGGATATTGTTAATTAATAGTTAATTTCACAACTAGTTCTGTTTTCTTTAGGTGAAAGGCTAATGATGGCTCCCAGGACATTTGAAAATGCCCTGTATTTTAGCAGGGAATAAAAACTTTAATGATCCAGAATCAAGCAACAGACTACTTAAAGTAAAGCCCATGTCACACTGCCCAACGGATGCAAAAAGGACACAGCGGATGAGCAAAATGTTCCATCCATTGTTATCCGCTCTCAAAAGGGGCAAAAATTTGCATAACCGGAGCGGATAACACAGATACAGGGAGGACGCAGGGCGGATGCAAAGCGGATGCAGAACGCAAGCCTAGCGGATGAAGCGGATGCACAGCAGAAGCGTAGCGGATGCCTGGCGTTAATTGCGCATGCGGGGAGGATGCATTGCGTCAGCCCCGCGGATATAACGGAAGCAGCTCGGAAGCAGGTCGCCATTCAGAGGAAAGACCTGCTGCCGGACGGATTGGCTGCCTTGCCTGCCCTGCCTGCATGTCTGCCTGCCAGCCTTTCTACCAGCCTTGCTGCCAGCCTCCCTGCCAGCTTTGCTGCCAGCCTGCCTGCAAGCCTTTCTGCCAGCCAGTCTGCCTGCCAGTCAGTCTGCCTGCCTGCCTGCCAGCCTTCCTGCCAGCCTTGGTGCCTGCCTCCCTGCAAGCCTTGGTGCCTGCCTTGGTGCAAGCCTTCCTGCCAGCCTTGGTGCCTGCCTGCCTGCCTGTCTGCCAGCCTTCCTTCCAGCCTTGCTGTCTGCCTGCCTGCCAGCCTTGGTGCCTGCCTGCCTGCAAGCCTTCCTGCCAGCCTTGGTGCCAGCCTTCCTGCCAGCCTTCCTGCCAGCCTTGGTTCCTGCCAGCCTCCCTGCCAGCCAGCAACCCCACAACCATGCGGAAGCACAGCAAGCCTCAGCCATCTGCTGCCAGCCCTGGCAAGAGGGACAGGGCTACCATCCCGCCCCCTGGCCCTCACTCTGGTTCTACTGGGGCTTCTGCAGCACGGGCTCACTCTTCTGGAGCTGGGGCTTCTGCTGCTTCTGCTTCTGGAGGAGCTGATGAGAAGCACTCCAGCATCAGACAACTCCAGAGCACCTGCACCCTTCACCCCTGAGACTGAGCAACCAAGAGGAGTGCCAGAGACTCTTTTTTGTTTTATAGCTTGTTGTTAATAAAGTCTATTTTTGATTCACACAATTGCTTCATTTCTTTTTTTTTATAAAGTCTTGGTGGAAACTTTTAGAAATGGTTTAAGCCTCTGCATGCTTTTGGGATGGGTAAGGATAGCTGTGGGATGGGCAGGGATACCTTTGGGATGGGTAATAGCTGTGGGACAGATAAACCTCCAGTGCAAGCATAGTGGGACTGTATGGTCCACCCTCCCAGGTGCCACACCTACGGCCCTTTATTATCAATAATAATGTAATAATTATCCACACATGTCAACATAAACACAACTCTTTATTAAATGCCCTGTTCATTGTAGGCCAACCAAACAAAAATGGCCCAATCTCATCCGTGTGATGAGACAGGCTGAAGGAAGCATCCATTAAGCATCTACCATCCTGTCTTGCCACTCCACTGCTCCAGCTGGGGAGTTGCACCATTGTCTCAGGAGGTTGCGCTGCTTCTTCGCTTCATGTGAGGCTCTGTTGGGGCCTTGCACATCCTCAGTGTCGATCAGGTTTCGTCCTTGCCTCCATTCCCCAGGCTCCATGTCCCCATTGCCTTGTTGGAGGTCCACGAGCCTGTTCTGCAAGACTGGGTAGCGGGTGCGCATGAGATTGTGCAGGATGCAGCAAGCTTCCATGATCCTCCTCACGGTCTTTGGGTGATGCTGCATGGTGGTGAGAAGTACCTGGAACCTGTTGGTCAGGATGCCAAAGGCATTCTCCATCACCCGCCTTGCCCTGGACAGCCTGTAGTTGAAGATCCTCTCTTCACAGGTGAGGAGTCTGGAAGTGTAGGGCTTCATGAGGTAGGTTGTGAGGGAGAAGGCGTCATCCCCCATGATGAAGTAGGGCACATCTTGTGTGTCGTTGGGCAGGGGGTCTGGATCTGGGAAGCCCACCATGAGGTTGCGTTCCAGCCTACCCTTGAGGTCACTTGCGTTTTATACCTGGGCATCTGAAGATGAGCCGTTGCCTGAAGCATCGATGTACATGAACTTGTAGTCAGCATCGACCATGGCGAAGAGGATGATGAAGCCCTTGGAGTTGAAATAAGTGGACCCCGACTTGGCTGGAGCTTTGCAGGCCACGTGCTTGCCATCGATAGCTCCAACGGTGTGTGGTAAGTTCCACTTCTGATACCAATGCTCTGCAACTTTCTTCCATCCTTCTTCAGTGGAGGGGTACTGGAGGAGCTCCTCCTTGTATTCTTCAATGATGGCCTGCACCACTTCTCTGACCACAATACTGATGGTGTTGGATGGCACCCTCCAGCCATACTGCATGCTCCTGTAGGAGGTCCCTGAGGCCAGGTGGCGCAGAGTGAGTGCCACCTTGAGCCCAGGTTCCAGGCTGGGCCGGACGTTGGTGCTCTGCTTGGTCAACCTGGGTGTCAGCCACTGCACAACTTCGTCAAACATGGCTGGAGGCATCCTCATGAAGTTCTGGAACGCCCGAGCGTCTTCGTTCCTGAGCTCCACCATCAGCTTGTTGTACAGTGCATTCTCTGCTCTTCTGGTGAACCATCTTCAGATCCAGACTCTTTTGGGTGGCTCCTTTTCTTCTCGCAGTAGAGTTCACAGAGCCTGCAGATGACTTCGCACTGTTGCAGAACAATGGTGGCTGCCGAAAGGACTTTGTTACAATCCACGGTGGACATGACTGGATGCTGTGGAAGAGGAAGAGCCAGATGAAGGCTGCAGAGGTCTGCACCACTGGGCTGCTGTTCTGAAAGTGAGATGCAGGCGAGTTGCTCCCCCTTTTTATGGGCAGTATAGGTTTTCCGCTAGACATCCTCTAGGCATCCTCTAGGCATCCTCTAGACATCCTTAATATCCGAGATAGGTCCCCTCTGTGAATGTTTTTTCCATCTTAAATGCTTTGTTTCCATTCTGCATCCGCTAGGCATCCATTCTGCATCCGTTCTGCATCTGTTCCGCTTCCTCCCTGCGTCCGGGCGGATGGAATTCCACGGATGCATAACGGACGCCTAGCGGATATAGCAGGTGTGTAATGGATGCATAACGGATGCCTAGCGGATATAGCGGATGCGTAATAGGTGCATAACGGATGCCTAGCGGATGCGTAGCAGATGCAGGACAGACGAACTGGATACATTTTCCGCGCAAAAGTTTTGGGCATCCCAAAACTTTTGGAGCAGATGAAATGTCCATAAACAGATGCTGGACGGATAGAGAGGAAGCCAAATGGAGGCAGTGAGTACATCACGTTTTCGAACGGATGGCAAGCTTTTTTGTCCGTTTTACATCCTCTTTGCATCCGTTGGTTCAGTGTGACATGGGCTTAAGCAAACACTCAAATATGGTTATTTCTTCATGTTATTGAAAAGATTTAAAGAATTCTGATGTGAACAATTTGCAGAATATGTAAGATATGAGAGAAGGTTAAGAATGAAGGAGAGAAGGATAGGGTAAGGTAGGTGTGGGTAGGTAGGAGAGAGGAGAGGAGAAAAGAGAACAAATAATTCTTATACTAAGTACACTGAACTGATCAATCTCAAGATTTTGTGATAGTTTGATTCCATACTTCAAGCTCTGACTCTTTGATATGCACATACAATATTTTGATGTATATAGAAAAAGAACAGGGCTTGCATTGTGACACCAAAATGCTGATGACATCAATCTATTAGTCTTGAATAACTTCTAGGACTTGCAATCTCAGTCATACTGTGTGTGATAGAGAAGAGTCAGCCATTGCTGTTGCAGATAATTTTTCAAAGGAATGAATAAACCCTACTGTTATATTGATTGACAATTTAAGATTTATTTTAGGTCTCATTTTGTTTGATTCAATCAAATTGCCATTCAAAGCTGGGGAACATGCATTTTCCTAGTCATCTCTGATCACACAACAATAGACAAGTCCCACACATTGTTGCCTCCTTTCTCCAATAACTTGATAATATTATATAAAGCTAAAATTAAGCTAAATCCTCTCCATGTTACCTACCATTTTGCTTTGGGTTTTTTTTTCTGCGCTGTTCCAATGGAAAGTTTGGAGACAGAAAAAGGAGCAAAACATTCCTGCTCTTGACATTGAACAATGTTTCAAATTCGTAGCACAAACTTGATAAACCTCACTGAAGTTGTTCAGATCAAGGAAAATATTCCATCAGACGAAATACTGTTTTATAAAGCCTTGGTAAGATCACACTTAGACTACAGGGGGCTGGAGGCTAAAACATATGAAGAATGGTTGCAGGAATTGGGTTTGTCTATCCTATTGAAAACAAGAGCCAGTCTACCAATATTTGACAGGCTACCACAAAGAAGATGGGGATCAACTTATTTTCCAAAGCACCAGAAGGCAAAACAAGAAATAATGGGTGGAAGTAAACCAAGGAGAGAAGCAACCTAGAACTAAAGAGACATTTCTTGACAAAGAGAACAATTAACCAGTGGAACAGCTTGCCTCCAGAAGTTGTGGGTGCTTCTTTCCTTGAGACTTTTAAGAAGAGACTGGAATGGTGTAGGGCTTCCAGCTTGAGCAAGGGGTTGGACTAGAAGACCTCCAAAGTCTTTCCCAACTCTGTTATTTTGTTAACAAATGGAAATCAGCTTTATTGTTAGTAGTATAGTTGGTAGTATACATATGACACTGAGGTTGGGGGGACCCTTTCAGTTTCTAGTTTTTTTTTTTTTTCCTTATACTGGCTTAGTGCATGTTTTGCTGATTTCTTTATGAAGGTCATTTCTATGGTTCCCTGCCCATTCAGTAGTTCATCCAGTAGACATCATGTTGACTTGGAAGTCACTGGATGGGTTTGCATTTCACATTAAAGCCAGCTTTTTGTGGCAGTGGTGGTAGTGGTGGCTTTGGTTTTTGGTTAGCATGCTGCATGAGGCCAGTTGTTTCTTGTAAAACATGTTTATGCCTCCTCCTCCTTCTTCTATATTCTTCATTGGACATTGGCAATCATGTTATAAATCTATTAATCTGTTGTAGTTTATTCCATAACCAGTGGCTTAATGCAGTTCATGGTCTCAGCAACAAATATTTGTTTGTTTATTTAACCTATCTTATAAAACAGTGGGATGTTAAATTTGACTGGAAGTAAACAATATAACTCTTCCTTATTTTATGGATATTCTCTCTGGAATTTCTATTAAAATGTGGTGATGTCAAAATATCGACAAATGAGGTGACATAATCCTCAGACATAAATCGGAGCAAGTGGTCTGAGATAGATCATGTAGATCATGATGTTACCTAGTTAGGGTAATGAAACGTCTGCAAGAAAACCAGCAAGCTCATAGAGCACTAAGGACCCTTCATTTCAACCTTGAAGTACAAATATTTTCCTTCATTGATAAATCAGAGCCTTTGCATGCTGACATCATCAAACATATTATTCATGAACATTCATCCTCCCCCATCCCATTCCCTTCCTATGGACAGTCATCCTTATGCTGGACCCAATTCTGTGTAATTCTGCACACAAGATTCAATGACTAACATAATGAAGCTGCTACATATGCAAAAAAATGTTTTGACGCCCAGCATCTATTCTGAGAGACAGTTCTTATAACTGTCTAAAGTTCCTCCAGAGAGTTATGATTCTTTTAGGGGGGTTGACCTTAGTGTAGCAGGAAAGCATGCATAGAACTGTGTTTTGTGCTTTGACATTTACATACACAATTTTTCTGTGTATACCAGCTATAATTTTTAGTGTTTGATGGCTTTAGATTCAGTTTTCTACATGTTTGTTTCTTTCCCGCATTACAAGTAGTTAGCAGAAGTATAAATAAGCTAACAGCTAACTTTTTAAAAAAAATACAATTATGATTCGTAGCATTAATTTTATAGCAATTATCACTCTGCCATCTGTAAATTAAAATGCATTTTGTTATCTCCTTGCATTTAAAATTGAATAACATTACTGTGCATAAATGAACATCATTAACCTCTCCAATCTTGGTGTCTTCATCTGTCTAATAAAACTATATTGCAGACACGTAATTACAATTCTTATACCAGGATGATAGAGCTATATTTATTACTTATTGCTGACAACAGAAATTAATGAGAAGATAAAAACTGTGGAATATTTAACATTTTTACACATAGGTTACAAAACAGTTTCACATTCTTCCTGAGAGTAAGTGTAATTAGTCAAAGGAAGTGCTTTCCTTGAATTGTAATTTATTAAACCAAATTAATGCACTTATTCCTGCATAACCCTGGATGACATTTTCCTTGATTTTTCATTCATACACAATTTGCATGTAAACTTTCATATTAATTCTTTAAAAACTGTATAATTTCTTTTCCCTTTGCCTTCTAATTTAATCATTGTGGATCTCAGTATATATATCAAGAGAGGGGATGGATGAACCTACTGATTGATGGAGAGAAAGTTAAATATTGAGCATCCTGATCAGTGGAATAAAGAATATATTCAGAACAAAAGTCATTTGGCATAATTTAGTCTTGAAACCAAATATTTGATCATGTCTGCTTGTACTTTCCAAACAGAAATCTGCACTTCTCTATTGGCTTTTTGCAAGGCTGTCAAAAAATTCTTGTTTTAGTCAGCTTTGGGAAAAACATTTAAATGACCTCCCTCTCTCCCTCCCTCCCTCCCTCCCTCCCTCCCTTCCTTCCTTCCTTCCTTCCTTCCTTCTTCCTTCTGTTATTTCTAATTTATTATCTGTTCAAAACAATATGAAGTAACACTGTCAGTTCCTTAGCTGCTGTTGGCCTTCATATGATCAACCTCTTCTTTGGGATGGCCAATGACTATGTTTTCACACCTATGTGCAAAAAGTTGGAGATATCCTTTGAACAGTCAAGGGAGTTTTAAAAAAAATACAGCCACTTTAATGCTCCAAGGAGGGATGATCTGCTTATGCTAACATGCATTGCACAATACTCCTTTCAGCAAGAGTCTTTGTCATCCCACAGATTAATCTGTTTCATCGTTGCCTTTAAACTGTTCATCTGATTAAACAAACCATAAACACATCTTGTAAATGTACACCAGCTATCAAGTTTTCAAGCTTGACCACCTCTTCAAAAAGACCTAATGGTTAGCTCAGGGGACATGCAGAAGTTACCATGTCCTCAGGACAAAAATTTAATCAAATCCAATCAATCTTTTAAATTGAGCAATAAAAACTTCAAAAGATTAAGCTTTGCCATTTGAAAGTGACATTGTTTTCCATTAAATAATGACACTCTTATTGCCCTAGTATACCAATGTCAAATTACTGAGAAGTTAAAAATACAATGCTTCCATCTGACATTATTTTACTGACTATTCCTTGCCATTATGAAGCTTTTAATAGTCAACAAAGCAATGGGCTTCTTGGTTTTCAAAATATTTCTTTTGCTAAGAAAAAAAAAAACCCTGTTATTTGCTTCTTATTTGCATATTTTGTATTGGTTCTTTTCTCCTAAACCAGCAATGGAAGTTTATATTGCTAAAATGTTTTAAGTTTCTAACACGCACTGACTGAAGTTTCCTCTCTTATATTTATTTGTTTGTTTAAATAATTTGAAAATTGAATGAATTTGAAGCATTTCAACTGACAGGCTTTTACCACCGATGTTACCTGATTTACAAGTTTATATAAAAGTATGTATCTTATTTCAGAACAAATCTTGTCTTTAGATGAAATTTCCAAACTAATATTATAATTGCTGTACACTTATATGGTGCTGGCTTAGATTGAATTATCTTCACAATAATCTCAACTTTATGAAAACTTGTGCATTTTTTTAGTTTAATCTTCTGTGTAAACATAACATAACATTTTTTTTCTGCCATGCATTCCTCAAAAAGATCTCAGTGACATAGGTATGTAACTCATCCTCTTGAAGTGATAGGTAAACTTGATAAAAATAGGCTTTATTCAGTGGTGGGATTCAGCCAGTTCTAACAAGTTTGGGATAACCGGTTGTTAACTTTCTAAAGCCCATGTCACACTAAACCAACGGATGCAAAGAGGATGTAAAATGGACAAAAAAGCTTGCCATCCGTTCGAAAAAGCGATATACTCACTGCCTCCGTTTTGCTTCCTCTCTATCCATCCAGCATCCATTTATGGATGTTTCATCCGCTCCGAAATTTTTGGGTTGCCCAAAACTTTTGCGTGGAAAATGTATCCAGTTTGTCCGTTCTGCATCCGCTATGCATCCGCTACGCATCCGCTAGGCATCCATTACACATCCGTTACGCATCCGCTATATCCACTAGGCATCCGCTGCGCATCCACACAACTCACATCCTCTCGGATGCAGGGAGGAAGTGGAACGGACGCAGAATGGATGCAGAATGGATGCAGAACGGATGCAGCACGAAAACAAAGCATTTAAAATGGAAAAAACCTTCGCAGAGGGGACCTATCTCGGATATTAAGGATCTCTAGAGGATGCCTAGAGGATGCCTAGAGGATGCCTAGAGGATGCAAAGGGACACCTATACTGCCTATAAAAAGGGGGAGCAACTCGCCTGCATCTCACTTTCAGACCAGCAGCCTAGCTGTGCAGACCTCTGCAGCCTTCATCTGCCTCTTCCTCTTCCACAGCATCCAGTCATGTCGACCGTGGATCATAACACAGTACCTTCGGCAGCCACCATCCTTCTGCAACAGTGCAAAGCCATCTACAGGCTCTGTGAACTCTACTACGGGAAGAAAAAGAGGCAGCCAAGAAGTGTCTGGGTCCAAAAATGGATCGGGAGAAGAGCAGAGTACCGACTGTACAACAAGCTGATGGTGGAGCACAGGAACGAAGACACTCGTGCGTTCCAGAACTTCATGAGGATGCCTCCAGCCATGTTTGACGAAGTTGTGCAGCGCCTGACACCCAGGTTGACCAAGGCAAACACCAACTTCCGGCCCAGCCTGGAACCTGGGCTCAAGGTGGCATTCACTCTGCGCCACCTGGCCTCAGGGACCACCTACAAAAGCATGCAGTACGGCTGTAGGGTGCCACACAACACCATCAGCATTGTGGTCAGAGAAGTGGTGCAGGCCATCATCGAAGAATACAAGGAGGAGCTCCTCCAGTGCCCCTCCACTTAAGAAGGATGGAAGAAAGTTGCAGAGCAGTGGTATCAGAGGTGGAATTTCCCACACATCGTTGGAGCCATAGATGGGAAGCACGTGGCCTGCAAAGCTCCAGCCAAGTCGGGGTCCACTTATTTCAACTACAAGGGCTTCTTCAGCATCGTCCTCTTCGCCATGGTCGATGCTGACTACAATTTCATGTACATCAATGCTTCAGGCTATGGCTCATCTTCAGATGCCCAGGTATACAATGCCAGTCACCTCAAGGAGGGGCTGGAAGGTAACCTCATCATGGGCTTCCCAGATCCAGACCCCCTGCCCAATGACACGCAAGATGTGCCCTACTTCATCATGGGGGATGACGCCTTCTCCCTCAGAACCTACCTCATGAAGCCTTACACCTCCAGACTCCTCACCCGTGAAGAGAGGATCTTCAACTACAGGCTGTCCAGGGCAAGGCGGGTGGTGGAGAATGCCTTTGGCATCCTGGCCAACAGGTTCCAGGTACTTCTCACCACCATGCAGCATCGCCCAGAGACCGTGAGGAGGATCATGGAAGCTTGCTGCATCCTGCACAATCTCATGCCCACCCGCTACCCAGTCTTGCAGAATAGGCTTATGGACTGTCAACAAGGCAATGGGGACATGGAGCCTGGGGAATGGAGGCAAGGGCGAAACCTGATAGACACTGAGGATGTGCAAGGCCCCAAAAGAGCCTCATGTGAAGGGAAGAAGCAGCGCAACCTCCTGAAACATTGGTGCAACTCCCCAGCTGGAGCAGTGGAGTGGCAAGACAGGATGGCAGATGCTTAATGGATGCTTCCTTCAGCCTGTCTCATCACACTGATGAGATTGGGCCATGTGTGTTTGGTTGGCCTACAATGAACAGGGCGTTTAATAAAGAGTTGTGTTTGTGTTGACATGTGTGGATCAATGCTTACATTGTTATTGATAAAAAAGGGCCGTAGGTTTGGCACCTGGGACGGTAGACCATACAGTCCCACTATGCTTGCACTGGAGGTTTATCTATCCCACAGCTATTAGCCATCCCAAAGGTATCCCTGCTCATTCCACAGGTATCCCTGCCCACCCCACTGCTATCTTAATCCATCCCACAAGCATGCAAAGGTTTAAATCATTTCTAAAAGTTTCCACCAAGATTTTATTGAAAAAAAGAAATGAAGCAAGTGTGTGAATCAAAGATAAACTTTATTGAACAATGAGCTGTAACAGAAAAATGACCCAAGTCAAGTGTCCAAATAAAGTCCAGAGGTAGCCAGCTAACCGGTCTCTGGCACTCTTATCGGTCACTCGGAGGTGTGCCCAGTCTCAGGGGTGAAGGTTCCAGGTGCTGTGGTGGTGGGTGATGCTGGAGTGCCTGGCCCCAAGAGGACAACAGGGGATGGTGTGTTGAGGAATGTGTCGGACAGCTGGCTCAGCCCCGTGATGCTGAGAGGTCCTTCCTCCATGCCATGGGGTGTCAGCCCCAGTACTGATGACAGATGTACTGAGGCCGGGTTTGGCTGTGGAATGGAGGAAGGAGCAGTGTAGTGGGCTGTCTGCTCTGCAGCTGGGTGAGGACTGTCGTGGGTGGCATCATTGGCGTGGGTGGCATCGCTGTCGTCGGTGGCATCATTGTCGTGGGTGGCATTGGTGGCATCAGTGGAACCGGTGGCAACGGTGTCGCCCGATGACTCTGTGCCTGGACTGGGAAGGGCTGCTGCCTGTGCTGCTGAACCTCCTGGTAGCCGTAGCCCTGGTAAGTGAGGGCCTGTGGGAAGCCTTGGAATGGGAGGGACATCACCTGGGGTGGAGGAGCAGACCTGGATTGGGTGAGAGCAGGTTCCTCTGGGTCTGGAGGGTTGTGAAGCAGCTCGGTGATCTGGTCCTTCACCAGCTGGTACTGTGGATCCGCCATTTCCTTGAAGGTCTGGTTGACATAGGTTAGGAAGGGCTTGAGTTTGGAGGAGGAGGAGTCGGTGTGGACCAGCTGAGAGAGGAGATCTATGCTGGTGCAGATGGTGTCCCTGATCTCCAGCAGGACAGTGTGGCTCTGCCCCTCCAGCTGTCCGGCTCTCTGCCTTTCTGCGGAGGCAGAGCTGGGGGGGGTGGATGCGGCTAGGACTGTGGTGGACTCGATGTCTCCTTTCTCCCACCGCACCAGGGAATCCTCCACGCACTCCACCATGCTTACCATACCTGTCTGCGTGTTCTCCGCCATGGCACGCTCCACAGAAACCTGCCTGGAGACAGGGATTGACTCTCGGCCGGAAGAGGACTGGTTCTCAGCAGGCTGCTGCAGAGAGAGGGTCGTGAGACGGGCTGCTGGTGCACCTCGGTGGCGGACCTCACCCTCCAGGAAGCTGCACTTGGCCATGACGTAGGTCTCTCTGTCTGTCAGCTTCACTGTGGCCTGGCCAGATTTCTTCAGGTGCAGCTTCCCGTACCAGGTGTGCATGTGCTTCCACCAGCCGAGGAGCACCTCCGAAGTGTAACCCATACTCTCCGCCCTCTCTCTCCAAGAAGCCTGCTTCCGCTTGGTGTCCCTGTACAGCCGGTGTCCTTTCCGCCACAGATAGTCATTCTCTCTCAGCCACTCCAGCACCTCATCCTCGTGCGCCTCCTCAATATAGTGTTGCCTCCTCTCCCGTTGCCGCATACGCCTCTTCCTCCCTTTGGCAGGACCAGATGGGTCCTCATCAGAGGGGCTCCCAGGTAGTAGGGGCTGCTCCTCCACACCACCACCAGCAGCAGCAGCACCAGCAGGATCATCATTATCATGATCATCATCATCCTCTCCAGCAGGATCATAATCATCATCATCATCAGCAGCAGCAGCAGCAGCAGCAGCAGCACAGCAGCAGCAGCAGGATCATCATCAGCAGCAACAGCGGCAGCATCAGCAGGATCAGCAGCAGCAGGACCAGCAGGACCAGGATCAGCAGCAGTAGAGTAAGCACCAGCAGGGCCAGAAAGTCCAAGAGCATGAGCAGGACCAGGAACATGAGCAGGACAAGCAGGACAAGCAGGACGAGCAAGACCAGGAGCACGAGCAGAATGAGCAAGTCCAGGAGCACGAGCAGGACGAGCAGGACCAGGAGCAGCTTCAACAGAGTAAGCACGAGCAGAAGCACCACTGCTAGGAGCAGCTTCAGCAGAAGCCCCAGCAGAAGCTGAGTCAGGGGCAGGGGGCAGGAGGTTGGCCCTGTCCCTCTTGCCAGGGATGGCGGCAGGCTGCTGAGGCTTTCGCTTCCTCCCCATGGTTGTGGGGTTGCTGGCTGGCAGGGAGGCTGGCAGGCACCAAGGCTGGCAGGAAGCCTGGCAGGTAGGCTGGCAGGTAGGCTGGCAGGAACCCTGGCTGGTAGGCTGGCAGGAAGCCTGGCAGGAAGCCTGGCAGGAAGGCAGGCAGGCAGGTAGGGACCAAGGCTGGCTGGAAGGCAGGCTGGCAGCAAGGCTGGCAGGCAGGCATGCAGGCAGGGCAGGCAAGGAATTCGAAGTGTCCAGCAGCAGGTCTTTCCTCGGAATGCTGGCCATGTGCGAGCTGCTTCCCTTTATATCCGGGGGGCTTACGCAATGCATCCCCCCCACATGCCCAATTAATGCTTGGCATCCGTTCCGCTTCCGCTGTGTATCCGTTAGGCTTCCGCTCTGCATCCGCTTCATCTGCTGTGCATCCGCTGTGCATCCGCTTCATCCGCTCAGCGTCCGCTCTGCATCCGCTCTTTCCGTTCCGCGTCTGCTTTGCTGAGGCCCCCCGGAAGCCTAGCGGATGTGCCATCCACTCTCATCCGCTTCCATCCACTGGGCTTCCGTTCCGCATCCGCTTTGCATCCGCCCTGCATCCTCCCTGCGTCCATGTTATCCGCTCCGGTTATGCAAATTTTTGCCCCTTTTGAGAGTGGATAACAACGGATGGAACATTTTGCTCGTCCGCTGTGTCCTTTTTGCATCCGTTTGCCAGTGTGACATGGGCTTAAGTAGTTTGGTGAACTGGTTGTTGGAAGAAATTGTTAGGACAGAAAACCGGTTATTAAATTATTTGAATCCCACCGCTGGATTTATTGTTGTCAATGTGATTTACTCATAAGATAAGAAGCACAAGTTTGCATCCAAGACACATTATTCAATCATTTCTCTAACACTAATTGAAACTGCACAGTCATTTGCAAGACTGGAAAGAAGAAAATTGAATTACAAAGTTGAGAACTTAATATTAGGCTACAGGTAGACATAAAATTACATAAGAACCAAATGCCTTAGCAAGAGTTGGTGTTGGAACCTTATCATTTTCTGTAGAAATATAATCCAAGGGCTATACAATGTATGCAGAAACATTATGAAGTTCAAAAATAAGTAAGGTTAGTCTGTTCCCTAGTGATCAATCCATTGACATTTACATCTGATAGGGGCTCTACTGAATGGCTCTATCCATGCTATCTTATGCTTTGTATGTGAAAGGTATCTCAGGGAAGCTTATTTACATATAGGGAAGAAATATAGGATGCATTCTGCAAAGCTACTTTTTAATGGAGATTCCAGTTTAATTTTAAAGTAGTAGAGTTTATTCCTTTCTGTTCACCATGACTGAAGGAATACTAATGAATTATTTAAATTTAAATAAATAAATAAATTAAATAATTTAAACAATACAGCCAAACGATGAACAGAGGTAGAGGCAAGCATTTCGTATTGACTCATCAGTAGCTCCATTACTATAACACGGTTAAAATCAGGGATGGCATTCAGCCGGTTCTGACCAGTCCTTGCGGACCATTAGCAAAAGATTTGATTGGTTCAGAAAACTGATAGGGAAATTTTTTTACTGGCCCTGCCCACCCATTGGCCCCCACCCTTTGATTGTTGGTTGGATTGGCCTCCTGACCATCAGCTGTTTCAGGCTGCAGGATTTACCATTGCCTGTTTCCACCTCTGTGTGCTCCATTGCATCCCATTTTTGACATCTGTGCACCCCTTTTTTGTCCCATTCCGGTGCCCACTGCCCAAAAATGGGGCATGTGGAGGCCAAAAATGGGCTGTGTAGAGGCTGAAAACAAGGCACACAGAGGCAACAATAGGCTATGGCAATCACTACAGCCAGAAACAGCTGATGGTCAGAGGCCAATCCAACTGACAATCAGCTGCTTGTGAAAATCAGACTGTGCTAAAACTGAAACTGAAACAGGCTGTTGCTGTTTGCTGCAAGAAGGCAGAGGTAGAAGTTTTTTTTCTTGTCTGATCACTGTGCATATGCGCGCAAGCATACAAAGATGTGTGTACCCACAAAGTGTGCATGTGCAAAGCAAGCTCTGAACTGGTAGGAAAATTTTTTTTGAAACATAACACTGGTTAAAATCAGCCTCAAATATAAGATTGACCAAGAGCATTAATTAGATCTTATATTTGATTTTAGGCTGATTTTAACCATGTAATTGTAATGTAGCTAGTGATGAGTCAATATGAAATGCTTGCATCAACCTCTGTTTGTCTTTTGGCTGTACTGTTTAAATTATTAAAAGGGACTAATTGTTTTGTATTTCTTAATTATCTAGATAACATTTTGTGAATAAAGACTACTAAGATGTTATTGGATTCATTGTAAAGCAATGCAGGATTGAACCCAGAACAGTGCACACACACATGCACTTACACACACATACACACACACAAAATAAAACTGATTATGCTATCAGTTAAAATTAGGCAAGACCAGTTACACTTGATCTACTAATAATTCCATTGGAACCAGGATGTTTCTAAAATACACATGGACCCACTAATATTGGTCTGCTGTACTTATTAAGGATGGTACTTATAGATTACTAAACCTAAAGATTTCATGGAAGATGGGGTTGTCTAATGAAGAGCACATGTTTATCATCTTTTTCTGTTGGATTCTTCATTCAACTCATCATAAAAAATCAACTCCTAACTTTCATGTCTATCCTAAAAAAGAGAGGCAAGAAAGTACATCTCGGGTTGATGTCTCTCACAGGGACAATGAAAATCCTAGGAGCAAACTGAACTTTGAAAGAGGCTAGTTTAAGGGGTGCTACAATATATTAGCTGTATTTGCTTCTGCAACTACCTGGAGTAGAAGGTGAATCTTGCCAGTATGAGAGTATATCTGTCCCTCTGTTCCTTTCACAACTCAAGAAGGGTTTCTTCTGAGCATCCTTTTTTGTTTCTTTAGCTATGGTCTAAGTTGCCTTTTATTTGACCCATCTCTTGGCTGTAACACTTTTCCAAAGTCATTTTCACATACCATGACAACCTGTGAGGTCTCCCATTTTTCATGAAAGATGCTGATGCAGATTAATTATATGGTCAACAGCCCTGAAAGTTGATCAACAAACCAGCACTGTCAACAAGAAACAAGGACACAGACCTTTCTGGAGCAAAATCCTTTAATTATCCACCTCTTCTTCTTTTCTCCCTCCTCAAAATAAACCAGAAGAGCTCAAA
This sequence comes from Laticauda colubrina, assembly GCA_015471245.1. Taxonomy (NCBI): domain Eukaryota; kingdom Metazoa; phylum Chordata; class Lepidosauria; order Squamata; family Elapidae; genus Laticauda; species Laticauda colubrina. Next base: position 9,533,141 of record BLBF01000073.1, on the reverse strand, counting down.
TAACAATTTCACAAACATTTTGAATTCTACTCCCTTATTTTGTGTAGCATACATGGAATTTCTCCCTATTTGATCTATCTCTTGGCTGCAACACTTTTCCAAAGTCATTTCATGTGCTATAGAATTACTGTGGCATGTTCTGTCTAAAGAATCTAAAATAATTATGACAAGATGAACATTTATCAGAAGATTTCACACATATCCCGGGGTTACTATCACATTTTGTCTCAGGTGAACTACACTTGGTAAAGGCAAGCTAAATAAATATAAAGAATCTTAATGGAAATAAATACCTATTTATGTAGGAAAATAACATGATGTTTTTTGCATAACTGAATTTTTAAAAAAAGTTCACAAAAATATTACTGTGTATTATAGTACAGCATTTTTTATAATTGTTTTCCTTATCTCATGAAAAATGCAAACAGAATGAATCCTATCTGTTTTCAACTATGTGTTTCCACTAATGAGTCTAAGAAAACATCACAAAAAAGAGCAGTATATCTATTTGCTTTTGCCAAATTCTTGTTAATCCACAGGCCCCCAAGCTGATAATTAATGTATTTAGAATGTGTTGCTAGTGAATTCAATTTGACACATAAAAGTTTATAATCCCAATGACCTCAATTATTAAGTGTGAGGGATGGTAAACATACTAATCCAAATATCTGGTGTCTTAATTTCTATATAATATTTAAAAACTTAGTTAACTAACTGTGAACAAAGATTATCAGAATTACAAAATGTTCTTTTCTTATCTTATCTTATCTTCCCTGAAGATAACAAATGATAAAGCATTGCCTTTGGAAACCTTTAAAAAAAAAGTTTTCAATCATCAGACAAAACAGTGCATGGAGTTGCTTTAAAAATAGAAGGGTAGTAGAGATAGAGAGAATATATATATATTACACATCCATACAGAAGCCTGATGATGGCAGATGAGATTCTGCTGAAATGTTGCTACAACTTTAACAGAACTACAATGACGTAGGATAATACCCGAAGGAAGCTGAACAGCACACACACACACACACACACAAACATATATATATACATATATTCGAACTACATATGAACTCAATACAGAAGTCTGATGATGGCAGATGAGATTCTGCTGAAACGTTGCTACAACTTTAAAAGCACTATAATGACGTGGGATAATACCCGAAGGAAGCTGAACAGCACACTTGTAAGTACCCGTGAAAATTTAAAAAAACAAATATCAGACCTCTACGGGGAGGAAATAAATAGCCAGATCAAAAGCTATGAGAAGCTGGAAGTTAAAAGAGCAGGAATATTATGTGACCTGAAATTCCTACGCAGCTGCAGAGACAACAATGCAACACCAACCTGATTCAAATTAAAATTTCATCACAGCACAGCAGCTACTAAATGTATCCTGAAAAGAACTGAGGTGGCTCTACTCAGGAACGAGGTCCACAGTAAGAGATTCCAATTGGATCAGTTAAAAAAAGATTTGCTAGCACTACACCTGGAATTGAGCAGCAAAATCCACCCTCTACTTTGGGATAAGATCAAACAACTTAAAACTTGGAGAGCTGAAACCGAAACCACTTACAAAAATGAAAAACTCTTAAAGAAACTAAAGAAATTAGAACATGACAAGAAAGCCCCCAACAACTCACAACAACACCTGAAACAATTAGTTTATAATGTTTCCAACAGAGAAATCACCAAAACAGAAACAGATGTCCTAACCAAAGGATTCAATTATGCCATAGCACCCAAAAAAATCCCAACAGAATCCATCATATGTGCAGTAGAAT
>BLBF01000073.1:9516518-9530954 GCA_015471245.1 Laticauda colubrina | reverse complement strand
GAGATGGCTTAAAGTACTATCAAATTTTGTGAGATAATTAAAGATTTGATGTGAAGTTTACACTTCTCTTCTGGAATGAATCTTCATCTTGGGAAGAAAATAGTAAATGTAAAATTTGTAAGCACCAAAAACCACATTTTAATTTATGTTTGGAGAAGCATTATAGTTTAACCACTGAAAGGTAGATAATTCAAATTGCTGTCTAATTTTATGCATATGGACTCAAATGTAACTCTTGATATATCTAGCAATACTTTATGCTAAGGAACCATGTCTAAGAAGGCAGCTTTAGCAAGCTCTCATGAGGATATGAAGTTTCCAGCCATGAAATCCAATCAAAAGCAAAACACAAGAGCTGCTTAAGCCTAGCAGCTGGTAGCATTTTGACCAGCTGGTGTATAAGAGGTTACAGACATACAACAATACAGTAAGTTGACACTATATTTCAGAAACAAATGAAACCATGAGAAAGAAGTCTAAGACTAGTGAAAATTATAAGTTAATCATTAGACTCTGCTGAAATAGAAAAAGATTAATTTGTTTTTTTTTTTAAGAAAACATAAAAATTAAAAATAAAGCACTTGTACATTTCTTGCCAAGCATGTCCTCATAAGGAGTGTGTCAGCAATCTAGGTGTTCTGATCAAGGCTTCCTGAGACACCAACAAACACACATAAAATCCAAAACTCTTATTTTAGTTCAATGGCTGTGAATTATTGTCATTCACAGCCCGGAATGAGTCTTCACCGTAAGACTTAATTAGTCCCAGGGACGTCTGCCAAAGTTCTTCAAGAGACATCAGAAAAGAATGCACCTTTTCTTACTTGAGTGCTGCCAATGACTCAAGTCCCAATTAGTCTTTCCAAAACCAAATGGAGAACAAATTCACCACAAAGCTTTCAGAGTCCAAACTGATCAAAGCAAACAATATTGCTTCCTGCAAAGGTTTTTCTACCTTTGCATTTTATATCTTATGGGAGGGGCAATCACCTCCAAGCCTTACTCCCAAGTCACCCCTTTTGTCTTAACTGCTCTTGTCTTCTGGCAGCTCTGCTCAGACGCACACTGGAACAGGCTCCTCTTGTTCCTCTGCCTTGCTGCTGCCAGATTCTGGATGCTCCGATGTCAGGACATAACTCCCAGATGGTCCTGGCCCCATCTCTGTATCAGACACAGACCCTCAACCAAGTCTTCCCCAGACTCCTGGACTGGTCCCTGTTCTTTTCCATTGTCTGATTCTACTGCTGTTTGGACAGGTTGCCAGTGAATCACAATACTAGGCTTGACCAACAATACAATATAATAATACAAAAGAATACAAGACAGAATAGACCTGGAAGGGACCTTGGAGGTCTTCTAATCCCATCCCCTGCTCAAGCAGGAGATTCTATATATTTCAAACAAGTGGTTGTCCAGTCACTTCTTAAAAGCATCTAATGATGGAGCACTCACAACTTCTGAAGGCAAGTTGTTCCGCCAGATAAGTGTTCTCACTATTAGGAAGTTTCTCCTTAATTCTAGGTTGCTTCTGTCCTTGATTACTTTCCACTCATTGTTTCTTGCCTGACTTCAGGTGCTTGACCCTTTCTTCTTTGTGGCAGCCCCCTCAAATGTTAGAATACTGCTATCATGTCACGTCTAGTCCTTCTTTTCTCTAGACTGGCCATATTGAATTCCTGCAATGGTTCTTTGTACATTTTAGTTTCCAGGTGATTATTCATCTTAGTTGCTCTTCTCTGAATTTTTTCCAAAGTCTCAGCATCTTTTTGTGGTATGGTGACTCTATTGTAGAAATGTGATAATATAATAAAGTTGTTCCTTGAAATTTCATGATAATTTGCAAGATTGAAACATTCTCACAAGAAGATACAAGACAAGAATTTGGAGGCTGAGTAGATCAAAACTAGATGTGATTTGTCAATCTTGTTTGACTTGGTCTGTCTTATTAATTGATAAATTGGTTGCCAGAAGATGTAAATTTGAGAAAATAGATCTTTCCAAGCTGACATCATAGTTGCTAGGAATATTTGGGAACAATCCCATAAAGATTCTAATCTACAGCAATTTAAATGTTGAAATGTCGCAGCCAGCACTTTGAACAAAGTATGTATCACTAACAAGGAGTTCTGGGAATTAAACACAGATCATTAATAGCTGTTCATTAGACTAATTCCTTCTTCTCGGTCCCTGGAGATCCTGGGTTGACATGTTGTCTGCACCTCATTTGCTGCCCAAATGGGAAAAATAACACATATCCTTTCCCAAGATATCATTAGTTGGACCCTGGAGCAGTACACTCACAAGTATCTTTTCCCTCCCATTTAAAAGCAAACCAGGAAAATAACCATTTTCTGCCCTTTCAGAATGTCAAGCACCAGATGTTTGAGAAGTCCAGCTCCATCTGTTGCAATAGTAGGCTGAGGACTGAACAGCGAACCTCCAAATATTGCCTGAACTTCAGACCTGAAAGTTTTACCTCAGTCTTATGTTCTTCACTTTTGAAATAATGTTGAAGTGGCTATCACACAGCAGTTAAAATTATCCAGCTAAAGGTTTGGTACTTTGTCATCATGCTGAATTGAAAGAGTGAAGTGAAAGAGCAACAAGAATTATTAGAGGGCTGGAGGATAAAACATATGAAAAAGATTTGCAGCAACTGGGTATGTCTAGTCTAATGAAAAGAAGGACTAGGGGAGACGTGATGGAAATGTTCCAATATTTGAGGAGCTTCTACAAAAATGAGGGGACAGGTCAAACTATTTTGCAAAGCACCAGAAGCCAAGACAATAAACAGTGGATGGAAACTAACCAAGGAGAGGAGAATCCTAGAACTAAGGAGAAATTTCCTAATGGTGAGAGTAATCAACCAGTAGAACAGCTTGCCTTTAGAAGTTGTGGGTGTTTCATTCAACTAGACAACCAGAAAAAGATTGTCCAGTTGAGACAACCATTTCAAAAAGAGACTGGACAACCACTTGTCTGAAATGGTATGGGTTTCCCGCTCGAGCACAAAATTGGATTAGAAGACCCCAAGGTCTCTTCCAACTGTATTTTTCTAAGTTCTGACTTTTGCTAAAGCTTTTGGTTTCAAAAGCAATGGTTTGCATACACCTCTTTGGACTCATTTGACACATTTGTAATGGCTTCTCCACTAAGAAACAAACAGCACCCAAGAACTATCTGCATCTGGAATGAAAATAATTTTGGTGACTTTTGAAAATAATTTGTGTCAAGACCTTAGTGCCTACCGGTAAATTTTCAAAAGGTTATCAGCTTCTCACAAAGTTTTAGTGAGATTTCATGAGATTTTGGCACTCTCAGGAATACATCACAAAGTCATGAAGATGTTGTTATCAAGAATGAAACATAACAGCTTTACATTTTCCCCTACCATTATCAAATTATTAAGTTTACTTCTCCTAGATTTACTCTCCCACTCAGTTTTTTTTTCTAGTCTGTTAATGTATGAATGCATCAGTGCTCTGCACAGGTGGGTATAAAAATGAAAAAAAAAGTTTACTACATTAGTGCTGAAATTCATTACATTTAAGATGCCACAATCCTCTTTTGGGGAAAAGTTAAAGATACTTGACAGGAAAGGACTTATGCATAGTTGTATATATCTGTATGTTGAGCTCTGCACAAATATAGAATATATAGAATTATACTGGGTAAGTTTCCTTCCATGGAAACTTATGCCTATGAAGTCCCATATGACCTCCATGTCGGGGGTATGTTGTGTTAAGTCCTTGGTGCTCTCTGAGTTGCTTGTTTTCTTGCTGACATTTCATTACCATAACTAGGTAACATCATCAGTACTAGTCAGTTTCCTAGCACTGATTATGTTACCTAGTAAGGGTAATGAAATGTCTTCAAGAAAACAAGCAAACTTAGAGAGCACCAAGAATCCCTCATTTCAAGCTACAAATATTCTCCTTTATTAATAAGCTGTGTTAGACTGGCATTTTTCCAAAACATTTCCTTATTGTATGTTTTGGCAACCTAAAAGAAGAATTAAGCTTTAATATATTCCTCATCATATTATAGCCCTGACACCAATATTTTTTTCTGGTTATTATCCAACCTGTGAGAAATAAATGAAACATAATATATAATATACTGTATATAAGGATAGTATATAAAATCATACATTGCAATGTCCTACCTGTCAATGAATACTTCAGCTTCAACCATAACAATACAAGAGCAAACAATAGATACAAACTCAAGGTTAACCGCACCAACCTTGATTGCAGGAAATACAACTTCAGCAACAGAGTGGTCAATGTCTGGAATACTCTCCCTGACTCTGTGGTTTTTTCCCCAAACCCCAAAAACTTTAACCTTAGATTGTCTACTATTGACCTCACCCCTTTCATAAGAGGTCTGTAGGGGGTGTGCATAAGCGCACCAACGTGCCTACCATCCCTGTCCTGTTGTTTCTTTTATTTTTCTGATATTTATCCATGTATTCATAACAATGTTTTTACTTATACCTATTAACTTGTAAGCAATTGACAAACCAAATAAATAAATAAAATCTCTGCTTAGAACTAGTGTGAATGTTGATTTCTGTGCAGGAAATGTGGAAGGCTTTATAAAGATGTATGTGTCCTGGAAAACAAACACTAAAGCCCTTATAGATTCAGAAGAATATAACTTAATTGTGCTTCCAACTCAGTGGGATAGACCAATTGTTACATGGAGATAGTCAAAATACAAAAGGAAAAATTAAGTATTTCCAGGAATATGATTAGATATAGCCAAATGATACTTAAGAAACCATTTAATGCAACAATGTATTGTCATGAACTAATTCTGACTATCAGATTACGACTGATGATGATACATTTTCTCAAATTATAGCATGTAGGATAGAAATTTGATAATTTGTTATTATGTGCAATAGGTATCTTATTTTTAGAGAACTTCTCGCTATAATGTGTAGAACATCAGCCCCCACCCACCCTCCTGGAGAATGAAATATTTTGGGATAGAATATTTCCCCTAAAGGAGAAATAGGGAAAATGTTAAGGGAGACAGAAACCAGCCCCAGTCTCCCTGCCCTAAGCACAAACTGAAGAGGCCAGAAATGGGCATTCAGAAAGACTGGGTCAGACAGAAACTCCACATAAGCAACAAGCCAAAGATTGACAAGATTAGCACAGACAAACACCTAGGATTTGCATTTTCCCTTTTGCCTATAGAGCCAATCATGACCCCTAAATGACCCCATAGGGATCCAAATGGTATCAAACCCACCCACTCTCAACTCAATTCTGCCAGCTGCCCCAGAACCACACACTGCTGATATTTGTGTTTCTTCAATAAACCAACTTTCTTTCCAGTCAGTTTCTGTTTTATTCCCGGAGTGGACCTGGCCCTGGTATTTTTCTTCCTACAAATATGCCTCTGAAAATCACATTTGTCTGACATTGGTGTTCCCATTGAGGAAAAGAAGGAAACATTGTGAAGGAAATATTGCACTCTAATTTTGATCAGATAATTTCTTTGTCAGATCTGGTAGTAGACTAGACCAGGGGTCCCCAATCTCCAGCCCATGGCCCAGTACTGGTCTGCAGTTTGTTTGAAACTGGGTCGCACAAGCAGTGTGTGAGTGTGTGAGCCTGTGAAGCTCCATTTGTGCAAGCAGCGTACATGCAAAATCATTGCCTCTCTCCCCCCCCCTTCCACCACCACTGCTGTCAATCTGCAGAGCCAGAAAGGTTTGGGACTGCTGGACTTGATATGGCAAGTGACTGTTGATCAAACTGATAGCCTTTCAATCTTGGACAATCTATCATCCTTTCAATCTTGAACATTTGGCATGCAAAGTTCTACATTAAATTAGGCTGCTGTTCTAAGGCTTCACAAAATCACGAAGCAGACTCCTCATCCCGAAAAAACTTATTTTTATTAGGCTTCTGTGAATTCCTCTCATTCATATCCAGCAAAGTCCCAGCCAGGCTGATATCTTCCATGTGCAATGCTATGCCAGAAAATACTTGGTAAAGAGTCATGAATGAACTAATTGTCTCCTGCAAACACCATTCCCTTTTCACTCCTCTTTATTCCTTATGGGAGAGTCCATTCACCATCCACCTATACCTTTACTCCTGAGTTGACCCTTGTTCCTTAACTGTTCTCTTCTCCTGCAGCTCTGCACATGTACACATCGGGAACAGGCTCCAGCTATTCTGCCTCACTGATCTCCAACTCCAAAGACAGTTGTTAACTGTCAGACATCCCTGGCCCCATTTCTGCCTCCGACATAGAGTACTCACCATAGCCTTCCCCCAGACTCCAGGAATGGCCCATGTTCCTCCCCAACCTCCTCACTGTCAGAATCCACTGGTAGGCCACAACAGCTACTTGTTCGTAGCCTAATTTGTTCAACCCAAATTCTCACCAGGAATTAGAAGAATAATGCCATTCAAAATTATTATGAAGCTGATAACAGCAAGACTATTGTATGCACAAAAATGGAAGGATATTTTGATTCCGACCTTGGATGAATGGTTGCAGAAGTTGATGAACTTGGCTGAAATGGCAAAATTGACCACTTTGATGAAAGAAAAGAACATAAGTGCTTTTGTTTCCACATGGAGACCACTTCTTGAACTTCATGCTTGATGTGGAGAAGAATGAAACTCTGACTTTGGGATTTATCAATTAGACTGATATATCTTTTATAGAAATGGCTTGTTTATATTATGAAAAAGCAAAAAGTTGTGATTTGATGTTAATGTCTTATTTTACTACAAACAGGGTCGGAAGAAAATGTTTCTTTTTCTTTTCTTTTCCTTATGTTTCATCACTTCCTCTTTCCCTTCTCCTCCCCCCCCCCTGCTGTTTTCCTATTTACTTTGTATTTTGTATTTTACATTACTTTATAACTCAATAAAAATGTTAATGATAAAAAAATAGTATAAAACTACCTATACCCCCATTTTAAATCTGTTGCTGAGTTTTTTTTATTATTATTCTTTTCTTTTTACTCGCAAATGAAGAGATTTAATTGTCTATTGTTAGTTTCCTTAACGTGTTTTGGAGGAAATGCAAAATTTTAAAAAATGTTTTCAATAAACTAAGCAAAATTATCCAAAATGAAACTCATAGAGAAAACTATTATTCTTATGAATTGGGGCGATAACATTCTTAACTAAATTAGCTAAATAGACATGTTTGTTGAAATGCATGGAATTAACTGAAAATAGTGCTTCAAATTGCTCATTTGGCAGGAGTGTAAACTACAGCTTTAAAAGTATTAAGAGCTAGATTCTTATTCCTTTGTTTGAGCAGCTGCACTCTGCAAATAAGAATGGTGTATTCATTTGATAAAGGAAAACAAACCCCTAGAATACTTGTTTTGTGAAATAATATTGAAATCACAAATATACACTTTACAAATGTTTACATTTGTTAATTGTTTTTCCACAGTCTGTAAAAGGTTGGATTATACATTTATGCCCCCACCCCCAGCAGTGTAAAACAGCAGTTGAACTGGCTACTTTGTTTTCTATTTCTGATGTTGTAAGGTTCTAGTGATCCAATTTCTGTTTGCAACAAAATAACAGAATTGGAAGAGACCTTTGAGGTCTTCTAGTCCACCCCCCTCCTCAGGCAGGTGACCTATTCCACTTTAGATAAATGGTTGTCCAGTGTCTTCTTAAAAACCTCCAGTGTTGGAGGCAAGTTGTTCTACTAATTAATTGTTCTCACTGCAGGAAATTTCTCCTTCATTCTAGGTTTCTTCTCTCCTTGATTAGTTCCCATCCATTGCTTTTGTCCTGCCTTCAGATTCTTTGTTGAACAAGTTGATCCCATCTTCTTTGTGGTTTTAGTATGGAATTATTGCAACAGCAATAGCCTTAGACTTATATACCACTTTATAGTGCTTTACAGCCCTCTCTAAGCGGTTTGCATAGGCAGCATATTGCCCCAAACAATTTTACCCACTTCGGAAGGGTGGAAGGCTGGGTCAACTTGAGCTTGGTGGGATTTGATCTGCCAAATTGCAGGCAGCTGGCTATCAGCAGAAATAATTTGCAGTACTACACTCTAACCACTGTGTCATCAAAGCTTTATAATTTGTATGAAAATAACTCATATAAAACTTATAATGACACTTTATATCAACAAGTTCTTAGCTCCAAAATGTAGGTTACTACTAGGGACATCAATTGCTCTTGCAACCTTCCAATTCTTGCAGCTCAGATAGGTTCCATCAGAGCAGAAGTGACATAGAATGACCAAAAGATGTCCCTTTCTTCTTTAGCTTTTACTTTAAACAAGAGAGATTATCCAAGTGCAATAATGAGCCATAAACTGCCTAGTGTCCCCATATGATGATTTACAATGTGTACAGTAGAGCCTTTTCAATGAGAGGTCCCTTCCTATGGAATAAAAATCCTAATTTTCCAAAATCCCAAATCTGATGAATGCATATTCCTACAAGGGGCCAAGAGAAACCTTATGCAACACAAAAACATTGTAGAAATGATGCCAATAATGCAATTAGTATCATTTGCACAATGGTGACTTCAATATAATTAGAGATGGTAAGGAATCTCCAGAGATCGAATAATTTATTCATTCTTGAGAACTCTTCTATCCACCTAGAGAAGGAAAGAAATGGAGCTTGTGGTATCTCCCTTCTTATTTTGTTTCCATGCACGATTGCACCTCCAGTTTTAATAATAGGTGGAAAGGATCCATAGGAAGAATATAGAATAGAATAGAACAGAACAGAATAGAATACTTTATTGGCCAAGTGTGATTGAACACATAAGGAATTTTTCTTTGGTGCATATGCTCGGTGCAAGTAAAGGGAAAAATACATTCATCAAGAATCATAAGATACAAACTTATTGATAGTCATAGGTTACTAATAAGCAAACAAATCATACCAGGAAAAAATAAAAATAATATAAATTGTAAAGATACAAGCAGCATGGTTATAGTTATAAAAACAGATAAGTACTATGAAGGATGAGTGGAATAATAGTAATACAGTAAATAAGTTGACAGTGTTGTAGGAATTAGTTGTTTATAGCAGAATTATGGCATTTGGGAAAAAATTGTCCTTGTGTCTCGCTGTTTTGGTATGCAGTGCTCTATTGCATCGTTTTGAGGGTAGAAGTTGAAACAATTTATGTCCAGGATGTGAGGGGTCTGTAGACTTTTCACAGCCCTCTTTTTGACTTGTGCAGTATATAGGTCCTCAATGGAAGGCAGGTTTGCAGTTCTAATTATCCGTTGAAGTTTGTGTCTGTCTTGTTTGGTTGCAGAGCCAAACTAGACCGTTATAAAGGTGTAGACTAGTTCTAGATATATAACTATTTACATTAGCTAAAAATGAAACCTGAAGTAGACTGGCAGAGCTAAGGCTTGCCATCTGGCACATAATCCTTTGCCATTGTTTGTCATTCCAAACATTGGCCAACACAAAGGAAATGTCTCCTTGCTGATCTCTCCCAATGTTCTGTGGCTTTCAAGAGTTCACTGAGGAAATGGTGCATAGATTTGCTGATATGTAATATAGATTGCTTGAACTATTGGTTTTTGGTTTTACTACAAGAAATATCCAAAGGAGGAGTTTTTGTCTGTAATGTTTTTTTAATTAGAAAAGGAAATGTAACTATATCACATTAATTAAGACACAGATATTAGAAAGATTTAGAATTTATCCTTCCCTGTCACCATTCTGAGGGATATCAATTCACTGTTAATGACCCTGGTGATTAAGAATTTTTATTATATTTCCTTGGCCAGAAATTAATTCAAATTATTAGCCCTATAAAAACCCAACAGATTGATCAGAGTAAAATATGGTAATCTTCTATGCAGATGCCACTCAGCCTGGTGGGGCTGATACAACAAAATGGATGTGTTGAATGTTCATAAGAAATCTTCAGCTTTCACATGTCTGTAATTGAATCACAGAATAAAACATCATTAAAGGAATAGTTTGATGGCTGATTCTATCTTGATTTATGATGACGTTAATTTGTCATTTAACTCCTGGAACTGACTGTTCATAATCTCTGACATTCAAAAGGTTATTTTGCTTTCCATCAAAAAACAATATTACCAAACATGAAATTGTGTGACTGAATCTGTGTATGAGAAAGAAAGAGAGACAATTCTATTTTCCAAAGCACCTATGGGAAGGACAAGAAGCAATGGGTAAAAACTAATCAAGGAGAGAAGCAACCTAGCACTAAGGAGAAATTTCCTGACAGAACATTTAATCCATGGAATGAGCTACCTCCAGAAGTTGTGAATGCTCCAACAGTAGACATTTTAAAGAAGAGATTATATAACCATTTGTCTGAAATGGTATAGTTTCCTGCCTAAGCAGGGGGTTGGATTAGAAGACCTCGAAGGTCCCTTCCAACTCTGTTATTCTATTCTATAATCAGAAGGTAGAGAAATATTTATTTCCCAATATTTGTATGAGAGGAAAATATTTTTCTTCTGTTTTCATTTTGCTCCATGAATTAGCATGGATCAGAAATTACAGCACATCAACTAATAAAGGAAATTCTATTTCTAAAAAAATAAAGGTGCCCAATATGTAATACACTTAAAGTTATATCATTAAAATTAGCATCAAAAACTAAGGAAGATGATGTCTTTTAATTGCTTTTCTTACAGTACTTTCTTGTCCTCTGTGTTTTTCAGCATTGAGGTGAAATCAGATTGAGAAATAAAGAGAATATAAAATGCCAACTTCACTTCCACATTAGATAATCTTTTTTTTTTCAAAAAAAAAAAAAGCTCCCCTGTTTTTATTTTCCCTCAGCATGAACCTGAACTGAGAGGGGTGGCATGTCAGTTTAATAAATAAATTAAAAAATGAAGTGAATGCAATTGTTACCCATCTATGGCCTTACAATCTACCTTGACTTCAGATTAAGGTATTCATTTATTTATTTATATCCCACCTTTTATAAATAAGACAACCAACATAGTCAACATATATTTCTCCTTCTGTTCTCTCCACAACAACAACCCTATCGGAGATTAACTAGCTGAGAGAGATTAACTAGCCCAACAATCACCCATCTAGAACTCATGCTCTGTTGTTTTCTAGCCTGATGCCTTGATTTAATCACTAGATCAAACTAATTGTCTCTCTACATAAAGAAATTGATTTTGAGAGTTTGAACCAATGTAGATGCTATTCACACACAAGGACGTCCATTTTAAATTGAGCGGAACCAAACTGACTCAATATCTACATCCAAATTTATTAAAAATGTGAAATTAGTCCATGTGATGTTTTTAAATGGTTGTTTGATTCATATCCAGCTTTTTTAATTAGTTTGATCATTATTATCATTCTAAATACTATCTCACTTATTTAGGGGTCCTTTCCCCATCTAACTTCCCCCAAATTCTATGTGGATGTCCTTGGGATTCGAGGCACAACATTAAATTGTTTTTTTTCTCAACTTTTAATTCAATTTATTTTTTAAAATGTTATTTCTGGTCTTTAGAATATTTGCTAGCTTAATGATTACATATATTTGCCCATTTTACATTCAGTTTACGGTTTTAATTTCAGATATCAATTTTATTTCAATTTCATGAAAAGTTAATAATAACAAATAATAATAATGACAAACTTTGGGTTTATCATAGGAAATAAACATAATAATGTGCCTCCCAACTGATGAAAAAAAATGCTATTTTTTATGAGAATTAAAAAGATCGGCATTTTGGAGCAACTGTTTTCTAATAAATTATTCTAAAAGAAGAGGACAATGTTCATAACATTGAAAATTACATCAAATCAACCTTAGTTGTTTAACATAAACAGGTAGAGGACATTATGCTGCTTATGAAATTAGATCTCCTTAACGCATTCAAGGAGCATGGTGCAAAAAATCATTTTATAATTTATTGGTAGTTGAATATGGTACTTTCATTGGTAAATAAAGGAGATGCCCTGTGTAAATTTGTAATGAGCCATTAAAAAAGGTCAGAAAACTAAGTTTGTTAAAGCTTGAGCATAATCAGAAAAGAAGAAATGCATCAGCCAAAAGAGAGGGCATAAATATTCATAAAAGTGTTATATGTAATTGGAATATAAAGGGTAATTTAAAAACACTTACTATTACGGGAACATAATGTATCTCTTGGGGAATACAGTGACCAGTGACTTTTCTGCCTACCCAAGACACTGCAGATGCTAATCATAAGTAATTTCCTCCACCTCCTCCTCCTCCTCCACCTCCTCCCTTTTCTCTTCCTCCTCCTCTTTTCTCTTCCCCTTCTTTCCTTCTCCTCCTCTTCCTCCTCCTCCATCATCATCAATTCTCAGTAATATTTCTTTGCAAGGAAAATAAAAATGCTTTGTTTCTGATTGTTACCTTTGGCTCTCTCCACTTCTTTTCTTTTTTAGCATTCATTAAGGCTGTAGTTCATCTCTCCATTATTATTATGATCTAAAAATGATTGGAAAGTAGGTTTAGTGTAGTAATTAAGGCAGAGGTGGCAAACACGCACCCCGTGGGCCAGATGTGTCACACACTGGCCATGCCCACTCCTGGTTTAGCAAAGGGGGGAAAGTTGTGATACATCACGTGTCGATGTGTCATCATGAGTTTGACACCCCTGGATTACAGCATCAGTTTAGAGACCAGGAGCCTGTGAGTTCTCCTCCCATCTTGGACACAAGCTATATAACCTTGGGCCACTGATTTTTCTTAGCTTGGGAAGGAGGCAATGGCAATCCAGTGGTGGTATTCTACCAGTTCAGCCCGATTCTGGTGAGACAGTAGCAGCAATGAGAAGCAGAAACCGAACCAGTTTTCTCCTCTGTTCTGCTGTTGGGCCCATCCACCCACCTGGGCTCCCATATTCATCTTTAACCACTGAATTTGAAGTGCAGCTGCTTTGTGCACCACAGAATAGTGCTGTATGGCAGCTGCTGAAGCAACCGGGATCATGCAGGCTTGCAGGAGGTGAATTAGAATGGCTCTGTGCCTGTGCAAACACCTCTGCACCTGTGCAAAGTGTGTGTTTGGTGCACCCATGCACACAAAGTGTGTGCATGCATGCAAAGCACGCCCACCTAGCCATGCCCACTGAACCGGTGGCAAAAATATTTGAATCCCACCACTGTGCCAAACCATTTCATAAAAACCAGAAAACTTCAGGGAAAACCAGAAAACTTGGGCCTGTTATTCTCCACAACCTTCTGTGAAATAGCCCACATGAGCCTGGTAGGATCAAGCTCATATTCTGTGCAAAAAAATTCAGTATTATAGTGTCAGCTATTTGGTTGTGCTGCTCAGTGTATGCTCTTCCTGCCTGCAACTTATATTCTGATACTATAGTTTGAATATCTCTAAGACCTCTCTACACTGTCTGCATCTTAGGTCCTGCCCAATATGGTAGATCTTTGCTTTTACAGATCTGGTATTTAGTACCTGTTTTGTGCTGCTGTGATCAGTGTCTTTTAACCCATCTCTATCCAGTCATTGGTAGGATTGTGCTATGTCTGCCACTTTAGCTACCTATCAGGATTATATCATATGCAAAGTCCTCTCTCATCATGGTACCTCCTCTGCCTGATCGTCTTCCATGTCTGCTGTTGCCTCTCTCTCTTTTTCTTTTTCTCTCTCTCTCTCTCTCTCTTTCTTTTTCTTCTTTTTTCTCCCTTTTTTTGTTACACTTCTCCTTTCTTCTTTTATTTTTCCATCTATTTGCTTTTGTATTTTTTTGTATTTTATATTATAAACTAATAAAACTGTAAAATAGTTTTAAAAACTGTATTGTTACAGCTGTCAGCACCACTGTGTTGTTATAGCCTATTTTGTATGATACAAGGACAAAACAGATATATTGTCGAGCCCGAAATTGACATATATGCAGCCATTTTATTTAGCTCTATATCTTAATCATACATTCCTTTTCTTTCTTCTCTTTGCTGGTGCAAGTGGGGAGGGTTTCGGGCTCATTATATTCTTTAGGTGGGAAGTGGTTAGATAGTCAGGATTGTTTCGGCTCAGTGACTTTCTTTCCCATGGGAACAGAGGCTGCCTCTGATGAGATCTGGAGGTAGAGTTTGAAGACATTGGGAAATGTTGATTTCTTTTTGTTGGGGAATGTGACTTTTATGGGGTGTTTCTGATTTACAGTACTATGTGGTGTAATTCTGGTTTGTATCAGATCTGGAATTACAACAGACTTTGCCAATTTGATACTTACCTGAATAAAAGAAATTTGTTTTGGAAGATGCACTTTGCTTATTTCTTTTTCAATGGGTTTCATCACTTGGTAACCTGACATATATATCTACATATTTGTCTGTCTGTCTGTCTGTCTATCCATCTATCTGTCTGTCTGTCTGTCTGTCTGTCTGTCTGTCTGTCTGTCTATCTATCTATCTATCTATCTATCTATCTATCTATCTATCTATCT
>BLBF01000073.1:9504527-9516508 GCA_015471245.1 Laticauda colubrina | reverse complement strand
TCTATCTATCTATCTATCTATCTATCTATCTATCTATCTATCTATCTACAAATATACACATAGCTACATAGCCACCAGAGGTGGTATTCAGCAGCTTCTGACCGGTTCTGGAGAACCAGTAGCAGAAATGTTGAGTTGTTTGGAGAACCAGCAAATCCTACCTCTGACTGGTCCTGCCCCCATCTATTCTCTACCTCCCACTGAGTCCCATATGATTGGCTGGGTCTTCTTTGGTTGCCCTGCACAGAGCTGGAAAGCAGGTTAGTGGGGTGGGGAGGGAATGGGGATTTTACAGTATCCTTCCCCTACCACACCCTCCAAGCCACGCCCACAAAACCGGTAGTTAAAAAAGAAATCAAATCCCACCACTGATAACCACTATGTGTGTGTGTGTATGTCTGTGTCTGTGTCTGTGTCTCTGTGTTGTGAAAGATGGACACCAACCTCACAAAAACAACCTCATGATCAATACAAAAGCTATGAGTGGTGCAAAAAGGCATGGGAAGAGACATGCTTGGCATTACAAGGCAAAATAAAAAGACCTGCACATGGATTAGAAAACAAATGAAAGTAAACAATATCATTAAGAGAGTAAAAGAGTTGAAATGGAAATAGGCTGGTCATATAAAAAGAAGAACTGATGGTGAGTGGACCAAGGCAGTCATAGAATGGATCCCATTTGATCAAAAGTGTCCATAAAAGGGACCTAAAATAAGATGACACGATGACATCAGCATGTTTTGTGGGGTCCAATGGCAAAAGAAAGTTTAGGACCATATTGGTTAAAAAGATGCAGAAGAAGCCTTAATCCTGCAGTAGGCAATGGCTCATATCATGTAATTTGTATTTATTTACTTCCAGGATTGGAATAAATGTGATCATTGGATTTTGTGTTAAATTGTGGGGAAAATATTTCCCCTCCATAAAGGAAATACTGAAATTTGTATACACCATTACTGTAGAAAGGAAGAGAAAGAATATTACTATACCTACTCACAGAGAGGCATATAAGTGAAGCAGATTACTATTGTCAATTAAACCTAATTAAATTCAAGTCTATCATTAAAATCACATCAAGTGGAAATCACCTTCTTTCATACTTAGCTTTATATAAACACCATATTCTATAAAGCTTAATATAAACACTATTTTCAAATGTTACCAGCTTGTAAATCTGTAGCTTCATGAATAAACAAAATTGCTGGCAACCAATTTTATAAAAGTTATGTTAACAGTGATACAAATACAGCCATTGTCCTGCCAAAAACCAAAGACAATCATATTCCATTGGAATGCAAAAAAAAAAAACCCCAACAGACTGATAATTTTTACTTAGTACAGGCAGGACAATACAGATCAATATTTTGCCAAGTGGTTTATATCGATATGTTATGCTGAATCCAATCTGGATGGGTCACTGGATCTAGGAGCTCAGAAAATAAAACCTCTGGTCCCAATGGCCATCCCAGATCGGATCCTGCAGAATTATCCTAGAACATGTATATTTACCTTCATTTGTGAGAGATGTTATCAAGTATAGTATAAATAATCATAGTTCCATGGTCAATCTACTTTAGGGATCTTTAAAAATTGTCTCATTCCCCAGCCCTAATTTTAAGTTTTTTTTTCCTATTCCTATCAGTTGTTTACTCCTATTGTTGCAAAAAAACATCTTGATAATTCAAGCATAAAAGTCTAGTGTTAATTGCGAGGCCATTGTACTAGAATATCCTGATGGACAAAAGAGGGAGAATCATATCTTGGTTCCTTTCCCATCTAACCTTGCTATATATTCCCTGGTTCTGACTTTGCATAATTGGATACATCATGTTCTAGAGCTGGCTCAGAAACAAGTTTCAGTCCTTATTTATGTCATGGGCAACATCGTACAATTGGCACTGATTTAGGTTGGCCTAAAAAAAATTGTGATTCCTGAAAGGATTCTATGAAGAGGAAATTTGATCAATTTACTGCGATAGGACCAAAGTTAATGTCTTGAAAATATACAACATTGTGGCTTTTGCAAAACTGGCCACAACATACAACAGGTTCAATGTATATGGAGATTCTCAGTCATCCAGGTCATGGTTGTCCCAAAGGTGCTTTTTTTCAAGAGGCAACTGGACTTTTTGGTTTTTCTGTGAAGACATTTCACTTCTCATCCAAGTCGCTTCTTCAGCTCTTAGATGGGAAGTAAAATGTCTTCAAAGAAAAAAAATGAAAAGTTCAGTTTCCTCTTGAAAAAAGCCCTTTTGGGACAATAGGTCCAATATTCAAATATCCCTAAACTGCTTTCCAAGTTATGGAAAACCAAAACACATATCTAGAGAATGCCATACAGAAAGGACAGGAATCATATTGTCTCTTCAAGCCTTTAACAGTGAGTCCTGGACTTATGATTATAGCTTTCTGTTGCTAAGGGACACAACTGAATTTTCCTCCATTTTATGACCATTCTTGTCTCGGCTGTTAAGTCAATCACTACAGTTATTAAGTTAGTAACTTAGTTATTAAGTGAATCTGGCTTCTCCATTGACTTGGTTTGTTAGAAGGTCACAAAAGGGGATCATGTGACCCTGGGATAGTGCAACTATCATAAATATGAGCCAATTGTCAAGCGTCTGGATTTTGATTATGTGACCAATTTGAACTGACCGGCTGGCCATGCTTACTCTCCCTCCCAGGAGTCTCCACATGGCCCATTTTGAATGCAGGTAAGTGCAGGATCCATGTGGAAGCTCTGGGAGGGTGAAAAATAGCCCTCCCAGAAGTTCCAGTAGGCCATGCCCACCATGGCTATGCCCACACAACATCTGGGCAGAAAACCAGTTGTTGGGATTTTTGAATTCCACTCCTGGTTATATACCCAATCAGCAATTAACTATTTCTAAACCCAGTCAGCTCAATCTCTGTATTTATACCAATAGAATCTTGTACAAAGCCTTTATTAGCACTTAGCAATAGTATTTTATAGTGCTTTACAGCCCTCTCAAAACAGTTTACAGAGTCAGCATATTGCCCCCAACAATCTGGGTCCACATTTTACCCACCTCAGAAGGATGGAAGACTGAGTCAACCTTGAGCCTGGTGCGATTCGATCTACCAAATTGTAGTAGGGGTAACTTGCAGTACTGCACTCTAACCACTGCGCCACCAAGGCTCCTTATTGATGGATCACCAATCTTTAAATTTTGGAGAAATATATTTCAGGTACCACAAGGTGGCTCAAATAGTGTACACAATGTTTAAACTCTATGGTGGTTTAATAAATTGAATTATTAGATAATAAAAGTTTTCTACCTCATGGAATTGTTTTTTTTTTTTTTCCCTGATAAATTTACTAGCAAGTGGAATACCTCCATTCTGCACAAGTTGGATTGTACCAGTTACTCACAGGAAGTTGTATTAGACTTCGGTACCAATTGGGTCAAAACCAAGCTGTATAACATCTGTTCAGTTTCTTTAGGATATTCAGTTATTGTCTAAATCACACTTCAAAAAGTAGAGAAGTGCCTAAATGCCATGTGCATAAGCCAGATAGTGTTTAATTGCATTTTGTCTGTAAATTTTATATGACTTTTGAATTACTATCATTTTAATATTAAATATTATTTTAATACTGATGTTTTTGAAATATTCATGGATTGATATTTTGGCCTGTACCAAATTCTCAACTTATTGCAGCAATAAATTACAGATTTATAAATGAGGATCATCAACAAGTAGTATTTTTAATGGATAGTTCCAATTAGCTGCTGTCAATCAGCTGAATACAGTTTGGTTCTCATTGGCTCAGAGTTAGGTAGTCTGAGCTCCAAAGTATTTCTTTATTACCAAGAATTTCTCAACTCTTTTTCTCTCCTTGATAGATAGGCAAAGGAGAATGGAATAGTTAAAATAAATAGCTTTTAACCCTGTTTAAGTGTTACCAGGAAAAATACAGTTCCTCGAGTGAAATAGCAGAGTTTACAACAATAGCAAATGAAAACATTGAAGTGCCAGAAGAAATTATGGGATGTTGATCTGTATTGCCACAATCCATCAACAGCAGCTATTCAAGACAATCAAGATTTGCCTGGGTGGATAAAATGTCAGAACAATCTCATGAAAAAGAAATTAATGAGAGACAGCTCACACTTGTTTGCAAGTGACATGCCTCTTTTCTTCACAGAAATGCAATACTGGATTGAACAGTGTTAACAGAATAACAGAATTGGAAGGGACATTGGAGATGATCTAGTCTAACCCCATACATGAGCAGGAGACATATACCCCTTCAGACAAATAGCTGTTCAGTCTCTCCTTGAAAGCCTCAAGTGATGGGGCACCCACAACTTGTATAAAAAAAGAGGTTTAGATTCTAGAAAGAGTGCAGAGAAGAGCAACAAAGATTATTAGGGTATTAAAGGGTAAAACATATCAAGAACAGTTGCAGGAACTGGGCATGGCTAGTCTATTGAAAAGAAGGAGAACCCCTAGCTAAGATTCTGCACAGTTCAGAGAACCCCCAAATCCCACTCCTGGCTGGCCCTGCCCCTCCCAGGAGTCCCCATGCTGCCCGTTTTGTATACAGGTAACTGTAGGGTGTGCATGAAGGCCCAGAGAGGGTGAAAAATAGACCTCCCAGAAGTTTTGAAAAGCCGAACATGGGCATGTTTCCAGCTTCCAGAGAGCCTCCAGAGCCCAGGGAGGCTGTTTTCGCCTTACTGGAGGCTTGAGGAAAGTCTCCAGAGCCCAGGAAGAGTTAACATCACCACCTGTCATGGTTCAGGAGGCCAACTAGACCACATCCACCATGGCCATGCCCACCCCAGCAACCAGGCAGAGAACCCTTTGCTAAAAACTTTGAAGCCCATCCCTGCATCACTATTCCTTAGTGATCACTGTTTAAAAGCAAGCCTGAGCTGCTGAGCTTACTTTGTAGTTATCATGATTAACAACTTAACCTAAACCTGTGAATTTATTTCTTTTCTTAAAAAATATATATGGTGACTATTTCTAAAATTTGTAGAAACATATTCCCTTGTTTAATTGAGCACAGTTTGGTAGAGGGGAAAAATCAGATTCAGATAGCCTGAGTCCCTTGAATTATGAAAGAAGTAAAGAAAATGTATTCTATTCCCTATATACTTAATTTTATACAGGCAATCAAGCAACATTTTATTCAAGCTGGCAAGAGAATAGTTACAGCTATGCCCTTTTGCTGTCTTGAAGACTTGTGTCCCTGAAAAGCTCAGTAATCATAGAATCATTTCAGTGTAAAAGCTTGTGTTCATTTTTCACTTGGGTTTGTTAGTTACTGGGGCTTCAAAAGTACAGAATTATTAGAGACTAATTTTACACACACACACACACAGAGAGAGAGAGAGAGAGAGAGAGAGGGAGGGAGGGAGGGAGGGAGGGAGAGAGAGAGAGAGAGAGAATCTAAGGTACAAATAGCCCTTGACTTGCAATAGTTTATTTACAGATTGTTCAAAGTGACAATGGCACTGGGGAAAAAATAATAATTTTAGAGAAATCAGCCTCTTCTGAAAGTCCCAGAGGAGGAGGAGGAGGAGGAGGAGGGGGTGGGAGGAGAGGGGGAAGGGGGAGGGGGGGAGGAGAAGAAGAGGAAGAAGAATTCAAATCATTTAGTTACTCTTCTGTGAAGATCTGAAAAACAGAATATGAATATAGAGTTAGACTGAGGGTTAAATTCCTCTCATATATCATATCTTTTCTATTCTAGAATAAAATTGCAAAATACAATAAAGCCATTTCTGTTATTTTCCACTCAGAATGGTGAATAATGTATGTAACCAATATGTATTGGTTCACCACCTTCCCTATTCCAATGTCTACTACTGGATAAATTTTGTCTTTTTTAGATAAATGTAATTAAATGAAATTGAATAGAGGTTGCATTGAAAATGCTTACAAAATCTCCATAATAAAATAATATATTTATTTGTTTGATTGATTTTTATACCATGCTTTTCAACATCTATTAGATGAAAGCAATTGTTTTTTTCTCCCTCAATATGTTATACATGGTGGCAATGAGCCAGTATTGTTTATTTAGTTACATGTTTAATATTCAGCAACTCCTACCATTTAATCTTCTACATCAAGGAACACTCATTCGTTTAATTGAAGAATTAGAGTAAGATCAGCTTGCTGCATTTTTCAGATAATTTTCAAACATTACTGAATGTGTACCTATAGAAAGAAAACAATTAAAGTGACTCTTAATGTTGCTCTCTTATGACTGTTGAGTTACATTGAGATTGATTGCATGTAGTTCTTCAGCAGATTGGTCAAACAAAACAAAAACACCTTATTATGACTATATTTAAATTCATGCCTGGTTCCCCTGGTTCCTTCTCATATACTGTAGGCAACAAACTCAGTTCTTGACACAAATATTCACCTTTATGTGACTCACCTAACTCATAGTACAATAGTTATGACTTTTAAAAAAGGGGCTTATGTTAAATCCATTCCTCATTATGCTTTAAAAGGTCTTTGTTTGATTTATTCAACTAAGGCCCACTTCATTTAGCTCAAATGGAGACTATAATGAACAAATATGGGAAATACATACTGCCTTGTGTTCCATGGAATAAAAGTAAGCGTGATAAATAAATGTAACTCTCTCTCACTTTCCATGGATTTTGAAGTTTAGTTGGAGCTCAAAAATATGTGGGGAAATTCAAATACAATAACATCTGAAACATCTCTAGAGATGGTTCATCTCCCCACTCCCACCCCCCGAAAGCAGTAATGTCAGCTTTTATGTAATGTGTCAATTTCTTACATACATATTTATAAGCCAGTAATTTGCATGTATGACAAGGCCATGACATATACACCATAAAGAAAGAAAGCCATGCAACCATAAACACAATTCCATGAAATTGCTTGCCAGCCTCAGTTGCAGCTTGCATGTTTTGGTTCTTCTTGCTAAGAAATCACTATGACTACCAATTTGAGAGCCTCTTAGCACAAAGACAGGAGAGGGGGAGAGAGAAAGAGGGAGGGAGGGAGGGAGAGGGAGAGGGAGAGAGAGAGATGTGTCAATGATTTGCCACAGCAGAGAAAAGCAACCTTTTGTGTCTGAACATTGTGGAAACTTATCAGAGAAAACTGATCACTGGATTAAGATTTTGCGGGCTTTCCCTTACAGTTTGACAAAGACAGATTTTTTTAAAAAATATATGATATATTAAAAATACTTTAGGGACTACATCATGTGTGAGTGAGTGTACATATCGTGGAAAATTATGTTGCCATCATTTAAAGTCATGATTGGAAGAGGCCCCAGGAACTGGAAGGAGATTGAGATGAAATATCACACAGAACTAGAAATTAAGTGAGGAGAATGATTTCAATTATGGTCCATGTGCAATGTAAGCACACAAAGGAAGAAAGACTAAATCTTTATTAATGAAAGAGATTTAATTTCCTTACATTATGGGGTGATCAAATGGACACTGGACTTGATGTGTTCTTCTTCCGTCTATCAAGATGTTGACCGGAGGACAGGATGACAGTCTCAAGCAAGAACTGAATTTTGGATGTTCAGAAATAGAGATTAGCCATAGTATTTTTTTTCTTTCAATCTAGAATATAAAAGAAAATCAAAATGTAATTGGCCCAACTTAGTTCCCAAGTGCAGAGAAGAGAGATCAAGTGCCAGCACTTGTTTCAAGAGTTTTGAAGTCCTTCCTTCCTTCCTCCCTTCCTTTCCCCCCTCCCTCTCCTCTTAAATACATATTCTGGAATGTCCTCACAGTTAACATTAAATCTAACTTTTCTATTCTGATGTCTCTCTTGCATGAAGATATTTGCCATTTGGTTACCTCAGTTCAAATGTTGGATAAAGGAAAAATAGGCATTCAATAATATTCCTTCCTTCTTCCCTTCCTCCCTCCCTCCAACTCCTCCCTTCTTCCCTTCCTCTATCCCTCCTTCTCTCTCTCTACCCCCTCCTCTTCAATACATATTCTGGAATGTCCTCACAGTCAATATTACACATGACTTTCCTATTTTGGCATCTGTCTTTCTTACATGTATGTACTTGCCATTTGGTTACATAAATTACTTCAGTTCAAATATTGGATCAAATAAAAATAGGCAATCAATAATCCTCCTTCCTTCTTTTCTTTCCTTCCTCCCTCCCTCACACTCCTTCCTTCATTCCTTCCTTCCTTCCCATCTTCTGTTCAAACTGTAACACATGAAACTTTGTAGATGAGAGGAAAACCTCCCTTGGCGGAGGGTGAAAGACAGAAAGTGTTTGATTGATGTCTTGCCTTTAAGTCCTAGTGGCAATTTATTACTTCACTACTGACCATTAAGAATTTGATGGCCTTTTACATTAGACTTCAGAATCAAGAGACAAATTAAAAGAGAAAACTCAAGAATCAGGATTCCTGGAAACCATTCTCTTCAGTGATGTGATAATTCCCAAATAGTAACTGGGAAATACATATCTTGGCTGAAATTATTCTGATTTCAGGCTGGGAAAAAATAATCAAATCATGTTCTATTGGTAACTTTATGAAAATGTCTGTGCTGTTTTCTTATCAGTAATATGCAAGTTGTGTGCTATTTCCTTATTTTTCAGCTTAGACTAGGATCTCCCATTAATCCTACAGCCATGATCAACTAAATGCTGCCACCTACTATGACAAACATGGACTACATCTTAGGACTAATTTCTGAAAGAACATTCACTTTTATATTTATTTATGTTTTTATATGATTTCTTAACCTTTCTGAACATGTCCACAAATGCTGAAATCTTTTCAGGAGAGGAAAGAGAATAATTGGTAAAGGTCTCAGCTGAATCAAGATTTTTCCAGGTGCTCATTTACAGAGCTAATATTCCAACTGAATTCAAATTTGCTTAATGCCCTGTCCCACTGCACTTCCGGATGCAAAGAGGATGTAAAACGTTAAAAAAAGCTTGCCATCTGTTGGAAAACGCTATGCATCTGTTGTGTACTCACTGCATACGTGTTTCATAAGCTCTATCCGTCAAGCATCTGTCCACTGCGATTTCATCCGCGCAAGAAGTTTTGAGCTGCACAAAACTTTGTGAACGGATGAACTTTCCGCCGTGTACGATGTAAATCCATGACATCCGAGCAACAAACATTCTATGTCCGTTATCAGCCGTTAAACATCCACTGTATCCTCTCTGCATCCTTTGGGCATCCTCACAACTCACATCTGCTGCAGCTGAAAACGGAAAGAGGGAGGAAAGAAAAGGTACATGGAACGTCTGTACATCGTTAGTAGCATGGAAATAGAAAGGATGCGCAGTGAACGGTTTGCATCTGATATACATCCGTGCGGCATCCCCTTTCTTTCCTTTAGGCGTACGTGATGCATCCGCTTCATCCTCTATGTGTCTGCTTCGCAATTCTCCCCTGTAATCCCTTCAGAGGTGTCATCCGCTTCCATCCGCTAGGCTTCCTATGAACATCCATTTAACATCCCCACTACAAACTACACATGTCCGTTCTTTTCTGTTCTTTTCCATTCTGTTTATGCAAATTTTCACCACTTTTTGGAGCGGATGACAATGGATGGAGCAACCCCCGAAATTTTGCTCGTCTGCTGTGTCCTTTATGCATACGTTTTGCATCCGTCGGCCAGTGGGACCGGGCCTTTAAATATGGATCATATGTCTTTGGGAAAACCTGTGCAAGAAAAAGATAATTGTCAAAATCATCTCTTTCTTCCTTGGTGTTTTTTCCCCTTTGCTGGATTGAATTTATGAACATATGATCAATATTGTTATCAATGAATTTGCCTTAACCAAAGCATTTCAGAAGGCACATGAAGAAGTTTCACAATTTATCAAGTGTGTTAATGTCTATGCTACAAAGTACTGTTACTAAACTTGACCTTCTTGTATTACCTGTATCACTACTATTTGCAATTTGGGGGTTTGTGTATAGCCAAGACAACTCTGAGGAATATCCAGGGCTAATAGTTTGCCAAAACTATTTCCTATTCTCCATCTGATATGCCTGAATGAATGGATGGATGAATAACAAAAGATCAGAAAATTCAGTGATAACATTTTGGACTTATAACTGGAATCATTTTGAAGGATCTCTGATTTATTCTTCATTACTTTAATCCAGTATCATCAACAGCCTCCATGAAGAATGAAGACCATGTTCAGAAAAGGCCATGGACAGAGATATATAGATGTATCTTTTTTTCATATGTCATGTATGTAGATGTTAAAGACTAAGTTTTCCCCACCATATGGTGATGCACAGTGCACAGCATGAGCCTTCAAAGCAGAACAGAACACTTAACCTAATGATCCAAAATTTCAGCAATTTCCAAAGATGAATCTAATCCATTTTCTGACAGTGAAAGTGTTATGCAAGCCATGATTCTGCTTTGAAGTTTATTATGTCTCTTTTAATAATAATAATGAACATGCTTTATTAAACCCTGTCCATCAACTGCACAAATGTAGTCACCTTCTAAAATGTATCAGCCCTCTGAGGTACTTCAGGTCAGAAACTAGAACATAAGAAATACCCTGATTTACAGACATACTACTTGGATCAATTCCCCACTTTTGTCATAAAGTTAAATAATTTCAATTTGTTCCACTCCTTTAGAACTCAACTTAATGAACTGTACAAATTACTAATGAAATTAAACTTTAGAGGAAACATGACAACACCATTATGCCCTCACTATAGAGTATGAAGTAGAAAGAGGATTTTATATTCCTCTCTGTTTTTATTTATTTGACCATGTAAGAAAGTCTTGTGATAATGTGCTCAAACTAGCTTCTCAAGATTCAAGCCAATCCAGACATCCTTGGAATATAAGTGATCAAGAAGTTTGTTGATTCCAAGAAGAACTATTTACATGTACCAATATTACTTAAGTTCAGAGCACCACAACAACGAAGAATGCTTCAGTTGCCACACCATAAAAGCAAACCAATAACTCATAAATAAATAAAATCAAACCAATAAGCCCTGGCATAATGAACAAGCAGCCAATGTCATCAATTTTCTCAAACTACAAAACATTTACAGAGACTTTTCCTCACATTCAAATAATAATGATGCTTCAGGGCTTTTGAAATGTTTTCTGAAATGCTCTGGAAAACTCTTTAGTTTTCAGCTTTTGAAAGATTTTCTTCTCTTTCTCTTCAATAGGGAAATGAATCATGATTTGCATATATTAAATATCTAATCTACCCATGGGTAGAAAAGGAATCTTACAGGCAATTACCAAAAAGAAAATGATGTATCTAGCCCAGAACAAAGGCTTATTGAGCATATTAATTAAAAAAGGAGTATAGGATCTCCAAAAAAAAAAAAAATCTAAGCTAGATGAAAACTGGATTATTTTTGAGTTGGAAGTCACTGAAAATGTGGCAATATTGCAGAAAAGACTTGGAAGTTAAAAGTGAATCTCAAAAGGCAGTAACAGACTCCTTTCAAACAATTGCCAAGAATTACTCAGAAAAGCAAAATCAGTCTCACTTATTTTGGCTACATCATGCAGGGGGAATTTACTTTATGTCTGGAAGAGTTAGAGGTAAAATGAAACCAGGCTATCAAAGAACACCATGACTGGACACCATCAAAGGTGACACCAGACAAAACATAAAACAACTAAAAAAAGTAAGCAAGATTGGAAGATGTGGAGAGACCTGGTCTTAGAATTGCCAAGAATTGGACACTGCTGAATGGATATCATCATCATCATCATGAAAAGAGTTTGACTTCTGAAAAACCCCTCCCCCCAAATGAGACAAAAAGTAGTTGAAACATTTCTTTATTTTTAATCTTGTCTTTGGAATGAAAACATTTATTTATTTAACCCACCTTTTGCACTTTCCATCAAGGCTTCCTGAAAACAACTCTCCTTCAGAATGTCTGTTTGTCTGTCCGTCCATCCATCCATCCATCCATCCATCCATCCATCCATCCATCCATCCATCCATC
>BLBF01000073.1:9474390-9485885 GCA_015471245.1 Laticauda colubrina | reverse complement strand
CTATCTATCTATCTATCTATCTATCTATCTATCTATCTATCTATCTATCTAATTGTCTAACATCTATTCAATTCACTGATTTGTGACAACTTTTGAGTCATTTTTTTCATAGCTAATTGCTTAAATGTTGCCATTAGTACTATTAGATCCCATAATAATGTGTGGTCCATATAATTTGTATGATAACTAAAACTGACACATTTTTTTTTAAAGTGGCTTTTTTCCAAGTTATTTATAGCCACCGGTCTAGTTTTTGCCTCACTCAAATTAATAGTAACTATATTTCATTTATATTTATCAACATTTATTCACATGTATCTATACTATCTCAGTGAGATATATCTCAATGAGTATGAGGACTTGTTCTGAATCAATATTTATAGATGTGAGAGCCATAAGGGTGAATAACATCATTATCAAATGCAAATCCCAAGCAAATGTTTAATTTTCAATTACTTATGAAATCTGAAATATAGTTGTGGCAAAAAACCCCAACTAGTTTATAGTAATTGAGTCCTTAATTATTCTAAGCACTTCACATAAACTACAAAGTCATATTCATCCAAGTATTACCCTATCTGAGACAATATTCCACCCTAGAAGCTGGTTAGAGAATCTTTAAGCAGAATATGTTCATTCGTTATAGACAATATGAACTGGAAGTATGCAGAAAATATCTCTCTCCTAAACCAGACCCCTGGTGCCAGGCCACAGCTGGTTGGGATTCGGGCCTCGCAAGCAGCGGGTGAATGTTTGTATGCATGTTCACAAATCTGCAAAAATATCTTCTCCTCTAACACCTTCCACAATTGATCTGCAGAGCTGAAAAGGTTGGGGACCACTGTCAACGATCTAGGTTACGCCCATGTCACACTGCACCAACGGATGGAAAGAGGATGTAAAAAGGAGAGAAACACTTGCCATCCGTTGGTTAACGCGATGCTTCCGTTCTGTACTCACTGCCTCTGTTTTTCATCCTCTCTATCCATCCAGCATCTGCCTATTGACATTTCATCTGCTCAGAAGGTTTTGAGCTGCTCACAACTTTTGAGCGGAAAATGTATCCAACGCATCCATTCTGCATCCGCAACGCATACGGGGAACATCCGTTCTACATCTGTCATCATCCGTTACGCATCCGCTATATCCGCTAGGTATCCGCTGCGCATCCGCGCATCTCAAATCTGATCCAGCGGAAAACAGACACAGGGAGGAAGCGAAACAGACACTGTGGATGTGCAAGGCCCCAACAGAGCCTCACGTGAAGGGAAGAAGCAGCGCAACTTCCTGAACCACTGGTGCAACTTCCCAGCTGGAGCAGTGGAGTGGCAAGACAGGATGGTAGATGCTTAATGGATGCTTCCTTCAGCCTGTCTCATCACACGGATGAGATTGGGCCATGTATGTTGGATGGGCCTACAATGAACAGGGCATTTAATAAAGAGTTGTGTTTATGTTGAAATGTGTGGATCAATGATTAAATTGTTATTGATAATAAAGGGCCATAGGTGTGGCACCTGGGAGGGTGGACCATACAGTCCCACTATGCTTGCACTGGAGGTTTATATATCGCACAGCTATTACCCATTCCACAGGTATCCCTGCCCATCCCACTGCTATCCTAACCCATCCCACAGCTATTACCCATCCCACAGGTATCCCTGCCCATCCCACTGCTATCTTAAACCATCCCACAAGCATGCAAAGGCTTAAACCATTTCTAAAAGTTTCCACCAAGACTTTATTGACTAAAATAAATGAAGCAAGTGTGTGAAGCAAAGATAATCTTTATTAATAACAAACTGTAAAAGCAAAATGACCCAGGTAAAGTGTCCCAAGTAAAGATAAAGTCAACAGGTAGCCACCCAGTCTCTGGCACTCTTCTTGGTCACTCTGAGGTGTGCCCAGTCTCAGAGGTGAAGGGTCCAGGTGCTGTGGAGGTGCTGCTGCTGGAGTGCTGGTCTGAGGCATCATTGGGGTGCCTGGCCCCGAGAGGACAACAGGGGACGGTGTGTGGAGGATGCTCTCAGATAGCTAGCTCAGTCCTGTGATGTTGAGAGCCCTTTCCTCCAGGACATGGGGTGTCAGCCCCAGTACCGATGACAGATGTTCTGAGGCCAGGCTTGGCTGTGGGGTGGAGGAAGGAGTAGTGTAGTGGGGCTGTCTGGTCTGCAGCTGGGTGAGGACTGGCATGGGTGGCATCGCTGTCGTCGGTGGCATCATTGTCGTGGGCGGCATCGGTGACATCAGTGGAACCGGTGGCAACGGTGTCATCCGATGACTCTGTGCCTGGACTGGGAAGGGCTGCTGCCTGTGCTGCTGGAGCTCCTGGTAGCCATAGCCTTGGTAGGTGAGGGCCTGTGGAAAGCCTTGGAAGGGCAGTGACATCACCTGTGGTGGAGGAGCAGGCCTGGACTGGGTGGGAGCAGGTTCAGCTGGGTCTGGAGGGTTGTGAAGAAGACCAGTGACCCTGTCCTT
Source organism: Laticauda colubrina (assembly GCA_015471245.1). Lineage (NCBI taxonomy): Eukaryota > Metazoa > Chordata > Lepidosauria > Squamata > Elapidae > Laticauda > Laticauda colubrina. The sequence continues at coordinate 9,483,407 of BLBF01000073.1, read as the reverse complement.
TACCACCTGGTACTGTGATTCCGACATGTTCATGAGGGTCTGGTTGACGTAGGTGAGGAAGGGCTTGCGGTTGGAGGATGGGACGTCGGTGTGTACCAGCTGAGAGAGGAGATCTACGCTGCTTTTGATGGTGTTCCTGATCTCCAGCAGGACAGTGTGGCTCTGCCCCTCCAGTCTGGCTCTTTGCCTGCTTTCTATGGAGGTGGAGCTGGGGGTGAGGGTGGGTTGGTCTCTGGTGAAAGTGCCCTCTCCTAGATCCCACTGTGTCAGGGGGCCCTCCATGCACTCCACCAGGGGTAGTGCAGCCATCGGGGGTTCTCCGTTGTGTCACACTCCACAGATACCTGCCTGGACACAGGAGCTGACTCTTGGCCAAAAGAGGACTGGCTCTCAGTGGGCTGCCTCAGAGAAAGGGTTGTGAGAGGGGCTGCTCCTCGGTGGCGGATCTCACCCTCCAAGAAGCTGCACTTGGCCATCACGTAGGTCTCTCGGGCCATCAGCTTGACCGTGGCCTGGCCAGATTTCTTGAGGTGCAGCTTCCCGTACAAGGTGTGCATGTGCTTCCACCAGCTGAGGAGCACCTCTGAAGTGTAGCCCAGGCTCTCCGCCTTCTCTCTCCAAGCAGCCCGCTTCCTTTTGGTGTCTCGATAGAGCCTGTGTCTCTTTCGCCATAGATACTCATTCTCCCTCAGCCATTCGAGCACCTCATCCTCATGTTCCTCTTCAATGGAGTATTGCCTTTTCTCCCGTTCATGCGTATGCCTCTTCCTCCCTCTGGCAGGGCCATATGGGCCCTCATCAGAGGGGCTTCGAGGCTGTAGGGGCTGCTCGTCCAGACCACCACCAGCAGCAGCAGCAACAAGAACAATATTAGCAAAAGCAGCACCAGCAGGACCAGCAGCACCAGCAGCAGCAGGAGCACCAGCAGCACCAGCACCAGCAGCAGCAGAGTAAGCACCAGCAGCGCCAGCAGGACGAGCAGGACCAGGATCAGCAGCAGCAGAGTAAGCACCAGCAGCGCCAGCAGGACCAGCAGGACCAGGAGCACCAACAGCACCAGCAGGACCAGGAGCACCAGGAGCACAAGTAGGACGAGCAGGACCAGCAGGACTAGGAGCAGCACCAGCAGAGTAAGCATCAGCAGAAGCCCCAGGACCAAGAGCAGTGCCAGCAGAGTAAGCACCAGCAGAAGCACCAGCACCAGGAGCAGCGCCAGCAGAAGCTCCAGCACCAGAAGAGTCAGCCCGAGCAGCAGAAGCCCCAGCAGAAGCAGAGTCAGGGCCAGGGAATGGGATGGTGGCCCTGTCCCTCTTGCCAGGGCTGGCAGCAGATGGCACAGGCTTTCTCTTCTTCCCTATGGTTGTTGAGTTGTTGGCTTGCTGGCTGGCCAGCTGGCTGGCTGGCTGGAGCTGTGTCTGGCAGCAAGTCTTTCCTCTGAATGGTGACCTGCTTGCGAGCTGCTTCCCTTTATATCCACGGGGCTGACGCAATGCATCCTCCCCGCATGCGCATTGAATGCTCTGCATCCGCTAGGCATCCACTAGGCTTCCACTCTTCATCTGCTTCATCCGCTCGGCATCTGCTCTGCATCCGCTCTTTCTGCTGCGCGTCCACTTTGCTGTGCTCCCCCGGAAGCCCTGTGAATGTGCCATCTGCTGCCATCCGCTTTCGTGAAGCATCCGTTTTACATTCCCTCTACATCCTCCCCCTTTCCGTTCCTTTCTGTTGTTATCCGCTCTGGTTATGCAAATTTGGGGCACTTTTGAGAGTGGATAACAATGGATGGAACATTTTCTCGTCTGCTGTGTCCTTTTTACAAATGTTTTGCATCCGTCGGCCAATGTGACAGGCCCTTTAGGAGGCTAGCAATCTTCTCAGTTGCACCCATATCTCTCTGTGTGCATGTGTGTCTCTCTGTCTCTGTCTCTCTGTATCTCTGTCTCTCTGTCTCTTTGTCTCTGTTTCTGTCAGTCTTTGTCTCTGTCTCTCTCTCTCTCTGTGTCTTTCTCTCTGTGTGTCTCTGTCTCTGTTTCTGACTCTCTCTCTGTCTCTGTCTTTCTCTATCTCTCTCTGTGTCTCTGTCTCTGTCTCTCTCACTCTGTCTCCCTCTCTCTGTCTCTTTCTCTATCTCTCTCACTCTATCTCCCTCTCTCTCTGTCTGTCTCTGTCTCTGTCTGTCTTTCTCTCTGTCTCTTTCTCTGTCTCTCTCACTCTATCTCCCTCTCTCTGTGTCTGTCTCTGTCTCTTTCTGTCTGTCTCTCTCTCTGTCTCTCTCACTCTCACTCTGTCTGTCTGTCTGTCTGTCTGTCTGTCTCTGTCTTTCTGTCTATGTCTCTCTATGTCTATCTGTCTTTCTGTCTCTCCATGTCTCTCTCTCTCACACACACACACAGACAAACACAGACACACACAGACACACACACATTTTGGAGAGCTATGAAAATAGTCCTTTGTATTCTGAGTTTTACAATGTCCATAATGTGTGAATCGGTTTCATCTTTTCTTCTTGTCATTTTTATTGAGTTATGAGTCAGTAGGAGGTGGCATAAAAATGATGGGAATAAATAAAACCTATAGGTAGATGACAATGCCAAAAACATTATGAGATCTTTATCAGTCTTCCATGCATTGAACCACAGCAATTTGGAATAAATACATGTTTTCCCAGGTACATTGTTTAACAAAGTTGTCAATATTTTCTTTGCAACAGCTAACTACACATAGATTAGATAAACTGTATTTTCTTTTGCAAAAAAAAGTACTCCATAATAGCATAAGTCATTATTATGAAAATATACTTCAGGAAGCACAGAATTCACAGACTGTGGATGTTTTAAAATTTAGCACAAAATGAACTTATGCATTCTTTCCATTTAAAATGTTATTCAGCAAGTGGTGGCTTTGGGTGACAGAATGTTGCTAATGGTTTTGAAAGTATAATGGGATAAGTATACATTATTAATGCATTTTTGTGAGAAATTACTAAAGATCAGAGTTGCACTTCTACATTGTTTCATAAATATGCTAGAACCTTTGCAATGCCTTCGTAATTGTAGGTTTATTTCGCAAGTGTTTGAATGTAACTGTAATGGTGATATATTATAGTTAACTCATAGGAGCACCAGAAGAAAACAGAAAGGGATGCTTTTGTAAGTTTTGAAAATTTCAAATTTTAAATGAACTTCCCCCAAGAGTATAAAGATGAACAACATTCAGTTTGTCCTGAACAAATCTGGGTATGAGATTTTTAAAATGCTAGTTCATTTGCAGAGGTTTTTACATTTATTCTAGGATCAACCAGAATGGCATGGTCTGCTCATGCTTTTCTATAAATCATCTGCTAGAATTTCTACATACATATATTGTTTCTTAGAGAAAATAGTGTAGAAAAGCCCTGAATGATGATTACTGCATCTTGCCTATGGAATCATTGAAATTCAAATTTGGCAGGAACATATACATATATATGTATATGTATATATTTGGTTATTCGGGTTTTCTCCCGCGTAGAATTGGAAGTATCTAGGCAACGTTTCGATTAAGTCTCATTCATCATCTTCAGGCTTGTTTCTTCAGCTCTGTGCTTCTCAGAGTAATGTGAGCTTGCAGCTGCTTCTTCCTTTTAACTGCTAGTGGGGGTGTGACTTGATTGGTTGGGGGCTTGGCTGTGTTCTGATTGGCTGGGGGTGTGTTCTGTTTAGATGGGGGCTTGGTTGTGCTCAGGTAAGTCAGTTGCTGGGGGATTTGAGCTGGTGAGCTGTGATCCTGGTTGTTTGGCTTCATCTTCGTGGTCATGCCACATCTTCATGGTGGGTGTGAGTCTTTTTTCTACATGGAAATGTGGTGGTAGCATCTTGTGTGGCACTCGTGCATATGGGTCTAGTGTCATTCTTCATGTTAGGTACTCATTTATTAATGAGGGCAGGTTTCCAAATGGTTGGTAGGCGGGAGGTATTATCTCGTTTATTCATGCTGTGTGGGCATTTCTCTATCTCTATGGCTTCTCTGATTATTCTGTTGTTGAAGTGTTCGGTTTTGACGATAGTTCTAGTATTTTTAAAGTCAATTTCATGTCCTGTGGCTTTGAGGTGTTGGACCAGGGAAGAGGTCAGTTCTTCTTTTTTGATTGAGTTTTTGTGTTCTTCAATGCGTGCACTAATTCTTCTGTTAGTTTGTCCTATGTATGTGGTGGGGCAGGCAGTGCAAGGGATTTCGTATACTCCTTGGTTTTCTAACTCGATTTTGTCTTTAGGGTTTCTTAGGATGGTGGATATTTTTCTGTTTATGCAGAATGCTGTTTTAATGTTGTGTTTTTGGAGGATCTTGCTGATTTTGTCTGTAGTGCTTTTTATATATGGGAGGAGGGCTTTGCCATTCTCTTGTTCTCTGTCTCGGCTTTTGGTTGGGGTTTCTTTTTGGATTAGGTGGGTAATCTTCTTTTTTGGAAATCCATTGGCTGTAAGTACATTAGTGAGAGTGTGTAGTTCGGTTTTTAAGTGTTGTTCATCGGCTTAGCATTTTGTTCTGGAGATGAGTGTCTTGGCTACGGAATTGATCTGTGCTGGGTGGTGGTGTGAGAGTGCATGTAGATAGCGGTTTGTATGTGTTTTCTTCTGGTAGATGGTGTGTCCTAGGGAGCCATTGGATTTTTTGTATACTAAGACATCTAGAAAGGGAAGTTGATTGTTGGCTTCTGTTTCCATGGTGAATTGTATTTTGGGGTGTAGGTTGTTGAGGTGTGTGAGGAAGTTGTTCAGTTTTTCTTTCCCGTGTGGCCAGATTATGAAGGTGTCATCTACGTATCTGAGCCAGAGTTTGGGTTTGTAATCATATTTTTCTAGAGCTTTTGTTTCAAAGTGTTCCATGTAGAGGTTTGCGATGACAGGTGAGAGGGGTGATCCCATGGGTGCTCCTTTTATTTGTTTGTATTTTTGTCCATTGTAGGTGAAGTATGTATTGGATAGGCAGTGGTTGGTAAGATCTAGGATGTACTTGGGGGGGGGGTGTATTTGTTTTGGATGGCTGTCAAGGCTTCTTTTATAGGCACTTGGGTGAAGAGGGATATGACATCGAAGCTCACTAGTAGGTCGCTGGGTTATAAGTTTTGTTTCTTTATGATCTCGATGAACTGGAATGAGTTCCTTACATGTGAGTTGATGGATTCTGCATAGGTCTGTAATTGTTTGGTGAGAAATTTGGCTAAGTTTTGTAGAGGTGAGCCTATGGAGCTGACTATTGGTCGTAGTGGGGTTCCTTCTTTGTGTATCTTGGGGAGACCATATCGCTTAGGGCATCTGGATGATTTTTCTCTGGGTATGATTCTTTGCTGGATTTCTTCACTGATGGGGGAGGCTTTTATTTTGGATCTGGTGGTTTTTTTCTAAGTAGGTGGTGGGGTCAGTGTTTAGGGGTTTGTATGTGGGGTCTTGGAGTAGGTTGGTTGACTTGGTTTGGTCATCAGATGTATTCATAATCACTGTAGCATTGCCCTTGTCTGCTGGTAGGATTATTATGCTGGTGTCTTCTTTCAGGTTAAGTAGTGCAGTTTATTCTTCTTTGGATAAGTTGCTTTTGGGTGGTTTGCTCATGGAGAGGATGTTGGTGATTTCGACTCTGATTCTGTTAGCATCATCTGATGTTAGCATCATCATCTGTTATACATCTGACTACCAAACTACCGTGTGAAGGGACGGCTGCTCTTCATTAGCAAGCTGCTATTCATTAGCAAGCTGGGTTTCACCTGGGTGCCTGGTGAGGGGGTTAGGTTGGAGCTATCAGAGGGAGTCTGTTTTTGTCCAGGTGTTTGCCTGGCTTGTGGCATGGAGATCTTTCTATTTGAGAGTGCAGGCTTCCAAATGATTGACAGTCTGGTGGAATCATCTCTGACAGCATGAATAGAAGAGATGATTCCACCAGACTGTCAATCATTTGGAAGCCTGCACTCTCAAATAGAAAGATCTCCATGCCACAAGCCAGGCAAACACCTGGACAAAAACAGACTCCCTCTGATAGCTCCAACCTAACCCCCTCACCAGGCACCCAGGTGAAACCCAGCTTGCTAATGAATAGCAGCTTGCTAATGAAGAGCAGCCGTCCCTTCACACGGAGCCAAGCTGCACTAAAAGCCTCCAACACAAGAACAGAGTGTTGCCAGCCAATCAAAGCCACAAAACAGACAGAAGAAACCAGGAACACCAATCAATCAAACTCCAAGTCCAATGAAACAGGTCCAGGCTCCCAACCAATCAGAATGGACCAGCCTCAAATTTAAAACCAGGAGCTGTAAGACCCATATCCATACAGAAGCCTGAGGATGGCAGATGAGATTCTGCTGAAACGTTGCTACAACTTTAACAGAACTACAATGATGTGGGATAATACCCGAAGGAAGCTAAACAGCACACTTAACAGGATGACTTCAATACATTACTGCTTTAGGACTTTCAAAAATGATGAATCCAGGTGCTTAGTTAAAGTCTGTTCATAGACACTGATAAATAACTGAGACAGAAGAAACACACCAGCCAAGGGAACAAGATATTTTGTAAATGGTGCACAGTTTTTGCTATTCTTGCTAAGGAGAAAATATTTTTTAAAATCATAGTAAGTCCCTTTCTCTCCCCCAAAAAACATCTCAAGATTGACATGAATGGCAGAATCGCTATTATCGTGAGCCGTAGGAGAACAAATGTGCAAATGAACAAAGAATCTGGTCACTTAAATTTGGAAATGAGAAATTGTAATTGGGGGTAAGAAGAATGGAACTGTGGATGGAGATGATTCTCAATTAGCTAGAACCATGGACTTAGGGAAAGATCAAAGACATTTGAATAATTGCTCAGAGTCCCATGAATGTGTTTAATTCAGGGTATTGGATATCCATAAGCAAAGTAAACTTCATATTATTTCCCCTCCCCACCCAATCATCTGCTTTGGGTTGATGTGCAGAGGCTGAAATGTCTGATATTGTTGACAAATGACCTCAGCCAGAAGTGTTTGATTTCAGTATTCATAATGCAATCTGACAAATTGCGTTTTGGATTTAGTGGGAATTCCTGATATAATTATGTTAATTTGCAATATGTTTCTTGGTAGATGTTTAATAGCACACATGCTGAAATTAAAAATTGTATATTACATTTAAAATTAGGGGTAAAAATAGATGTACATTGCAGGGTGCTTTATATAAACATCCTTTTATCAGAAAATATGATTACATCTTCGTAGATGTGTTTACTTCTGTCTGTTTATTGCTGCACCTTCTTGTTTTTAAAGTGTATAATCTTGATTTAGACTTCCTTTACAATGAATGTATAACATTTATAGGGCAGACATATTGTTTGTTTATTTATGCTGAAGTGCTAAGTCAGCTTAATTATTTACCACCAGGGTATAAAATATTAGGTTGGCAGTCGGGTGAGGGGAGGGAGAGAAATCTGTATTGTGATGAGTATAATATTCCAGTATTAACTGTAACCTTGAGAACAGTCAAGATTATGGCAGCTAGGGATTTGGAGAAACATGCCTTTTATTAGTGTGGATATTTTAACTTTCCACATGCTTGCAATGAATAATTAAAGGCCCTATCACACTGCCCAACGGATGCAAAAAGGACACAATGGACGAGCAAAATGTTCCATCCGTTGTTATCCGCTCTCAAAAGGGGCAAAAATTTGCATAAGCAGAGCGGATAACACGGAAAGGAACGGATGTGGGGAGGACGCAGAGCAGATGTATAGAGGATGCAGAGTGGATGCGTAGAGGATGCGTAGAGGATGCGTAGAGGATGCAGAGTGGATGCATAGAGGATGCAGAGCGGATGCAGAGCGGATGCGTAGAGGATGCGTAGAGGATGCAGAGCGGATGCGTAGAGGATGCAGAGCGGATGCGTAGAGGATGCAGAGCGGATAAGCTGCATCTGCTTTCATCCTTTCTCCATCCGTGCTACTAACGCTGCACGTCCCTTCTGCTTCCTCCCTGCGTCCGTTTACCCCTGGAATGGATTTGAGTTGTGCGGATGCACAGCGGATGCCTAGCAGATATAGCAGATGCATAATGGATGCAGAACGGATGTCCCCCGTATGCCTAGAGGATGCAGAACGGATGTATTGGATACATTTTCCACTCAAAAGTTTGGGCAGCTCAAAACTTTCTGAGCGGATGAAACGTCAATAAACGGATGCTGGACGGATAGAGAGGAAGCAAAACGGAGGCAGTGAGTACATCGTGTTAACCAACGGATGGCAAGCTTTTTTGTCCGTTTTACATCCTCTTTGCATCTGTTGGTGCAGTGTGACATGGGCTTAAGATATTTGCCTACAGTAACAGATCCACAATCTTCACAACATAGATTCAAATTAGTGTATGTGTGTGTTTTGCACTGAAGCACCGAGATGCTTCTAGATTGATAGGATTAGCTGATGACGTAAATGTTTCCAGGAGACACCAAATTAGGAGAGGATTTTTCCTGTCCCTTGCAGGAGCTGGAGTGAAGGACAAGATCTCAACCTCACCCCACAGCAGCACTCGAACATAGGCTTGTTAACCTCCTGCCCCAGAGTCCCAATCCCTTGAGCCACCATCTCCTTCAATTATTGTGCTGTATTGGAAGCACCCGATCTCCAATTTATGACCTGATTTCAGTATTCAAAAAACAAGCAAAAGAGAAAAACTGTAGACCTTGGAGAGGTATCACAATTTTCTGTACTTGAATACAAAGAGTACAATAGCCAGTACTTAGATGGACAAGTCTAGAGACTGCATGGAATAATTTTTTTTTTAATCATATTTTATAGTCACACATCTCACGTGAACATGGTTCTGAATGCCATTCAATCCTTAATTCAAAAAACCCCTCAACCCATTTATAAGCGAGTAGCAGTATAAATAAGAAAATATATCACTTTGTCTCTGTCTCTCTCTCCCTCTCCCTCTTTATAGATAGATAGAGATTGTGATAGGTAGAGATAGATAGATAGATAGATAGATAGATAGATAGATAGATAGATAGATAGATA
>BLBF01000073.1:9457784-9468658 GCA_015471245.1 Laticauda colubrina | reverse complement strand
CTCGTTTGGGTTTCCCGTGCAATTTTGGGGTGGGGGGAATGACTGGTTGATTGAACTAATTAGTTTCAGTTTTGCTAGTTGGGCTTTGTTCAGAAATATAATAGAGTTAGAAGGGACCTGGGGGATCTTCTAGCCCAATCCCTTGTTCCAGCAGGAGGCCCTGTACCATTTCAGAGAATTGGCTTGTCCAGTCTCTTTTTTGTCTGAAATGATATAGGGTTCCTGGTAAGGTTCAATAGTGGTTTCCTGTTTCCTTTTTTCATTGAAATCTGTCTCTTCATTGTCCTAGTCTGACTTCATTAACGCAGTCTGACTTCACTTAGGTTAGGTTCCCTGTCCCTTAATGAATATTGATCAGAAATAGCCTTACAAACCCATCTATTTATAATGCCCTTATTATTTTATCAGTTACTGCAGAACACTGAGAGTATTTCTATGGTGTCATTCCCCGTTTTCATTACCAGCATACATAGAAAGAATAGATTTCTTGTAACTGTAGGACAAAAAAAACATCATGCTTGACTATAACAATACAGTTTTGACAAAGTAAAAGGACTGTGATGGGGTAGATGGATTTATTTTAAACTGAGCCAGAGGTTTAACTGAAACTTATTACAACTACCTTAAAGGAAAAAAAGCAAGCAAAAACAAAATCCGCCAATCTGTTCTCTCTCATGATTTCACATGCCTCTCAAGCAGAAAATGAATGTTAGCAGTTTACAGTGATGTGATCTTGAAAAATTGTGGGGAAAATAATGGATGACGTGGTGTCAGAGAAAACCAAGTGAAAAAAAATAACTTACTTGGAATGGGATGGCAATTGAATCTTAAGAAGGCAACAAAAAAAGAGGCTGGTTTGGAATGGAAAGCTTCAGGAACAATTATTACAAATATGCCATATATGTGTATGAGAGAGAGAGCGCTATCAATTACAAAACGTCACTTTTTTTAAAAAAAATCAAACTATCCAAAGACAAATTATCACTGTCATTATCAACCACTGTATGGTAATAAATTTCTGCAAAAACAAATCAATTCTTGACATCTAATTTTTCCTTTGTTCCAGGAAATGATAACATTATTATTAGAATTCTATTAACCACTACATAGAAATCAAGAATCAGGAGCAAGAATAAGAATAGGCTAAGAAGAGTAAGGCAGTTGAGCTAAGTACCAGATATATTGAATAAATTAGGCTACCCTGTAAAGGTGATGTATTTATGTGATTACTGTCTGTCTGTATTTCTCATCAACGTAAACATTTCCTTTGAATGGGATTTACTTCCTGAACTGAACTGAAGGTTTGAATTCAATCTGAACCAATTTACCCAACCCTGCTGTGACTTAGAAAATATTTTCATTGATGGAGAAGCAGGAGACCCAAACTAATTCTATAGGGTATTGTTTCCCAGTAAGTAATTTATATTCATCGGCTTCATGTATTTAAATCGAAAAAGGCTAATGAAGCACCAGTAAGCGAAACACCTATTGGAATGTTTTTTTATTACCCCCTCCCCTTAAACCTTAATGAGATGTAATTACAGTTTCTAGTTGTTTTGTCTGGGACATGCATTATTTTAAGAGAGAATAGTGACAAGTCACAGCATTTCACTCTCTGAATGGCAAACTTGCTTGCAAGAATGTAAATGAGGAAAAGCGGAGAACAGCCTGGAGATATTAACATCTGTGTGAATGAAGCAACCATTTCACAATTCAGTGGACCTTAAACAAAACAGACATTCAAAGCTGTTCAGTACATGAGGCGGATTTTTAAATATGTTCAATTACCGCCTGTTGCCCAGCTGTCACCAGAGCACAGCTTCAGAAACACTGGGGAATTTTACACTGACATTCCTTGCATGTAAAAATGGTGTTCCACGGGAACTCGCACTGCCATACTAAAGTTGTTCATTCTTCACCCCATCCCTCCAACCCCTTGGCAAATTAGAATTCACAGCCACTCTTTTATTTATAGGATGTGGAGGATTGATTGCCGAGGATAGATGGTAGACAATTGGCTGCTTGCCATCCAGTAACGTGGCCTTACTTATATTTGCAACCTGCCCCAGAATTAGGAGTCTCGGAGAAGAGGATATTGAAAGCATAAAATAATATCATGCAGTCCGGGCTGTTTCACATTACTGGTTCCTAATGATTTATGCTAAAGTCATTTGCAGGAAATTGCACATCTAGAAATTGGATTGTGAATTGTGGTGGGGTTCTCTGGGAATAAATGAACCCAAAATACTTCTGAGGGCCTGAAAACAACTGAAAGGATGTCCGATATCCTTAACTTAACTGAGCATCTGGCATAGCCTAGATTCTCCACCAAATCTAAATTAATAATCATAGTCTTAATTATCTCCTTTAGCTACTCTTTCAATACATATTTACTTGCTTTGTTTTCCTCAGGTTTCTGGACAATTAATCAGAATACCACCATTAAATAATATTGTCACCTTTTTTTACTAACAATGGACAAATGAAGCTTAGCTTAATGCTATGCCTCAGAAGACACACCTGTCTGATATGATGTTTCTTTTAGTACATAAAGCCTGGGATTGCATTAGCTTTTCTAATAAAACTATGGACTACTGGAACACCTTTTCAATGACCACACTCAAATATCCACCATCAAAGGATCGACAAATCTCTATCACCTGCAAACTTTAAAACACTGTATCTGTCAACATCCAGTTTGAGAATCCAAATAAAAGCCTAGGGTCATTCAATTTCCAAAAATCCTTACTGTTTATTGAATGCATAGTGTATTAATATCAAAGCAAAAGTAAGTCTAAGATTCCCAAACCTCAGCCCATAGAATAAAACAATGCTTTTCCAAGCCGAACCCCCCAACCTCACACATAGTCCATGTAAAAAAAGTTATTACAGTTATGGGAACTGTCTGCTTCAATTCCACACCTTTTGTGATGTCTTTGAACATGTTCCAGGCTCCCATGGTCTTTAGCAGAATCATTAAAAAATCATTTTTCCAGCTAACCCATTTAGAAGTTTTGTTTCTCTATCTAACCCATTCAAAAGCAACACCTTCCCTCTCTTAGTTTAATGACAAGTTGAAACAAAGAGAAATATGGATGCCAAAGTTGACAGAACTAAATATTGCTTGTTAACAAAAATGCTACTTCTAAAGACCTCTGACTTCCATTCTAAGTATTCAAATGAGCAGTGAAACTGTGTCGAATATATTTATTGATAAATTCTATATCAAAATCAGGGTTATTTCCAATCAACTGCAACAAAATAATGAAAGTACTTAATACATAAATCTTCTTATTCTTAGCATATTCCCGCAGATGCAGGGTCCATTTTTTGGATCATTGAATGTCACTTTGCATGGTCAGATGCATCTTCAGGGCACAGGCCCACAACTTGCATATTTTTTGTTGATGGTGTCTTGAAATCTCTGTTTTGGATGCCCATGAGGTCATCAGCCATTGACTTCTAGTTGGTATGCAGTCTTGGCCACAGTGGAAGGTGATGCTCTCTAGACATGCCCTTACCAGTGGAGTCTCATCTTCTCTATAGATAAGAGTGCCACACCAAATGTTGTCAAATGGTGTTATTTGTGATGTGGTCAAGAAGGGAGATGCCCGATATCCAACGGAGCATTCACATTTCCATGGCATAGAGATAGCTTTGGTCCCTTAATAAATAAATCCATAAACTTAATACATAAATCTATTAACTAAAACATTTTTAAAAAATCTGGCATCCAGATTAACTTCCAACATAGAGTCCCTCATTAATTTTTCTCATGCACCTCACCACATTCCAGTGCTTGAGCAAAGAATCAGGTTTTAAGTACATTTTGAAAAGACAGGAGGGTGTCTTGATGAGAAGGTAGAAGCTGTGGATAATTAAGCCTTCATAATATGCCCTAAAAACCACCTAGAAACTTCAATTGGTCCAGTAGATAGTGGTGCAGCCAATAGGGGAAATCTTTACCATTTTTTTTAATTTTTTTTAGTTCTCTATGGATATTCTCAGTCATCGAGATCATGGTTGTCCCAAAGCTGTTTTTTTTTAAAAGCAACTGGACTTCCTTGGTTTTTTGCTTCTTACCAGGAAGGTTCTTCAGTTCTGAAGCTAAATGTCTATGGAGATTCTCAATCATTTGGTTCATTTTTGTTCCAAATATGTTTTTTCAAAAGGCAACAGTTCTGAAGAAGCTTCTTGGATGATTAACAAAAAGAAAGAAAGTCCAAGAAAATCCAGTTGCCCTTTTTTGGTGGGGGGAGGAGCACCTTTGGGGCAATCTTTACCCTAGTTCAGTCATTTCTCAGTAACAGTGTAGGTGAAGATCAGTGGTGGGATTCCAATTTTTTTACTACTGGTTCTGTGGGCTGGCTTGGTGGGCATGGAAGGGGAAGAATATTGTAAAATCTCCAGTAAGAGGTGGTATTTGCCGGTTCTCCAAACTACTCAAAATTTACACTACTGGTTTTCCAGAACTGGTCAGAACCTGCTGACTACCACCTCTGGTAGAGATGCTTTCATCATCTTGGAGAAAAAGCATGAAACATCTTTAAGAAAAAAACAAAATCCAGTTGCATTTTGAAAAAAAATGTCTTTGGGATATCCTTTTAGTGTTCCCTCTCACTCGCCTTTTTAAGCCATATTGAGTCATTGGTAGCATACAAATAAAATAAATTCAGACAAGCAGACACCTTCCACAGTTCCTTGCTCAGCAGTAAATATCAGTACAATGCAGTAGGTTGTAATCAGATAATAACAGGAAATATTGTTCCATTTGTTATGCAGAGGAATGCTATGCAAGTTTTTAAGATGTCATATATTGCTATACCGTATATGATTATTCACACTGAATCAAGTCCAGGAGGCAGTGCTTACTAATTTCCATCTAGTATCATTTAGAAAAATATCAATAAACCCATATTGATCCTTAGAACAAACAGAAGGCCTCAGAATTTATGTGGGGGTGTCATTCTTTGACATCTCAGTAGAACAGTTTAATAATTCTATTTGAAAGAGCTTTATCTGATGGTTTTATTGTATATGAGACTAAGTATATAAGCAGTATAAGCACACATCAGCTATAGTATGTTAGGTAAGGAGATCTACATAAACATAAAATTATTTATGGATTTGTAGAGAATGGAAGTTGCCAATTTTGTTGCCGTTTTAAATGACCCAAGTTTTTGATAAGAAAAAGTTCACACAGATAGAACTGGAACTCTGGTGAGCTAAACTTTGAGAGAAACAGCATCTTGGAGACTGTGCTGACATTCTCATTTCAAACATTAACTAATTTTGCCAACACATATTTCTGCCAGCAGTTATTCCACCATAGATATGTGTTTTGGAAGTAGATCCATAGATTTCTGCAAAAGCTTTGCTAATTCAATTGGAAAGCTTTCTGGGAAATTAATTGTATATCATGGGAACTAGGAAAACAAAATTTTATTTTCCATCTCAGCAAGATCTTATCAAGTTGACATTTTAAAATGAATTAGTGTATCTCATTCCCACCTTATTTAGTGTGACAGTTCTAATTGTGCTAATATTCTCATCTAGATGGCACTACTCAAAATTGGATTGTCTTGCAAAATAGCTGCTGTACTTGAAAAAGCTGCTATGCCTTTCAACATAATGAAAAGTGTGTCTCATATTTACATTACTTTTGGAAGAGAGAATGCTATTAGTGGGACAATCACTGTTCTCAGTATCCAGTGTGTTCTCACCCTAGGAAAAGATGGGAAAAAGATCATCCCAAAGGATAAACTTGAGGGATGTGGTGGCTCTGTGACAAAGATGCTGAGCTTTTCGATCAGAAAGGTTGGCAGTTTGGCAGTTCAGGCATGGCAGGGGAATGATATTGCAAAATCTCCAGTGAGAGGTGGTATTTGCCAGTTCGCTCAACTACTCAAAATTTCAACTACCGGTTCTCCAGAATTGGTCAGAACCTGCTGAATACCACCTCTAAATTTTTACCTTTTCCTTAAGGATAAACTTGATGCTGGTAAAATAAAAAGAAAAATAAAACTTTGCACAAAATACTGGCACAATTATAATGTGTTTCCCAAAAAGCCATGTGATTCCTGCCAAGGATTTCCCAGCTGCCCAGACTACTCTCCAAGGCCCTCAAATTGGTCCTGTGACTCTTCCAGAAGAGGTACTTGTCTTTTAATTTCAGAGACATTCAATTTTGCCTTTTTTCCCTCTCTCTCATGACATCTATCATGTTCTGTTTGATAATGATAATAGATTCTTAAAATTTTGGCTTTTCAATGAAGAAAAACCACAAAATCTGATGTCCAGTATGTATCAGCAGCTAAGGCATTAAAATAGAATCAGGGAAGATGAAGAAAGGAGAAGGGAGAGGGAAGGAGGGAGTGGGATGAGGAAGAAGAGAAAGGAAGAAGGAAGAAGAAAGGGAGAAGGATAAAGAAGGAAGGAGGAGGAGGAGGAGAGAAAGAAGAAGAAGAAGTATGTGACAGAATCTGCAAGCCAGAAAGCTGTACACTTCATTGATATGGCTTGAAAAATGCCTTCTGCCAATCAGGACTTTTTCCCATTATGAAGATAAAGTGCACTCCACCCAGTGTACAGTTTGCTATCACCACTATTGATTTCTTTCTTGCCTCTCTACCTTTATTTCCAGCGACTGGAGTCCTCTGAGATTTCCCTTCAAGCTATCAGGTAAGAAACCTTAACAGATTTTACTCACCTTGAGGCTATCATTGGAAGGTGTTGGCATCTGGAGAAAAGGTTACATTAATAATGGCAAGCTAAGGATTAAACTTTCCTTATTCATGTGCTGAGGAGAAGATAAAGTCAGTATCACAGATTCAGGGTGGAAAAATAAGGGTTGCTGGAGCATGGTTGTGTCATGATTAGGTACCTGTTTGAGTGCAAGATGTTATTATAGATGGGGGAAAAAAACACCTTTGATCTCTGACAAAGATAAGTAAAAAAATGTACAAATGTATATTTCCAATTTTACAGAGATTACCTTGAATTATGAGTAATGAATGACTTCCCATAAACAGATTTATTATTATTTTTTAATTTACTTCAGAGGTAGGTAATCTTGATAACAGAGACAGCTTACTGTATATTATAGAAGCATTTAAGTCCTACAAGATTGCATTTCTTTGTGCCGAGCTAAGGAGAAATGTTCTTTAAAAATTCAATTCCAGGGAATCCAATTCCCTGTATAGCTTGGCAGAATCCTTTTTTCCAGACAGAGTATACAGTATAATTTCTGGGATCTATTCTGAAAGTTTTGACATGATACCAACCCTGAATTTTCTGTCCAAAGTCAATAAGCTTCAGAAGTAATAGCATATTTAATTGTATGACCACAATTAAAAGGAAATATAAGGTAAGGTAAAGATTACCCATGCACATACACGCTACTCATTTCTGAATGTAGGGGGCGGTGCTCATCTCCATTATAAAACCAAAGAGCCAGTGCTGTCCGAAGACATCTCCATGGTTATGTGGCCAGCATGACTAAACACCGAAGGTGCACAGAATGCTGTTACCTTCCTACAAAGGTGGTCCCTATTTTTCTACTTGCATTTTTGTATGCTTTCAAACTGCTAGGTTGGCAGAAGCTGGGACAAGTAACAGGAGATCACTCCATTACGCAGTGCTGGGGATTTGAACCGCCAAACTGCCAACCTTTCTAATCAACAAGCTCAGTGTCTTAGCCACTGAGCCATTGCATCAAATATAATGGGAGCAAAATGAATAAATAAATAAAGATGGGGATGTCATAAATGGGAAGGAAAACTCAGAAATAAGAATGGATATATTTCATTTCATGGGAGAGAACATGTGCTCCAACAGCATTGGGGAAATATAGGTAAAAGATGGACTTTCCTTAGCAGGTCGAGCATGCATTTTGAGCAATTCTGAATTGGGGTCATTTGAGGATTTGAAGGAATAATGAATTGACATAATCGGGAGAGATTGGAAGAACTGAATATGTACAGCCTGGAAGATGGAAAGGAAAGAGGAACCTGACTGAAATGTTTAAAGATATTAAGGGTATGAATAAGGTCTCAAAAGGCAGTGTTTTTAATATTAAGCAAAAATCAAGAACACGGGGACATAACCTCAAACTGATGGGGGGGGGAGTTCAAAAATAATGTTAGAAAGTATGGCTTCAGAGAGGAGGAGCTTAGAAGCTTAGCACTAATTTCCAGTTGAAGCAGTGGGTTAATCATCAGTAACTGAGTTTAAACATGTTTGGAATAAAAGCATGTCCATCATCCAACAAAAAATAAAAGATAAAAATTAGAATTAAAATGTAAGAAATCAATAAATGAATGGGGGGTGGCACAATGGCTCAACAGTTAAAGACACTGAGCTTGTCAGCTGGAAAGCTGACAGCCCAGGTTTGAGACCCAAATTCTGCATGACTGGGTAAGCTCCTACCCACCAAACAGTTTGAAACCATGCAAATGTCAGTAGATAAATAGGTAGCACTTTGATGGGAAGGTAAAACATGTTCCCTGCACCTTAGTATATTCAAGCTGGCCACATGACCATGGAGATGTCTTCAGAGAATGCTGGTCCCCTCATTTGAGAAATGGAGATGAGCACCCTGTCCTAGAGCTGGACACAACTGGATAGGAGAAACCTGTACCAATGAATGAACACAAAAAACCCTCAATGGACAAATTGAATGAACCATTGGAGTCTTTTTCTGCCATTTTTTAAATATTTCTGTGACTGAATATTGAATAGACCAGGAGAAGGAACAAAAATGCCTTTGAGAAGGGAGATCTGCTAGTGACAGGGTAGATAGCAAAGGCTTACAAGCAGGGATGGGCCGCTACTGGTTCCCACTAGTTTGGGTGAACTGGATGTTAATTTTACATCTGGTTTGCCAAACTGATAGTTGCAACAAATGGCTGGCCCTGCCCACCCCACCCATCCCAGGAGTCTCCACATGGCCCATTTTGCATCCCATGTAAGTGCAGGACTTGCATGGAGATTCAGGGAGGTGAAAAATGGGCCTTCTGGAGGCTCAAGAAAAGACTCCAGAGCCTGGGAGGACAAAAAAAATGGGCCTCCCAAAATTCAGAAGGCCAAAAACGGGCCCATTTCTCTTGAGGGCCTCTGGAGCCCTCTCATAGGCTCAAGGAAAGCCTCCCGAGCCTGGGGAGGGCAAAAACACCTCCCCCACCATGGTATAGGAGGTCGACTAGGCCATGCCTACCAAGGCCATCCCACCCAGTAACTGTTAAATTTTTGGAAGCCCACCCCTGCCTACAAGATATTATTTCTTTGGAGGGAAGAGAGAAAAGCTTAGATCCTAACCGTGATGGACTCTCATCCTCCCCCTTGTGTTGAATTCTCAAGTGGCATTTTCTGTTTCTGAAGGTGGATGGAGAAAACTAATTTATTTATTTATTTATTTTGATTTGTCAATCACTTACAAGATAATAGATATAAGTATATCCATAGTTATGAATACATGAAATCGGTACATATAAGAAAAATAAAAGAAACAATAGGACAGGGATGGTAGGTACGTTGGTACACTTATGCACACCCCCTACAGATCCCTTAGGAAAGGGGTGAGGTCAATAGTAGACAGTCTAAGGTTAAAGTTTTTGGGGTTTGGAGAAGAAACCACAGGGCCAGGTAGAATATTCCAGACATTGACCACTCTGTTGCTGAAGTTGTATTTCCTGTAATCAAGTTTGGTGCAATTCACCTTGAGTTTGTATTTATTGTGTGCTCTTGTGTTGTTATGGTTGAAGCTGAAGTATTCATTGACAGGTAAGTCGTTGCAATGTATGATTTTATATACCATACTTAGATCAGACAGAAGACGGCATAGTTCAAGGTTTTCTAGATCTAGAATTTCAAGTCTGGTGGCATAAGGTATTCTACAACAAGTAGAGGAGTGGAGAACTCTTCTTGTGAAATATTTCTGGACTTTCTCAACTGTGCGAATATCAGATACGTAATGTGGGTTCCAGACTGATTAGCTGTATTTGAGTATTGGTCTAGCAAATGTTTTTGTATGCTCTAGTTAATAGTGTGATATTACCAGAGAAAAAGCTATGTAGGATTAGGTTAACAACTCTTTTTGCCTTTTTGGCTATGTAGTTACAGTGGGCTGTTGCACTTAGATAATTAGAGATGAGTATTCCAAGGTCCTTTACAGAACTTGGATCATCAACAAGGTCTTGACTATTCAGCTTGTATTTTATTTTCTGTTGTTGTTGTTTTTTTTGCCAATATGTAAAACAGAGCATTTATTTGTTGAGATTTGAAGTTGCCATTTGTTTGACTAATGACACTATTGATTCTCTGCCACCTGAATAATACTTCAATTAGTTTATATCCATTAAGTAACTGCTCATCTATCGCAAGGCCAAGGCCTGCAAACTTTATTTTTTTAAAGATGTCTGCTAAGTTGTTTTTAAATTCTCTTATTCAAATTAGCTCTATCCCAAAGGGGAGTTCTGTAGATCTACCTCTGAAAATCTGAACAAAAATCTGGATGGCTACTAGATGTCAGCATGAAGTAAAATCAACTTCTTGGAGGCCATGTAGAGATTTCTCCTGCACCTTTCCATCAATATCAAAGTCTTTGTACTTTATACAGTAATAGCCCTCATCAAAAATATTGATAGGCAACTTCATACCTTCCAGAAATGGTTGAATACATTTTCGAAAATTCCTTTTCATTTGCAATATAGACTGGGGCTAATTAAATTAAATTGCCATTTCTCCTGTATCATCTATACTTTTATTTTGTTATCTTCAGGCCTGTTGTCTCAGTTTCTCAGATAGATAGATAGATAGATAGATAGATAGATAGATAGATAGATAGATAGATAGATAGATAGATAGATAGATAGATA